>CM019148.1:347178077-347778077 GCA_009733165.1 Naja naja | reverse complement strand
AAAAACCCTAAGCAAAATTTACTAGGAAATGGTTGTGGTCACTCCACAGCTAGGTTTTCCAGATTCACAGTTCACTTTTGGCAGTGAGGAAATTGACTAATTCATGAACTGGATGGAGTTGGGGTGAATGAGGAGATGATCAAAATGGTAGACTTTATGCTATTATTCAGAACACTACATTCCCATAACAAATAGTGAACAAGATCCCGAGTTTGAATAATGCTAGGAAACCATGGCTCTGTTCACACAACAAATTATCCTGTAATTTACTGGATTAACTCAGTTGCTTATATTGGCTTGGTGCACTGATTCATGAATTAGCCAATTTTTTTTTATTAAATGAGATGCACAAATTCATCTAGATATTGCAAATAAAATGCCAAACTAAGGCAGAATGATACATAAGGAAAACAACTTTATTTTATCTTTGGAGCACAAACCCTGTCAATGCCATTAGCCTCAACAGCAAAGATTATCATATTTCTTTACAGAAGCAATGCATTTCAGATTGTGAGGCAGGCATTGTGGACAATTGATGTGATCTAGAAAACCCTTTTCAAACCAGACAAGACACACCATCAGGATAATAATACTACCGAGACGCCTGTTGAAGTTCTTTTTAAAGTTTAGAAGTAATAATGGGGAAAGATTCCCAGTACCAGAAAAATGCTGTTTTTGCTCAACAAATTTCTACTAATGCTGCCACCTACTGATTTATTTATTTATTTATTTATTTATTTATTTATTTATTTATTTATTTATTTATTCGATTATATGCCTCTCCCCAAAGGACTCTGCTCACAGATTAAAAGAAAATACAACAATAAATTACCTAAAAAGCGTATTAAACAAACTAAGCCGAATTAACATTAAAACCCCCAAAGATTGAAATCAAGAAAACCCAAGGAGTCAGCATAGCCCAGATTGTAAAAACAGCCAGGTTTTTAACTCGTGGCGGAAGGTATGATTATGTGCCATCAATCTGGTGTTGAATAATAGCAATCCTATACATAAACTTTCTCTGAGGTGATGGTGATGAAGGGGTCTGGAGGCTAAACCATATAATGAACAGCCAAGGGAATTATTATTATTATTATTTTATTAGACTTGTATGCTGCCCTCTCTCCCTAAGGACTCAGGGCGGCGAACAATAAAAAACCCAATACAAATTAAAATAAAAAACCATTAAACAAATACAAGCCTAATCAGTGATTATAAAATTTAAAAAGAATTAAAACAAAGACTAAAAATCAACCCACACTCCCGAAGTCAGTCCAGACCGGCCTGCTGAAACAACCAGGTCTTCAGGTCCTGGCGGAAGGAGTGGAGATCAGGGGCCAAACGAAGGTCCACGGGGAGTTGGTTCCATAGGGCGGGTGCTCCCACAGAGAAGGCCTTACTCCTGGGCACCGCCAGTCGACAATGCCTAACAGACGGTACCCCATACTAAACATACTAGGTATGTTTAGTCCAATAAATCAAAGGGTGAGGTATGACAAGATAGCTGTATACAGGTACTTGAAGGGCTGTCACAGAGAAGAAAGAATGGGCTTACTCTCCAGTCACTTGAGGGTAGAATAAGAAGCAATGGGTGGAAGCTCATCAGAGGAAGATCCAATCTGGAACTAGGGAGTAATTTCCTGACAGGGAGAACAATTAGTCAATGGAACAGCTTGCCTCCTGAGGTAATGAGTGCTCCATCACTGGAGGATTTCAAGAAAAGATTGGACAATCATTTGTCTGGAATGGAATAAGAACTCCTGCCCTAGGCGGGGCATTGGACTAGAAGACCTCCAAGGGTCCCTTCCAGCCCTATGATTCTATTAAGATCTATGATGTGTTTCCAGGGTGACTTTTCAGAATTCCAAGCATGCACTTATCTCCCGATATCTCTCGACTGCACAATTAAGCCTGTGCTTAACTGTATCAGCTTTATTAATTGTATCTGCTTTGTGCTCATCAGTGGCAAAGATTTAATGTATTCCAAGGGAAAGCAACTCTATCTGACAGGATTTCTGATAACTAGTAATCTGGATAAACAATCCTCCTTCCTTTCCTTCTTTTGCAAAAAGTTGTGTGTTTTTTAAATGGATGCATGAAAATTCCTTTCTCATACAACTTTCCCATTCAACCACAGCCCTGGCTGAATATAATATGAGGAGAGCAAGTCTGTAGAAACTCTATAGATACCGTGTTTCCCCGAAAATAAGACACTGTCTTATATTTTTTTTGGCTCCCAAAAACACACTAGGTCTTATTTTCGGGGTAGGTCTTATATATTTATGGTGCCAAATAGTGGGTGTGAGTGTGTAGGAGGGGGTGTTTCGCGGGTGCACGGTTGCTCCCTGAAAAGTCTTCCTGGAACTGGAGATTTACACTAGGTCTTATTTTCGGGGTAGGTCTTATATTAGGGCAGGTTTAGAAAATAGTGCTAGGTCTTACTTTCGGGGTAGGTCTTATTTTCGGGGAAACACAGTAGCAGGGCTGTTCTATGTGCTCCAAACTTGTAGGTGTGAGTCAGAGAGCTATTTCCTAAGCCACTGCTTCCCCTTCCTAGATTGACAATTGATTTATGAAGTATAGGCATATGCCCATCAGTTTTGAAAGATGGAACCTTTTTCCTGACAGCAGCTGCCATGCAGAAATCCCTTTTGAACACTTGCTGGGTGACAGCCCTTAACTTACTATTGCTTGGACCAACTGCTTACAAAGCACGTGTTTGGCTGACGGGGAGCCCTGCCTACAAGTGTGCCTTTGAAAAAAGCCTCTGGGTGTGCCAGAACCCAGCCTCTGGATCTTTGCCCAGATAAACAGGAACATAAATGCCTGTTTGCTATGTCATTCTTGTTCATCTGTTCTGTTGGTGGTGATTTTCTTCTTCCTTTTACTTTCGGCTGAGCACACTGAGAATTTTGAAATGAGCAAGCAAGCATAAATGTAACAGCATTCCATAAAGCAACACAAGAAATTGATGTCTGGGGACCAAGGGGCCAATTGAATAATAATCATTGATTGTCTGCTCTGACTGACAGCCTTTGGAAAACAACAAAAAGCTCCTTCCAGGAATGTAAAGGTTAGCTCAATGATATAGATCAATGTTTTTCAACCTTGGCAACTTCAAGATGTATACGCTTCAACTCTCAGAATTCCCCAGCCTTGCTGGTTGAGAAATTCTGGGAGATAAAATCCACACATCATAAAGTTGCCAAGACTGAGAAATACTGATATAGACTGATTATTGAGCTGCAGAATTCACTGGTAACTTCTCCTCAGATAAAAAGGCAATCGCTGAAAAGAAGTCCATTATAGTTTTCGCATTCAGCAATGAGCTGAATAATGGCCAATAAACTGAAAATGAATTTTGACTAGATGGAGCCAGTGAGTAATTGAGATTGGAGATCTAACTGAAAGTTTCAGACAAGATCAGAGACCCCCTCAAAAGGTGAATGGTGTCTGGGTGCCTTTTAGTCAGCAACTGCCTGGATTAGGCCCTGCGGTTTTGTTGGCAAAGTTTTCCAGAAGTGGCTTGCCACTATCTACTTCCCTGGTCTGAGACAGCGACTGACCCAAGACCACCAGATCAGAATGGGACAACTTGCTGCAGCTAACTTGCCATGGTCAATTCACCTTAGGACAACTCACCATGGTCAACTCGCCACAGGACAATTCGCTTTGGGACAATTTTTTTTAAATTCACATTTATATGCCACCCTTCTCCGGAGACTCAGGGCGGCTTACAATCTTTGGAGCACAACCCAATGTGCTCAGCAATAGCCTTCATTCCATTGTATATGCCTGCTTATTACTAGGGCTTTTGCCCCCCTCCCCCCAAGTGGCATTTTTACAAAGTCAGCTTATTGCCCCCAACAATCTTGGGTCCTCAATTTACCTACTCCAAGAGGATGAAAGGCTGAGTCAACCTTGAGCCTGGTGGGATTCGAGCCTGCACTTGCAGTGCTAGTGCTAGGTGTTTAACAGCCTGCACCACCAAGGCTCAATTTAACAATTCAATTTAATTATTTAAAATAAACAAAACATATTTTATTTGTTGTCATTCACATTTCATTCTGTCCCTTTTTTTGCACCATTTCTTTAATGATTTTATCCCACCATTTCTTTGATATTATGTAACTTTTGTCTGGCAGTGAGCTGTCCTACAGCAAGTTGGCCATGGTGAGTTGACTGTGGGAAATTGTCATAGACCCACCCTTAAGGGTTGTACTTAAGGTAGGACTAGAACATATGCTCTTCCTGATGCCTTAATCACTACACCAAACTGTGTAGAACCAGTTAGTAAAGGTGGAAAGTCTCAATCTGGATTTGTCATCAGAGGGAAAAGAGATTGCAGTTTCAAGGCCCTTTTAGTTCTGGCTGGCTTAGCCTAGTGATCACCTTATATTAGAATACTAGATGTTCATCTGCTCCATGATATGGTCATCTGGGGATCTTCCGGTAGAACACCTCAAACATAATTAAATGGAAGTACTGTACACTTCTTTACATTTCTTGGAGCAACTCTCGTGGTCTAACTCTACCTGTTTTTGAGATCTTTGGAAAGGCAAGACATGGGATCAGATTGTGGCACTGAAAATAGCTGATGTAGAAGAGAAGTCCTGTCAGCAAGGATGTCTTCAGTTATGGGCCCTTCCCTGCCTTTCTAGGGGCATCAACACTGCACTTTTACCTACCTGCAAGATGGTGTGCTTTACCTAGACATAGGGTTTGCTTAACAAACTTTTGGTGCTATCCTTCTGTGCTTTTCATCACACTTGCACTTAAGATATTTCTTATCTCTGTTTTGTATACTACAGAGGTATCCACAGAATCCAACACTTTGTCAAAATGACAAAAGCTGTGCTATCACAATAGAATCTCTGCCCTTTTTATACGTGAGTGCATCTTCCTAATGTACCTACATAAGGTGGATCTTACACTGCAAAGATGCAACCCAGCTTTCTCTTCTGCCTCCCTGCAGATACCTCTAGGGAACTGCCCTTACAAACGGCAACACAGGTAGTCCTTACTTAATGGTCACAATTGGGACCAGCACACCATCACTAAGCGAAACATCATGTGATTGCATTGGACGTTAAACCTCCCTTCCCCTGCGATCATTAAGAGAATCACCCATGTTTGTTAAACGAGACAACACATACCTGTGAATTATTGCAATCTATCCATTGACTCTGTTTGTCAGAAGCCAGCTATGCAAATAGCAATCATATGACTGCGAGACACAGCAATGATTGTAAGCGCCCTTGGTTGAAAATCTTGATCATGCGGGGATGCATGTTGGCGCAGTGGTTAGAGTGCAATATTGCAGGCAAACTCTACCCATAGCCAGGAATTTGATTCAGTTCAAGGTTGACTCAGCCTTCCATCCTTCCAAGGTCAGTAAAATGAGGACTCAGATTGTTGAGGGCAATATGCCGACTCTGTAAACCACTCAGAGAGTGCTGTGGTGATATATAAGTCTATATGTATTGATAAGCTCTGATGGTTGTATGAGGACCAGCAGTAAAGTTACTTTTTCCATGCCATCATAACTTTAGACAATTGTAAATAGGGCACTTGATAAGTGATTATCTGTATATTAATTCAAACAGCCCCACAATTTAGGTAAATGGGGAGATTGCAAAAACAAAATTCACTAATAGAAAACAAAATATTTCCATCACTGAAGAGGCACATGGGAATGGACATGGGGATTAGAGGGAGAAAAACAGAGTATTGTCATTATAGCTCCAGGATCAAGGCTATGGGTTTTGGATGGCTTATCAGGTAAAAGGCCTGGGATATAGAGTGTGCTAGAAAGTCTGTCCCCATTGCCTAGATTTCTAATAGTGAAAACCAAATGCAAAGCTGCAGCTCTTTAAATTGGGCCTGTTCTCTGTGTGCCACAGACTGATATAGGAAGGAGCACTTTCTCCTGCAGTGTAGCAGGAAGAATGGTTTCATCCATATGGAAAGTAATGAAGAGTCTTTGGTGCTCTCTAAACTTGCTTGTTTTCTTGCAGATGTTTCATTATCAAACTAAGTAACGTAATCTGATGCCTAATCATTTGGGTAATGAAACATCTGCAAGAAAACAAACAAGCTCAGAGAGCACCAAGAATCCCTCATTTTAATCCTGAGCTACTGATATTCTCCTTTATTGGTATGGGAAGTAAGGAGGAATTAAGTTTTTTAACATTGCCTTTAATTTAAATGAATGACTAATCCTCAGGGCAAGTAGAAACTTAGCACATCAAAGAATAGTTAAAAACCTCTTCCCCTGATCTATTCACTGGAAATATATATTTTAGACAGAAAAACCAGTCTCTTCTGGTCAGTGTGAAGATCTGGACCTAATCATCTTTGGGATTCTTTCATTTCTTCCTCTGCACGTGAAGACTAGGTCCTTTGCAACAGAGGGGGTTGGGATTTGATGACTCTTGAGCAAGAATCAAGAATCTTGGATCGATTTTTTGAAGTTGCTTTCTTTATTATACAATTTCATACCAATTTCCTCCCTTTAATTTTCAGGTGATAGAAGGATTAAATGAAAAATAGTGCTTCCACATCCATAACTTTAGCTTAAATATGGATATTATAATAAATGAATCAGGAAAATAATTATTTCATTGATTTTTCTCTCTCTTCATATATTCAGCATTTATGCCATTTCCTTCTATCACTGAAGATTCTACCTAGTTGGGTAATGAAACATCGGCAAGAAAACCACCAAGCTCAGAGATCATCCCAATCAAATTTGCTACACATTTCTGCCATTGACAGACAACCTCCTTAAAGCCATCGTGAAAGAATTCCATACTTTTGTCTCTTCCATCAGATTTTGACACTCCTTTTTATCTCTTCATCTGAGTAAAACAGATGCTTATAAAGGTGGCTTGAAAAAAGGGATAAGGAAGAAGTTACAAGGTGCCAGGTTTAGATTATTTGATGGATGGGTAATGCAGATACAACTTTCCAATTGTCTCTTGAGTGACTTATGAAGTGTGAGGTTTATATGCTGCAGCACAAATTCCTTCTAAACTTCCAAACTTTTCTTAATCATAGTTTCAAAGTTTTGAGTGTTGCAGTGTAGTGTTCTTTGTTAATAGTAGTTCCAAGTTTTAAAAAAAAAACATCTGTCATGCCCTGTCAGAATCAGATTCAGAGGGGGAGGCCAAACAGCTGACAGAGAGTGTGAGTGTGGTTCTGTTGGCTGTGGAAGAAACTGGGGAAGGGCACAGTCTGGCTGGGCAGAACAGGGAAGAGGTAGAACAAGGAGAGGGAATTCAGAGGAAGACCCAGGCCCACCCCCTCTTCATCCTAGGGCACGCAGGGAGGAACGGAGAAGGGAGCAACGTGAGTTGCATGGCTTACAGGGGAGGAAAGGGCCCTGATTCCCTTCATTAGCTGTAGCTGGGAACAGTGTTTAAAAAAGAAAGCTGCGCACAGCAAGCGGTTGGCAGAAAATCGTGAGTTATTAGTTATTGTCAAGGCTTATCTGGGTTCCTGGCATCTTCCCAACTATGTTTTGTTGGCCTTTCAAGTCTGCAATTCCTTATCCTGCCCTGTCAAGTTAATTGCTGCAGCATGGTTTGTGTGGATTTTTATTTACAGTTTGTATGTACTTTGTTTTCGGACTGAATTCCTCCACTTAAAGACTGTTCCTGGGAGAGTTTTTTCTCCAGCTGAAGGTAACCTGAACATTAGGAGCAAAGTTGGAGGTATTAAAAGGACTCTTATTACTTATGTGACTGTGTTGCCTTTGTGCCATGCCCCGGGTCACCACACCCTCTATGTGAATAAAACCATCTCCACCCCCAATTGTAACCTTTTGTTCCTCTTCCATTGTCTGAATTTTTTTTTCCTGCAGGCGAATATCTAATGATATTCCATGGACTTTGTGATTTCCTTGTGATGAGTCCCCATTTTGTTGGCTATCATAATTCTGCTGTGAAGAAATTCTTTATTCTCATAGCGTATGTGGCGGAATCTGGTGCTGAGATGTAGGAGGGAGGGGTTCCTTCCCAAGGAGCTAAGAGGCAGATCAGTCTTGAGTCCTTAGTTTGCCAAAAGAGGCCCAGAAGGGATCGTCCTTAAATTTTCATAGGATTTATCTCATACTTTTCATAGGATTTATCTCATACTGTGCTGACCCTCTGGGGGCTTGTTTATTTTAACTTTGGGGTTTTTAATTCTAATTTGGCTTGTAATTGTTTAATATGTTTTTAGGTAATTTATTTATTGTTGTATTTTTAAGTCAGAGATACAATAAATAAATAAATAAATAAATAAATAAATAAATAATACTTATTCAGGGCGTGATTCAGTCTTTCAGGATTCCTGTCTATGGGCGAACAGCAATGAAGAAACTACTCTGAGCAATTCCATCATGTTGTTCTTAGTTCTTTGTGCCCAACAGCATGACAACTGCTTGCAAATTTCAATTTTTAAGGGACCCATCCTGCACAAACCTTTTGATTTTGACGAGCATCAACAATGTGTTCCACATTTTTCTGTGAAATGCCAAGGTTTCCATTAGTTTCACGTTGAGTGATTGCCTTTTATCGGTTCATCAGTTTATCAGTTCTTTCTGGATTTACCATCTATATAGGTACAGCAGTACATATCATTTCATGTCAACACAACAATCAGGATAAACATTCTGCATTCAGGGCTGAATTTCAATTGAAGGGACTCTTTCAACAATCAAAAATTCAATCATAGTGTGCTGCTTAAAGTACACTGTTGACAGACTGCGGGCTTCCATTGCACAAACCATGGCAACCCAATCTTTTCCAATAAAAACTTCAGATCAACCAAAAGAACTAGCTAAAGCTAAAGAACACATACGAACTTCTAATGCATTACTATTGCCACATTTCGGTAATTTATAACACTTTTTCATTCAATTATCATATCACACCGTAATCAGAGGAATGATATGTCTATTTTTCACCTTTTAATTAAATGTAATCACACACAGACACTTTTCCTCTAGCATGATATAATATTTTTTGAAGAGGTAAACAGAAAAATGAAGACCCTCTGCTTCCAGTCCCTCTTTTAGGCTTCCCATGTGCCTCTTGCACTTGTACAGGGGTGTCAAACTGGCAGCCCATGAGCTGGATGTGTCACGCACAGGCCACACCCACCCCAGCTCTGCAAATGGGGAAAATGTCACGAAACCTCACGTAATGGCAATGTGATGCAGCGAGTTTGATACCCATGCACTAGTAGAATAAAGCTACTCACTGCTATTCAAGAGTCAGCTCATTACAACTGCCTTAATGCAATTAGCTCAGTGCATTAAACTAAAATAATGTTTATATCCACAGAGCTGCTTTGACCCGTTTCTCTCAGAGACACAGGAATTCATGCTGCCCTATATCTTGTTTGTCCCCAAGATAGAGCATCTTTATTGCACTCTTGGAGCAGGTCTCTACTGCACTACTATTTATAGAATTTTAATGTGCAATACTCTAATATTCTAAGGGCCAGGATTTGTGGTTCTATCAGCTGAAATTTCAGCCCCAACCAATATCATCATCCATGTGAAAAGTCTTTTCCAAATGGCAAGCCCAACATGCTTATAATTCCATGTATTACATTTTTTTTAATTTTTATTGTACTCTTGACCAACAGATATTTCCCCTCTGTACTGTGAAGCTGTCAGCCAGCCAGATAATTATTAGTTAGGGTTCTAACTCCTGACTGCCATCTAGTTGTCATCTAGATATGTGCAACTGCAGAATCAAACCTGGAACATTTCACATGCTTAAGCATTTGAGTTGCCTCTGATAAGTTAGCAGCAAGATGCATTTTTTATTATTAGACATTTAGCAAAACTCTGGAGTGCTCTTAGGTATTTGTGTTACAAGAGGCTAAATTTGCTAAATCATCCTGTTCTGATTTCCAGCTCTCTGTCCCCAGAATCAATTGAACGAATAATGGTTAAAGAAGCTAAGTCATTGGCTCATCTTATTAAATTATGGATGCAAAGTAATAAAATATCATCACAAATCTGTCTTTTCAGATGACTGGAAGTATTAAAAGTGCATGCATATATTTCCTAGAAACAAACATTTAGCAGAATTCTGAAATATATCTGTATTTTAGTTTACATGTACTATGAAAATAGCTAAAAACTAGACATTGTCAATTTCTTCCTCTTTTTCCCCAGAGAATATCTCCATAATATCTGAGCTCCAGAAATATCAAAGGATGACCATAACTGTTTTATTGCACAGGGCCAATCAGGCAATGATAAGAGTATTGATAGTGGAGAAAATATAATAAGCCATTAAAGATTAATATCACAATGTCAATCAACAATGCTAATCAACAATGTCCAGACGGGTGTGCCCAGGAAATCCAGAGCTATCAATGTAAGCGTTGTATGTATCTTAATCCTTTTGTTTAAATCACAGTAATGAATTGTGTGAAAAATTATAATTTTCTGTTTGTATCAAGTCAAAATCCATGTTATGGCAGGCTGAAAGGGAATTATTCTGCAATCTCTTTGACCTTGTCCAGTGCAATCTTTTATATGTCTACCTGGAATTCAATTTTTGTTATGGTAAATGGGGTTAGGCCCAGCACAGCAATAGGAGATCCATGATGATCATCTGTGCAGCCCAAATTCTGGCAATTCGCGGCAGTCAGAAAGAAAAAGAGGCAAGTGATTTTTCTTCATTTTTCTCTATTTTTGTGCTCACCCTCACACAGCAGTCCTATTGTGGGCAACCTATGGAAGAGAATGAATAAAGTGAAGAAACTGTAAACATGTCAGGTGTTTAGGTTCACACCATCCCACATTTCATGAATTCAGCAGCTATTGCCAAGATTTTGATGATTTCATCTTGAGATCTTACAACAGTTGGTGCAACAGGGCCAAATTCTTATAGGCTTTCATGTGAAGTTTCAGATTTGTCACATTTGAACCATTTCAATACAGTACATTTATAGTATTATAATTTTAACTTTGGATACACTGTTGATGGCAATTAAGGGAAGGAGAAAAGATACTTGAGGAATGGGACAAAGGAGAAGAATACAATCCACAGTGATTCTTAATATTCCAGCATCTTAACCTTCCACTGCTGGTGTACAGAAACAGAACTTTTGGAATTGCACCAAGAAGAACTGGTTAACAGCAACCTCTAGTAAAGGTTGGCCACTGTGCCAGCATTTCTCCACCTCCATTGGCCAAATGTCTGGGAATTGCTATTTAAGGCCAATCAGCTCTAATTCTAGGGAGAACAATCTTGCTCTCTTATTATTATTTTAAAAAAACAGTGGAAACTAGGCTTTGCAGTACTTAGGATTTGAAAGCAAAGAAGAATTCCGGAGCACTCTGGAGACAAGAGAAGCCAATCCATATGCCGAATGGAACTTTTGATGGAATCCCATTTAGAGCTCAGGAAAGTAGCTGCAATTCCAGGTCTAAGAAGCTGAGAGAATTGCCGTCCAAAACTCTGTGACTTTCTAATAAGAGAAAGTTACTTATTAGAAAGTTACTTATTAGAAAGCCACAGCCATTGTTACTGTTCTTTAGACGAAGATATTACACTTTGGCTGCCCTTCCTTTAGCTCTAATATACCCATTCTGAGGTGGGGCAATCAGAAAGGCACCCAAAATTCAAAGGAACATATGCATGTACCCAGGGGTGGGATTCTACCAGTTCGCACCTATTTGCTAGAATCAGTTGTTAACATTCTAAGCAGTTCGGATAACCGGTTGTTAGAAGAAATTACTGACCTAATCCTGTAAGGAAGGCAGGAAGGAAACATTCTGGTGTTGCTTACAGAAACTGCCTCTCTGTTAACCCTTATTATGTTCTTGGCAGGACTAGACTTCCTGTCTCAGGAACCTCTCTGGAGTTTTTTTCCCCTCCTTTGCTGGTACTTTGCTTGTGTGGAGTGACCATTCAAAGTTACAATGGCACTGAAAAAAGTGACTTATGGCCATTTTCACACTTATGACTGTTGCAGCATCCCTACAGTCATGAGAGGCCAGGCAAGGAGATGCGTGCATCGATGTGAGTGATATTGAGTTGGCCACACCCAGCCAATAACATGACCACCAAGCCACGCCCACCAACTTAGCCATGCCCACCGAACCGGTTGTTAAAAAATTTAAATTCCACCCCTGCATGTACCAAAATATTCAGTGTATTTTTTCTGCTGTTGAATCAGCTTGGCTTCTGACTAAGCTTCAGAACATTTCATGGCCTGGATGCTGTGGTTCATTCAATTGCTTTTAACTCTAGGTGAACAGTCTTGGCATCATTTTTCCAGAATACCTGTCAATAACCACTTCTTTATAAACTCTCACCTGTGTCATTATTAATAGCTTCTAACTACCTGTTTTCTGCTTTAGCTTTTTCCATGTTCCAGAGACTTTTCTAGCTCTTCTTGCCTTTTTATTACAAGTCCAAAAATTATTAGTGTTTCTAGTTAGCAATCTGATGTTGTTTCAATTAGTCTTCAACAATCTGTTCTTCTGCCATTCCTAGGCATTTTCAAAAATTCTGAAAAATTCTGCCCATTATTATAACTCCAAGGCATAAATTTTTCTTTGTTCAGCATTTCTGATGGTCTATCTCTCACAGCTGTATATTACAACTATATTAACAAACTATAGATATGACTATATGCACTTGCATTCAAAACCAATTCATATTTCCTCTTCAAATAGTTTTTTATTTTTTATTTTTAAAAAAACAAGCATCTTGCAAATTTACCACATTGTTAAATTTTGGGGACAGTTAAAAAATAATTAAAATTTTTTAAAATTTTTTTCAATCTTGAACATTTTTCTAGGAAAGGTAACTGTTGCAAAATTCAGCCAACCCACTGTATTTAGTTGCATAAGCTACCAACAAAATGAATCTGCTTCCTCTTAGGCTTAAAGTGTAAGCTATAATTGGATTTTTTTTCCAAAATGAGATAATGGATGTTTAAACTTTATTTAACAGAAATACAGCAGTCAAAATGTTTGCTTTTCAAACATTTGCTTTAAAGAACCCACAATTTAAACATTTGTTCAAGATTACAAAGACACACAGATCATTTGAATTGTTCCTTTTCAAGGCTTTACAATATCTCTGTTTAGAGGGGACAACAAACAAGTGCAAATTGTTTTAAGTGTGGACACATAGTACACCTGTCACAAATCCACCATAGAGAGCAACGAGAAAGAATATGCATAGCAGCTTTTTCTAGTCCATATCCCTGAAGGCTTCTATGCCGTGTTCTGTACATGCCTCTTGTAAGATTCCATAGTTGGTCAATTAGTACGTTGCAACTCCCATGCTTGGGGGACAGGGTTCAACCATGCAGAGAAAATTCCTCTTCTCCTCAATTTTTAATAATTTAAACACAGATTTGCAGCATGCAAATCAAATCTGTTGGGAGAAAAGGTAATTGGAACTCAAAGTGCCCAATATCTCTGGTAGAATATTTGGACTTAAATACATTTCTGAATTCTTCTGTGCAAATGGATCCCACCAGTCACGTAAATTGTTAATGTGAATGAGTCCTATGACAACCGCATCTTGGGTTTTTTGAAGAAGCACCAGATCTAGAACAAGAGTCTACCAATGAAGCCAGTACCACAGAGTCATCTTGGTCCCTTTTTCAACCTTAATAAACGTTGACTTGCAACACTTTGGCTTTGAAGACCACGATGTGCCACAGTAAGAAGTCCAGTTGCATCATCTTCAGCTCCAGCCCATTTATGCTATGTCATTGGATTCTTTCCTCTGATAAGTTCCTAGGAGCTGATCTTGGGAATGCAGATCCTTCTTCAAACTCAGCCTCCTAGAAAACCGCTGGAGCAAACTGCGAAATATGGATGTCCGAAAAATGATGAAGACCCAGGGATCCACAATGGAATTGACAGAGAAAAAACGGAGGGCTGTAAGATCTGCTGCCTCATTTTCATCAGGGGCAAAGGCTCCAATGTAAGCTCGGATCTGTAAGAGGTAAGAGATGGAAAGATACTGTAAGACACTTACAGTTGATGAGGATGTTGCATAATGAAAAGTACTCCATAGGAATGCCTGGGGATCTTGTAAGGAACTACAACATTGACTTCAGAGAAGAACACTTCAAAAAGACCTTGACTATGTGTCAGAATGGTCAAACAAGTGGCAACTTCATATCTCAACCAACAAATGCTCTGTCTTACATATTGGCAAAAAAAATCAGAAAATAAAATACAAGCTGGACGGACAAGATCTTGTCGACGACTCTCACTATGTCAAGGACCTTGGAGTACTCATCTCTGATGAACTAAGTGCTAGAGCCCACTGTAACAACTTTGCCAAAAAGGCATTAAGAGTTGTTAACCTAATCCTGCGTAGCTTTTTCTCTGGTAATATCACACCACTAACTAGAGCATACAAAACATTTGCTAGATCAATACTTGAATGCAGCTCACCAGTCTGGAATCTGCACTGCATATTGGATATTAATACAGTTGAGAAAATCCAGAAAAATTTCACAAGAGTCCTCCACTCCTCTACTCGCAACAGAATACCCTATGCCTCTAACCCCAAACACTTTAACCTCAGACTGTCTACTGTTGACCTCACCCCATTCCTAAGAGGTCTGTAAGGGGCGTCATAAGTGCACCAACATGCCTACCGTCCCTGTCCTAATGTTTCCTCTTATTCGTATCTATTTCATGTATTAATAATCATGTTTATACTTATGTATATTATCAAATGCATGTTTGACAAAATAAATAAATAAAATAAAATAAATATTCTTTATTGACCAAGTGTGATCGGACACACAAGGAATTTGTCTCCACTACATAAGCTCTCAGTGTACAACTGAGTACAAATGAGCAACGAAGTGAGAAATCATAAATCATAAGATACAATTTTATGATTATAAATATAAGATGTTCGGAGTCTGTTAGCAAAATATAAATTTAAGCCCAGGAAGGGAAGAAGGTATTAGAAAGAAAGTTAAAGTGACCCTGCCTTCCTTCTCTTTGGTGTAAGATGGAGGAAAGGGAAACATCATCAGGCTTTCGAGATTGTGATATTATAGCCTATATATCAATAAAGTCCTGGTATTTCTTATGGAATCCTAATTTCCTAGTTTGGCTTACCTCAAAGGGCTGACATGTTTTTCCACCTATATTTAGACTATCCTTGAGACATATAGGAAGGAAGGCTATTAAAATACATGGAACAAATCACTTCTGAAGTTTCATTTATTGTCACCCAATAAAAACCCGGGCATTAGGAATCATGATGTGGCACCTTGCACACAATTTTTGCATTTTTTATCAGCTTGCTTAAATTGCCAAAATTTCGTACAGGTAGTCCTCGATTTACGATCACAACAGAGCCCAAAATTTCCATTCCTAAGCCAGGCAGTTATTAAGAGAGTTTGTCCCTTTTTATGACTTTTCTTGCCACAGTTGTTAAGTGAATCACTCCAGTTGTTCAGTTAGTAACACGGTTGTTAAGTGAATCTGACTTCCCCACTGCCTTTGCTTGTCAGAAGGTCACAAAAGGTGATCACATGACCCTGGGACACGGCAATAGTTATAAATCCATGCCAATTGCCAAGCGCCTGACTTTTAGATCATCATGACCATGGAGATACTACAACGGCCATAAGTGTAAAAAATGGCCATAAGTTACTTTTTCACTGCCCTTTTAACTTTCAATGGTCACTAAACAAATGTTATAAATCAAGGAGTACCTTTAAGTAATCTGCAGTTCTCAATTGCTGTGCTGATTTATCAAAGATATTTCCTTTAGCCACTCATGCAAACTGTTTCCAGGGGCTGTCAGTCTAATGCAATATCTCTTAAACTTGACAACTCCAAGATGTGTGATCTGAACTCCCACACATCTTAATGTCGCCAGGTTTGAGAAGCCCCAGGCAGGTGCAGCAAAAAAAAGCACAGATGGTGGCACTGGATATTCAGGAAAGCAATGCTGTTTGTTACACACACAGGCTGACCTGAGAAAATCTGTTATCTTTGTTCAGATAGAACTGAATTCCTGACTAGATGCACATTTCTAAGAGGCCATGAAAACAAGGCTGTACATTTTACTATACAGGGTACGGTAATTCATTTCTTGTTGTACCTAGCACCTTGCTCTTATAAGTACTACATCACTTAAAATATAGTAAGATCATCATTTTATTTTCAAACACATTTATGTAGGCAGGAGATATTCATTCAACATTTATAAGTTTATATAATTAATTTTCCTGGCATCGAGCTTGGGGCTGCTTAAGTGCATTAAAGGCATTTTCTAGAAGGGGCATTTCAGTAATACTAAAAATGCAAGTGAATAAAGAACTTTTATCATATTTGTTGTCAGTATGGTTTGGATTTCTGGGAGTTATAATTCTGATAATTCTGGGAGAGTCAGAGTGGAGAAAGGGTTGGAAAGTCAGAGGCTGCCCTGCAGAGATAGAAAAGCTATCAACTCTTAAGTCTCTGTGTCTTAACAGCTCCCCCTTGTGGGAAAACAAAGAAAAAGATTATTATGTTAGCATTCCACTTGTAGAATAGACCTTCTAGATCCGTTTCTTAACCTTTTGGTGCCACAAACTCCCTTGAGAGTCTGATGAGAGCACTTTTTAGGAAGATGCATTTAAGCGCCTAAATACATGAATATATATATGTCACAAAGGCTCAAAAACAGTTATCAAAACATTACAAATAAGATACATATGATATAATAATGTAAAGTTGTGAGTTGTTTCTCATCTAAGTTTACAGAGCCCCCACCCACCCACCCGAAATGTGGCCATAAATCCCAGTTCATGAACTTTTGCTTTAAACCTCTGGGCTACAATTCCTATCCTCTGTCTGGAAGTATTAGCTTTGCTAATTGGCAAGGATGGGAGTTTCAGCTCAACACATCTGGAAAATATCAAACTGGGAAAGGCCAAATTTTACCCTGAACGTTTCCCATGAGATCCATAATTTCTCTGACTCGAAGAATCTCTAGTGTAAAAAGTGAAATTATATTATTAGCTTTCTTTAAAAAAAACCCAATCTGCAATTCTCTGCAACATCTCTGTGCATTTTGTTTAATATCCCATTTTAGAATTACAGTAGTTTCAAATCCTTATTATTTATACCACAGCAAGGGTTGGAGAGGGAGGGCTTTGGGAGAAGCATTGCCTCCACCCCACTCCGAGAAAAACATGAAATGTTCAAATGCAGGTGATTAATAATTTTCATTCAAGATAGTAAAACTCACTAGTCCCGGGTTATTTCACCATTTGGAGTTCACCTATTTTACTGAACAACGGAGAACCAATTCCATGGGCATATAGATAGATAATCCTCAATTTACAACCACAATTGGGACTGGAATCTCAGTTGTTGAACGAAACTGCTGTTAAATGAGGCGCTCACATGATGCTTCAATCCTGGCTTGCAGTCAATAAGCAGTCTCCTGGGTTGTTAAGTGATGGAGTGAAAGAGATGCCTGCTGAATTGTGCGAAAGGGAACTACTCCAGCAGGCTACAGGAATGTGTTAGATGTTGCAGCAGAAATTCAAATCCAGAAAATACACACAGATGACTGACTCAGCAGGATTCATTAACTTCTTTATATACATATAACACATACGTAAATGTACAATACCAGTGTAGGTTCTTCCAGTGTGGTAGAGAGTTACAGGCAAAACACAAGCAGATGAGAGAACAGCAGAGGACAGTTTCAGTTTCAGTTCAGCAGTTGCAGACAAGACTCTCAGAGCTGAGACAAACCCAGCTTACTTCTAGTTTCAGTTTCCAAACAGTCCTCATTGGTTTATTTATTTATGAGATTTCTATGCCGCCCTATCTCCCGAAGGACTCAGGGCGGCTTACAATAATAAAAAGAAGCAGTACAAAAGTTAAAAAACAATTAAATATGAAATCTCACTAAGCCAAAAATGTATAAAACTATTGTTAAAATCCCCTCCCCTCCATCAGTCCGAGTCGGCGAGTTGGAAAAGCCATGTTTTTAGGCCATGGCGGAAGGATCGGAGGTCAGGGGCCACCCGAAGCTTGACTCAGTTGCTATGCCTATTCATTGGCTGACCTTGTTACCATGCTCTATTCCAGTTCATGAATATACTCTGACAGAATGGAACTCAGATCTTTAGGATCTCAGCTCCATTTCTGCATCCCAGAGAGGAGGTCAGTTCCCCTCCATGTGTGGAAGGGAACTGATCCAGTGGGCAGCAGGAACAGAGTTCAGACCTTTGGGAAATGAGCTGTGTTTCTGAATCCTAAAGGAAGAATTTGGCTTCCCTCTATGTGAGGAAAGGAATTGCTCTGGAAGGCTACAGGCAGGGGTGAGATTCAATTTTTTAAACAACCGGTTATGTGGGCGTGGCTATATGACTGTGTGGGTGTGGCGGCTTTTCCTCCTCCTTTTTCTTCAGCACCCCATTTTTGGGCCTTCTGGGCCTCAGGAAAGCTTCCTGGGGGGGGCTTATTTCCCAGAAGGCTTCCCTGGGACTCAGGAAGAAAAAAAATGGAGCACAGGGTGGTGGTGGTGTGCTCCCCCTCCATTTTTTGCCTTCCTGGGCCTCAGGGAAGTCTCCTGGGTGAAGCAATAAGATAGCGAGGGGAATCCCGGCATGGCTGATCATAGGAACAGCTGATCATCAGGAGGGAAAAAAAAGAAATACCTTAAGGAGTGACTGGGCAGGGAAGAACGCAGTCAGCGATGTCAGGCATGTACGTGATATTGCGCATGCGTGACAAGGACTGAGTGGGTGGAGGTGTGGGCGGAGAGGGGCGGGCCAGGGGCATGATTTGCTGGTTCTCCGAACTGCGCAGAATCATAACAACCTGTTCTATAGAACCGGTCCGAACCAGTAGAATCCCATCCCTGGCTGCGGGAATGGAGCTGCAGTGGGTTGGGAGAATTGAGCTTAGATCCTTGGGATCTGAGCCATGTTTCTGCACACACCAGAGATGTTAGGCTTCCCTCCATGCATGGAAGGGAACTGCCCTGGTTGGCAGCTTCTTCACCCCACTGAAGGAGTTCAGCTTCAACAGGCAGCTCTTTCAGCCAGTATCCAGAGACAAGAAGGAGTCCTCTCAGCAAGTGACAGCTGCTTGCAACCTTCCTGTTGGCTTCCCCATTGACCTTCTGGGGAAGCCAGCAGAGAAGAATGCAAATGGCGATCACATGATTATGGGACACTTGGCAACTGGTTGTTCAGTGCAAACAAGTTGCCAAACACCCACATTGTGATCATGGGTAGGTGGGCATGGTGTGATGTTTTGAAATTCTATGGATTTTCAATCATAATTGAGTTTGCAATCCTAACATACCTGTAGGGCATATATTTAGGGATGGCTACTTCACTGCCTTACTTCCTGCATCACCGATGCTCTCATCTTTCTGGAAAGGGCAAATAAGTTGAGCTTGTAAGCCAGTCAAGAACCCCAAGGTCTGAACAACTCATTCCAATACTCCAATCACTTGCCATTCTTGAACGTGACTCCCTTGGAGAAAATCTCCTGTTTGCATCCCCATCAACCCTACTGACTACATGCCTTTATTGTCACTTTAAAAGGGCAAGGAATGTCCCCTAGGAGTGTGATTCTCAGCAGGTTTTCATCACACTGACAAAAACAACAACACACATTTTTACCCTGTTAAAACCTTCCAAAATTGCTTTTGATTTACAGATAGCCTAAAGAAAATTACTGCCTTGCTTTCCATAAATTGGCTGCTATACGAAGAAGGCAGATAAAAAGATAACACACACACATCCTCTGGTCTGCAGATATGTTTCTTTTTGTAGTTCTCATACTCTACAATAATTTCTATTTTTAGCACATAGAATATTATTAAAGGTAGGTGCATTTCCCTGTGGAATGCAAGGAAATTTGAAACTGATTGTGATGTCCAGGATGAGAATGTGACAGAATCCAGATGGGGGATCTAGATTAGAGTTGGCCTGACAGAATGTCTCCCAAAGCAAAACCTCCCAGCATGTAGAAAACCAGCACGATCTTTCTCTAATGATAGTTTTCTATGTGCATGGAGGTGTTGCTTGTAAGCAATCTCTTTAGACATTCTCAGCAATTATACGCTGAGCTATTGTACGTGCACCTTCTGCACTGAGGTTATTTTATTTTCATTAAGTTCCTGAACTCTACTGCCACACTGGGCCAGAATCTATAATATGTTGATTTCGTGGGAGGTGGGTGGGAATTGCAGAGTTTAGAAAAGAAACCATTTAGCCTTCTTGACAGCAAACAAGATGACCCATGCAAAAGGGGAAAAAATCAATCTATATAAATGTAGTCTGCAAGATTTTGTATTCTGGGGCTTTGATGAGTCATTCAAAAGAAATCCATCAAGTGCACCAAACTGCAGGATGGTGGAACAGCAGCCGTGAACTCACCTGCTTAATGGGAATTTTTGCCCTCCCAAGTGAAATTCAAGGTAGACACTACAGTTAAGAGCTTTCTTTGGATTGGTTTTAGCAGATAGTTTCATATGGTTTTGGTTTGTCGTACAACATACAATGGTGGCCAGAACCGATGATGATGGATATTACCATCCTCAACCCACGTTTCTCTCTTTCTCCTCCTGTTTTCTTTTAATGCAGGTATCCTTTTCCATAACTTTCGATACTGAAGTCTAAACAAAGAGCAGCTCATCCAAAATGGTCAGAAGTGGGATCAGAAAAAGGTTGCGTGCAATGAGTTAAGGTCCCCATTTTCAGGTGAACATAGAAATATTCAAATCTGTATGAAGGTTTCCTTTGGCAATTGCTACCATCTACAATAGGAAGGATGATGCTAAAAGAAAAGGCCTCACCCATGGTAATCCTTGCTGATGGAACACCTCCCAAGGAAGATGATCTCACACCTACTTTTGGCACTGGGTAAATAAACCGTTTATTATCCCAAGCTGTTAAAATACCTTCTTGCATCAATTTGTTTTAATGGATGCCTTTATTCCAGAGCACCCAAAGATATCCTTAAGCAGGGGTGGGCTGCTGGGGGTTCGCAAGGGTTCGGGAGAGCCCCTAGCTAAGATTCTGTGCAGTTCAGAGAACCCCCAAATCCCACTCCTGGATGGTCCCAGCTACCCCACTTGCCCCTCCCAGGAGTCCCCATGCGGCCCGTTTTCGATGCAGGTAAGTGCTGGGCATGTGCAGAGGCTCAGGGAAGGCGAAAAACGGGCCTCTCGGAAGTTCGGGAAGGCCAGAAATGCACCTGTTTCCAGCTTCCAGAGAGCCTCCAGAGCCCTGGGAGGCCATTTTCGCCCTCCTGGGGGCTTGAGGAAAGCCTCTGGAGCCCCAGGACAGCAGAAACATCCCCCCTGCCACGGTGCAGGAGGCCGACTAGGCCATGCCCACCATGGCCATGCCCACCCAGCAACTGGGCAGAGAACCTTTTGCTAAAATTTTTGAAGCCCACTCCTGTCCTCAGGCCTCCTTAGGTGGACAATGAGATGAAGTTGCACCCACAGGAAACAGGTAATGGCTTATGCCAGGCCAAGAAGGCTGCATGGTTTTCCAACCTCTTAAAAAGAGATTGGACAACCATTTATCTGAAATGGTATAGAGCAGTGGTGGCTAACCGCGTGCAATCCCGCCCCCCGCTGCCCCCCTTACCTGCACTGCCTCACAGCTGATTTTGGCTGGTTTGAGGCCTCTTTTGGCCTCCCAGAGGCTTGAAAAAAGCCTCTGCAGGCCAAATAGGCCCGTTTTGTCACTTCTGGTATTACAGGAAGTGACGAAGCAGGCCTATTCGGCCTGCAGATGCTTTTTTCAAGCCTCTGGGAGGGCAGAAAAGGCCTCAAACCAGCTGAAAATCAGCTGTGAGGCACGTGCATTCGCAGTGAGGTAAGTTTGCCTGTCGCTCGTGTGCCAGCACAAATAGCTCTGCGTGCCACCTGTGCCATGCATACCATAGGTTCACCATCACAGGTATAGGGTTAGGGTTACAAAGAAATTCTAGACTTCATAGGTAACATTTGGCAGATATACTAAAGATCATTAGTTTAGTCCCTGGCCTTTGCAGTAATAATTTCCATAGCTGTAAAAGATCCCTTTTCCTGAAGTGTTGTGACTGCCAATCAAAGCAAAGACAAGGGTTGACTAAAACATTGGTTGACCTGCTATTGTAAGCTATGGCTTGTTTAACTATGGTTTATTGAATAGGCTACAATTGATTGAGTCTACACAACATGCTAAGCAATGACCATTCCTTATACTTCAAAATGATTGATTTGGCATTGAGACTAAGATGGGCAGCCATAGAAATTGAACAAATAACTAAAGCAATAAATAAATAAATGCTGAATTAGCATGCTGAATGGTCCCCTTCACAATAAATCAATTTCCTTGAGTGGGTGGATAGGATGCCAACTGTGGTAGTAATTGCTTGGATGGTGGCTGTGGTATTTATTGTTAAGTAGCTAGATGTATTATCACCACATTTCTTGCCTTTGTCATTTCATTTTTTTCTGCACTTCCCCATTCCCATCAAATCTATGGATTTTCCAGTGGTTTTTTTCTTTTGTAAGTTCATAGTGGAAAAGCCAATGGACTTTTGCTTTTTTGCCCAAGATATAACTGATTTATTGAATCACTGCAAGGAGATTCAGTAAGGGGATTGCATGAAATAAATAAAATCTCAAAAGAAAGGCTCAGCCAGAGCAATTTCATGGAATCTGCCTATTGGGGGCACTTATGCCTCTAAAGGTCAATTGGCCTCACAGTCTTGTTAATGTGTTCTCCCATCCTTGAAACAGGAGGCAAACACATAGCCAGAAAACAATTTCCCAAACACTATTTTTTAATGCGTTACAGGAAAAAGGCTTGTTGTGTTCCTACTCTCACCACTGGCTTTGTATCCAAGGTGCTGGCTTGTTCCAATATTTGAGGGGCTGCCAGAAAGAAGAGGGAGTCAAGCTATTCTCCAAAGCACCTGAAGGCTGGATAAAAAGCAATGGATGGAAACTAATCAAGGAGAGAAGCAACTTAGAACTAAGGAGAAATTCCCTGAGAGTTGGATCAATTAATCAGTGAAAACGGCTTGCCTTCAGAAGTTTTGGCTGCTCCAAGACTGGAGGTTTTTAAGAAGAGATTGGACAACCATTTGTCTGAAATAGTAAAGATTTTCCTACTCAGGTTTTCCTACCTGAGTCAAGGTTGACTCAGGGTACTGGGAACAACATATAAAGTTCTACATGGCTTGGGTCCAGGGTACTTGCGGGAGTGTCTCCGATTGCCTGCTCCGATTGCCCGGTACGCTCCCACAGGTAGGGCCTCCTTGGGGTACCGTTGGTTAGGGGTAGGGCCTTCTCTGTGGGAGCACCCACCCTGTGGAAACAACTCCCCTTGGGCCTTTGTTTGGCCCCTGATCTCCGCTCCTTCCGCCATGACCTGAAGACCTGGCTCTTTCAACAGGCCGGTCTGGACTGACCAAGGGGGTGGATGGCTTGTTTTAGAGTTATTTTAATCAATTTTTATTTTATTATTTTATTATTATTAGTCTTGTAATTGTTTGTTTTTTAATGTAAATTTTTGTACTGAGTTTTTTATTGTTAGCCGCCCTGAGTCCTTAGGGAGAGAGGGTGACATAAAAGTCTAATAAATTATATTATTATTATTATTATTATTATTATTATTATTATCCTCCTTCCAAGGTTGGTAAAATGAGCACCCAGATTGTTGGGGGGGCAATATGCTGACTCTGTAAACTGCTTAGAGAGGGCTGTAAAGCAGTATATAAGTCTAAGTGCTACTGCTATTGCTACTTTAGCAGGGGGTTGGACTAGAAGACCTCCAAGGTCCCTTCCAACTCTGTTATTCTGGCAGTGACTGGCCCAGGGATTGACAGTGCTGCTCCTCTTCAGGTGTGCTTTTCATTCACCTGCACTGCTAGCTCCACTCCCTGGGCTGCTCCATGATGCTACTGTAGCCCCTTCTGCCCCTCTTCCACCACTCCCTCTAGTCAAGTGGGTCATTTTATTTTTGTGCCTTTGAGTCAGTATGGACTCCTGGTAACTGTCTGGACAAGTAATCTGATCATATCGGTCTTGTCTCAGTTTTAAAAAAAAGGTTATTCTTTAGGCCTGATTGCTTACGGTATGCAAAGCATTTCTAAACTGTTTTCATGCATGTATAAGTAGCCAAAACAAGTCTTTAAATACACCATCACTCACAATTCTTACTCAACAGACTAATTCCAGGAATTAATCAATTCATAACTGTTGACTTTTAGAGACATAGCAGGCTGAATGCAGATGAACAATTCTATCATTACTGGGGCTTAAAAATGCATAGTTTGGATATTTGGCAACTTAAATCACACTAAATCTTAGAGGATTCAGTATGAGTTAAGATGCATGCACCCATCACGAATAGGTCTAGGACATTGCTAAGAAGAAAACACTTAAAGTAATTTAAATCCGTTTTCTTCATCATACCTAGTAATTCTCTGCTCCTGGAGAATAGAAATCTTCACCCCTTCAGAATGAGAAACCTTCCTAGAAGTGAAAATAACTGGATGGGAATCATGCTCAGGAGCTAAAATTTGTGCAGATTTGCAATTCAGCTGCAGGTTAAAAATCCGAATCCTAAATTTAACATTTCACTTTGAATATAAATTATATATTAGGTTTTAGTGATTATTTTCTATAGTTGCTCACTACAAGCAGTGACTCCGGGTGGCATCCATCATAAAAACAAAACAATTCAAATAATACAGAATAATTATATATGATTGTTGATATATGTTATGTATTTAATAACATTAAAAAAAATTTCCAATCAAGTTGTAACATAGGAATCAAAATGCAGTTTACAAATCCACACTGTAACATTATTCCATTCCATTTTATTACACTGCAATTAGATTACACATCTAATTTCTAAAATCACCATAAAATCTAGAAGCATCTGGAATTAGAAATGGACTACAGGTGAATGAACATAATGAAAAAAAAAAACAACCCTGGACATTTTTCCAATAACTTCTCCCTGTGGTTAAATCTATGAATGAAACAAAAGCCAAATTCTTATAAAAAGAAGGAAAGTGGGCCTTTTCCCCTTTTACAAGGAGGCTGGATGAGAGTGATCTATTTGTTACCACCTCCATGTTAAAAGGAAAAAAAACAAACCACACTTAATCACATTCAAAATTCTGCCTCTGAGAAAAAGGCAGATAACCTCTTCTTGGCTCCTTTCTAAAATGAATCCATCCTGTTAAGATTGCTCTGCTAGTCACCATCCTGTGCGATGTGGACTTTCTTTCTTTTTTGATAATGCTGATTATTGCATCTCAGTGAGGAAGGAAAAGTGCACAAATGGTTCAGACAAGATAAGACAAGATTAGAGCTAAACCATTCACTCTAAAATGTCGCTGCACAGGGAAAACATATCGCTTTATGCAGTAATATTAGGTAGCTGGGGCTGACCCAAGCAGTTGATCTTGTGTTTTGGTGAAAATGCTGTATTTTTTACTTCTAGAGAAGTGTAATTGTTGCGTGTGGGATACTGTGCCTCCAGTGGTCAAAAGTAATTTGACCAACTTTGCGGGACAATATACATCCCGACTCAAAGGCAGATTTGTCCATCTAGGTAGGGCAGGAGTCCCCAAACTTGGCAACTTTAAGACTTGTGGACTTCAACTCCCAGAATTCTCCAGCCAGCTATGAAGTCCACAAGTCTTAAAGTTGCCAAGTTTGGAGACCTCTGAGGTAGGGAAACACAATCTTGCACCGCAACCCAGCCAGATGTCCAGAATCAGCCCAACCACCCCACCCCCACAAAACAGTAAGGGGCGTCACTGCCCGCTCCCCTCCCCCTCAGATGCAGGTTCATCTGGCACAGATTCCCCAAGATTTCGAGCAAACTTTCCCAGCCCCGCGTGGAAAGAGCGAGATCCAAAACAAGAAATTCCGAAAGCAAAGCCAGCGCTTTCCTCTTCCCTCGTATCTCCCCCGCCCCGCCCGGGTAGTTAAACTGCATCCCGCGGGTGGGAGTGGGGTAAGAAAGGCATCGACGGCACCCATCAGGCGTTCGGTGGGCGCATTGTGACGCGCGCAGAGGGTGCCGAAACCGAACCGGGAGCAGTTCGCCTTCTCGTCCGTCCTCTCCCATTAGTTCTCGACCACCACCACCACCACCCCTTCCCAAGAGTTACTTACGATCAACGGCAGGGAGCAGATGGTGAAAAGGGCGGTCATGAGCGCCAGCAGGACCAACTGGCCCAGCTCCTCGGTGCGGCCGGAGGAAGGGGGCCTGGAAGGCAAGGTTGCGCCCCGCAGGTCAATCAGGTGGGTCCTGCGCGGGGGCTGGCGACGCGCCATCCGATAGAGGCTCCTCATGCTGCCCAGATTGCACAGGCCGACGGCCAGCACCAGCAAGCCCAGCAGGGTAGCGTAGAGCACCGAATAGAGCCGTCCGTCGCCGGCCATGCGAACGAAGCACCACGTGCCCGGACAGTACTGGACGTTGTTACCGAAGCCCAGGAGCGGCAGGGCGCAGAAGAGAGCGCAGAGAACGGCCGCCGCGCCGGTGAGCAGCCCGCCCCAACGCCGGCTGGTGTGGCGTTCGTAGAAGTAAGGCTGGCCGAGCGAGAGCCAGCACTCCAGGGCCATGGCCAGCAGCAGCATGGTGGACGCCAAGCCGAAGAAAGCCATGAGGAAAGCGAACAGCTGACACAGCGTGCCGGGGGAGCGGATCGGTTCCTCCCCGGGCAGGCTGACTTCGCTGGTTGCGGCGGGCGGCCACAGGTCGATGAGGCTGCGGTTGTGAGCATAGGCGGCCAGCACGATCGGGCTCAGCAAACACTTGCCCAGCAGGTCGGTGGCGGCCAGCGTGCTCACCAGAAGGTAGAAGGCGGACGCCCGCGGGCGCCCCTGGCCGCGCTGCGACTTCGCCTTCAGATGGTGCTGCCACAGCAGCCCCAACGCCAACACGTTGCCCAGCAGCCCCGCCGCGAAGAGTAACGAGCCGGGCAGCACCGACTGACCTGCTTCGAGTCTCAGAGTCCGGTTGCACCGGTAGCTGCCTGCGGCCATGGAGAGGGTCCGGCTGGGCTGGCCGCAAGGGGCGGCGGTGCGCTTAGAGACCCGGCGGGGGTGGGTGGAGGGAAGGAGTGGGGACCACGGATAGAGCCCCACTTATGAAGGGAAGGAAAAGAAACGGAGGGAGGAAGACGAGAAAGAGATGCTCGACGCCGCCAGACGGGGCGAGAGTGGGGAGGAAGAAGGGCGGGGAGATGGGGCAAGACAGGCGTTGGCTAACAGAAAAAGGCCAGTCTATAATGCGGCGGCGGGGGGTGGGGAGCCGTTTGTTCCCACGGAGACCGGCGAAAGAGTCCTGCCCTTCTTGAGGACGGGGAAGGGTGGCGAGCCAGAGAGGGATAAGGCTGGGAAGCTGAGAGCAGGCGAAAGTTGTTTGGTAGAGAATCTTCTGACCAGAAACCTTGACTTCTCTTATTCTCAAGTTGATAGAAGTGATCGCTAGAATTTTGCCAACATCTGAAATGAGTTAGGTTTTTTTAGCTAGGCTTCAGCAGTAGGCAGAGGTCCATGTCATCTCAACCTCAGTTGGGAGACCAGAGTGGTGAGTTGGTTGGCTTCCCAAGGCAGATGATGACAGTGGCCACCAGAGTGGTGGTGTGAATCGGAAAGGGATTGGTGTTCCTCCAGATATGTTCCCATCCCTCTTCTATGGCCCTGGCCCATCTTGTCAACCAGCACTGATGGACAACAAAGAACAAATAGAACAAGGTGCTCTTGCACTGCTCAATGGAGCTGTTTCGGTGTTGGGACCCGTTCACCCAGAGGGGAAGATGAGCAAGTCAAATAGCCAATTAGTTTTCAAAACACTTCTGACAATCATCTGAGAGTACAGATCTCCTCCATACATATACCTGAAAATTTTAATGATGTAGATCTTACAGTGATTAGGAAATATGTAACTAGACACATAACTAAGTTTGAGCAACTACTAGATGCTTCCAGGAAACCCACAAACATGGCAGAACCCTGATTATCTACTTTGACCAATATGAGAAGGAGGATATATTTCCACCTCTTCTTTTGAAGAAAGACCCATAGTATGTAAGATGTTGGAAGGAATGCTAGTTTCTCCCATGATTTCTGGAGAGGCTCTTGCTGGAATATAAGAGTGTCCCCTTTCCTTGGTGACAATAACATTTATCTTCAACATTGTCAACTGCTTTTGTTTCTACAGTGCATCTAGAAGCTTAGATGAGAAACCAAGATTAAGGATTTACAGTAAGTACTGATAGAGTTTTGGAGCCATCTCAATTCTGAAAGAGATTAGGATTCTGCAGGTTTTTGTGTTCCTTGAAGTGCAAGAAAATCTGAACCTAGTAGTAGATCATCCAAATTGGTCTTATGGTTGACTTTTTCATTAACAGGCTGTTAAATGGCTCAGGCTGTTAAATGCCTGCTCTTAAGATCCAGCTGTCTACAATTACTGTAGGCTCGAATCCCACCAGGCTCAAGGTTGACTCAGCCTTCCATCCTCTCGGGGTAGGTAAATTGAGGACCCAAGATTGTTGGGGGCAATTAGCTGACCTTGTAAAAATGCCGCTTAGTAATAAGCAGGCATATACAATGGAATGAAGGCTATTGCTGAGCGCATTGGGTTGTGCTCCAAAAATTGTAAGCCACCCTGAGTCTTCGGAGAAGGGCGGCATATAAATGTAATTAAAATAAAAAAGTCACATTCTGGAAGCAATTGTGGGTAATAGAATGAGGGAAAAATGCACAGATGTGTACCTTTGCTCTCCCTCTTCCCTTTTCAAATTATTTTCTTTTAACACAGAAAAAGAAAAGAAATGAATTCTATGACACAGAATGAGTAAAGAAAAGGCAATTACTGAGAAACAGAACATATTGTATTGTAAGTGTAATAGTAGAGCTACATAGCGAAAGACTGGATGTGTTTTCTGAATTTTTTTATTAAAATAATATTTCTAAGGGTGATTATATGTGGGCATTTTACAACCCACTGTTGGATTATAGTATGTTGTGGTGCTAAGGGTGTACCTTTTACACTGATAAAGTATTCAACAAGTCTTGCCTAGTTAAGATAATTCCAAACTGGAGGGTGGAATCTTGTTGGGATTTACTTTTTCTTAACATTTGGTAAGCTGCTAGTAAAAAAATCACCCTTGTCCAACTTGATCATTACCAGACATGTTAGAATTTGACTCCCTTATTTCCCAGAAGTCAAAACACTGAAGTTTGAGATGCACAGATGTAATTCAAGTGGTTTCAATAAAGTTTTGTGCCTTCAATAAAGGCGCAAAATAAGTCGATGAGATAAATAGCTAAACTATAAAGACCCAGGAGAAGTGGGAGAAATGCCTTCTCCTCTGTCCCCTGCAACAGCATATCTTCTGCAATCTGGAGGGCTCGGACTCTGCTGGTCTTTTGAAAGGTTTCAGAAGATCTGGTTCATCTCAGTCATGGAGAACTGATGTTAAAGTGGCCTATTTTTAAAGGGTTGATCAGTAGGCGTGTGAGAGCCTTTGGGAGCAGGATGTTTTGCTTACTTGTTTATTATTTAGCTGCCCCAAGTCACATTACCAAATAGATGGAACCAATAAATTAATAAATGACAGTAGAAATAAAAATGAGAACTGGATTGTCCATCCTGTGAGATCTGCTGGTGTCAGGATTTCATTTAACTAGCTGTTAAAGATTATATACCATAGCAGGATAGAATGGGAGTAAAAGAAGCTGGGTTGGGGAGGATGCAGAGAGCAAGTCTTCATTCTGAGATTCTAGAAAGAGTGCAGAGAAGAGCAACAAAGATGATTAGGGGACCGGAGGCTAAAACAGATGAAGAACGGTTGCAGGAACTGGGCACGTCTAATTTAATGAAAAGAAGGACCAAGGGAGACATGAAAAGAAAAGAAGGACCAAGGGAGATTGCAGCTGCTGCAGAATGCGGCCGCGCGGGTGGTGATGGGAGTTTCCCGATTCTCCCATATTACCCCCCCCGCCGACCTGCATTGGTTGCCGGTTGCACTCCGGGTGAGATTCAAGGTTTGGGTTTTAACATTCAAAGTCCTACACGGCATGGGTCCGCAATATTTAAGGGAGCGACTCCTGCCGATATCGAGTGCCAATCACCCTGTGCGAGCACACAGGCAAGGGCTTCTCGGGGTTCCGTCGGCAAGCCAATGTCGGCTGGCGGTCCCCCGGCGACGAGCCTACTCTGTGGCGGTCCCCGACCTATGGAACCAGCTACACCTGGGCCTCCGTCTGGCCCCTGACCTTCGCACCTTCTGCCACGACCTGAAGACCTGGTTGTTTGACCAATCCGGGCTGTGACTCCCTCCCAGGGGGGTGGGGATGGTTCTTATTTTAAATTTTAAATTTTAGATTAGCTATTATTGAGCTTGTGATTTGTTTAATTCTCTTTTTAATTATTTATTGTTGTTGCATGTTTTAGTTGTGAGCTGCCCCAAGTCTTCGGAGATGGGGCGGCATACAAGTCCAAATAATAAATAAATAAATAAATATCAGTGTTCCAATATCTCAGAGGCTGCCACAAAGAAGAGGGAGTCAAGCTATTCTCCAAAGCAGCCGAGGGCAGGACAAGAAGCAATGGGTGGAAACTGATTAAGGAGAAACTGATTAAGCAACTTAGAACTAAGGAGAAATTTCCTGACAGAACAATTGATCAGTGGAATGACTTGCCTCCAGAAGTTGTGAATGCTCCAACACTGGAAGTTTTTAAAAAGACGTTGGATAACCATTTGTCTGAAGTGGTGTAGGATATCCTGCCTAAGCAGGGGGTTGGTCTAGAAGACCTCCAAGGTCCCTTCCAACTCTGTTATTCTATTCTAAGTTCAGAAACAGCCGCCTCCCCATCCAACTTCAAGGATGGGGAGATAGAAGCAGGAAGAGAGAAAGAAGAAAAGAAAGATGTTTGGAACCAACAGTCTGAGATGCCCCCTTTGCTAAAATGTATCTGATGAAAAGAGAAACACAAAGCTTTGGATGAAGAATTCTGGAACATTGGTTGGTTGATTGATTGGTTGGCCAATATAGAGAAGTTGACAGTTTCAACTGTTCAGAAAGTCACCTGATTTAAGAATCTGTGGGAGAATTGGGGATGAGCCAGTCAAAATATGAGCCTTGGTGGTGCAGGCTGTTAAACGCCTAGCACTTAGTTCCAGCTGCCTGCAATTAGTGTAGGCTTGAATCCCACCAGGCTCAAATCCCACCAGGCTCAAGGTTGACTCAGCCTTCCATCCTCTCGTGAGTGAGGACCCAAGATTGTTGGGGGCAATAAGCTGACTTTGTAAAAATGCCAAAAGCAGGCATATACAATGGAATGAAGGCTATTGCTAAGCGCATTGGGTTGTGTCCCAAAAATTGTAAGCCGCCCTGAGTCTTCGGAGAAGGGCGCATATAAATGTAATTTTTAAAAAATGACCTCAGAGAAGGCAATTTGACCCAAATGGTGAGGGATCAGGGAGAAAAAATGCCTTAAAGAGACTCCAACTTAATTTATTTATTTATTATTTATTTATTTTTTGGACTTGTATGCCGCCCCATCTCCTCAAGACTCAGGGTGGCACAACTAAAAACAACAATAATAAATACTTAAAAAGAAATTAAACTAATTTCACAAGCCCAAAAATACAAAAACTAAAATTTACAGTGGTTAAAATAATTAAGAAACCCATCCCCCACCCCAAGGAGGGGTCACAGCCCGGATTGGTCGAACAACCAGGTCTTCAAATCATGGCGGAAGGTGCGGAGGTCAGGGGCCATATCCGAGGCTGGGAAATTTCTATTCTGTAGAATATGCAAGATTTGGTACTTACCTCAGACTAGCATTAAGGTATTTACTAAAATTGTGATGTGTTGCTTCCTTGGTCTTGCCAGCCATGTGGGGCTTTACATCCAAGCATATGATGGAGGGAGAATCCTGCTTAGATGGTCAAGCAGAGAAGATTGGTGGTCTAACTCAGAAGGAGGGAACTTGGAAGACAGTGAGAACTTCTCCATGAAACTCTATGCAAAATTAGAGTTTGCAAGGGAGAAGGAAGGATTGGTTTAGTGCAGAGGTATCCAACCTTGGCAACTTTAAGCCTGAAGGACTTCAACTCCCAGAATTCCCCAGCCAGCAAAGCAAAGCTGACTGGGGAATTCTGGGAGTTGAAATCCTCCAGGCTTAAAGTTGCCATGGTTGGAGACCCCTGGTTTTGTGTCTTTGAAGCTCTGTTGTATTTGATGTGTTGCATGAGAAGCCAATCGTTAAATCTGAGCTCATCTCCTTCTTGGGCACTGGGGATTTATCTCCACTGAATTCAATAGTTTAGTGCTGTTTATTAATGCACCTATGTGCGATTCAAAAAACTGAGCTCTTATGAAAAACTTTTGGTGAAGAGGGAGAAAGGGAAAGAAGAAAGGAAGTGTCAGGCCTTGAGGTAGGCCAAATCAGGACACAGGCAGAGCAAGGAATTCAGGAATGCACCTTTATTCTTGTGGGGTATAATAAAGACATCTTAAAAGCTTGCCCAAACAAGCCTATACCCTATTGATGCCAAACAGAATCAAGGTTGGGTTATTTTGAGTTTCTTTCCAATCCCTTTTTCCGGGACTGAACTGCCATTTATTTTCTTTTAGTAGTTATTGAATTTCAAGGTTATGTTTCTGTTGTTCTACCAGAAGTGGGTGTGGAAGCCCAGGTCTGAATGCTAGGAATATTACATTAAGTATAATTGTTAAAATCATTTAAATAATGGTCATTGGTTAAATAAATAAGTAGCATTCCCGATATTATGATCAGAATTGTTATTGCAATGCTTGCACTTGTATGCCAAATAAAGTTGCTGAGACTAAAGTTGCTGATAAATTCATAGATAAAATACATTTTTATAAAGAGGGAAAATGCCCCTTAGATGTACCCTCTCTTTCCTGATGGAAGGTTTGGGAGCAAGCTTGATGAGAGTAAATTAACTGACATACTGATTCATTTTCTTTTGCAGATACTTTATTTATTTTTTTAATCCTTATTTTATTTATAGGATTGCCCATCGGAAACAAGTGACTCTGGGCAGCTAATAACAAGAAGACTAATCAAGTCTTGGGAAGTGGCAATGTGGGTGGACAGAGAGAATGAAGAGACGATTTGTAACAGATCATGAACAATCAATTGAAACCAAAATTATTCATTACTTTTCGACAAGTCTATTTTATGCTTGGCATCCTTAGCTCTGGCTGGGGTTTTGCTTTCCTGACATCATCTCTAAAGTTTTTATAGGGTTATCTACCTATGGTTTTTCTTGGAGACCTGACCCTCTTTCCATCTCCTATAAGTGACTTTTTCTGTTTTCTAGTCTTCAGCAAGCTTTTTGTGCAGGCATGTTGGTGTGTTCTGCCATCTGCATTTTTCACCTAATTGGAAAATGAGAACAAAGAGCGGAACAGTTAAAACAATGGTATTTCTAGTATGTATATATGACTGTGAAAACAGGATGCTAAGAAGGAATGAGAGATGAAATAAGATAGAATCTTTGAATTGTTATTTCCAAGGTTCAGATTGTGAATTTGGAGTTTGGTTCTTAACCAACCAACCAACCAACCAATCAACCAGCCAACCAACCAACCAATTCTTCATCAAATAACCCATTTAAGCCCATGATCAGCAAGCAGAAACTCATATGCTTTGGGCACATGAACTAGGAAGAAGGATTATTCATGGTAAGGCTGAGAGAGAAAAAAGACAACAGATAAAGTAAGTGGACAGTAAGCAAGGAGACTGAGGATAACCGTAAGAACTATGAGTTCTGGAGATGGGAATTGAGAGTAAACGTTTTTCCAAGCAGTTATGAGTCAGATCCAACTCAGTGATACCTAAATAATTCTGGCCAGTGGTCAAAGACAGTGCAGCCAAAGGTCATGCTGCCTGAGGTTCATAGAAATAGAAATCCAGCACTTTTGAAGGACATCAAGCTGGGGAGATTTGCTATGCCACATTACAAAACTATGCTTCTTCCTCAGTCGCTTCAGTGAAAATGCTGGCTTGCCTCTTATCTAAAGAACTGCAGTCTTCTCTATTATTTAAGTGTCCTCATCCCTTAAGTATTAGTCAGCAGTGTGCTGCAGCTGCCCAAAAAGCCAACACAGCCTAGGCTGCATCAACAGGCAGATAATATCAACATCATGACATGTGATGGTACTGCTCGGCACTGCTCTAGTGAAGCCACACTTGGAGCACTGCATCTAGTTCTGATCACCGCAATGCAAAAAAGAGAGAGAGAGAGATAGTAGAGAAGAGCAACAAAGATGTTAAAGGATCTGGAGGCTAAATCATATGCTGAATGGCAAAGAGAACTAGGTATGTTTAGCCTAGCAAAGAGAAGGCTTGGGGAGACCCAATACTTGAAGGGCTGTCACAGGGAAGAGAAGATTGACTTGTTCTCCATAGCACCAATAAAACGGGGCAAAACTCACTTCATAAATGTTTCCCTTAGCAATACAAATCTTGGGCTCAATTGTGGTCATAACTCAAGGACTACTGTATAATGGAGAATTTAAAAAAAAGTTAAGATGGGACTCAGAAGCCTCTGTAATTTATAAAGAATGAAGTACAAGGGTTTGAACATGGATTGCAGTACAAATAAAATTACACATTTGATTTACAGCAGCCACTGGAGTTCTTTCACAATGGCTTCTTGGCTTTTCTACAATAAATCAGAAGTTCTTGTATCTTCCAATTCTTGTTTATCTGGATCTGTCCAGCTTGCTGAGGAGAAGCTTAACGGATGAGGGGACTGGAAACCCAAGTCCTGTGAGGAATAGTTGAAAGAACGGTATGTTTAGCCTGTGGAAGAGAAAACTTAGGAGAGCTACAGCCGTCTTTAGATATCTAATGCATTCTTGCATAAAATAAAGAGGGCAATTGCTTTGTTGCATTGATTTTTATTTATTCATTTGTACCCCACCTTTATCGCTTTTTACCAATAACTCAAGGTGGTTGACATATTCAACACGCCTTCTACACCTTCCTATTTCCCCCATAACAACAACCTGGTCAGGTGAGTTGGGCTGAGAGGGAGATTGAGTGGCTCAAGGTTGCCCACCTGGCTTTCATGGCTAAAGTGGGACTAGAATTCTTCCTAGTGTGGTGCCTTAAGCTCTACTAGACCAAGCTGGCTCTCAGAAGGCAAAATCAGAACCAATGGAGTTTGCAAGGGAAAAATATTAGATAAGAGATTAGAAGGAATTTCCTGACCATAAAAGCTTTTCAACCAGCCGCAACATAGGTTGCCTCATGAAATGGTAGTCTCTCTTCATTGTAGGACTTCTGACAGATAGATAGTCATCCATTTGAAATGCTCTAGCAGATCTTGAACTAAGCTGGGGGTAAGGTTAGATGACACGTGAGTTACCTTCGGATTCTGTGAGGGGATGGATTAAATGGATTTGTCAGTTTTAACCTGGCCGTTTCTAATCTTTAGAACCTCAATGTGACACTCATGAATGCTAATGTAAACACAAAAACTTCTTTGGTGTTGGGAGTATAGTGACAAAATGACAATTTTTTTTACATTTACCAATTGAAGCTTCAACATAACAGGCTTGCATTTTAAAAAATCCCAGATTTTCCAGTAAGGATAATGTGTAACCAAAACAGTGTAAAAGCAAACAGGCGTCATAAAAGCTGATTTATGAGTACATACTGGGATGCATCATACATAACACCCCTGGGATGACAAACCTTGCCAATTATGTGTGGGAAATGCCTGAGAAGATTTTCTGTTTCCTTTGTCATAATATTAAGACCTTGGAGTCATCTGATGAAGGTGGATGGTGGAAAGAAAAGACAACACCTCTTGCATACGGTCTAATTCATATATGGAGTTTGCTAATATAAGAGTATTGAGAAATCATAAAAAGTAAGGCTGTTTTAGCTACAGGTAGTATCTGAGATCCCAAATGGGACCAGAATTTCCATTGCTAAATAAGGCAGTTGTTTAATGAGTCATGTCCGATGTTATGGGGTGGTTTTTTTTTTGCCAAGGTTCTTAATCAAATCTCTACATTTATTAAGAGAATCACATGGTCATTAAGTGAATCTGGCTTTCCCCATTGACTTTGCTTGTCAGAAGATCACAAAAGATGATCACATGATCCTGGGACACTGCAAGCGTCATAACTATGAACCAGTTGTCAAGCATCTGAATGTAAATCGTGTGAACATGGGGATGCTATAATGGTCATAAGTATGAAAATGGTCGTAAGTCATTTTCTTCAGTGCCTTTGTGACTTCAAATGGTCACTAAATGAACTATGTTTTATCATCTGCAAAAACAATTTTTTATCTGATTTAAATCTTTCTGTCAGTTGGCAAACTAGTGACAAATATGTCTCCTTTTCCAAATTCTTTTCTTGTTTTTAAGCTGTTCTCTTTCATTAAAGATTAATAGATCAGCATAAGTCAACCGAGTATGTGTGTAACTGTTCTTTCTTTTCTAAAAAAAAGCTTCCTGAGATGATAGCAACAAAGGGATTTTAGGGTATAATCTTGCTTTATAGATATTTCAAACTCTCAGTATGGGACATTTAACAAGATTTAACAAGATGGTTTTTAGAACTATATTTAACGAGATGGTTTTTAAAACTATATTAATCTTAAATCTATCCTACCATAGACAGTCATGCCACCCAAATCTCAATGTATGACCCTGTAACTCCAATAGCTTCCTATTCCTTAAACTTACCCTTTTGTTCATCTGTACTAAACACAATGTCTCAAATGTAATTTTAAATTGAATAATCCTAATGCTCCTCTTTCTTACACATTTTGCAGCAATTTACATGTAATTTAATTTTTGGTTTCTTACCTTGCCATAAAAATTTAGAAATATCTTTCTGCCGTTGTTTAAAAAGTAAATCAGTTGTTAGTGTTGGTATACTCTGTAATAAAGATAACATCTTAAGTAAAACATTCATCTTAATAACTAAGATTCTACCCCAAACGTTAATTGTAATTTATCTCATCTCACTAACAACATTCCCTATTTTAACATAGTTATTCAGAAACCACATACAATTCACATCAGTTAGCATAATCCTTAACTTTCTTCTCAATTTTAAAACTAATCCTTTTCATCAAACTTTCTTGGTCTTGTATGTCCATATTTTCAATCAACATCTTTGTCTTCTCTTTCTTGACCTTAAAACCTGCCAGTTTGCCAAAGTCCTTCAGGTTCTTCATTAAATGTATTATACGGTTCTATGGTTCTTGCAATTCCAAAACTAAAGCATCAGCAAAAACTCTCAGTTGAACTATATTTTGAATTAGCACCCAGAGGCTTGCTTAAACAAGCTAGTCTCTTCCTGGCTGCTTTCTACTCTGGCATGCCATTTCTTTTATTTTATACTATAAAAACTGCAAGATAACAAACTCCCTACTCTGACACCAGTTCAGCCGTTATTTCCTGCTTTTGCTTTAACGAGGGGCCCAATACCTACTAGACTCTTAACAATATAGCTAATCTGTCCTAATATGTAACCTCCCTCTGCTAGTGCCTAAATTATGGGTCTAAAATCTTGAGTTATTTTTCCAAAAGCAATGCAAGCAGTGAGCCGTCATGCCATTGGCTGACCTTCCCTGTTGCCTCTTGTGCTCATTGCAGCTGTCTAGGGAAAGATATCTCCTATGTTAAACATTTATAATTATTTAATACATATATGCCAATTGGCTTTATTCTAGTGTCAATCATCATTTCCTTTCCAGCATCAGAGCCTGCTGCTATTGTCAGCATCACCCTGACACATTTTTGATATGTTCCTGAGCTACCTGTCTGTAAAAGTACCTTTAGCAATGCAAACTTTAGAGATCCATCAGTAACCTACCCACAGGTGATCTGTAAACCAAGATCTTCTACTTCTAATGGGATGACTATCTCCCTTAGAGGAACTTGCAGGAGTTTTAGTGGTTGAATATAGCTGCCAACAGCGGCTGACTATGAGAAAGGAAAAGGGGAAAACAATCCAAGGGCACCCAGGTTGCGGCGTAAAATCATTTTATATCCAAGAGGAAATCAATAGAGAATATGCCTTGCCCACCAGTGTCAGATCCAAACCTCCAATAAATTGTACAACTGGATGAAAAAGCCAAGCTTAGAGCACCAAAGAACATCTAGGAGGAAATATCCCAACAGGTGTTGATAAAAAGTGAGAGGTCTAGACTGCAACCTGTTGTTTGTGATGTGCTTCAGGGCTTGGTGTTCTCTTTGCTCCTTTATGGTATCAAGATGAAGCCACTGGGCAAGATCATCCATCATCACAGGATGACATATCATGAGTTGTACATCTTTGTTCCAGTGAACTTAGTGATGCTGTGGATGTCCTTTCAAGCAGTAGGTGGCAATCATGACTAGGAGAACAGTCACTCAACTTCATATTGTGTGCCAGTTATGCCCCTTCTTGGATTGGGAATCTCTTGTCCTTCCAACAGTTATTATATTCTAATATGCCATATACGGGGATAGCAATAGCACTTAGACTTATATACCACTTCACAGTGCTTTTACAGCCCTCTCTCAGCAGTTTACAGAGTCAGCATATTGCCCCCAACAATCTAGGTCCTCATTTTACCAACCTTGGAAGAATGGAAGGCTGAGTCGATCGAACTCCTGGAGGGAGCAATGAATTACAATAGCTGCAGTAATGCATTCTAACTACTATGGCACCATGACTCTTGATGCCATTGAAGAGTGTCCAGAAGCTACAGCTGGTGCAGATATGGCCACACGAGCAGTTTGGGGTACCTCAAGGACTGTGCATTTCAGACCTCTTTTGTGTGAGCTGCATTGGCTGCCAGTTTGCTTCAAATCCAATTCATGGTGTTGATTATCACTTTTAAAGCCTTTCATGTCGTGGGACCAGGTTACCTGAGAAACTGTCTTTTCCCAATTATACCAACCTGTCTCACCCGGTCAGGCAGGGAGAGGATGTTACTGACCTAGTCAATTAAAGAACGTCAACAGGTTCTTTCATTGGTTCGGTGTAGGAAGAACCTTCTTTGCTGTTGCCTCCACCCCATAAATTATCTTGTCCCCAGAGGTGAGGTTGGTCCCTACCATCCTGGCCTCCTAGAAGAGTGTGAAACTGAGGTGGTATTCAGCAGGATCTGACCAGTTCTGGAGAACCGGTAGTGGAAATTTTGAGTAGTTCAGAGAACCGGCAAATACCACCTCTGACTGGCCCCGCCCCCATCTATTCTCTGCCTCCTGAGTCCCAGCTGATCGGCTGGGTCTTCTTTGGTTGCCCTGCACAGGAGAACGGAGCTGGAAAGCAGGTTAGTGGGGTGGGGGGGGAATGGGATTTTGCAGTCCTTCTCCTGTCATGCCCACCAAACCACACCCACCAAGCCACACCATGCCCACCAAGCCACACCCACAGAACCCGTAGTAAATTTTTTTGAATCCCACCAGGTGTGAAGACCTGGCTCTGCCAACTCATGTGGGCATCTAAGAGTGGCATATGACCCTGTGGGTGGGTGGTGGCCTGAGAACACTTCCTCCCGCTGTTAACCTATCTTTTGATCTCTATATTTTTTTAACAATTTATTTATACATTTTCATTTTACATACATTAGTGCTTTGTGAACAGTGTATTGTCTGGGTTGATTTGCTTACATAATAATGTTTTTCCATGTCCTGATTTCTACCTCTATTATCCAACCATTTGTAAAACAATGTCCCGTGTTCGAAAATACTCTGTATCTTCTTCCTCTTTAATCTTTTATGTCAGTCTGTCCATTTCTGCACAACCTAATATTTTTTTGATTATATCGTCTCTAGGTGTTTCTTCATTTTTCCAGCATTGTGCAAATATAATTCTTGCTGCTGTCAAAACATGTAGTATTAAATACATATTTCCCTTATCATACTTTTCTGGTACTATACCTAACAAAAATATCTCTGGCTTATAATCTATATGCAACTTTAACATTTTTTTCTCACCATGTATGTATTCATGTCCAATATTTCTTTGCTTTCACATGTGTCCACTACATGCGATAGTACGTACCTGGTGTCTGATTAATTTCCAACATTTGGCAGACATGTTTTTAAATATCTTTGCTAATCTTGCAGTGGTAAGTAGCACCTATAAAACATTTTATATAGGTTTTCTTTATAGGCAGTTGACATTGTCAACTTACAATTTCTTTCCCAAAGTTTTTGCCATTCGTCTAATTCTATGGTGTATCCAATTTTTTTTGCCTTTACTATTATTGTCTCTTATATGGGACATGGTGGCTCAGTGGCTAAGACGCTGAGCTTGTCGATTGGAAAGGTTGACAGTTCGAATCCCTAGCACCGTGTAATGGAGTGAGCTCCTGTTACTTGTCCCAGCTTCTGCCAACCTAGCAGTTCGAAAGCATGTAAAAAATGCAAGTAGAAAAATAGGGACCACTATTGGTGGGAAGGTAATAGTGTTCCGTGCGCTTTTGGCATTTAGTCATGCCGGCCACATGATCACGGAGACGTGTTCGGACAGCGCTGGCTCTTTGGCTTTGTAAGGGGGATGAGCACCACCCCCTAGAGCCAGAAACAACTTGCATGTATATGTGAGGGGAACCTTTACCTATCATTGTCTCTTTTACCTCATCTTCCATTTTTAGGCTTAACAAGAAGTTATATAATTTCTTTATTAACTTTTCATCTACCCCAACATTATTTGATCAAATATAAAAGCCATATGTCTTAACATCTTTTTCACATCTCAATTATATTTTCATATGTGGTCACCATGATAGGTTCACACCTTGATTTTGCAATTCTTGTTTTGTTCTAAGTCCCACTTCTGCTTTCAAAATGTTTTTGTATGTTAAGTTTTTTTCCAGATTTACTACATTTGGATGAATAAATGCTTCCATTGTTGAGAGCCAAATTGGAATTTTCATGTAGATTTTTGCTTTCATATTTTTCCATATCTGGAGCAGAGCATTTCTTATATAGTGTCTTTGAAAATATCTATGAATTTTATTTTTATCATACCATAGAAAAGCATGCTTTCCTAGTTGAAGGTCGTGACCCTCTAAAACCAATAATATTCTGTGTCTGAGAATTATCCATCTCTCACCCATGTTAATATGGAAGCTTGATTATAAAACTCCCAATCTGGTAGTCTAAAGCCCCCACTGTTCTTAGATTCTTGCAACATTTTCAGTCTTATTCTTGCTTTTTTCCCCTGCCAAACAAATTTCACAATTGTTGTGTTTAGTTCATCAAAGTATTTTTTCCCCCTATTTTTATGGGGATCGTTTTTATCTCTATTTTTATTTGGTTGTTCCTGTTTTTAATTCCAGCTTTTAATAAAATTGATAAATAAATAAAAATGAATAACAGACTTTCTCCAGATTATCTGTCCTCATCCTGGTTCTTCAGTCTTTCAACTGTGCACCCATTGCCACTGTAATTGATTGATCCCTATTTGCTGCTTGTTTTCTTCGCTTTCATTCACCTTTCCCAGTGTTATGGATTTCTCAAGGAAAAGTTCATATGCAGCAGGCACAACTATTTGTGGATCTTCATCAGTGTAGGCAATGGTATCAGGCAGAGTACCACAAGGTTTATTCCAGGGGCATCTATTTCTCAATATTGTTACTTCACTAATTCATAAAAAAATTAAAAATGCATTTTATTAATGATTTGGATGCTGCAGTGGAGGAATTGGTTATATTTGCAAATTATATATTCAGAATTGGGCAGGAAAACTACTATCTTAAAAGAAATACAATTCAAAACAATTTTGATAGAGTGAGGGTTTGAAAATAAACAAAAGAAATTTAAAAGAGACAAATGCTGAATTCTACATGCAGAACACAACAGTCAGTAAAGCAAATTCTGATTAACTGTTAGGGAGAAAAATCCTGATGGTATGAACAGTTTGACAGTGGAACTTTTCACCTGGAATGAGAGTTTGGCTTTCCGTCATGCCAAGGAGACCTTTCTAGAGGAGGTAGAAAGCTCTCTGTTTAGGGTTCTTTCATTTGATTCCTGCACTGAGCAGAGGGTTGAACTTGATGGCCTAAATAGTCTCTTTCTACTACTTTATGATTCTTCAAACAGGAAATTTGGGAGCAATGCCTGGGAATTTGGCGCTCACATGTAGTTCACAATCTACCATTGCTTACTGTACAGTGCATCAGAGATCTATCCTGATGGATTCCGGTTTTCAGCATCCCTGAGGACGGACTACTGACCATGACTGTGCGTGGCTTTGGTCTGTGCTTCGGTGTCAAGAGAGCCCTGATCAACCAGATTTGGGGCAGAAGCTGCCTCGTAGGGGCAGCGGAGGAATGGGAGACTGTCATCTGGGTAGAGGGGAGTTGCAAATCCCCTCCCCGGCTTGGCAATTGCTCCCTTCCAAAGACATCTGAAGCAGTGGTTTAAAATGGCCACCCTGAAGGGGAAGATTAGACTGGAATAAGTTTGTGCAGGAGAGAGAGAAAGAAGTGAACAGCAGGAGGAACAGGATGATATAATTAAATGGAAGGTACCCCCAGGATTAACATTTCAAAGAATTTTCAAGAAAGGACTTAAAGCGGTGAATAGAAAGAGGAAAAAAAAGGTGTGAATTGCTTGTGACAGTGGGGCTTTGAACCAAGAAAGGTAGAAGCTGGAGAAGGAATCATCTAATCAATTTGGATAAGTATATTTTGATTCTATATAGGCACTAATAAAACTGAACTATAGATTGTTAAAGAGAAAATTTAGTTTCAATTGGATTTGACCTTTTTGGAAGATTGTGGTTTAAAAAGCTCTGAATAATTGGGAAGAAAAAAGAAAAGAGGGGGTGTGGACTTGTAAGAACAAAGAGTGCCATCTGAGTTAAATCTAACTTGTTTTTCCTTCAAAAGATTCTGTTTCTTAAAACTGTAAGGAAAATTGATATAATAAAACAAGAACTTTGAAAAATTGAAACATTGAAACAAAGAAAGAAACAGGAAGATTCTGCCCTTGGATTAATTGTTGATTCTGATATGGATTTGGCATTGGATTAGCTGAGGATTAAAACTTGAGAGTAAGAAAATAAAAGCTGACTGTTGGAAATCAACTTTAAGGACACTATTTGAACTAAATTGCTAATTAGAAAGCTGTAAAATGATGATATCTCTTCTGGCATTAAAAATGGAACTTAGAAACACGAAAGAAATATTACAAGAACGAGGTGAAATGCTGGGCTTTGCTTCAAAATTAATTGAAAATGTGATTGCAGAGTATGAACAACAAAGACAAAGGACAGAAGAGGAGGTGGAGCAAATCATAGAAGGGGCCATCTTTAATTATCATCGAGAACAAAGAACTCTGGAAAGAAAGAAGAAAAGAGTTGTAAATAAATATTGGAGATTTGGGAAATTGAATAAAGAGGGAAAGATCCGGAAAATTAAAAAAGGGAAAAAGAATCAGCAGGAATTTGAAGGGCGGAAGGGAGTTATAAATAGAAAGGGGGATAAAAACTGGAGTGAAAGAATAAAGAGGAAAATACAAGGAGAAAGAAGGGGTAAGAAACAGGACTTGGGAACAAAGAAATATGGGAATTCTAAAAAAATGGGAAAAATTGTTTAATTAGACATAGAGATAATGTCTGATTGATATTTGCAGTGGGGATTCTGTGAGGTGCTGGGGGGTAACATACATAAATTTGTAGTTATGAAATGGGGACATAAAGATTGATAAGATGGAAAATAGAACTGCTGTTTTTTGATAATGGAATTCAATGCTCTTTTCCTTTATGCATAGAGATAATTGTAACAAATAATGGAATATGTTTATTAAATATATTGAAATATTTTAAATATACTGAAATAAATGAAATGATATAGGAGGAGAGCTGAAATGGAATTAACATCAGGGTTTAAGATTAAATGAGTAGATTAATATGTCCTTTTTTTCTGAAATTGTAGATAAACCTTATGAAATTAACCATGTAGAATCTGATTTATATATGTTATGTAATTTTAAATGGGATTATTAATTTTAATGTTTTAGGTAATAAAATGTTAAACATTTAATGGAATTTAAAAGGGGAGATAATTAATGAATATGTAACTTAGAGGTAGCGCACTTAAACTGATATTTTAGGGGGGAAACCAATTTATAGAAGGAGTATCAGAATTTAAGAGGAATATACAAATATGACAGTTAAAAATACTAAAGTACAATAATTATGAAGTTAATATATGTGAATTAAATAATGAGATAAGCATTTGGAATAATATAATAAAATAGAAAATGTATTGAAAATGCATTGTTAAGATAAGAAATTGAATACAAAAATTGAATATGTAATTATGGTCATATTTGTATGCATATGTGAAACCTGTAATCATGCTGTTCACTAAAAAAGAGATGTTAAAATGTGGAAAACTGAATAAAACTTGTTTGTTTGTTTTTTTAATTAAAAAAGAGAGATCTATCCTGACTTTATAAAGTTTGGGGCAGGAATCTTTCCCGGAATCAATCCAGAGAGCCCAAGATTGAATCTGGGGAAGTTTGTATGCAAGCTATACATTGTACAATTAAGCAATGGTGGCGGCTTGAAGAACAGTACGAACATTAATCTGCAAGTAGCCACTAATAGCAATTACTTCTAACCAATATTTAAAAGTCCTAAATCTACTGTTTGTTAGACAAATGAAAGCAATCCAAGAAGAGTGGTTTCCATTTTCACAGCAAACCTTCGGCACATGTTACTGCTTTGCTCCTATTGCCAATAAAAACAGCTGCTTAATGCAGAAACAAACACACATTATTTATGACAGCTTCGGGCTCAGCTGCAAGCCTCAGTAATTCAAAGGGAGCCATCTAAACTGTTGGCAACACTGCAGCATACCATTCTAGAGAAGTAACGCTTGGACACAAATTTTGTCTCCGGCCTCGGAGGCACATTCTGAATTGGAGTGCCCTGGGTATCGTAAAATCAAGATTCCGTATCCAAGGGACAACAAATTACTAAACCTAGGGGAGATACTATTTCGAAATGGAGTTTAACAATTTAACAGAGGACTGCCATGGATATAATGTTTCAGGAGAAGTCATGCTGGACATTAAATGCTCTTCTGGGCCATCTTGCCTGGTGGTTCTCGGTCTTCATTAAAGCATTCTATGATGGCAACGTAGAAGCTGTATCCCAAATTGGGGGAATAATGGCCCCAAAACATAAAGAAAGTTCTGCTGCATCCAACCTGTATACTGTTTTTATATATGCCTGTGGATACATTTCTGGGCATCCAGCATTGTTCATCTCCTCATAGATGTGTCAAACTTCTGATGCTGTACTGATACAGTTCTCTGAAAATTTGCCAGTTGTACTGACTTGTGATGCATCCCCTTTTGGGGTGGGGTGGGGGGTTTGAGCCACATGCTTCCCAGCGGGAGGGAAGCCCCTATTGCATTTTACTCTTGCACTTTGACTAAAGCAGAGAGAAATTACAGCCAACTGGACAAGGAAGCCTTGGCAATTGTTGCAGCTGTCAAGAAATTCCATGAGTATTTATATGGGAGAACATTTACCATTGTCACAGATCACAAACCTCTGTTAGGCATTGTGGCAGGGGACAAACCAACGCCCACAATCCTGTCAGCAAGAATGCTGAGATGGACTGAATTTCTTGCTGCTTATTCATACAAACTCATCCACAGGCCTGGAAAAGACATTGGGCATGCAGGTGCTTTGAGTCGCTGCCCACTTCCTTCACACACTGAGGATCCTGCTCCTGAGACTTACACCTTTTTCTAGAAACTGTTGCCAAGCTTCCAGTACACGCTGCTGAAATTGCCAGAGAGACTGCCAAAGACACTTTATTGGCTCCTGTTATAGGCTGGATTAAGAAAGGTTGGCCTCTTCAAGATCTACCTCAACTTGCCCAACCTTTTAAATCCAGGCAAACTGAATTATCTGTATTAAGAGGATGTATTTTGTGGGGTAACAGAGTGGTTATTCCTGCAAAACTACAAAAAGAGGTTTTGGAAATGTTACATGAGAGTCATCCGGGTATTGTCAGAATGAAGGGATTGGCCAGGAGTTATGTATGGTGGCCAGGTATTGACAAAATGGTTGAACACTGGGTTGCATCCTGTCCCTACTGTCAGGAAGTCAGGCCTGCCCCACCTCTCGCCCCCAAACAGGAATGGGAATGTCCTAGGGGCCCCTGGTCCAGGATTCACATTGATTTTGCTGGCCCTACCAGAGGGCACACTTTCCTTATTATAGTAGATGCATATTCCAAATGGCTAGAGGTTATCCCTATGTCATCCACCACAGCTGAAGCTGTCATCAAACAGCTTAAAAAGCTTTTTGTAACTCATGGGTTACCTGATATCCTAGTTTCTGACAATGGTCCTCAATTTATGTCCAACCTTTTTGAATCATATTTAGCACAGCAGGGTATCAGACATGCCCTGACAGCCCCTGGGCACCCTTTGGCTAATGGCCGGGCTGAACGTATGGTATGATTTACCAAGGAAAAACTTCAGCAATTGGGTCCTGGGGACATCACTGAGAAAGTTGAAAAACTACTCAGTGTCCAGCATATCCTTCCCAACCCATCAACTAACTTATCCCCAGCAGAGTTGTTGATGGGTAGGAAACTCAGGTCTCCCCTTGACCGCCCTCATCCCACTTACGCACCCAACACACCACTAGATTCCACTAGCAAAATTCGCACATTCACTGTGGGTGATTCTGTTTATGCTAAGAACCTTATGGGTGAACCATTATGGATTCCTGCTGAGATAACCCAAATCACAGGCCCTAGGTCTTACAGGGTACAAACAGAGGATGGTGTCCTCTGGAGCAGGCACATTGATCAGCTTAGATCCACATTACCTCAGGAACATCGCAATTGCTCCTCTCTGGTTCCCATACCTAGTACCTCTTCTAGGGGAAGGGAGGATCATGAGGACAATCAGCAAGCAAGAATCAACCCCACGTGTAACGAGCCAACACGACAGGAACCATCCCAAAACCTGTCACAATGCCAAAATCCATCCTTACAAGTGGAAGACTGTACATCACTACCTGACTTAGGTGCTGACATTGGGTTGGAGATGGATTGGGAGGAGAGACCAGGTTGTAGTAACCAAACAGGTTCTTCTATTACTAGAAGTCCAAGTATGGAAATGTCAGCAGACACATTTCCTCTCTCACTGGGTGAGAACAATAAAACATCTGAACCACGTAGGTCTCAACATTACTAGGAGCCCCACCTATTTAAAAGAATACATTAGATAGATGGGGTTTGAGTATGGACTGAACCTAGTGGGGAGGGGTGTTATGTATGTAGGTTTAAAGTCATTGGTTTAGTTTGAACTGTTCTTGTAAAATGTTAGAAATGATTGGTTTAAAAAGTGCGGGAAAACCCTGCACTCTGATTGGTTGTCAACTGTGGCTGCTGGCTATAAGTAGCAGCCGCAGCCCAGCCAAAGTGGGTCCGTTCTGAGCTGTAGTCACTAATAAACTAAGAGCTTGAAGCACTCCGCGTCTGCCTCTTCATGCAAACTTAACACTATCCATCTATCATCTATCATTTATCTATTTATCTAGCTCGCTAGCTTGCCAGCTAGCTAGCTATCATCTTAATCTACCTACCTACCTACCGGGATATCTTTCTATTGGAGCTATATGTCACTTATAGTTCTTATTTGGAAAGAGGCCTTAACTATCTGGATATTTCACTGCACTTTGTTTTGAGGGTGATTTACATTCCCTGCTTTACATTTAATGCTTCCAACTGCTGATTTCTTAAAAATGTTTCTGTAATGCTCTTTTCGTGCAGCTGCTTTCATGGTGTTATACACTTGAAACTGCACTGAGATTTCTCTCTCTAAAGTCAGCCCACATTTATTTTAAATAAAACTTTGCTATGAAAGAAGGCTTTGCTTTTCTCTGACCCACATTCTCCCTCTGGACATTTGCCACAGTAACAAATTAGTTCTTTGCTCTTTTAATTCTCAAAACCCATTCATATTATTTACCCTTTTTTTACTTGAAGTAAGAGCCAAAGAGTTCAGAAAGTACAGTTTTAAGTGAGAAAATAACTTAATATTGACCAACTTTTCATTTGCCTAATAAGTAAATACCCTATGGAAACCACAAACATCTGTATCTGTATATTTTTAAGGAACCATGATAAGTTTAGCGGCAGTCTTTGATAATATCAACTGTGACAGATTGTGAAGGAAACTGAGGACAATAGCTCTTGTCTTGAATGTTTAAGATGGTTTTCCATAGGAAGGAAAAGTGGAAGTGGGATAATTGTCAGCTGATTTCCATTGTTATGGCTGTTGAGTCAGGAAATGAAGCTTTCTTTTCATGCAGGCAGTCCCCAGTGATCCTTAGTCACTTCCCAATTGCACCACAGCAACCCATTTTAGAGTTGAAAGCATTTGGAAATTCCAGCTCATCCAAAAGGGTCTATGACAATTCACCACAGCCAACTCACCATGACCATCTCACCATAGCCAACTAACTTACCATGCCCACAAGACAACTGCTACATGGGGCTGCCCTTGAGGACCACCCGGAAGCTTCAACTGGTCCAGAATGCAGTGACGCAGGTTGTGATGGGAGTGTCCCGATACTCCCATGTTACACCCCTCCTGCATGCACTGTACTGGTTACCGGTTGCCCTCCGGGTGAGATTCAAGGTGCTGGTTTTGACCTATAAAGCCCTTCATGGCTTAGGACCAGGATACTTACGGGAGACCCTGTTGCCAGCGACTGTTTCCCATCGTCCCATGCGCTCTCACAGACAGGACCTCCTCGGGGTTCTGTCAGCCAGACAATGTCAGCTGGCGACCCCTAGGGGTAGGGCCTTCTCTGTGGGAGCACCCACCCTTTGGAAGCAGCTGCCCCTGGAGCTCCAGGTGGCCCCTGACCTCCGCTCCTTCTGCTGGGGCCTAAAAACATGGTTATTCCAACTCGCTGACCTGGACTGAGGGTGGGCTATATGGGGAATTTTAAGGATTGCTTTTAGTGTTTTAATTACATTTTGGGTTTCTACTAGATTTAATTTCTTTTTAATTGTATATTCGTATCATTTTTAGTGTACGCCGCCCTGAGTCCTTAGGGAGATGGGGCGGCTTAGAAATCCAATAAACAAACAAACAAACAAACTTGCCCCAGCCAAGTCACTGTGAGACAACTTGCTGTGGGACAAGAGTAACACTAATATTGAAGAAATGGTGGAACAGAGTCCTTAAAGAAAGGATGCAAAGGGAGGGGCAAAATGAAATGTGAATGACAAAAATGAAAATAATTTTTATTTATTTTAAATAATTGAATTGAATTGAATAGCTCAATTTACTCAATACTCAATAACATATTCCCTGGGATCGAATTCACACGCGAAGAGGAAATACACAACAGACTCACATTCCTCAACTTCGATATAAAGAGACTAGACAACAGAGAACTAGAAACCCATGTCTACCGCAAACCCTCACACATGGACCAGATCCTCAGCTTCATGAGCAGCCACCCCATCACACACAAAAGAAGCTGTGTCCAGAACACTGCAGCACCACAACACTAAGAAAAGCAGAAGAGGGATGGCTGCTCAACATCTTTCTCCGTAACAGCTATCCAAAAACACACAGTACTCAAACCACCGCACACTGCACAGCCAACCACCAATGGGAAAAACTAACCCTACCGTACACAAAAGGGGTGGCAGAAATGACAGTCAGAATCAGGAATAACAATAGCCCATAGTTCCCCTTGTCCAATGGCTCCAGCAGGGCATCTATGTAAAAGGTAAAGTTCACACATACGTGCTAGTCATTTCTGGCTCTAGGGGGCGGTGCTCATCTCTGTTAGAAAGCCAAAGAGTCAGTGCTGTCTGAAGACATCTCCGTGGTCATGTGGCTGGCATGACTAAATGCCAAGGGCACATGGAACGCTGTTACCTTCCCACCAAAGTGGTCCCTATTTTTCTACTTGCATTTTTTACATGCTTTCAAACTGCTAGGCTGGCAGAAGCTGGGACAAATAACAGGAGCTCGCTCCGTTACGCAGTAGTAGGGATTCGAACCATCGAACTGCCGACCTTTTTGATCGACAAGCTCAGTGTCTTAGCCACTGAGCCACTGTGGTGACAGCCAGAATCCTCCAACCCCTAGGAATAACAATAGCCCATAATTCCCCTTGTCCAATGGCTCCAGCATGGCATCTGTGAAGGGTGTCAAAAAAGTCAAGATGGCATTGCATGCCCAATGCACATAACGAAGAGACGGGGCTTTGATCATACCCTTGTGGCCATCGACCTAACCTCCCCATGGATGCTGCTGGACCACAGTGACTAGACTCTTTACTGCAAAGCTAAAGCATTTGGGGCATGTTGCCGTCACAAGAGTTCTATCTGCCAATGAAAGAGCCAAGCTGAGATTTTTTGCCTTGTCAGTGTCCCGGGTTTAGGAGCATCTATTTTCCATTTTAATATCCCAAACGGGATTAAGATATAAGGAGCATGAATCTCTTAAAAGGTTTTCTGGATCAGAGTTTATTTATTTATTAAAACAACTCAAACCTGTCCATAGGCCAAGCCACACATTCCTAGTGAGTATATTTTGTCTCTGGGGATCCTTTTTATGTTTTTGTTTTGTTTTGTTTGCTTTGCTTGCTTTAACCAAACAAAGGCATAAAAAGTGTAGTTTGGGATAAAACTTCAGTAAAGGTAGATAGAGGAGGTTCTTAAATCACTCCCCCCGCAACAATTATTCTGCTAAAAAGTCATTCCATATTTAAGGCTTTTTTCCCAATGAAGCTTGGGGTGGATGGACTTTTACAATTACTGTTCTCATTGTTGCTGTGATTATTATTATTTCCATTTTTAATGTAGCATTTGGGGGGGAAATATGAGAAAAGTATTCCTGGGCTCCTTCAGATTAAAGCCAAGCCATGGTTTATTAATATAGGTTAGGACAGCTTTCTCAAACAAGAGGTCTTTTCCAGCCCTGCCTTGATCTGCTAGGACATTTTGAAGACATCCTGTAAGTGTATTTTCCTCGGTCCTCCACTCACATTGTCTTTCAGTGGGGATGTGTGTATTCTTTCCTTCCCTTGCATATTTAAGGTCTTCCAGTCAACTATTTAAATCAGATTGTTCACATTGCATACCCACCAGTGGTGGGATTCAATTTTTTTACAACCGGTTCTGTGGACGTGGTTTGGTGGGCGTGGCAGGGGAGGATTCTGTAAAATCCCCATTCCCTCCCCACTCCTGGGAGAAGGTTACTTCAAAATCCCCATTCCCTCCCCACCCCAGTAACCTGCTTTCCAGTTCTGTTCTCCTGTGCAGGGCAACAAAAGAAGACCCATCCGATCAGCTGGGACTCAGGAGGCAGATGGGGTTGGGCCAGTCAGAGGTGGTATTTGCCAGTCCTCCGAACTACTCAAAATTTCCACTATCGGTTCTCCAGAACCAGTCAGAACCTGCTGAACACCACCTCTGATACCCATTACATACAATTTACTGGCTACCCTAATGATTCCACTACAATCCAGTAGATGGATCAATCTCACTGTGATCCCCCAAGATATTCTTCCATGCTGCTGAAAATCTATTAATATTCCTGACATTCAATTCCAACCAGGTCATTCATGAGGTGTTTGGACTTTTCTCCATAACCTGCTCAAAGTTCAGACTTCTGACCTCTGTGGTACACAGAGACAGAAGAAAAAATGAATTGCTGCTAGCATGTTATTTCTCTCCATTTGTGCCTTGGGTGGGGGTAGGGTGAGGCCTTATCAGCTCCATATCTTCTCTTGTTCAGATGCAATGGAGGAGGACTTGTGGATAGGCAGCAGGGACAATTGCTGATTAATTAGCTTGGTCAGCAAGCATTCACTGCCAGTTGAAATGATCAGAACATGGTGTTATGGATGTCAGAGCAATAAGGGGAAAAATAGCTATTCTATTGTGCAGCATGTCTTGGATAATGGCATGAATTAGTCTTCTAGAAATTTTGGTTCTGTTTTCACTTCTGGTTTAGCAGTTTATCTCCAAAGCTATGAACTGTTGGAAATTCAGTTTTCTTATTGACCTGGCTTACAAGTCATAGTTTGGCAAATTTGGATGTAGCATTGCATTTGCTGTTAAATCAAAAACCAGGAGGCCACACATGTGAGAGAAGGAGGGAACACAAGGCTTGCAAATCGTGCTTTGACCATTTGCCAACCCACTTCTTGAGTTACAAAAAGTAAAAACTTTTAGAAATCTAAAAATTTTATGCTGGCATTTGTCTCCTGCAAAGCAATTCCTGTGTGGCTTTTGCATATTTTGCTTGGAAATGTTCTGTCTTTTAGTTCTCCTTTGCATGAGATATGGGACTACACACTACAGCTGTTGATACAGTTGTATAGAGGAATTATTGAATCTGTCATTTGGACTTCTATAACTGTCTGGTTTGGTACAGGAACCAAACAGGACAGGTACAGACTTCAACTGCTAGTTAGGACTGCAGAAAAAACAACTGCAACCAACCTGCCTTCCACTGAGGTTTTGAACACTGCACAAACCAGAAAGAGGGTTGAGAAATATCTACAGAACCTGCCCCCCCCACATCCTGGATATAAACTATTTCCCTCAGGATACCAATATAGGGCATTACATGCCAAAACAACTAGACACAGAGACAGTTACTATTTTACCATTATCCTTCACATCTTTCCTACCATGTTTTCCCAAAAATAAAACCTGGTCTTATCTGTTTTTGGGTTCCAAAATAAGCACTAGGGTTTATTTTCAAGGAAACAAAATTTTAGGGTGATCAGCCCAGCTGGGTGCCCCATCCCCCAGCACACGCATAAGAGGTGGCAAGCGTGTGGGGACTGATGGTATCTGGCAGCAGTTACAGCCTGCCAGTCCCTTGGTCAGGGCACTCTGGGGCTGCACAACCCACACAGTGCAGGTGAGTTTATTCCATGTCCAAGTAGCAGATGGAGGCAGAGGTGTGGGGGGAGGCAGGCAATCCAGATGCACTGTGCAGGCTGTGGGGAAGCCGGGAGCAGGTGGCCAGCCTCAGGAGGCTTTTCTTCATATGGTGGCACTGGCAGCAGATGGAGACAGAGGTGCAGAGCAGAAGGCAGGTGATCCCGATGTGCCAGGTCTGCAGGCAGGCCAAGAGATGTGAAGATGAGCTTCCCATGGCTGCCCGCCTGCTCCAACCCACCGATTCTTGGCTTTCCCACTACTGGATTGCCTGCCTTCCCCCCACGCTTCTGCCTCTATCTGCTTCCAGTATTATCGCACAAAGATGTTCTTCCCTTGGCCACCAGCTGCTTCAGCCTATGCGGCGCATCCAGATCACATGCCTCCCCCCCACCTCTGCTTCTGCCTGCTGCTTAGACATATAATCAACTCACCTGCAGCTATAGCCAGGCACCATCAGCAGAGCAGTTGCTGCCTCCTGTGCTGGCCATGCCCAACCCCCGTTCACTAGGGTTTATTTTTAGGGTAGGGCTTACATTAGATGCACACTTAAAAATCAGGCTAGGGCTTATTTTCAGGGAAATATGGTGTATTACCTTCTCCTATTGGTATGATTAGATTACTTTGTTGTTTGTATACTGAGAGCTTATGCACCAGAGACAAATTCCTTGTGTGTCCTATCACCTTTGGCCAATAAAGAATATTCTATTATATTCTACATGAAGAAAAAATACTGTGTGCCGCCACTGGAGCAGCAAAAGTTCCATAGGTCAGTGTAGCCAGGCATAAAATTGTTCATGCTCTCCAATTGCAGTCATCAGAGATCTGTGACTTCCTTGCAGGATACTTCTTAGGTGAAATATGTCCAAATTCCTGAATGCAACACGCTTGTTCTTTGCTTTTATAAATCCCATTTATTTTGCAATGTTTGGGCCCTCTTCCACTGTTCAACATATTTATTGCTTTGCATGGTTCAAGCCTAAGCCCTGGCATTGAAGAGGACTCAGATTAAGCTTTGAAAACATTGTCTCGCCATGCTTGCCCATAAACTTTTAAGGATCTGGATTATTCTGCTAGAATTGAATGCCTTTGTTCATTTCTTTAGTACATTTAGAACAGACTTCATCCAGGAAAAGATAGAAGAACAGAAGGTTGATCTGACCTCGGCAGTGTTTTCTGAAGTCTTTATGGCTTGGATGTGGCTTCTGCTGTTAGCTTATATATTCCACTCTTCCCAAAGGTCTCTTTAGAGTTTTCAGGCTATTGCCAAAGTCTCTTTCACTGTTTAATGTTATCACAAAGACCAGATTGATTGCGTTTCTTTAACATTAATATTAGCAGCCAGTAAGTATATACAACTGTGTGTGTGTGTGTGTCTAGAGAAACAGTATACAAAATTAAGAATTTGGATTAGAGATGAAACTACTAGGGAATCCCATGAAGCTTCTTCGCATAGTTTTACTGATCTGCTTAATCGGTTCTGCTTTCAGACGAAAAGAAAAAATTTCAGGGATTGAAGGCGCACTCTGGGACTGTTGTACCATTATTCTTATGAAGCAAACTCAAGAGTTATGCAAGGCTAAAACTGCATTATTTTCAAGCTGTTTTTCACAAGGCAAAAGGAGTAAAAATGTTTTTCCATTAAGAAGTTTTCTTCTAGTGATTAGCTCTGCAATAGAGGCATACGCTTACCGGAATACCACTGTAGTCTACATTCAATGGAAATTGTCTACATTTCAGATTGAAAATATTTAATTGAAAAGCAGGAATATGGATCTCTCTGATGCTGTATTACAAATGGGTTCATCTTGAATGTGCAATTGCAGGAAATTCTAAGGAAGGAAACTGAGAAAGACTGATACTCATTGAAGCTTCTCCTGAGGTTTTGTTATCATGGTTATTTTCCACATTGTCAATTCCACTCCATTTTATTTTAAAGCTCCTTTTTCCCCCCTGTTGAATCTGTACAGTCCTCTTACATATCATTTGCTAAATATCCCATTTAAAAGTTTCAAGTTTTCCACCAGCTACAACTGCTGGACTGTGAATAAAGGCAATGAGTGTATTTTATTTCATTTTATTATTGTAATATTTTATTGGATTTACAAGCCACTCAACTCCCAGTAACTCTGGGCAGCTTACATTTCAACAGCAGGAAGCAATAAAATGAAAGAGAATAAGATATATATATGCAGAACAGACAACTCAACCCATAAAAAAGTAGCAGAAGTTTTGAAAGTTATCCTTAAACCCTGGGCTAAGAGCAAAGCCAGATTTTTAAAGACTTCTGGAAAAACTGAAGGATGACAGCCATGCAGATGTGTTTGGGGGTGGTGGTGTTTATATCCCAAAGGCTAAAGAGAAATTTCCTGACAATGAGAACAATTAATCAGTGGAATGACTTGCCTTCAGAAGTTGTGGATGCTCCAACAATGGAGGTTTTTAAGATGAGATTGGGCAACCATTTGTCCAGAATGCTTGAGCAGGGGGTTGGAGTAGAAGACCTTCAAGATCAATTGCAACCCTTTTATTCTATGTTCTAAGGCAGGTTCTAATTATTAAAGAAATATATTAGTGAAAACTCTGGACAACAACGTCTATATTCATGAAAATAATATTAGATATATATTCAGAGGTGGGATTCAACCAGTATTACTACTGGTTCGGTGACTACGTTTTACGCACACGTGTAAAAAACCTTAAGCTGTGCCACCCAGACAGCCGGAAAGCGCTGTGTGCAGCAGCGCAGCATTTTAAAAGCCACTTTTTTCCTGCTTTTTCAACCTCAGCTGTGCCGCGCAAAGCAGCTGAGATTGAAAAAGCAGGAAATAAAGGACAGGTAAGAGGTGGGTGGGTGGACCAAACAACAGCAAACACAGAACCAGTTCAGTATCTGCTGCTCTTCAGAGCTACCAGTTCTATAGAGCCAGGCAGAACCAGTAGCATCCCACCCCTGTATATATTATGCTGGAAAATGATGGCAAAAACCCTATGGGGTTTAATGTTGGTGCAAACAAAAATGCAAATGTTTTGTGAGGTTGCACCAAATTGTGGCATTCAACAAAATTTCTCAGATTTGAGGCACCACACTTCCCACTTACACACAAAAAAAGACACTAAGATGAACTCACATTGATTCATGGCATCCCTCTAACACACAGAGAACTTTTAGTAAGTGCCATAACCTACATATTGAAAGGTACCAAATAGCCATGGTACAATAATGCCTAAGGAGTAGATCAATGCTAAAGTTAGGGGATTGTTAGAAATTACAAGGATATCTTGTTGCCAAATTTGACATCTCCTCCCTGATAATCTACAGAATTTTCCACCCTTAGAATAACTGGGTAGCTCATTATTAGTTAAGATGTAAATTGAGGGCCATTGTCAGAGACAAGAACATCAGGTAACCCGTGGGTTACAAAAAGTTTTCTGAGCTGCTTGATGACAGCATCAGTTGTGGTGGATGCCATAGGGATTACCTCTAGCCATTTGGAATATGCATCTACTATAATAAGAAAGGTGTGCCCTCTGGTAGGGCCTGCGAAATCAATGTGAATCCTAGACCATGGGCCCCTAGGACATTCCCATTCCTGTTTGGGGGCGGGAGGTGGGGCAGGCCTGATTACCTGACAGTTGGGACAAGATACAACCCAGTTTTCAACCATTTTGTCAATACCTGGCCACCATACATAACTCCTGGCCAATCCCTTCATTCTGACAATACCCGGATGACTCTCATGTAACATTTCCAAAACCTCTTTTTGTAGTTTTGCAGGAATAACCACTCTGTTACCCCACAAAATACATCCTCTTAATACAGATAATTCAGTTTGCCTGGATTTAAAAGGTTGGGCAAGTTGAGGTAGATCTTGAAGAGGCCAACCTTTCTTAATCCAGCCTATAACAGGAGCCAATAAAGTGTCTTTGGCAGTCTCTCTGGCAATTTCAGCAGCATGCACTGGAAGCTTGGCAACAGTTTCTAGGAAAAAGGTGTGTGTTTCAGGTTCAAAGTCCTCCTTGTGGCAAGGAAGTGGGCAACGACTCAGTGCATCAGCATGTCCAATGTCCTTGCCAGGCTTGTGGATAAGTTTGTAAGAATAAGCAGCAAAAAATTCAGTCCACCTTAGCATTCTTGGTGACAGGATAGTAGGTTCTGCTTGTCTTCCGCGTCGTCTTCTCTTCAGGGGAATCCCACCCTCATCGCCAGTGTTAAGTTTGCATGAAGAGTCAGACGCGAAGAGCTTCAGTGAAGAGTTTATTAGTGACTACAGCTCGAATGGACCCGTCTTGGCTGGGCTACAGCTGCTACTTATAGCCAGCAGCCGCAGTTGCCAGCCAATCAGAGTGCAGGGTTTTCCCGCACTTTTCAAACCAATCATATTTGACATTTTACAAGAACAATTCAAACTAAACCAATGACATTCAAACCTACATACATAACACTTTTCGTCTAAGAAGCTTCTTCAGTTCTTGAATAGCAGCTTCTTGGATAGGAAGCAAAACATCTTCAAGGAAGAGCTTTGGTGGCTCAGGCTGTAAATGCCTGCTCTTAAGATCCAGCTGTCTACAACTACTGTAGGCTCGAATCCCACCAGGCTCAAGGTTGACTCAGCCTTCCATCCTCTTGGGGTAGGTAAATTGAGGACCCAAGATTGTTGGGGGCAATTAGCTGACCTTAAAATGCAGTAATAAGCAGGCATATACAATGGAATGAATATTGCTGAGCACATTGGATTGTGCTTTTGAGTCTTGGAGAAGGCATATAAATGTAATTAAAAAGGAAAATTAGAGAATGTCCAGTTGCTTTTTGATAAAACACCTTTGGGACAATCATGACCTGGATGACTGAGAATCTCCATAGACATGTACAGTAAATGAGCAAAATAACCAGAGGTGGCATTCAGCAGGTTCTGACCAGTTCTGGAGAACTGGTAGTGGAAATGTTGAGTAGTTCAGAGAACCAGCAAATACCACCTCTTACTGGCCCTTCCCCCATCTATTCTCTGCCTCCCGAGTCCCAGCTGATCAGCTGGGTCTTCTTTTATTGCCCTGCACAGGAGAACGAAGCTGGAAAGCAGATTAGCGGGGTGGGGAGGGAATCGGATTTTGCAGTATCCTTTCCCTGCCATGACCACCAAGCCACGCCCACCAAGCCATGCCACACCATGCCCACCAAGCCACACCCACCAAGCCACGCCCACCAAGCCATGCCACGCCATGCCCACCAAGCCACGCCCACCAAGCCATGCCACACCATGCCCACCAAGCCACGCCCACCAAGCCATGCCATGCCATGCCCACCATGCCATGCCCACAGAACCAGTAGTAAAATGTTTTGAATCCCACCACTGAAAATAACTAAACATGCTATTGGGTTCTCCAAGACATAGTCAATAGCCTTTAGAAAAACAAATGAAGCAGCCCTTGCAACATGCCCCACCCAGACTTTGCTCTTCATCACAGCTTCTTTGATTAATTATGGGAAAATCTGCTAAAAGAAACAGTTGGTATTCTGAACAGGAGAGAATCTTTTTGTCCAAAGTGTTTGGTAGGGAGATTCTTATAACAGCCTTTGCCAAGGTGTCCTTAACATTGGAAAATTACTGGCGGCCATTTCCAGTTTAGAGTCCTCTCAGGACACCCCAGCCAATCTCTCCATCCAAACTGGAGCAAGCTCACCTGATATTCATTACAGCTAGTAAAATACAACTTGATCTTTATTAAACAGCAACAAACATTAAAAACACTTCACTGGCAAAATGGGACACAATGCAGGGAAAAGAGTAAGACATGAACAGGCAAGAGTTGATATTATCTCTATCGAAAAGCTCAGAACTTTCTGGAGCCTCTGGAAACAAAATAGTTATTCGTATGTCTGTTCCCAAAGGTTTATTACAACTTTAACCTTTTTGTATGTATAATAGCAGCAGAATAAGAGATGGGAAATTGAACTCCAGTGATCCCTCCTCTGTTCTACACAATGGAAAATGATTAGCATATGGCAATGGTACAATTAGGCAGGAGATTACAGTGTTAGTACATATTAGTTATTTGGCTGCCGAAGGATGCCAGTCCATTTAGTTCACTCTTTTTTTTAATAAATAACCTTTATTGAAAATTTAACACATTAAAATACAAAATACAATACAGATATTTAAAATGAAAGTGTTGTGTATATTACAATCCATTTTGACAGTGCTTACATGTCAATTGTTATTCCAGTGCGTATTTTATACTCCTAATTGTTCATATATATATATATGTATATGTGTGTGTGTGTGTGTGTGTGTGTGTGTGTACACACACACACACATCTATCTTTCTAAACTATACAATCTTTATTTATTTGATTGCTTGTTTCTATTATTTTTCCAATGATATCAATTTTCCCAAACTGCATAATAATCTGAGTCTTCCTTCTCTTTTAATTCTAATGTAAGTTTGTCCATTTCTGCACAATCAAAAATCTTTTGGATAATTAAGCTATCTGTCGGCATAGAATCTCCTTTCCAACATTGTGCAAGTGCTAATCCCACTGCTGTTATTATATGCAGGATTAGATATTTTATCTCTTTCATATAATTCCCTTTGATAATTCCCAGGAGAAATATTTCTGCTTTCTATCTGGACTTTCGTAATTTCCTTTAACTGTTTTTGTATTTTGGTCCAATATTTCTGAATTTTTGGACATAGCCACCATATGAAAGAAGGTACCCTGTGATTGCTTACATTTCCAACAATTTGGGCTTAAAATATGATACATTTTAGCCAATTTCAAGGGGGCTAGATACCACCGGTAGCAGATTTTATATTGGTTTTCTTTATATGCCACTGATTTTGTTATCGTATAATTTTTTTCCAAAGCTTTTCCCAGTCCTCAATTTAGTTCACTCTCAGTGTTTATCCATGGTGTACCTCAGGGGGCGAACTAGCTCCATACCAGAAAGATGAGCGGCATCCTGCAGCAACATCTGGGGCCTTCTCTCACTACCAATGTTGCCTTGCAGTCAGGCGTTGCATCGGAACAGTTCCAGCACTGGGTTCAACTGTCCACATGGAATGCTGCTATGTTTCCCACTAAAGTGGTACCTATTTATCTATTTGCATTTTACATGCTTTCAAATTGTTCAGTGGGCAGAAGCTGAGGCAAGTGATGGGAGCTCACTCAGCCATGCGGTGCCAGGACTCAAACCAACAGAGCAGAGACTATCTCCAGCATCTTTAAGCCACTGAGCCACCATGCCTCTTTTAGGAGAAAAGAAAACCAATTTGACAGATGGATAACATATTTATTTTATTTTTTATTTGATTTTATTTGTCAATTGCTTACAAGATAATAGGTATAAGTATAAACATAGTTATGAATACATGGATACATATAAAAAAATAAAAGAAACAATAGGACAGGGACGGTAGACACATTGGTGCACTTATGCACGCCCCTACAGACCTTGTAGGAAAGGGGTGAGGTCAGTAGTAGACAGTCTAAGGTTAAAATTTTTGGTGTTTGGGGAAGAAACCACAGAGTCAGGTAGAGTATTCCAGACATTGCCCACTCTGTTGCTGAAGTCACATTTCCTGCAATCAAGTTTGGTGCGGTTAACCATGAGTTTGTATCTATTGTGTGCTCTTGTATTGTTATGGTTGAAGCTGAAGTATTCATTGACAGGTAGGACATTGCAATGTATGATTTTATATACTATACTTAGATCGGACCGAAGGCGGCGTAGTTCTAGGTTTTCTAGGTCTAGAATTTCAAGTCTAGTGGCATAAGGTATTCTGCAATGAGTAGAGGAGTGGAGAACTCTTCTTGTGAAATATTTCTGGACTTTCTCTACTGTCTTAATATCAGATACGTAATGTGGGTTCCAGACTGATGAGCTGTATTCAAGTATTGGTCTAGCAAATGTTTTGTATGCTCTGGTTAGTAGTGTGATATTACCAGAGAAAAATACTTATACCTGATATTCAATTATATTAATATATTAATTTATAATTTATTAATTTATATTAATATTATATTAATATATATTAATATGAGTATCATACCTGATACTCAAAATTATACTGGCTCTCATACTCTGCATCCAGTTTGTACTCAAGTGTATCTGGAAGGCATCAGGTTGGAGAATTCATTGAGATGGGATGTCACAATTGCTGATCTGTCACTAATTTCTGTCTTTGTCACTTGATGACTCCAGGCATCCTTTGACAACACATGGACAGGAACACAAATAAACAGATTTGTTCCTGACCTGGATTTTCAAGCCATGTTGGCTTTGGTGTGTGTTTGCTATTTTTTTTATGTGTATATATTGACTGTATCCATTTTTGGGATGTGTTTGCTATTGTTTTATATGTACTTTGCTGGCCTTGACTACCCTCCTGTGGATAGCCAAGGACAGATAGGACTTATTTGCCATCTGAAATGACTTGATTGACCTTGGATCTAAAGCAACAAGATGCTGTTGGCCAAGCAAATGCCATCAGCCATCAGCTTCCACCCAATTCAAGTTAGGGAACATAGGTGGCTACGGCTACAGCTGGAAGCCAGACATGTTTTCATCAGCAGGATTAAAGTCATTATTTAAAAATGTGGCTGCAGTTACATCCTTATATCAATGTCTTTACTGCACTCATCTCAGTGGAATGTATTCATATCTGTGGAATTTGCGTCTCTATTTATATCAGCATTTATTTTTTTTAAAGAAGAAATAATTTGGTGAAAGAAGAAAATCAGCCCACTGACTCTGAGGGTTTCCTTCCTCCCAAACTCTTCAGCTGGTAACATCACACATGGACCAAAATAGCACAGAATAATGTAGAAAAACCGAGTCAGAAGGGACCTTGGAGGTCTTCTAGTCCAACCCCTTGTTCAAGCAGGAAACCTTATATCATTGTAGACAAATGGTTATCCAATCTATTCTTAAAAACTTCCAGTGATGGAGCAGCACCCACAATTTCTGGAGGGAAGCCATTCCATTAATTGTTCTCACTGTCAGGAAATCTTTCCTTAATTTTAGGTTGGATCTCTCATTAATGGTCTTCCACCCATTGCTTCTTGTCCTGCTCTTAGGTGGCTTTGCAGAATAGGTCACCACACAACTCCTCAAGCACTGGAAGACTGCTATCATATCCCCTCTAATCCTCTTCGTTATGGTAGACATACTTAGTTCCCTCAACCGCTCATCCTACAGTATAGCCTCCAGGCCTCTTATCAACTTCGTTGCTTTTCTCTGCACTCTTTCTAGGGTCTCATCATCTATTTTGTATTCTGCTGTTGGAAGAATTATCCTTCTGGGTTCAGTTCCCATGGAGGCAGTTTGGAAAGATGGTTTAATGGTGGACAGGACCACATGGCTTGGAGGTCCAAAGTGAAAAGGACGATCACATGCTTCAAGATGTTGGGTAAAGGAAAAGAAGGAAAAAGGAGCAAGATGCTGAGAGTGCAATTTTTTTATACCCTCTGTTGGGCCCCACCTTAGTGTTTCCTGTTCCTGTGTAAGAAATGTATCCCATTGGCTGTCAGACTCTCAGGGGCAGAGGTCTTAGCTAACTTTGTAGGCTTTGTCTGGACCACCTGACTGCTGGCTGATGCAATCTTCCCAGGCCAGGTGGTGAGATGGGTAGAGGGCTTTGTTATGTAGAATATTCTGGCCCAAGCCTTAATGGTCCACCCATTAACAAAGGTGGGAGTGAGCTTCTGCTTCTGAGGTGAGTTTCTGCTTCTGAGTTTCTACTTCTCTTTTTAGGGGAAATATTCTGCCTTTTTAAAATATTTCTTAGGATATTTCATTTTTCTAGGAGAGGGGTGGGTGCTAACTTCCTACAGTGCTGGCCAGAATTGGACACAGTACTCCAAATGTGGTCTCTCCAGTGCAGTGAAGGGCTTGGTTTGGGGCAAGGAGGGTCAATTTAGATCTGCTAAAAGGTAAAGGTTCCCCTCACACATACGTGCTAGTCGTTTCCGGCTCTAGGTTGGCAGAAGCTGGGGCAAGTAACGGGAGCTCACTCCGTTGCGTGGTGCTAGGGATTCGAACCGCCGAACCGCCAAACTTTCTGATCGACAAGCTCAGCGCCTTAGCCACTGAGCCACCTTTTGGATCTGATAGGATTAGGCAAGGAGAGGAGAATTTTTCAGCCTGTTTATTAAATTTCAGCAGAGGAGAAAAAACAAAAAAGCAAGAAAAGAGGGATTACGGAAAAAAGAGATTAAAGAAAAAATAAAATCAAAGAGCAAAGAAAAAGAAAAAAGAGGGGAAAAGGGAAAAAGAATACCTCCCAAGTTTCTTCAGTAAAGATACAGATACAAACTATATTACCTATATTATAATATAGGTAGTTCCTGAGTTACGACCAATCACATAGCGACTATTCAAAGATGATGGACTCCGAAAAAGGTACTTACAACCCAGAGACAAAGTTCCAACAGCTGCCCCCCTCCCCACCATCATAGGATTGCATTTTGGCACTCGGCAAATGGACACTATTTGCAGCATCTCATAGTCACGTGTCTGCGATGCATGCCTGTTTGAATTCTGAAGTCCCAGAACACTTCAGCTTATTTCATTTTCTGTTACTTCCTCTATTCTATGGTCCCACCAGTTCCTATTTTATTTGTTAAATGCATTTGCTAGCCATCTCGCTGTGGGCCTACTCTGGGTGTCTATTGGCAGCTGTTGCTTGCAGGCAAGCAGTAGAAAACCTTGCCGTTTTCCCAGTTTTCTCTGTTGTTGCGACTTTATTATTTTTATTATTCGCTACATTCATTCAATCCATTTCTTTATTGCTATCTTAAGACCACCCTGGCTGCATTTGTCATCTCCACTACAATTTACTTAATGCAAATTTACAAAAGGTACTAGATATTTCCTCAGGCGTGGGGATGGTTCGAGAGGAAGAAGTCATAAAACCTTTTTGCCCTTTGAAAATACGAAAGAGTGAATAGCACAAAGGGAAAAACAGGTTTTCAAGAAGAGCCACCTGTCTGAAATGGCATAGGGTATCCTGCTTCAGTAGGGGGTTGGGCTAGAAGACCTCCAAGGTCCCTCCCAGTCAGTCTATTCTGATTGACTGAAATTCTGTGAGTTCAGCTGTTCTTCTGGTACACTCAGTTTCTTCTAAGTTGCAAAAGAAGTTTCCAAACAATTGTGCTGCGGTCTGACCACTTGTGGAGGATTCCAGGCAGATGATAGCAAGTATTGAGATAATACGGCTGGCCTCCTTTGCAGAGGCTTTGAAAGAGTTGTTGAAGTAATGTATACAAAACACTTTGAAAATGCAGAGAAGAACTCTGCACGCCGTATTCTTCTGGAAGACACTCAAGTCTCTCAATTCTTGGCTCCTTCTCTTCCCCCCCTGCTTTCCCACTGAATGGACTTTCTAAAACTGATCTTTTACAAGGAACACAAGCCCTGAGAACAGATGTTCTAGGACAGGATCTCTGTTCTGTCCCCAGAACTGCACAGTACAAACAGAAACGCTATTAAGATACTCCGTTTCATCTCTGTCTATTTTGGGCCCTCAAATATGATATACTATTATCATCATCCCCATCATTATTTTATTCAAACTGTTTGATGTTGATTTAAGCTGACCTGGGATTTAACAGCAGCATAAAACAATCAGATATCATTAGCAGCAATTTGCCTGTTTCTCTTCCTCAGTGAACTGGCCAGGCGTGTTTCTGAAAGCCTTCATTGGCTGAGAGAGTCCAGCTTTTCAGACAGGCACTTGTAACAGCTCAGCTCTGGGACAACTGGTTCCCAGAGGCTTCATTCATTCATTCTAAACTGTATAGCTTGCATTTCTTTTGTGAAAAACCCTTCCAAAATTCTCCTGCAAGGAAGCCAATGCAAGTGTGAAATAGATAAACAAAGGCTTGCAAAAAGAGATGCAAGCAAATGTATGTATTTATTTATTTATTAAATTTATATGCCACCTGTTGGGAGGAAAATGACTCCTGATGAGGATTCTTCCAGCTGGGAAACAATGTTTTGAAGAATAAATGGAATAACGAAGCTGAGCTGTTGGAAAGAAGTCTTTTAATGGCAAGAAACCAAGACGAGTGACATTCAGCAAAGTTTCTTGGCTAGCTAGAAAAATTAATATTCAAACGTGATTGTTATATGCCTTTCTGAGTTTTAGTCTAAAACTGGTTTTTGGTGACGTTTAATTCTGTGCTTGGTGATGTTTAATCCTGTGTTTATTGATGGGATAATTTTCCCTATTCAACTTTGTCTGGAAAGAAGAAGGTTAATCTCTGTTCCTGAAAGGAAGCAGGGTTGAGAAATCTAATTGCTGTGTCTATCTGTTCTGGTAATTGATCTAACAAGCAACAGATACTATATTTGCTCTTTTGCTACATTTTAGTGCTAATTGCATTTTTGTAGTTAGGTTTACCTCAAGTGTTTACACTTGAGCTTGCTTGAGGTGTGAGCTCTGCCAATGAGCCAGACAGGGCTTTTCTTCCCTTGTGTAAATGGTTATTTTCCTGCCCCATGCTCCTGAATGCTTCCAAACAGCTCAGGACTGGCAAGCTGTCCTCTTAAGGGAATGCTTCATTCCTAAACCAACTATATACTGCCTCAGCACAGTTATGATTTAATTATTTGTATTGTGTTTGGGTTATTTGCTGCCTCGCGGTTTCTTCTTCTGTCTGGGGAGGGGGTCCTTCCTTCACACCCACCTCACTATCAAGCCACTCTGGGAAGTTGATACACTCTTGCAGACTTCATGTAAACCTAGCATTTTGGACCCAGATCAAAGTTAAAGAACGAGGCTGCCTTACAGGCACCCTTACTTGCATGCAAGAGAAGAAATGTTCTGTGGAAAAAGAAGCACAATCTAATGGAGAGGCACTAGCTTAAACGCCTGCCCAGCCAGGTTGCATTATTACAAGACAGTCACTGGGTGTGAGTTACTTGTGTTGGTGCCGTTGGAGATGTTGGGTTTCCAACGGGCCTGGCCTTTCTAAGAGTTGGGGTTCAGTGCATCTGCCAAGCACCAGATAGGTAGACTTTAAATAGCTGGGACCCTCACTTTACATGCCTGGAACAAGCAAAGGCCGGAGGGGATGAAGCAATGTGGCAAAGAGATTGTGTAACTAACGTTCATAGGTGGAGGCAGCTATAAAAATATGAAGGTTTTCCCTTGCCCAAATGTGATTTTGCTTTTTAGCTAAATAACAGTTTTGGAGCTAGGATGTTTTTGGAAGGAGATGTCAAAAATCAAGATGGCGGTAGCAACAGTGCAACTGAAGCTCTGATTTCTTTGGCTCCATCAGACCAGACCAGGCCAGACCAAGAAATTAACCACACAGAAATACTAAAACTACTTTAGTTGAGACTGAGATAATAGAAACTTGCAAATCTGACTATGCTATATCTTCTCCAATTTATTATATTCCAGTGAATCAGGGAGGTGTCTGGCTGAGCTGTTTCTGAAAGTTATCTCATTGTTCTGGACTTAAAAAAAAGTTTCAGCCGCTTTTGCTGAGGTAATGGTAGGTAATTAAATATGGTAATCATTATGTTCCAGCATATTTTCATCAAAGTCATCTTCCTTATTTTCCACAATGACTGTTGCTTAATCAATAGGACCTTGAAAGATGTCCATTTCACCTAACTTCATATTGGGTATCCCAGGCAATTGTTATCTCCAAAAATTCCTTTTCCAATGAGAACAGCAACATACCTGTGTAGAAAATTAGCACCCACTCTTCTCATAGAAGAATGAAATATTCTAGAAAATATGAAGAAGGCAGAATATTATACCTCCCAGAATAGCTCCAGAAAGACTGGGCCATCCTATCTACAAGACAAAAGGCCTTCAGCTCCAGGGTGATAGGATTAGCTCTCATTCAAGATCCAAACCAGGACAAAGCCATTAAGCCATGATAGGAATTGCCCAAAGCTCCTTCATTACATCACCCAGCAAGATACAACCAAGCCTGGGACACAGATAACCTCAGTTATGAATGCATAGCCCCATGGGAGGCTGACTGCAACCGAATAGGATACATTTCTTGCAGGGCCAAGAGGGGGTATAAATATATCTCACTCTCCATTGGGTCTGGGGTACTTGCAGGAGCACCTCCTACCAGCATCGAGGTCCAATGCACGCCCCATAGGCAGCCTCCTGGGGTGCCCGCCAGACAATGTCGGTTGGCGGTCCCGGGAGGGCCTCTGTGGGGGCACCCACCCTTTGGAACCAACTACCCCTGGAGCTACGTCTGGCCCCTGACCTGTGCTCCTTCCGCCATGATCTAAAGACCTGGCTGTTTTCACAGGCCGCCTGGATTGAGCAGGGTTGGGGTTTTAATTTTGGGATATTTTAATATTTTAGAGTTATTTGGATTGGGCAAATTTGGAATAAGTTTTATATTGTGTATATGTTTTTGTGTAAGCCACCCTGAGTCCCCCCGGAGATGGGGTGGCATATAAATCCAAATATAAATAAATAAATAAATAAATAAATAAATAAATAAATAAACAAACTTCAAACCCATGTGGTCCTGTTCACCATTAAACCATCCTTCCAAGCAATCTCCACGTTTCCAATTTCTTTCTCCCCACTTGGAACTGAACCCAGAGGTACATTTCTTCCAATACCTGTTACTCCTTGCTAATGCCAGAACGAATAGGAATTAGAACCAGTAGACAAGAGGTTGATGTGATGGAACATGAACTTGGAGGAGAAAAGTTCTGACAACTCAGAGCTTTCCCAGAAAGGGGCCTGGAGAAAGGAACTGTGCAGTCCCAAACTGGATGGGGAAGTTGGGAAGAGGTTCAGGGTAGTCCCACCCTAGAATCTTTCTGGATATATTGAGTAGGTTAGAATGTTGTAGCTTTAGTTTGGCAAGATTCTGTCTGTTAGGTGTAAGCAAAGAAAGGGTTGAATTCTGTCATCTCTAGATTGGGGCTGACAGTCAGGATGGCGGCTGTGAGTGTACCAACTTGACCCTTGCAAATGTGCATTGTGCATGTAATACATTTAAAAGGGGTGGGACTATATGCATTCATGGATGCCCTTGGCTGTGGGTAAAACTTATAGCTGGCCACATCTGTACATGTTGTTTTTAGTTGTTAGCCACCCTGAGTCCCTTTGGAGAGGGGGTGGCATACAAGTCAAATAAAATAAATAAATAAATAATGATGCTCTATCTCTATGAGATAGAGATTCGCTCCAAGAATTTTTTTTTAAATAACACCACCCTCTAAAGATAGATAGATAGAATTAGCATCTAAAATGTTTAAAATTAAAACATCAGGAACCAAAACTGAAAGGAAGGCGCTCATAAATTATTTCAGAGCAAGCTGCCCACACAGAATCCTTTATCCCTGCCAAAATGATTTTGGAAGGCAGAGACACTATATTAAACACAGATTCATTTGGCTCATTTTTCTAAAAGTCCAAATTTAACCAATCTGTATATAATACATTAGAAGTTCCTTCACAAAAGGCCAACAGGGCTGCCTCAGACGTTCTGCTGGTGTGGTGAATATGAGCCATGCTCAGTTCCTTATATGGTAGCCAAGCAAGAGTAGCTGAATCTTCTCCTTTCAACACTACTGGATGAACATTATCCACACTGTACCTGACAGCAGTGGTATTGGTAATTGAAAAAGCAAATAACTCCATTGCATGTCATTTCCTACCTCAGCATCACTTAACTAAAATAAAGTATGTAGCTAATGTATGTAGCTAACCAAGATAAAGTATGTCTGACTAATGGGAGGGCTGACCCCATCTTTGAATGAGATCCATCCACCCTGGGCCTACAAGGCAGGTCAGACCAAGCAGCCACATGTGCCTTGAAACTACTTTTATTTAGGTTGGTTATATTAATAAACAGTCTCTTGTAAGTCTGAATGTGCTTCTCCTCCTCCCTTTTTTATCTTCATGTGTATTTTCACCCTCCTTTTTTGTCTTCTGGCCTTCTGTAATGTTTCTCTCTTCATTGCCTTGGTAACAGATCTCCCCTATATTTTTCAAGGTCATCCTGTAATCCTGCATCCTTTATGTTTACATGACTCTTCTTACACTATTTTATTTTTTAGAGTTTGTAATAACAAGCCATTTTGTCAGTGTAAATCTTGCTGGTAATCTTGCATTTAGTTTCGGGTAATCTTGTTTTTCTGTTTTTGAACTGAGTGATTATCTGATCCTGTTGTATGTGAAGCTGAGACAGTCATGGCAGAAGTGATCAGAACAATGAATTATGTGGTATCCTCTTTGCTGGGTTCATATTCAGGCATTCCCATTTATTCAATCTGGGACAGTGGTGGGATTCAAATTTTTTTTACCTAACGGTTCTGTGGGCGTGGTGGGCGGAAGGGGAAGGATACTGTAAAATCTCTAATCAGAGGTGGAATTTGCCGGTTCTCCGAACTACTCAAAATTTCTGCTACCGGTTCTCCAGAACTGGTCAGAACCTGCTGAATACCAGCTCTGGGAATTCCAGTAGTCACAAAACAGCCTTTTTCTTTTTTTTAAAAAAAAAACAAGTTTTATTCAATTTTTAACAATTCAAATAAGGCTCTTTTCAGTAGACAGCATATTTCCGGGTCATCACTTTTACATGCAAATATGACGATAGTTATATATTCAATTTTAACATTTAACTTCCTATTTTATCCCATTTTTACTTCCGTTCCATTTTTTTTACAAACAAAGGTCCAAACAAATTAATCCTAGTCTCCAATATTAATCTCAATCTGTATAACCCCCCATTTCATTTCAAATTATTAAAAATAATTCTTAAACATTTATATTTCTTTTAAAAATCACAATGTGTTTGCCCACTATATAAAAATAAAATTTATCCATATCTATCCTTAAACTATCTTCACTTTGTTAATGCTCTTTTATCATTTACATATTTCTTTTATCTGTCAGATTTGCTCTTTCATCACATATTCTTTCCATAGTTCTAAATCAATACAAGCTTTAACACAGAGAAGAATAAAAACCAAGGCTTACCCCCCCATTTACTACTTTGAAAGTGTCACTTCCATGGTTAACATAGTAATAATCGTTCCCTTTGAAACAAAAGGTAGAATAAAAGAAAAGAAGAAAAGAAAAGCTACATAACATTATATATCTTTTCAATCGGTTCTGCAACACATATTCCCCCAATTTAAAATTTATTTATAATTTCAAAATAATAGTAAAAAATAACTAACCTTGGTTACTGACATTAAATCTCATTTTAAACATCTTCAAAAATCATTTCAATTAATTCAATTTATCTAATCAACATTCACCTTCCTTTGTAAATAAAAAGTAAAAGTGTACCTTCATCTAGTAGAAGTTGTCAGTACCATCCCCTCTATTATTCTATGTTTTTATAATTGCAATATATTCTTATTACCCCTTCTCCATGCAGAACCCCTTCTTAATACATTAGCCATTATCTCCATGTAATTTCTTTCTTCATTATATAGTTCTCTCTTCTTCTGCTCTTATATTCCCTATATCCTTCCTCCATCCAATTTGAATCCCTCCTCTCTTTTTTTGCCTTTCTGCTCCTTTTCTTCTGGGCTTTCTACCTTGCCTAATTTCAGATATTCCCTTTTTAATTACTTTCTTAAATTTCATTTTTAACCACCCTTCCTTTTTTCTTTTTTTTTTTTTTTGATATTGTTTGTATTAATTGTCTTTTAAAATGGCTTTTCCCGGGCTTGACTCCCCTTTCCAGGATTCCTTCTTCTTGTTCTTTGTTTGCCATTTCCATGTCTTCTCAACAGCCAAATTAATTCAGTCACTTCCTGTAGCAGTTCTCTCATGCTTTTAGATTCCATTTTTAGTTCCTTGGATGGCCATAAAAGTTTTATTTTCCTTATTTCTTCTTCTTTAAATTTTCTAAGATCATAACCCAAGCCCAGAGTCTGTATCAATATCACCAATTAGTCCAGCAGTCTGTCTTTTGTTCTAATTCAAACTTTCACCTTCTATGGTTCTTGCTTTTTTTTTCAGTATCTATTTAAAATTTAACAACCCAACTCCAATATCACAAAGTCCTCTGTCTTTTGTTCTAATTCAAACTTTCACCTTCTATGGTTCTTGCTTTCAGTATCTATTTAAAATTGTAACAACTCTTCACAAATATTCAGGGCACTTTCTGAGCCTCAAACTTAAGTTCTTGCACCGGCTTCTTCCTTTCCGGTTGAAGCCCTTTGTAGCTGTCAAAATATTTTACTTATTATTTTTTCCTTCACTTGTAATTACGCGCTTCTTTTTTTTTTTTAAAACTCATTTTTATCTTAATCCCAGGGTACCTTTATTAGTTTTTCCATCCAATACTCCCGATTCTTCTGCTGTCAACTTCTTTCTTTCCTCCTGCACCGATCTTAGTCCAGTTGAGACCTTCTCTTTGAGGTGGCCATATTGACCACCGCTTCTTGTCATCTTCGGAGGGAAAAGACCAAGCTCAAAGGGGGGAGATGCAACTCCTCTCACTCTGGCTGGCAGCTTCCCCTTTCTCTGCCACCCCTCCGAGGGAGCTTCAGCCCCGAACCATAAGGATCGGGGCTCTCTGCCAAAAGAGCTGGGCTGTGGTCGCACGATGGCAAACCACTGCCCGTCAGTGAGAAGGCTCAACCCGGAAGTCAAAACAGCTATTTCTTGTGAGGTGTGCATGGGGAGAGAAATAATCCACCAAATTCTATCCTAATCAAAAGAGAACAACAGATATATTACAAAAATTGCAATACAGGTAGTCCTCAGCTTACAACCACAACTGAACCCAAAATTTCTGTTGCTAAGTGAGACATTTGTTAAGTGTGTTACCGCATTTTACGACCTCTCTTGCCACAGTTGTTAAGTGAATCACTAAAGTTGTTAAATTAGCAACATGGTTGTTAAGTGAATCTGGATTTCCCATTGACTTGGTTTGTCAGAAGGTTACCCAAAAAATGATCACATGACCCTGGGACAATGCAACCATCATAACTATGAATCAGTTGTCAAGCACCTGAATTTTGATCAATTTTGGCTATGGAATAGAATAGAATAGAATAGAATTCTTTATTGGCCAAGTGTGGTTGGACACACAAGGAATTTGTCTTGGTGCAAATGCTCTCAGTGTACATAAAAGAAAAGATACACTTGTCAAGAGTCAAGAATCATCAGGTACAACACTTAATAATAGTCATAGGGTACAATAAGCAATCAAATCATACTAGGAAACAGTCAATATAAATCATAAGGATACAAGTGACAAAGTTACAGTCATACAGTCACAAGTGGGAGGGGATGCATGATAAGGAGTGATGAGAAGATTGATGATAATAGTAGTGTAAATTTGTATATAGTTGGACAGTGTTGAGGGAATTATTTGTTTAGCAGAGTGATGGCTTTCGGGAAAAAACGGTCCTTGTGTCTAGTTGTTCTGGTGTGCAGTGCTCTATAGTGTCGTTTTGAGGGAAGGAGTTGAAATAGTTTATGTCTGGGATGTGAGGGGTCTGTAAATATTTTCACAGCCTTCTTTTTGATTCGTGCAGTATACAGGTCCTCGAAGGAAAGCAGGTTGGTAGTAATTGTTTTTTCTGCAATCCTAATTATCCTCTGAAGTCTGTGTCTGTCCTGTTGGGTTGCAGAACCAAACCAGACAGTTATAGAGGTGCAGATGACAGACTTAATAATTCCTCTATAGAACTGTATCAGCAGCTCCTTGGGCAGTTTGAGCTTTCTATAGGGATGCTGCAATGGTCATAAGTGTGGAAAAACAGTCATAAGTCACTTTTTCAGTGCTGTTGTAACTTTGAACAGTCATTAAATGACAATCTCCATGTTCTCCATGACAAGTAAATATATTTGCTGAGGGGCCACTTTGACCAAAATTGACTGGTTTCTCATGATCCTTCCTTCCTTCCTTCCTTCCTTCCTTCCTTCCTTCCTTCCTTCCTTCCTTCCTTCCTTCCTTCCTTCCTTCCTTCCTTCCTTCCTTCCTTCCCTCTCCCCCTTTAAATTTGATTTAATATCACAGTGTCCTCCATGGCTTTAAGCAGATGTCACCAATTTTGGATGTTACACCATCTGCAACCTGTAAAAACCAAATTCCCTGGGAGGTGCACTCAAAAGCATAATTGATAGATTTTATTGGAGGCAGTCTAAGCTCAACTGATTTTATTCATAATACAGAAAATAACAGACATCAAACTAGATTGGTTCTGTGGTAAAGTTCCTACATGCATAATTGAACACAACAATTTACATAATAAATGAAGCAGTAAACCTGTCTCTCACATCTGGACAAGGACAATACAATTAACAAAAGGTTTATTGAAAGAGAACATTAAACCTACGGACACCAACAAAATATTTCAGTGAGGCCCATCTCAGAGAAAAACAAAACAATCACCTGAATGGCTTAGCAACATCCCTCAACTATTCCTTGATTGGTCATAGATTCACCAAGAACAGGCTGCTGCACACTAATATTTTCCAGATGGGTGGATTACAGCTCCCATGGCTATTGACCATCATAGTTGAAACACCAGGTCCAAGTCAACTGGAAGGAGTTTTCTCAAATACAGAGCTTAAGTTCACAAATGGACTAAACTGGGCTAAAATGAACTTGGGTGGTTTGTGATGTGACATATTAAGGAGCCCAGCTATGTTTTAGGGTTGGAGACTGTTATGTATGTAGGTTTGAATGTTATTGGTTTATTTGAACTGTTCTTGTAAAATGTCAAATGGTATTGGTTTAAATAGTGCGGGAAGAAACCCTGCACTCCCATTGGCTGGCAACTATGGCTGCAGGCTATAAGAGGCAGCCATAGCCCAGCCAACTCGGGTCCATTCGAGCTGTAGTCACTGAATAAACTCTTTACTGAAGCTCTTCCCGTCTGACTCTTCATGCAAACTTAACAGAGACTGCATGCTCTCTTGACATCTATGAGCTGTGTTGACCAGCTGCTAGATCAAAGGGGGAAAGACAGATAAAAGGGAAGTGAGAAACAGCCGGTGGTGTCTCACCTGGTCTACAGTTTGCTAAGAGCTTCTGGCTTAAGAAACAAAGAGGAAACTTTATGTTTCTTTCCATCAATATTATCTTTTTCTCTTTTCAGAATAAGAATAACAGAGTTGGAAGGGACCTGTGAGGTCTTCTAGTCCAACCCCCTGCACAAGTAGGAAACCCTATACCATTTCAGATAAAAGGCTGTCCAATCTCATCTTAAAAGCCTTCAGTGTTTTCAAGATGTAATTTGGATAGAAGTGAGATTTTCTAACTGATGTATTTCATATCTTTTATTTACACAATGTCTGCTAACATTGTTATATTAGGATCATTTTATTTGTTCTTTTTTAATGGTAACTGCAGCTACTTAATATTACCTCAGTATTCTTTCAGCACTGTGTTATGCTCAGGAGCACATCCTCCGACATTGGCTTTTGTTGAATTCGGATCCCAAACACTTAGTACATTGTGTGAACCAGAAAAGGGCTGTTAGTCTGACAAGGGCTGTTAGCTAGTTCAAAGCACACTTACGTTGTCTCCTCGAATGGTGATGAAATGTTTGCAACCAACTGCCAAGCTCAGAGCTCAGACCAACAGCCCAAAGGCACTATATTTTATTACCTTAGGTTTAACATGGTGGGTGAACCTCAGAATTGGTGCTGGGGTCCTCAGCTACCAAGCCACTAGACCAGAGGTCTTCAGCTATGCTGGCTGGAGAGTTCTGGGAATTGAAGTCCACAAGTCTTAAAGTTGCCAAGTTTGGGGACCCCTCCAGTAGACAATAATCAAACTCTGATCTGTGGTTTGCAGAACTCTAGTTCCAAGAACAAGCAAGCCATCTTCTTGTCCTTATAGGATCAGCAGCCTCTTTCTTCCAGATGGCCAACATTTCTTGCCAAGTGAGTAGGTTACTAAGCATTGAAGCTTTCTTCTTTCAGAGTCAGTGGGAGAGCGCTGGTAGAGGATTATTAGTGTGGAAGCAACACAATATAGATAGTTCTCACTGAATGACCATTTTGTTCAATGACTGTGAGAGAGGATGCCTAGGAGGGGAGCAGGTGTCATGGACTACATGAAGTAGCAGTTTCCCAGGAAAGAGGGACCACATTCTAGAAAGTGTGTGTGTGTGTGTGAGTGTGTGTATGTGTGTAAAGGCAGTACAACCCAGATCAAGCTAGGAGAAGAGAAAAAGAAGCAGAATAATCCTTCTTCAGAATCTCTCAGGCTATATTTGTCAGTGACGGACAAACCATGAATTGGCCCTGCCAAATGCTGAAAATTATTCTTCCCTGATGTGAAGTAGCCAATAATCACACAAAGTGGGAAATTGCAACCTGTTTATTCTGTACAGCGCAAAGAGTTGTGATCTGGGGACAAATTGAGAGCTCCAATACACACATTTAGCATAACTTTTATACATTTTTTAAAAATGAAGGCACACGATCATTAGTAAGCAATAGGCAACCAACAATGAAATATTCACACATCTCTGAGAGATGATGGTCCTCCCAGAAGGTGGGTTCATTTCTAAAACACTACAGCAGGGGTCTCTAACCTTGGCAACTTTAAGCCTGGCGGACCTCAACTCCCAGAATTCCTCCTCTAGTCATGTTAGCTCAGGAATTCTGGGAGTTGAAGTCCTCCAGGCTTGAAGTTGCCAAGGTTGGAGACCCCTGCGCTACAGCCCTCATCCTCCTGTCTCTAACTGATAAGGCTGATAATTAAGCATTCAAAATTTTCTAGTTAATTTATCTGCAACAAGAAAAGGGGAGTTAGTGCAGTCTATTCAACCTGTTTACAATAGGAAGAGAGTCTAGCCTTGTTTCCAAATCTGCTCTCCTTTACGATGGTACATGGTCTTTGATAAGGTTCTCATGTAGCCTTCCAGGAATTTTAGAGCCAGGATGTGAGGCCCAAAAGCGAGAAGCCCTAAAGACAGAAACATAAAAGTTTTTCAACAAAACTGGGTTTTCTCTGGCTAAAATGAGCTAAATCAGTCTTAGTGAGAGTAGTAAGGGTTTAGTCTAGCAAGATTCTGTCTGCTGTGTGTAAGCAACTAAAGAACTGAAGTCATGCTAGATTGTTCTACGTCAGGGGTCTTCAAACTTGACAGCTTGAAGACTTGTGGACTTCAACTCCCAGAATTCCTCCTCCAGTCTTGTTAGCTTGGGAATTCTGGGAGTTGAAGTCCACAAGTCTTAAACTTGCAAAATTTGAAGACCCTTGTTCTACGTTCTTGGGCTTAGCCTGACAACAACTGTTCAAAGTTACAATGGCATGGAATGAATAGTGCTTACAGCTGGTCCTCAATGTTATGGCTGTTGCAGCGTTTCTGCAAACATGTGAAAAAAATTGGGTGTTGATACTCTGTTTGCATTTATGACCACATAGTACATTTCAAGTCTTCCCACCAGCGTATCTCCCCCCTGCACCATTTCTGTCTTTTGGCTACACTGTCCCTGCACTCTGCCACCCCAGTTGACCTTTGTTGTCTTCTGCCTCCTGCAGTTGATGAGGCATGGCCTGTTTGCCTCTTTGTGAGGCAGCTGCTGGCCATGCAAGGCCTTCCATAAGTTGTGCAAGGCTTTCCTGAAGCAGGAAGTGCTTTGGAGTCCATGGAGTGGTGGTGGTGTGGGTGGTACAGGGTGGAATGCAGGCAGCCAAGAGGGTAGAGATGGGGAAGTGAAGACAGAATGGGCCAATTCACCATAGGACAATTCAACAAATCGAAAAGTTAAATTAATTTCAATGGAACTGTGGCCAATAATAACAAAATCAATCCAGAAAAACAAGAGTCACAATAATTTCAACAGAAACATGATCACCAGAGGTGGTATTCAGCAGGTTCTGACCAGTTCTGGAGAACTGGTAGCGGAAATTTTGAATAGTTCAGAGAACTGGCAAATACCACCTCTGACTGGCCCTGTCCCCATGTATTCTCTGCCTCCTGAGTCCCAACTGATTGGCTGGGTCTTCTTTTGTTGCCCTACAAAACAGAGAACAGAGCTGGAAAGCAGGTTAGTGGGGTGGGGAGGGAATGGGATTTTGCAGTATCCTTCCCCTGAAGTGGGGTGGAAATGGAGATTTTACAGTATCCTTCCCCTGCCATGCCCACCAAACCACACCACGCCCACCAAGGCACGCCCACAGAACTGGTAGTAAAATTTTTTGAATCCCACCACTGATGGTCACCAATAATAAAAGCAACTGAATGAAATGATTAATACAGGATTGAATTGTCCTGAGGTGAGTTGGCCATGGTGAGTTGCCCTACCTAGACCCAACTGATGTAGAGGTAAATGTGGCAGAGCAGGAGAAGTGTAGGTCCTTGCCTGAAGGATGATGAGTTCCTATCCTGAGGACCACCACCCAGACTACAGGAACTGCTGTTACTAAGCAATATAGTCTCATTGTACCCCTTAGTGTTCCTGGGTAACTGATAGAAGATATGCTGGAAGTAAACAGGTGTTTTTACTGCAGTAATACTTTATTTCCACTTCATTGGTGTGTAAAACACTAAATAAGTTGGAACCCTCAATCTCTGCCCAACTACCTAGTCAATTTTCTCTGGCCTGGTTATTTCCAGATGTATTGAATTACAATTCTGAAAATTCAGTAAGAGCCTGATCACTCGCTGATTGAATCATATAACATATTCAGCACAGGCTATGTTTCAATCACTGTTTGTTGATTAAACCACAAAAACTATTCCAAATAGAAATATAATTCCTCTATATAAATAGGTTCATAAAAATCAATAAAACTGCATATAAACGTAATGCATAAGCCTAGATTACCATCTAGAGCAGCAATTATGTCTACAATTGTTGACTGACAAAGTCAAATGAAGAATAAGGACTACTTAAAGATAGGTTGTGGTGTATTGTACTGAAGGAAGTTAGCATCCGTCCCCCTCTTAGAAAAATGAAATATCCTAAGAAATATTAAAAAGGCAGAATATTTCTCCTAAAAAGAGTAGAAACTCAGAAGCAGAAACTTACCTCAGAAGCAGAAGCTCACCCCCACCTTTGTTAATGGGTGGGCCATTAAGGCCTGGGCCAGAATATTTTCCATAACAAAGATCCCCAGGTAGAACTATAGGAATTGCACAAAGCCCTTTCATTACATCATCATCCAGCAAGGCTCAACTCAGGACAGCCTACATAGTTGCCCCTGCATGGCCCCATGGGAGTCTGACAACCAATCAGAATACAAGCTCAAATTCAAATCTCAGCAGAGGGTATAAAACCAGGCACTTTCAGCATCTCAGTCCTTTTTCCTTCTTCTTGATCTTCCTTCTTTGGACCTCCAAGCCATGTGGTCCTGTCCACCATTAAACCATCTTTCCAAACAGCCTCCATGTTTCCAGTGTCTTTTACTCCACTTGGAACTGAACCCAGAAGGATAATTCTTCCAACAGTACAAAAAGTGGAACTATCTTTAGCAGTATTTCAATGAAACAGAGCTGGGTTGAACACTAGCAGCTGAAGATAAAGGGTCAAAAAAAGGTCAAAGTGACTACCCCAAAGATGCTTTTTTCAAAAGTCAACGGAACTTCCTTTATTGTTTTTTTCTTTGAAAATGTTTCTCTTCTCATCCAAGAAGCTTCTTCAGTTCTAACTGACTGGTGGGGAATGGAAGGATTTGTATTCTTTGCAGACATTTAGACATCAGCTCTCTGAGTCGCCTTTTTTTTAAAAGCACCTTTGGGACAATCGTGATCTGGATCAGGGGTGTCAAGGCCTGCGGGCTGAATCCGGCCTGTGGGGTGCTTAGATCTGGCCTGTGGGGCTGCCCTGGAAACAGGAAAGGACCAGTCCGTTGTGCCTCTTCCAGCAAAAACGGAGCTTGGGAGGGCCATGCGCAGCTGTCCCAAGCCCCATTTTCGGCTGCGACAGCCTCTTGCAGCCCTCTGCCAGCAAAAATGGAGCTTGGGGGGGGGTGCACAAGCCCATTTTCACTGGCACAGCACTTGGGCCACCACAGGTGTCCCTGACACAAGTCACCTCATGCTGGTCACGCCCACCCTTGTCATCCCCCCTGCTCCCATGAGGTCAAGCACAACCCTGATGTGGCCCTCAATGAAATCGGGTTTGACACCCCTGATCTGGATGATGGAGACGTCAAAATAACTAGGATGTTGGACTAAAAATTAGATAAAGGCTAACCCGTGGCTTACCAGCAGCATGGGTTTGCAAACCATCTTACACTTGAATCAAACAAACTGCATCATTCATTCATTCATTCATTCATTCATTCATTCATTCATTCATTCATTCATTCCATTTCTATAGCTGTCCATTTTAAGCCAGTGGCTCTATGGCTGTTGCTTCTTATGCTGTAATGGAACGGCCTCTTCAGATTCTCCACTCACATTCAACTTCTCTTCTTACATGCAAGCACCTCTTCCATCTAGCAATCTTAGGTATTGCTGAAATAGAGCTGCCATAATCCCAACCAACCCTATATAATCCTGATAAGTGTTAGATGGCCCCTCTCATTAGTACTACCACTGTGGCCATTTGAAAAAGGCAAAGGAGCAAAACAAAACAAAAGCCTGGAACTATGGAGTTGTGTGCTTCCCGCCAGCTTATTTTCGCCATCTCCAGAGTCTTCTGAATGGATGAGGAAATACTGAAGCATGACCTTTTTTTGGGAAAAGAGGAAAGTGCTTGCAGGTGCCTGAGGCACCCATTCAATGCTTAACTCTTTCCAGCATGGATCTTGGCCTTGCTCAGTTTTGGAATAAGTCTCTTGACTTGGGCATCCCTGGCTTTAAAACGGTTTCTGACCTTTATCCCCTATTAAAAATCATTCTGGAGGGTGACCTTCTTGAGAATTAAGAGATACTACAGAGTGGGAAAGCCTTCCTGGATTCAGCAATACCATACTGCCATCTATTGGGAAAATGTTGAACTGCAACATTATTTTCTGCACGAGAGGAGCGATACGTCGGCCATCACTTCTGACTCCAGAAGTATATAAATCATCACTGGGATCCTACCTGCTCCACTACCAGTTTGGTGATCGCGTATGCGCGCGTGCACACACACACCTAACACGCACGCATCTAACACGCCCATGCAGCTTTCCACACACCACCTGAGACCTGCAGTGCCAATCAGCTGAGAGGTTAAAGAACAGAAAAGCACAGGAGCAGGTGGGAGGGCAGATCCTATGCTTTTCTCTTCTTTCTCCTCTCAGCTGGATGTTTTTTCCTCCTCTCAGCTGATCGTTGGAGGCTTTTTTTACTAGAACTGGTAGGAATTTTTGCTACTGGTTCGGCTGAACCGGGCCGAACCGGTAGCATACCACCACTGATATGCTACAAATAAATGAATAAACCCGCTCATAATTGCCAAGCAAAACACACCAAAGGTGCTTGTAGATCGCTGATTACCTAACTGTCATGCCCTTGTTGGAGTCTGATTCTGAGGGGAGGATTGAGCAGCTGACAGGGAGTGGGAGTGTGGCTCCAGTGGCTGTGGAAGAAACGGGGGAAGGGCACAGTCTGGTTGGGCATCCAGAGGAAGACCCAGGGCCATCCCCTCTTCATCCTAGGGCACACAGGGAGGAACGGAGAAGGGAGCAATGTGGCTTACGGGAGAGAAAAAGGCCCTGATCCCTTTCATTAATTGCAGCTGGGAGAACAGGATATAAGTGGGGCGTTTGCACATAGCTCCTTGCTAGAAGCAAAGTGTGCATTATCTTTGTCAAGGCTTATCTGGGTTTTGGTGTCCTCCCAACTGTGGGTGCTGCATTATCTTCTTGAAGTCTGCAATTTATCATCCTGGCCTGCCATGTTAATTACTTCAGTGTGGTTTGTATTGGTTTTTTTTATTTCTAATTATCTTTACTTTGGGTTCTGGCTGCATTTCTTTCCTTTGTAGACTGTTTTTGGAAGAGTTTGATATCCAGCTGAGGATAATTGGACATTGGGGGCCAAGTTGGAGGCATTACAGGGAATTTATTCTACTTTTGTGACTTTGCTATTTTTGTGTCATGCTCCGGGTCATCACACTAACCATGGTTCAAACAATATATATTTATACAAGCTACAATTAATGTGATTTAACATTACTTTATGATGAGTTAAACCAAAATTTAGGTTTAGTTAAAAGAAATAGGTTAGCTGCATTCCTAATATTATATGGCCTAAAGAGGCAGATTCTGTATGACACATAGATTAAGTAGAGTTGTCCTCAGGATCAGAAGCTTTTGTTGAAATAAAAAAAGCAGCATCTTGCTATAGGTTTTTTTTTTACCAGCACTGCTTGTTTTAGCCAATTATGCAATGTCACAGCACACATGCCAAAAGGGTAGAGTTTGCATTTTTTATTTTTATTTATTTGATTTGTCAATCGCTTACCAGATAATAAGTATAAGGATAAAAGAAACAATAGGACAGGGAGGGTAGGCACGTTGGTGCTTATGCAGCTCCTACAGACCTCTTAGGAAAGGGGTGAGGTCAATAGTAGAAAGTCTAAGGTTAAAGTTTTTGGGGTTTGGGGAAGAAACCACAGAGTCAGGTAGAGTATTCCAGACATTGACCACTCTGTTGCTGAAGTCTTATTTCCTGCAATCAAGTTTGGTGCGGTTAACCTTGAATTTGTACCTATTGTGTGCTCTTGTATTGTTATGGTTGAAACTGAAGCATTCATTGACTGGTAAGGACATTGCAATGTATGATTTTATATACTATACTTAGATCGGACCGAAGGCAGCGTAGTTCTAGGTTTTCTAGGTCTAGAATTTCAAGTCTGGTGGCATTGTGATGGCTTAATGCTGCTATCATCCTGTGCTCCTCCACAGAGGCCTGTGTGTGTAAGGCACGAAGGCTGTCCCTTGTGTGTGTGTGTGTTGCCACTTCCAGACCTCACAGGAGGCTGGAGGGATTCCTTCCCTGCAATCTCTCACTCATCTCATAGTCTCCATCCCCACTAAGCAGTAAGGAATTTTGAATGTTTTTCTTTCTTTCTTGACATTCTCCAGTTTAGAGGCTGTTCTTCCTTGACCTGCAAACCAGACTGAATGAGTGATGTTGATGGTAGGGCTGTGCACAATCTTGTTGCTGAATGTCCTGAGGCTTCCTTTTGTGGAAAAGTGAGCAAGGACAAACAAGAAGAATAGATCTGGGATAGGGTTTCCTTGGTGCTTAATGTTCAATACTACTGAGATGGGGGGATGCATCCCTAGCCCAGGAAATGCCTTGGAAAGGGAAACAGAGGGGCCAAATGGGAGGGGAGCAACATGTTCTGGCCAGAGACCTACTTTCTTTTGATTTCCATTCTGAAAGTCATACACAGGTCCTGTCACATGACCTGAGTAGTGGTGGGATTCAATTTTTTTAAATTACCGGTTCTGTGGGCGTGGCAGGGTGGGCGTGGCAGGGGAAGGATACTGCAAAATCTCCATTCCTCCCCACCCCACTAACCTGCTTTCCAGCTCTGTTCTCCTGTGCAGGGCAACAAAAGAAGACCCAGCCAATCAGCTAGGACTCGGGAGGCAGAGAATAGATGAGGGCGGGGCCAGTCAAAGGTGGTATTTGCCAGTTCTCTGAACTACTCAAAATTTCCGCTACCGGTTCTGCAAAACTGGTCAGAACCTGCTGAACACCACCTCTGGACCTAAGAGAATAGAATAGAATAGAATAGAATAGAATAGAATAGACCTTGGAAGTCTTCTAGTCAACGCTCTGCTGAGGCAGGAAACCCTATACCATTTCAGACAAATGGTTATCCAATCTCTTCTTAAAAACTTCCAGGGTTGGAGCATTCACAACTTCTGGAGGCAAGTTGTTCCACTAGTTAATTGTTTGAACTGCCAGTAAATTTCTTCTTAGTTCTAGGTTGCTTCTCTCCTTCCACCCATTGCTTCTAGCCTGGCCTCAGGTGCTTTGGAGACTAGCTTGACTCCCGCTTCTTTGTGGCAGCCTCTGAGATATCGGAAGACTGCTATCATGTCACCCCAGCCCTTCTTTTCATTAAACTTTAGTAGACATACCCAACTGCAGCAACTGTTCTTTATATGGTTTAGCCTCCAGTCCCCTAATCCTCTTTGCTGCTCTTCTCTGTACTCTTTCTAGAGTTTCAACATCTTTTTTACATGGTGGCGACTAAAACTGGATGCAGTATTCCAAGTGTGGCCTTACCAATATTAGATATTAGAGGACAGACCCCAAATATTCAGCCCAGAGGATTAAAATGACATGAAGTGGAAAACGGGTCTCCTGTCAAGCAACCTTAGTGCTTCCATCCAAGGCTGAACGAGCTGTTTTGTTCTGAATTTCAGCAGCGTGATTTTGGGGTATGCTGGACAGTGCAAATGAAGTGCTGAGGGGACCTGCACCAGTTCTGTGGGTGTGGCTTAGGTGGTGGGTGTGGCTTGGTGGTCATGTGTCTGGGTGGACATGGCTTGGTGGTCATGTTATTGGCTGGGTGTGGCCAACTCAATATCACTCACATCGAGGCACGCATCTCCTGGCCTGGCCTCTCATGATTGTGGGGATGCTGCAACAATCATAAGTGTGAAAAATGGTCATAAGTCACTTTTTTCAGTGCCATTGTAACTTTAAATGGTCACTCCACACAAGCAAAGTACCAGCAAAGGAGGGGAAAAAACTCCAGAGATGTTCCTGAGACAGGAAGTCTAGTCCTGTCAAGAATGTAATAAGGGTAAATGGAGAGGAAGTTTCTGTAAGCAACACCAGAATGTTTCCTTCCTGCCTTCCTTACAGGATTAGGCCAGTAATTTCTTCTAACAACCAGTTCTCCAAACTGCTTAGAATGTTAACAACCGGTTCTAGAGAATAGGTGCAAACCTGTAGAATCCCACCCCTGATGCCCACCCAGCAATCGGACAGAGAACCCTTTGCTAAAATGTTTGAAGCCCACCCTGAAGGAGAGCACATGACAATTATCTCCAGTGGGTTTAGAGCTCTGGGAGATGCGGGAATAGTCATCTGGCTCACTCCATTTAAGGACACTGGCTTTGCATTTTTCCTTTTCTAATCACTTTTTGAAATTGCTTCCTATTTTCCTTTTAGTTATTCGGAAGCTTTATATTGACAAATCAGGTAAGTGTCCTTCAACCCTTAGCAAATGAAGTTTTAAACACAAGTTTAAGGATTTTTTAAAAAAATTTAAAAAATAAATGGCAGAAGAGTATTAGAACTTTGATTTTGGAAAGTTACAAATGGATTAAGGGGTCCTATGGGTTCAAAATAAGATTTGAGAATTGATTATAAGAATCATTTCCATGGGAAAATACTTTTGTTTTGATTTTTTTTAAATGATAGGATGAGTCTTTGCAAGTTGGACACTGGGGGGAGTTAGAAGGAACTAAAAATTACAATTAAAGAACCCATTAAATATGACCAACTAATGCAGAATGAGGCAAATCATTTTAATATTTCACGCATTGAGGCATATTTCTAACAATGGAACCAGGCATTAATTTTAAAAGTGTCTGCCTCTAGATAAATGGTGTTTAAATGATGATATGGAAGGGGAACAAGACTGATCTGAAATTGGATTTAAAAATGATAGGCTGATATAGAATGATATAGAAAAAAAAGAGTTATACTGGACATACAAAGGAAAGTGGTTGATATCTTAACAATTAAAAGGGATACACAAATAACAAACCAAGAGAATGACCTGGATAATTTTCCTATTTTGGATTTAACAAAAGAGGCTTGTTAAAGCTTTGAAGAATTTTTTGAGAAGGGACAAAGAAAAAAAATGAAATAAAATAAAGGACAAAAGTGATTTTTTTTCTGAAAAATCAACAAGTCTAAAGGGCAGCTTTCTGAAATAAAGGATGTATGATCGTTGCTTTGGGATCCTTAATTTTAAAAGTGGAGTTCTTGAGATGACTCCTCCCCCTCTCCTCTCCCCTTCCCCTCCCACCTTGCTCCTCCATTCCCCTTCCCCCTCCTTCCTCTTCCAGGCTCCCTCTCCCCCCTTTGAATCAATGTTGACTCCTGGCAACCATCTAGACCAGGGATGGGCAACTCTGGCCCCTTTACAACCTTGGGCTTCAACTCCCAGAATTCCTAAGCCATGCTGTAAAGGGGCCATGCTGGCTCAGGAATTCTGGGAGTTGAAGTCCCCAGGTCACAAAGGGGCCATACCTGCCCACCCCTGATCTAGACCAAGGGTCTTTAAACTTGGCAAATTTAAGACTTGTGGACTTCAACTCCCAGAATTCCTGAGCTAATATGACTGGAGGAGGAATTCTGGGAATTGAAATCCACAAGTCTTAAAGCTGTCAAGTTTGAAGGCCCCTGATCTAGACAAGCCCTGCAGTTTTCTTGGAAATTTTTCAGAAGTGGCTTGCCATTACCTCCTACCTAGAAGCTCAAAGTCATCCAGATGGCTTCATATCTAAGGTAAGATTAGAACTCATGGTGTCCAGGCCAGTGCCTTTAACCACAACACAGATAATACAACAGTGATTGGTCTCATTAAAGAAAATGATGAATCCGCATACAGACAGGAGGTTGTACAACTTGCCTCATGCTGTAACCGGAACAATCTGGAACTGAACACACTGAAAACCACAGAAATGGTGGTAGACTTTAGAAGAAACCCTCCCATACTACCACCTCTTACAATACTAGACAACACAATATCAACAATAGAGACCTTCAAATTTCTAGGTTCTATCATATCACAAGACCTAAAATGGACACCTAAAATCAAAACATTATCAAAAAAGCACAACAAAGAATGTTCTTTCTGTGCCAACTTAGAAAGCTCAAACTGCCCAAGGAGCTGCTGATACAGTTTTACAGAGGAATTACTGAGTCTGTCATCTGCACCTCTATAACTGTCTGGTTTGGTTCTGCAACCCAACAGGACAGACACAGACTTTAGAGAGTAATTAAGACTGCAGAAAAAACAATTACTACCAACCTGATTTCCATTGAGGACCTGTATATTGCACGAGTCAAAAAGAGGGCTGTGAAAATATTTACAGACCCCTCACATCCTGGACATAAACTGTTTCAACTCCTTCCCTCAGAATGACGCTATAGAGCACTGCACACCAGAACAACTAGACACAAGGACAGTTTTTTCCTGAATGCCATCACTCTGCTAAACAAATAATACCCTCAACACTGTCCAACTATTTACAAAGTCTGCACTACTATTACTATTAATCTTCTCATCATTCCTTATCACCCATCCCCTCCCACTTGTGACTGTATGACTGTAACTTTGTTGCTTGTATCCTTACGATTTATACTGTTTCCTAGTATGATTTGATTGTTTATTGTACCCTATGGCTATTATTAAGTGTTGTACCTTATGATTCCTGACTCTTGACGAATGTATCTTTTCTTTTAGGTTCACTGAGAGCATATGCACCAAGACAAATTCCTTGTGTGTCCAATCACACTTGGCCAATAAAGAATTCTATTCTATTCTATTTTATTCTAAGCTCTTTCCTTGAATGGAAAAAAAGTAAAAAAGGGGAGGAAAATCAACTTCTGTGCCCACTGGAGGGCACCATTGTCACATACAAACCAGGCTAGAAAGTATGAGGAAAAACATTCAGCTAATCTAGCTTTATTGCAAAAGTTACAACCAGCTTTAAGGAATTTTGATACACAAGTCCTCTATTTTCAGTAAGAGTTAGGGCCTCAACTCAAGATGTTTTCTAGCCAATCAACATGAAGAGAAGGACTAGGGGTGACATGATAGCAGTCTTCCAATATTAGAGGGACTGCCACAGAGAAGAAGGAGTCAATTTATTCTCCAAAACACCTGAGGGCAGGATGACAACCTAGATACTAAGGAGTAATTTCCTGACAATCAGCTTGCCTTCAGATGTTGTGGGCGCTCATCACTGGAGGTTTTTAAGAAGAGATGGGACAACCATTTGTCCCTAACAGTATAGGGTCTCCTGCTTGACCAGGAAATTGAACTTGAAGACCTCCAAGTTCTCTTCCAGCTCTGATATTCTGTATTTTGTAATACACAAGCACATGGGACTTTAAATGATCTTTGGAGGAGGGGCTTGAAAATGTCAAAATGGCAGTTGCAGCTGTGGGGTGGGGAATCAAAGCCGTGCTTTTCTTTTTTTTATGTGCCACTTGGTGGTGCCACTTTGAGTTTTGGGATCCACTGACAGGTTCTGATTAATACTCTGCTGGCCAGTTCTTAAGCAACATACCTGGTATTCCCTCAGTTCGAACAGCCAGAAGGTTGCCAACTCGTGCACTTCAAAGACTTAACTTTTTAAAACACCCTTTCTGTCAAGCCGTTCTTTGAAAAACCTTTTGCCAGGGAGTAAAAATTCTTCAAACATGCCTGCTAATTAGAGGTGACAGACCGTGTTTTTCTTTGCTGTCAATACTGATAAAAATTAGACCCGGAAAGTAATCTAAAAACATTTTTTATTTATAAAATAAGAAAACCTACACGGAGCTACATGTTGGCAGCTTACTTAACACCAAGGCATATAGAAAAAGAACAAAGGAAAAGTAAAATGGAAGTGAAGTCAAAACTTCTTACACATGCGCAGTAAATCAAAATATCACAAGACTTTCTTATCTCATTACTATGGAGACAAGATAACACAGTGCTGGCTAGAAGACACCTGCTTGCTATGATATGAGCTTAGAAGCTGAAACAGACAAACCAAAAAACTGCAGTGACACTTTCAAGCTGTAGTGATTGAGGGCTTCACTTCTTGAGGAAAATCTGTCTTGCTTCAACCTGCCTGGAGGTTAATAGAGAGGTGAGGCTCTTTTGAGGACACTCAGCCTATAGAGCTGTGTTTCTCAACCTTGGTACCTTTGGATGGGTGGACTTCAACTCCCAGAATTCCCCAGGCAGCCATGAATTCTGGAAGTTGAAGTCCATCCATCTGAAAGCTGTGAGACCCTACTGTAGAGGCTCATCTTACAAGATGCCTCCCCAGGGTTACTCCTAAGCAGTGGTGGGATTCAAAAATTTTACTACTGGTTCGGTGGGCATGGCTTGGTAGGCATGGCAGGGGAAGGATATTGCAAAATCCCATTCCCTCCCCACCCCATTAACCTGCTTTCCAGCTCTGTTCTCCTGTGCAGGGCTAGAAAAGAAGACCCAGCCAATCAGCTGGGATTCGGGAGGCAGAGAATAGATGGGGGCGAGGCCAGTCAGAGGTGGTATTGGCCGGTTCTCTGAACTACTCAAAATTTCCACTACCGTTCTCCAGAACTGGTCAGAATCTGCTGAATATCACCTCTGCTCCTAAGACAAAACAATGACCATTTAAAGCTTCATTTGGCCCCTACTTCCTTCACCAGCTACATCTTTCTCATTCACTCCTCTCCCTTGTTTTGTTTAACATTGTTCAAATATATATTTCAGTGTCTTGTGAACAATGTTTGCTTGCTATCGCTTTACTTTTACACAATGCTAAAAAAGAGGCATACAGGCAATCCTTGACTTTGTTGAGTTCTGCTCCATTTACGACCTTTTTTTGCCACAGTGGTTAAGTGAATCACTGCAGTTGTTAAGTTAGTAACATGGTTGTTAAGTGAACTTGGCTTCCCCATTGACTTTGCTTCTCAGAATTGTAGAAAGGTAGCATGCACACCTTCCTAGAGGAATGCAATTTGAGAAATATTTAAAAAGGCAGGATAAAATGTTTCCCCTAAAACAGTCACTAAATGAACTGCTGTAAGTTGAGGACTACCTGTATTTTAAATGCATATGTATAGAAGGAATCTGGCCATTCCCCACTCTCTTTTTTCTTTTTAAAAATTAAAGCTATGACTCCATATAAAAATAAAGTACTCCAAAAGCAAACCAAAATTGATTTGCGTCATTCTCTGTGAGGAAATTTTGCAGGAGCCGTTAAAATGGTAATAATGCCTTTCCAACAAGACCAGGTGAATATACAGGGGGAGGGTGATGGAACCTCCAGTTAGAGAGCAAGTCTACCAGACTATACAATATTAGCTGTTTGGAATTCATTTCCTGCTTGGGGATTCTTCCGAGAAACATCTGGTTGGCCGCTGTGGGAAACAGGATGTTGAAAACAAAACTTCTGGTCAACTCCAGCAGGAGTTTTCTTAGATGTTCTTATTAAAGGCCAACTGAGGCTTTCGGAAATCTGATCAGCTTTCTTCGAGAAGCTGCCTTTGGCAACTTCATCCGCTGCTCAGCCTTTTATGCACGCTGTTCAATATCTGCATAAAAATGCACAGAATGGTGCTGGGGAGGGGGGAATTCATGATGGGCTCTCAAGCATTTTTAGTTTTACAGAGGCAAGAAGAAAGCCAGGTCTGTGTTAGATAGGAAAAGCCCTACATGCAGCATGTACAACAAGCAGTTCTTGGAAACGCCTTTTTGTTAATGGAACGAAGGGCGGAAGGTGGGCAATCCTTTTTACAATTAATTATTATTTTAAGCTGAAGTAAAAATAAATAATTAGAGACATAGCATAGGCAACTAAACCAGGGTCCAAAAATCTTAGGTGGGAAAAGATATATGGAGACTCCCTCCTTGATCTGTAGGAGGAGATATACAGAAACCTTTCAAATGATTTATCTCTTCCTCCTCCTCCTCTTCCTCCTCCTCCTCCTCCTCCTCCTCCATCTTCCATCCTTTTGAAAAAGACAGAATATCAGAACTGGAAGGGATCTTGGAGGTCTTCTAATCCAACCCCCTGCTCAAGCAGCAGATCTTATACCATGTCTGACAAATGATGTCCAGTCTCTTCTTAAAAACCTCCGGTGATGAAGCACCCACAACTTCTGCAAGCAAGCTGTTCCACTGATGGATTGTTCTCACTGTCACAAACTTTCTTGTTTCTAAACTGGATCTCTCTTTGGTAACTTTTCATCCATTGCTTTTTGTTCTGCCTTCAGGTGCTTTGGGGAAACAGGTTGACTCCAAAATGTCAAAGGCTTTTAAGAAGGAAACAGAATTTAATAACTGTTGAAAGGACTGTGTTGTAGACTGGAGATAGATGATGTGGTATCCCTCCCATCCGATGAGAGAGGGCTATTCAGTTTTGACATAGATGGCTTCTTTGACCCCTCTTGCAAACCAGCGGTCCTCTCTGTCCAAAATGTGGACTCTGCTGTCTACAAAAGAGGAGAACAAATCCATCAGGACTATATTCAGCAGTCCATCTGCATTTAAAAGACAAAGGCCACTCTTTTGAAGACAGCAAAGCCCACATTTTGGACAGAGAGGACCGCTGGTTTGTAAGAGGGGTCAAAGAAGCCATCTATGTCAAAATTGAACTGCCCTCTCTCATCAGAGTGGGAGAGATACCACATCATCTATCTCCAGTCTACAACACAGTCCTTTCGACAGTTCCAAGGCTCCACACCCATTTGCACCACTCAGGTGACCCCGATGAAACAGATCACCTTAATGACCCACTAAAAGAATGCAAATGACCAGCTGTCTGCAAGGAATATAAATCCTTCCATTCCCCACCATCTGGTCAGAGCTGAAGAAGCTTCTTGGATGAGAAGCAAAACATCTTTAAAAAAAACACAGAAAGTCCAGTTGCCTCTTGGAAAAAGCACCTTTGGGACAACCATGACTTGGATGACTGAGATTCTCCATAGACACAATATAATAACACACATATGTTCCTATCAGGCTGTTGCTTTTTAGAGTAAACAATGTCATATAGACTGGAGAAAAGGAATAAGACAGGGTTAGCCCAATAAATGAAAGACCTGAAATAAGAAATGACATCAGTTGAATCTTGTTTAGATTAATGCTATTCACCATCTCCCTCTGCCTCTGCCTATCCTGACACCGCATCTTGGTTCTTATCCATTCCAGGCACCACTTCATACCCTAACTTTTCATTCTTTAAACTTCTGTTTGCTCTCTTTATGCGGATCTCATCCTCTAACCATGACTTCCTCCAGCTTTTCCCTCTCAACTCATTCATTACTCCCTTCACAAATTTGTTCTTCAATTTAATCCTCATCCTTTTTCTGGTGGATCAAGCCTCTTCCTCATTTTTTCTCCATCCTGATTGCTCATTCAGTCCACATTCATTTACCACCCATTCATTCTTGACCACATCCTGCCTTGCTTTGGCATGAGAATCTCTATGGAGATTCTTCTCCTCATCTCTATGGAGATTCTCAATCATCCAGGTCATGGTTGTCCCAAAGATGCTTTTCCAAAAGGCAACTGGACTTTCTTGCTTTTCTTCCTTGAGGACATTTTGCTTCTCATCCAAGAAGCTTCTTCAGTTCACGTTTTCAAGGACACACCGCTTATCTTCCTCATCCCTGCTGCATTCAACCTATTCGTTTCTACCTGTCTTACCCAATCTGGCACGAAGAATGTGCTCTGTGTACCATTGCTAGGGAGTGTCAGCTGGTGGGGCCAAGGAGAACCTTTTCTGCTGTGCCACAGATGTTGCTTTGGAACTTCATCTGCCATGAGCTTAGGTTGCCTCTCTCACTGTTGGCCTTTCATAACAATTCTTATGTTACTTGTGAAACATTAAGTTCCCATTTCCAGATAACACATGGTAGAAGTGTGGCCTTACACAAAATAATTTCCCCTTCTTTCAACAAACATTTCTTCTTTACAACAGTAATTTTCTACCAGCATTTGCTGGTGTATATCTCAAAATATCGTCATCATTAGTAAATATTGTATCAGAAGTGCACCAAATCATTTACTTGCTCTGGTTTTCCACCATTTGTGCTCATGTGCTTCATTTTCCAGGTCAATTGGTACAATCATTTTTGATGCATCCTTTTTAGACCTGTTGCTGCATTGCATAAAACAATCTGCTCAACATTCATAGCAAACCATTGGGTTCTTAAAGAAAAAGTCTCAAGGAATATGGGGCCATCTCAACTTACCTTAATTTTTTTCCCTACCTAACATTTTCCCACAAGAGCAGGTTCTGCTTTTTCAAATCAACAGAATTTTGATCCATTGGTTGTGACAGGAATGGACCTACAAGTTTGTTGTTCAAGCCTAATTTTGTGGGCTGAGGGAGACAGTGACTGACCTAAAGTCGCCCAACTGGGCACTTGGCAACACAGCAGCAGTATTTGCAGCCATTGGATGCGTCCTTCAGTCATGTGACTACGTTTTATGATGCTTTTGCGTGCCCATAGTGAAACATTGGTTCACTTAATGACTCTGGTATTCACTTAACAACTGCCTGCCACAAAAAAGGCTGTAAAACTTGGTTCACCTCTAATCCAGTTTACAGCTGTCAGAAATTATGACTGTGATGGGCAGGGTCCATTATGGTCATAAACTGAGGACTACCTGTAATGTTGTGGAAATGGTTTGCTGCTGCCTTGGCTTTAACTACCCAGTAGAGCCAACAGTCCAACAATTCCTATGGGTCTCTAGCTCAGGTACTGTTTTACTTTCCTCAGAGATCCGTGAAAATTGTGTCGAAGCTGCCCCTTCCTGAGGCTCGAATTACAAATTTAATTCCTGAGGTCTGGCTAAAGTGATAGGATTTTATTTTTATGGAAGGGGAACGTAGGAGAAGGAGTGGCAGAATCAGGGGGCGGAGTTCAAAGAGCAATCAGACTTAGTCCACTTGTGACTATGTAGGGATTCTAAGCCAATCCCTCTTTTAACTGCACCCCCAGGTTCTGCGACTCCTTCACCTACAGAGTGGCATGAATTGCAGCCACCAAAAGAGTTCATGCTATTCTTGGGAGACTTCTTCTCCTGCACACCTGACCCAAGAATGCCAAGGTAGCAGTGGTGGGATTCAAATATTGTTGCCACCGGTTCGGTGGGCATGGTTTGGTGGGCGCTTTGTGCACGTGCACACCCTTTGTGAGCATGCGCAGAGGCATTTGCGCAGGCACAGAGGCATTCTACCTTGCCTCCTACAAGCCTGCACGATCTCCCAGTCGCTTCAGCAGCTACCATGCAGCACTATTCTGTGCTGCGCATAGCAGCTACGCTTCAAATTCAGCGGATAATGTGGGTATGGGAGCCCAGATGGGTGGGTGGGCCCAACAGCAGAGCCATTAGAGCAGCAGAGAGAACCGGTTCAGTCTCCGCTGCTCATCGCTTCTACTGGCTCTCCAGAACCAGTCAGAACTGGTTGAATATCACCACTGTAAGGTAGGTCTCTGTTCACCTGGATGCCCAGAAAAATCCATACAGATGTTCTAAATTGTATTCAGGAGCATTTGCCAAGGGAAGTTGAAAAGTTAACCTGGTAGCTGTGAATTGTAAGTCCTTCCCCCTTTCATGCATGTTGTGCATTTGGTTCACAGACAAAAGAGGCAGGGCTTCAATTGCATAGCTGAGGCTGCCATCTTGAGCTTCTTTGCCACTCCTGTGTATGTTCCTGATCTACTTGGCAGGAGGGTAGATGTGTGGGAGGCTGGATTTACTCTTTTCTGGAAGCCATAAAAGAACTTGTTTATGTAAAGCCTAGCAGATATAAACCAGCCATTGTGGCTTATAAATATTACATACCACTTCCTCTGAAGAAGCATCTCCGAGGGTTTATAATAAAAACAGAGGTCAGATTCAAAGTGCTACATGGCCTTGTAAATGCCAGAGTTTAATAAACAAGGCAATAGATGAAGGCATATTTCTGTTTACAGTCTTGACTCTCCAACCATTCACCTCACCAGGTGCATCCACATTTTCTAATATTATGAAAAAAAAATGGGAGGTTTTTTTTGTTCATTTGTTCCACACCAGCATCTTTTCAAACATATCTATTATCTCCCCATTAATTTGCCTTCTTTTTTTCTAAAAGAGCTTCAATATGTTTAACATTTGAGCTTGGTAAAACATAAATAGTCTCCAAAACAAAAATGGTATCATTCCACTTATTCCTTGAGATAATGACACAGTGAAAACATTTCATTGCATGTTTTGTTTAGCTTTGGTTAATTGAATAAATTGCAGTTGGCTAAGTTCATACAACATGCTAAACCATACTAAACCTATCACGTGCTAAGGATCCCATGTGTGAAAGACTTCTTGCCCTTATTTATGTGAATTTTCTCTTTCCTAATATGTTTCTGTAAAGAAATAAGAATTTGGCTCTGGAGAAAAGCATTTGGGAGGATGTTAGATTTCGCTATTTATCTCTGCAGTGAGTGCCAGTATAAAGACTTTTTTAATTGTTGTGCTTTTTTTAAATCTTCTGGTTTTTCTATGTGTGCTGCTATGAGCTTTTGGGAGTAGAACGCCACAGAAATGATAGTAATACATAAATAAACCAAATTATGTCTTAGTATTTTGTTGAAATGAAATAGCAACCTTCCCCCTTGGGCATAACAATAACAGACCATTGCTGGCCAATATTGTAGCATATCTGAAGGACCAGAAAGCATTGTACGCAACACTGTAAATCCCAGGAAGTAAATAAATCCACATTTTGAATCTAAAACTCTAGCTAGGATAAAAAATACTCGAGATATATCTGGAGAAGAACTGGGATAAAATGTGATCGGTCTTTTGCTGGTGCTCCCTTACAAAATCCTCCTTGTAAAACTTATCGTTAAAAAGAAGGAAACCTATGTAGATAAATTTTATATCACACAGAGCATAGAATTACAGGGCTGGAAGGTCTTCTAGTCTAGGGGTTGCTGACGTTTGAACCTCAGGGATCACCAAACTCATAATTTTAAATCCCGAGTACCACTAATATGAATTTTGACTGACAGTGGCTTGCTGACATTAGTGGAGAGAGAGAGAGAGAGATCTGGTCTAACCCCCCCTCACACACACACACACAGATCCCTCACACACACACACACACACACACACACTCCAAGGTAGCCACATTCCTAACCTGCTTAGAAGAAGAAGTGGAAAGAAGCAGCCCGGTGGCCAGGCAAGTTCCCCCCCTCCGTCCTTTCCCCCCTCCCCTCACTACTTCATGTTGTTCTGACATAAGTCTTGTGTTCCTGGGGGCTGGCCATGTGGGTGGCGCAGTCTTGTGTTCCTGTGCAGCCTGGGTTAATTGCTTTGGAGGGTGCTCTGGGGGAGATATTTCTCTGCGGACCACCAAAATTTTCTCACGGACCACAGTGGGCTGCGGACCATCAGTTGGCGACTACTGTTCTAGTCCATCCTGCTCAAGGCAGGAGACATTATGCCAACCTGGTCAAATTATTATCTAGTCTGTTTTTGAAAACCTCCAATCACGGAGCATCCACAATTCTGGGAGACAAGCTATTCCCCTGATTGATTGTTCTCCTTCTCAGAAAATTTCTCCTTACTTCTGAGTTGGATCTCTCTTTAACAAGCCTCCACCCATTATTTCTTGTCCTCTGACCCTCTGGTGCTTTGGAGTATAAATCAAACCCCTCTTCTTTGCGACAGCACCTCAAGTACAGGAAAAGTTATCATGTCTTCCAATACCTATTACCAAACATACTCTGGGGTGGGATTCTACCAGTTTGCACCTATTCTCTAGAACCGGTTGTTAACATTCTAAGCAGTTCGGAGAACTGGTTGTTAGAAGAAATTACTGGCCTAATCCTGTGAGGCAGGAAGGAAACATTCTGGTGTTGCTTACAGAAACTGCCTCTCCATTAACCCTTATTACATTCTTGGTAAGATTGGACTTCCTGTCTCAGGAACATCTCTGGAGTTTCCCCTTTGCTGGTACTTTGCTTGTGTGGAGTGACCATTCAAAGTTACAATGGCACTGAAAAAAGTGACTTATGACCATTTTTCACACTTACGACTGTTGCAGCATCCCCACAGTCATGAGAGGCCAGGCGAGGAGATGTGTGCCTCGATGTGAGTGATATTGAGTTGGCCACGCCCAGCCAGTAACATGACCACCAAGCCATGCCCACCCAGTTACATGACCATGCCCATCACCTAAGCCACATCCACAGAACCGGTTGTTAAAAAATTTGAATCCCACCCCTGGACTAACTGTAATAAAAATGTTATGCTGATGGGAATTCCTGATTTTAATCTTACAGTACATAGAAAAACATATCTTCTCTCTGATATGTAGCAATATTTGTTATTCCCAAAGAGAAATCTTGACAAGACTAGATTTCATCAGAAAACATTCTACGTTGCCAAAACAGGAAATGTCCCTACTTGACATGGAGAAATGAAGCTCACCCAAAATGAAATCATCTTGTAGCTGTTGTTTCAGATCCTGAATGTGCTATTTGGGCAAGTCAGATTCAGGAGGCAGAGCTGATGGGTCAGTGGAGGGCAACTGTAGGACACACTCAACTTAAGGTGAAACTTCTCCAGCCTTGTGTGCTTTGGATGTCAATATTGGGAACTATGGTACAAAGAAGTGAAACTGTGAAGCTGGGGAAATTTTATCTGAGAATAAAATAGCTTTCCAAAATTCTAGTAACTTTTCTGCCCCCCTCTTGAAGCATGCTATCATTCACAATCTCAGACTTTTACTTGTAGGATGGATTCCCATGACACACTTTCTCATGGCTATTCTATAAATCCAGTCTTCAGGGTTTTTTTGCAACACAGGCTAATCACTAAATAGCCTGAACTGTAGGCTAATCACTAAATATTTATGACTATGGAATGTCTGTAGAGATTTTCAGTCATCCAGGTTATGGTTATCCCAAAAAGCTAATCACGTTGTTAGGCTAATCACGTTGTTAGGTTAATATGCAGTTGGCTGGGTATACAAAAGCCTTAGCCTCCAAAACTACTACTTGCATTTTATGTGATCCTCATAGCCATGATTGATCAATAGTAGATTCCTGGGGAGATAGGTACCAATATCTTAGGTACAGGGCATAAAATACCTGCTATTGTCTATTCATTAGCCAATTAGTATCCTTAAAACATTATCTTTCCAAATGTATTTCCAGTAATGACAATATACTTTGTTAGCCAATTACAAGGGCAACCAAAGGAGATTCAGCCAGGACAAGATGTGAGTTTGATACAGCAAGGGCTGAGATATGGCAGAAGTTTTGCAAGTGTTTAAAACAGGGGCTACCCTCACGGGAATATAAGAAACTTCTTAAACTGTTTCCAGATTTGAATCTTTAACTTAGCACCTTCTTTAACAATGATTGGCAGCAATCAGTGGGGATGCTGGAAATTAAACCTGGTTCTTTCAGCTCATAAAAATGTCCTTTTTCAGGAGTGACTTACCGCTTTCAATCCACTGGCAAATGGCCAGCTGAAGGCATGGCTCAACCATTAAAGCATATTAGAAAGAAGAAAATGGCACCAGGAGAGGGAGAGAAAGTTTACCTCAGGATTATTTTTGTTATTATTATTTATTAAATTTATATGCTGCTCAATGATGATCATTTGTGGTATTGGAAAACACATTTTCATTTAGGTCTTTTTTTTAAAGAAGAAACCCGAAGGGGTATGGAGGAATGTAGAGGGGCTTATTTGGCAAGCAGTAGAACTCTTATTCTAATTTTTTGCTCCACATAAAGTGATACAAATAATGATGGTAAAAATCAATGCTGTGTCTACAGAGATTCTCAATCATCCAGGTCATGGTTATCGCAGTGGTGCTTTTCAAAAGCCAAGTGGACTTTTTTGGTTTTGTTTTCCTTGAAAACATTTTGCTTCTCATCTAAAAAGCTAAAACCAACAAAGTCCAGTTTCCTTTTTTTTTTTTTTAATTCACATTTATATGCCGCCCTTCTCCGGAGACTCAGGGCGGCTTACAATCTTTGGAACACAACCCAATGTGCTCAGCAATAGCCTTCATTCTATTGTATATGCCTGCTTATTACTAGGGCTTTTGGCCTCCCCCAAGCGGTATTTTTACAAAGCCAGCTTATTGCCCCCAACAATCTTGGGTCCTCAATTTACCTACCCCGGGAGGATGGAAGGCTGAGTCAACCTTGAGCCTGGTGGGATTCGAGCCTATACTAATTGCAGGCAGCTGGAGCTAAGTGCTAGGTGTTTAACAGCCTGCACCACCAAGGCTCTTTTGAAAAGCATCTTTGGGACAATCAATGTTGTGCTACTAAAACTGGGCAGTATGATAGTCTGGTCAGGTGGGGTGGGAGAACATATGTGATTTACATGTTATATATTATTCACCCCTGATTTAAAAGCCGTTGTCCCTCATAACAAAAACCAGAACTCTTCCTTACTCATTTACAGTTGTGTAAGGTTATTTTTACTATTGGAGCAGTTGCTACTCACAAATTTCTTTTCCCCGTGCTGATTTCATCTGAAAATATAGGGGGCAGTCTATCTTTGTCTCTAGAAAACAGCATCTCTGGAGCTTGTAAATTGAGACCAAAACTGACAGTTTAAAAGGAGGTTTAAAATTATATGCACCCATTTGTATGGTACTATTATCTCTCTGCCTTCAGCACAAAAATCTGCCTCTTTGCATGTCTGTGTCTGAATTTAGAAAAAGAAAGTCCAATGCAATTAGGAAACAAAAAGGCAAACATGAAGCAAAAGTGGCCATGTTGTGTTGCTGGGGCCTATTCTTTCTCCGTTTTATTTTTGCAGTCATGAGAACTGATAAAGAATTCCAGATCCTTCCTCCAAAAGGATTAGTCCGAGCCCTAGGGACAGCAAGGAGAAGAGCTAATTACAGTAGGAGCCCAGCCTCCCATTCTCATAGCAGCTGCCACAATAGCATGGAAAATGAGTGGGATGGAGAGCAAATCGTTCCCATCCACAGGCTGAGGGGACCAATAGTGGTTTGCAGCCTGATAATAATTCTCTTTCATAGACAAAGGCTCAGTTCTTTGGACGCTGCTCTCGCGCACGTCATGGACCTTCTGTTAATCATAGTTATTTGCATCCGATGAAAAATTAGCTACGTTCTAAGAATTTCCCATTGCTGCTTCCTCTTGTCAAACTTTCAGCAAAATGCGGAGCCAAGAAAGCCACTCAAGTTCCATATTGATTGCTTCCGCGTTCTGCAGCCTGTATGAATGTTGCAGAAGAAAGTTTGCAGATGTAGTGCAAGTGGAGCTAGGGAATATGGATGGCCCTGAAGCCTGGGTGCTTTGTGACTCCCAGCTCTGGGGCAGCAACCCTTGCTATTAAAATAATTTTAAAAGTCCTGGTTTCTAAAAGTAGAGCCAGTTTGATATAGTGGTGAAGGCACCAGGCTAGAAACGGAGACTGTGAGTTCTAATCCTGCCTTCAGCACAAACCCAGCTAGGTGATTTTGGGCCAGTCACACCCTCACAGTCCTAGGAAGGAAGCAGTGGCAAACCAATTCTTAAATCTTACGAATTGCAGGGATTACTCAAGGCAGTTTCCAGGAGTCAATATTAAGGCGCTAAAAAAAGGTTCTAAAGTGAGGTTTCATCCTGCATTCAATTGGCAAAAGGTAGCTTTGTGCAATATAATCATTCTTTCTTCAGTGGGAGGGCTTGTAGAATAATTTTTCAGAAAGGTGTATGCATAATTCCCAGAATTCCCCAGCCAGCCATTCTGAGAGATTTTATATATATGTCACATCACTTCAGATCAAAATGTAGTTTATTTGTCTTCCCTATAGCCTAAGGCAGGGATGTTCAACTTTGGCAACTTTAAGACCTATGGACTTTAACTCCCAGAATTCCCCAGCCAGCCATTCTAAGAGATGATCTGCCTGCCTGCCTGCCTGCCTATCTTTCTAACTATCATCTGTCTTTCTATCTATATCTGTCTATGTCTGTCTGTCTGTCTGTCTGTCTGTCTGTCTGTCTGTCTGTCTGTCTATCTATCTATCTATCTATCTATCTATCTATCTATCTATCTATCTATCATCTAGGCTATAAGAAAGGCAAAAACTACATCTTGAAGTAACAGTTGTGACTGCCATGTAGTTAGACCAGGTTGGGCTCACCACCAGGTCTATTATTCCCTAATACTGTGGCTACCTAGAAAACTTTACGTATATCGTAGAGTTTTTTTGAGAAAGGGATGTACTAATAGCACTGCCCTAGTTAAAGCAAGAAATTGTATTTGAAGAAGTACAATTTTCTGGATAAAACATTTTCTCCATAACTCAGTGATGCTAGTTTGGTACTTGCTCTAGAGAAGGCAGTCATGAGATTCCCAGATCATCCCTCAAAAGCTCCAGCATTTCCACTCTTCATTTCACAATTTACCCTGCATCTCTTGTTGACTGCAGAGGAATGGTCTGTGGGAAGGGATTTCAACTCCAGGACTATCTTTAGAGCAGGGAAATTTTTATTATCTGCCAGAATGCTCTAGTAATTGCTCTGGTAAGTGAAAGGGCGGATAACAAGGCTTTCAAATTTTGAGGAGAGGTTAACATGGAGGAATTCAGAGAACAGCAACTAAGATAACAACAACAAAAGGAAACAGAAGTGAAGACACCATGCTCCTTTCCTTTGGCTCTGTTTAAATGATAACCTTTATTTCCAAAGTTTTGCTGCTAATTAAAAATTAATTACTGTGGAATAGGTTGTGTGATGATCTGTTATTAAAGCTCAGGGCATCTTACAAGTGAAACTTAGGCTGTCAGAAGGATTACTAAGTTCAGTAGAGCTTCTATGCATGGACTTTCAGTATTGTTATATAGCCAATTAAAAATTGGCAATTGGGCTGGCTTTGGCTCAATAACATTATGTTTTTTTTTAAAATTACATTTATATGCCGCCCTTCTCCGAAGACTCAGGGTGGCTTACAATTTCTGGGATACAACCCAGTGTGCTCAGCAATAGCTGAGTATTTATAGTATTTATTTATTTGTAAATTTTATTTGCTACCTATCTCACATCCAAGGACATCCAGTCCTGAAAAGGAGATGCCATTTCTTTATACTAAATTTAATTGAAGTTAAATTTAAATGTAATTTAATTTTTTAAATTTAATTTAATTTAATTAGGTTTTTTTAAATTGAAAAAGAGACTTGAGGACTAATCACCGGCATCTATGTCTACCAAGATCTTATCTGTTAGGCTGAAGGTTGAGGAATGAAGTTTGGCAATTGGAACACAACAGTCCCAAAGGCAGACATTTTGTGGCAGGCTGGTAAGAAGGAATTGGAATGTGCATGTTTTGGGTGGTATTTAGGCACTTTTGGTGAGGAGCAACTGTCAAGAAAGACCAGAAGCTGCTTTTAAAAAATAGCTTCCCCGTTTCCAGATCTATAATGGTTTTTTTTTTAATTTCCCTGCCTGTTTCCAAGATGGTTGTCTGTTTCCCATCCTTACCTTACAGATCTTTAAATGAACAGATCTCACAAAACAGTCTGTGGATCTTAATGCCTTCTTGTAGGATACTTAAAAAGTTGCTCCCTTTTAAATACCCCAAGTTGGAGTTGGAATGAAACAGGCAGATTTTGCTCAAGAGCAACTGAACAACCTTCCCCTTGAACGATTACAGAAACCTTGAGAAGATAAAACAGATGATAGTTGGCACTGCAGGAGACTCAAGCAGCTGCAGTGCCTGGGTTGGAAAGCTAAGAGATTAATTGGAGAAGGAAGATAGACAACAGCTTCAGTGCTGCTGCCTTTGATTCTGCACTGCTCTTTGGGTCAGGAATGGCTGTTCTACACACCTGCTCAGTGGTCTTTCTTCTTTGATACTATACCAATTCCTGCAGATTTGGCCAGGAGGCCTGCTGAAATATCACATTGGTGATACCAGTCAGTGGTGGGGTTCAAATTTTTTTTACTACCAGTTCCGTGGGCATGGCGTGGTGAGCGTGGTGTGGCTTGGTGGGTGTGGCTTGGTGGGCATGGCAGGGGAAGGTTACTGCAAAATCCCATTCCCTCCCCACCCCACTAACCTGCTTTCCAGCTCCATTCTCCTGTGCAGGGCAACCAAAGAAGGAGAGGCAGAGAATAGATGGGGGTGGGGCCAGTCAGAGGTGGTATTTGCCAGTTCTCCAAACTACTCAAAATTTCTACTACCGGTACTCCAGAACTGGTCAGAACCTGCTGAATACCACCTCTGATACCAACTGAATTGTGCCCCAGCATATAATGTATTGCTATTCCAATCACTGTCAATGTGCTATACTGTACTGATGCAAAGATGAAATTGCTTCTGTGGTTCATAGGTATTTCTTTGGCCATGGATGTAGGTTCCCAACTCTCTGCCCCATCCCCTCTGTGCTAAGAGGCCTACTGAGCCTCAATTTAGAATAGAATAACAGAGCTGGAAGGGACCTTGGAGGTCTTCTAGTCCAACCCCCTGCTTAGGCAGGAAACACTACACCACTTCAAACATATCCAATCTCTTCTTAAAAATTTGCAGTGTTGGAGCATTTACAACTTCTGGAGGCAAGTTGTTCCACTGATTAATTGTTCTAACTGTCAGGAAATCTCTCCTTAGTTCTAGGTTGCATTTAAAGGTCCACAGCAGCTAAATGGAGCAATTATAAAATTGGAGAATACCAGCTATAAATGTTTCACCTAGAAAAGTGAAGTTTTAGATGGTCCCGTGTCTGATTTCAGAATAAATAGCACGTCAGCACCAAAAAGGATGACATATGTTCAATTGAAAATTTTAAAAAATAATAAAAATGAGCCACCACACTTTGCTACCTACTTCCTGAGTCTATGTTTGATGACTTCTGAATAAGAATGCATTGATGAATAGTGTTAACTTTAATGGGCATGTCATATCAGCCAATGAACTGATGTAGTCTCCATTTTCACTGCTCTCCTCAATGCTAACCTTTTAGCCATTGGGCACTGGACAACGGTCCCAAAGTCCAGCCCTATTTTTGCATTGCTTGCAACACAACATTGCATAACATAACAAAAAATGGCTTGGGATACTATTGGTGGCTGAAAGATACAATTGCCTACTTTAGTTGTCAGTTTAATGCAGTGTTTCTTAGACTAGGAAATTTTTAAGATGGGTGGACTTCATCTCCCAGATTTCTCCAGCCAGCCTGCTGCTGGAGAATTCTGGAAATTGAAGTCCACCCATCTTAAAGTTGCCAAGGTTGAGAAACGCTGGTTTAGCAGATCCTGTTGGGGCCCTAGCAGCTGTCCAAGGTGCTGAGTTCTGATGCTGGCTTTGGTAGTACTAACTCTTTTATGCCTAGGACTAGCCAGAAACACTGCCCAAATCTAAGGATACAGTAACATCCTCTCGTTTGGCCCACAAAGGCTGACTAAACTGGGAAGATTTGATGTTTTTGCTGTCTCTCTGGATTAGTCAGAGTCCTTCACTGTGCTTGAGTTCCTTAGAAGATGTGAACCAGGTGAGCTTGCAATAATCCCTCCCCCTCAAATATGACACAGCTATTGTTTAAGTAAATAAGTAAACAAACAAACAAACAAATAAATACATACATTAGTGATAGAAATCAAGCTCAATTTGAAAGGAAATTTATTTGTGTTGGGGAGGTAGGATGTTATTAATCAGGGAGAAGGAATGTCTATGGAGATTCTAAGTCATCCAGGTCGTGGTTGACCCAAAGGTGCTTTTTCAAGAGGCAACTGGACTCTCTGGTTTTTCTTTGAAGATGTTTTGCTTCTCATCCAAGAAGCTTCTTCAGAGGGGCCTTAGGGGCAGGGAAAAGGAAGCACTTCTGCTCATCTTAAGGATTCACTGGAAATTTATAATGTATCTCTCATCAGGTCATGGCACAGGTCATGGACTAGCTGGAGAGTTCTGGGAATTGTCCACGTATCTTAAAATTGCTGAGGTTGAGAAACACTAGTTTATGCCATGCTTCTCTCTAATGAGGAATTCAAATTTTCCTCATTTATTTTTAGTAAATGCAGGCTTCTGTCTGCTCTTCCTGCCTGTGCCCCTGGCCTTTGCACCCTAAAAGAATTAATTAAATGGTCTGCTAAAATGAAGTAACAGGAAATGTTGCATTTCTCCCTGGGGTGTTTTAAATGGATATCAAATGATTGAACAAGAGTTCCTTTTTTTATAATTACAAAAGGGTGTTCTTTGTTTCACTAGGAGACAGCTGGGATTAGCCTTGGGGTTTCAGCTGTCATTGGCCAAAGGACTATTTTATAGCCCATAAAACCTTCAATGTTGTTCTCATTTACCTGCAAATAAGTCTCTGTGACTCCAGTGAGATATACTTGTGAGTAGATGTGCACAGAATTGATTAATAAGTGACAGTAAAAGCAACTGCTTTCTAGAATTAAGGTACCATTGGACAACAAGACAGAACTAATCTGATACAGCGAATACCAAATGAGTTTAAATAAGCTCTTTTTCCTCATCCAGTAAGACCACTTAAGCTTCAGAACTATGCACAGTTACCTGGCAATAAGCCCCATTGAACCTTACAGACTTCCATAGGTTAAACATGCACAAAATTGCAGTAATAGGTTAACTGTGTATGACAAGGTATAGTGTGCCTTTTCAACAAAGAGTCTGAGTCCTCTTCTCAACTTCTCTAAGTACTCTTCCCCAGATTATTCCAAGAAGTGGGGGTAGACAGGCAGTCCATAAACTAGTTCTCACTTTTTCATTCCCATTGTGGCTGAACTCATTTACTTACTATCTGACGTACTATAAACTCAATTCCCTGAATGCAGAATTAAAGCTTTCCTCCACCCACCCCCTTATACATTTTGGAGCATTTCTAAATATCTATTAAAATGTCTCTATGCAAGAGCATCTCAGTGCTTTTGGTGTTGGGGGAAGGGCACAAGATTCTGGTGAGTGAAGAGAGGTGTCCTGAGGATTGTTTTCTTGGAAGAAAAATTCTAACTCTTTTGTCAACATTTTATTAAATGTTTCGTCTTTTAAGATCGACCTCTGGAGCATCCAATTATTTGATTGTTGTTGTTGTCCCTCCCACCTAAGCCTAATCATATTGTGATCTGCTAGTGTGTTTGGTTCCATTGTTATATCTAAAATTCCTGAATTTAATTTTTTAGTCATCCAGATCATGTCAAGTCTTGACCAAGACATATGGTGGTTGGAGTAATAAGTAAACTGTTTTTTCTCTATATTCCTCTCTCTCCATATGTCACTGATATTGAATTCTTTAGTGAGGTTGAAAAATACTTTTGGTAATTTTCTTTTCTTTTCTAAGTTAATGTTATTTCCCTTGTAATCTAATGATTTGTCTACGACCGCATTAAAATCTCCTATAATAAATAGTTCTTGATATTGTAGTTCTTTGAGTTTATTATGTAATTTTTGGAAAAAGGATTCTTGGGGGCCATTTGGTGCGTAAATTACCACTAATAAACATTTGGTCTGTCTTAATTCAGCTTCTACCATAAGTATCCTACCTTCTTTGTCCGAGTATATTAATGAAGCAGGAATCTTGTCCTTTATATAAAGTATTACTCCTCTCTTTTTCTTTTGATCTAAGGCCGCAAACAAATTCCCTAATTTTTTATTCTCTAATAAATATTTTTGTTTTTGGGTAATGTGGACTTCTTGTAGTGCTATGATGTCAGCTCTTTGTATTTGTAAGTATTTGAAAAGCTTTTTCCTTTTTACCGGGGAATTTAATCCATTTATATTCCAAGATATAGAGTCACACAAATTTATATTTTTATTGGATCCTGTACTTGGCACTTCTTGTAATTCTAATGTCTTTAGGCTCTCATCAAAATAACTGGGACACGGTTAAAGCAGTAATGAGAGGAGTGTCCATTAAATATATGGCCAGGAAAAACAGGGAAAAAAGACAAAAGACAACAAAATTACAACAGGAATATAATGAATGGCATGAGAAATTGCAGATCGTACCACAGGACAAACAAGTTAAATTACAACTGGATATAATTAAACATAAAATAAATCTAATCGATAAGGAAGAATTAGCTCAGAAATTAAAGAAGACAAAGCAATATCAATTTGAAAATGCAAACAAACCAGGCCGCTGGTTAGCCTCTAAACTTAAGAAACAAAACAAAAAGAGATGGGTTACTAAACTAACAAATGAACAAGGGGAAACATGTTTTAAAGAAGAAGAAAAAGGCAGATTATCCAAAATATTATAATGATTTATATAGAGACAAACCGCGTAACAGAAGACCAAATCCAAAATTATTTAAAAACGCTGACTTCACAGAAATCTCAGAGGAGGATAAAAATCCTAAATCATACTATAACCCTTCAAGAAGTCTATGAGGCCATCAATAAGCAAAAACGGATAAAGCCCGGGGCCAGATGCCCTCCCGCTGAAATCTATAAATCACAACAGGAAATTTTAGGAAAGGAAATGGTAAAATTTTTAATGAAGTCCTAGACAAAGCGAACTGTCCCCAATCATGGCAAGAAGCAAAAATATCCATTATTCCCAAACCAGGCACCGATTTAACAGATCCAGGGAACTACCACCAATCTCTCTCCTTAATGTAGACTACAAAATTTTCATGACTATTCTGGCTGAAAGATTAAAAAAGAACCTTAATAAACTTATATCCACTGACCAAAATGGTTTCCTCCCACAGAGACATCTCAGAAATAATATCAGAGTAACACTAGATGTACTAGAATATTACGAGGATCGGAGTGCAGAACAAGTTGCACTATTATTTTTAGATGCCCAAAAGGCATTTGACAACGTGAAATGGGACTTTATCCTACAACAAAGCAAATATTTGAATTTAGGACCCAAATTTGTAAATGTAATCAAAGCTATCTACCAAAACAAAAAGCCACAATTCTAATTAATGGGGACTCACAGAAAAATTTCAAATACAGAAGGGAACTAGACAAGGATGTCCATTGTCACCACTGTTGTTCATTATGACCTTAGAGGCTTTAATTAGGACAATCAAAAAGAAAGTGATATAAAGGATTAAAAATAAAAAGGAAGAGTTCAAACTACAAGCATTCGCAGATGATCTCCTTTTTATTCTAGAGGAACCCCAATCTTCTGGACCCAAACTATTAGAAAAATTGGATGAATTTGGTCTTGTAGCCGGTCTAAAGGTAAATAAAAACAAAACAAAATGATCACTAAAAATATGACAAATAAACAGAAAGAACTACTGGCACAACAATGGGCATCGAGATTGTTGAAAAATAAAATACTTAGGAATTATTATATCACCCAGACACAGCACTCTGAAGAAAGATAATTATGATCCTCTTATTAAGCGAATAAGGGAAGACTTAAGAAGATGGAACAATTTAAAGTTATCTTTTATGGGCAGGATAGCCACGATAAAAATGAATATTTTACCTAAAATTTTATTCCTTTTCAAAATGCTCCCATAAAACTAAAAAACTTTTTTGATGAACTGAATAGAATAATATCAAACTTTATATGGCAAAAGAAAAAACCGAGGATAAAATTAAAACTATTACAGGATACCACGGAGAGAGGGGGTTTGGTCTACCTGACTGGGAGTCATATCATAATGCTGCAATTATGACCTGGTTAAAAGATTGGATTAATCACACAAATACAAGAATATTAACATTAGAAGGATACAACCTCCAGACAGGTTGGCACGCCTTCCTTGGACAAGATAACATAAAGGGATATAGCTATGTGCAAAAACATAAAGTTAGACAGACACTCCTACATACCTGGTTTAAAATTAAGAAACAAATGTATATCCAAACCCCAATCTGGATATCGACATTAGAAGCCTTGATGCACCCACATCTATTACGATATGATAAAATTATTACCTATGAAGAACTATTAGATGAAAAAGGGATCTAAAAACCAGACAGCAGTTGAGTGAACAGGAATAGAATTAGAATGGTGGGCCTATCTGCAACTCCAATCTAAACACAAAAAGACAAAAGGAATTGGGCATTAGCAAAACTAGGACGGAATTAGATGAAATTTTGCTAGGACCAGATGAAAAAATGATTAAAAAACCTATCAAGTATTATTACAAACCAAATTAGAAGAAGAAACTGTAAAAGAAACAATGATACGTTGGATGAGAAACTTTGGTCATAACATAAATTTGGATGATTGGCAGAATATCTGGACTAGAAATAAAAAATAACCTCTGCAATTCCATATAAGGAAAACCTATATAAACTATTCTACAGATGGCATATAACACCAACAAGACTAAACAAAATAAATAATAAATTCTCCCCTATCTGTTGGAAGTGTAATAAGGAAAGAGGTACATATTATCACATATGGTGGAGTTGCAGAAAGGCCCAGGAATTTTGGAATGAAATACACAAATGGTTACGAGAAATCTGTGATGAAGAGATAAACTTTAAACCAGAATTCTTTTTACTTGGAATTACTAATAAGACATACCCGAAGGAAATTTTCTACTTAATGATTCATATTATCACAGCAGCGAGGATGACTTTCGCACAAAACTGGAAAAGCATTGAAACTCCAACGGAAGCAGAATTAATAAGGAAAATTATTGAGTGCAGAGATGGACAAATTGACAATGGAAATCAAAAACAAGGAAGAAACGGACTATTACAAAACATGGAACAATTTCTATGGATGGCTAGATAAGAAAAAGATCCAATAGCTTTTTGAATTGGACTTAACAAAGGATGGACAATGAGTGATACGAGCTCAGCAGTACTTGGTTCGAATTTAATGTATGTTTTTTGTTTGGTCATGTTTTGTTTATGTCTATGTTCTTCAATCAATTTATCCCATCCATTTGTCTTGATTGGAGATGCTGAAAGCACCTCCCCTCTCCCCATCCTGAAAGAGGGTGGAGAATGAGAATGCTTTTCGTGTAGGGTTCTTAGTGTTGTGGGTTTGGTAGTTTCCTTGCAGATGTTTCATTACCAAACTAGGTAACATCATCAGTGCTAGAAGGGAGTGGGGTTTGCTCTTATTTTTATATGTGGCAACCTGTCTTTTATACGTAAGCAACCTTTCTTTATAGAAGAGATCAGATCTACTTGCTCTCCTGAAAAGTGCCATTAGGAAAAGTGCCATTCAGGTCTCTAGAGGCAGAGTAGCTCACAATATCGGGGCATAATTGGAAATAAAGAGTATTGATAGAAGAGAATACAGTTTTGTTGCCAAGGGTTGAATTGTGGAATCTGTGGTGCTCTCCGAGCTTAGTGTTTCCTTGCAGACGTTTCATTACCAAAGTAGGTAACATCATCAGTGCTAGAAGGGAGTGGGGTTCTTATTTTTATACATGTACATTGGCAGGGTCCTGACCAAAAAGCCCTAATACAATTAAGAGTCTTAAGCCATTTAGCAAGAAAAATCCAGTTGTTTAGTAGGAGCATCATGTCGGCACAACCTAGGTCAGTGGTGGCTAACCTTTTTGGGCTCCTGTGCTGAAAATTGTGTGTGCACTCGTGTGCACATGCTCATGTGCCAGTACCCAGAAGGCAATGTGGGCGATCCCCCCCTTACCTGTGTGGGCCTGTTTCATCACTTCCAGTATTTCCGGAAATACAGGGAGTGATGAAACGGGCCTGCTTTTTGGCCTCCAAAGGCTGCAGAGGCTTCCCTCAAGCCTCTGGGAGGCTGGAAAAGGCCTCAAATGGACTGAAAATCAGCTGGGAGGTGGGCGCATGTGCAGTGAGGTATGTTTGGCTGGGGCTCACATGCCCGGACAAATGGCTCTGCGTGCCACCTGTGGAATGCGTGCCATGGGTTCGCCATCACAGACCTAGGTGAAGCCAACTCTGACTTCACCCAATTTGCGCCTTGTCTCTGACCCTGTTTCCCCCTCCCTCCAGAGTGTGTCACCAGTCACATCCCCCAACTAAGCAATTTCGCAGGTCGTAGAAGTCACTTCCTGCAGCCGTTGCGGGTCTCTGTGGAGATAGCCTTGATTTCAGGTGGCTAGGCTGTGTCTTGTTTTGACTGAGGTGTGAATTCCTTGGTGCAGCTGCGAGGTGTGAATCCCATCCCCTTCCCTATGGCAACTGGGGAGTAGGTCAGGAAAGCTTCACGATTTGACATACATATATTTTTTTTAAATTACATTTATATGCCGCCCTTCTTTGAAGACTCAGGGCGGCTTACAATTTTTTGGGATACAACCCAGTGTGCTCAGCAATAGCCTTCATTCCATTGTATATGCCTGCTTATTACTAAGCGGCATTTTTACAAGGTCAGCTAATTGCCCCCAACAATCTTGGGTCCTCAATTTACCTTCCCCGAGAGGATGGAAGGCTGAGTCAACCTTGAGCCTGGTGGGATTCGAGCCTACAGTAATTGTAGACAGCTGGATCTTAAGAGCAGGCATTTAACAGCCTGAGCCACCAAGGCTCATACATATTTGTATATGTATGCAATTAAGAGCAAACCTCACTCCCTTCTAGCACTGATGATGTTATCTAGTTTGGTAATGAAACATCTGCAAGAAAACCACAATTCAACCCGGCGCAACAAATACTCTTCTATCAATACTTTTATTTACATTTTATTATTATGCCCCGATACTGTGATCTACTCTGTCTCTAGAGACCTGAATGGCACTTTCCCTAACAGTCTTCAATAAATCGATCTCTTCTGTAAAGAGAGGTTGCTTATGGGATGCTGGATTTTTGGGTGAGGGTATGTTTTCATTGGTTTTCATGTATTTAATTCTTAACTTTCTTGCAAACCACCAGGAATTAGCAGTATACATTTCTGGAACAGTTTGGGGTTTTGTTTTTTTCCTCCCTTTCATGCTAGACTTCCCAAACTTGGTACATTCCAGATTGCTGAGAATATGACTAGAAGTTACCAATTACTGGTTTCACATAACAGAGGCTGAGAATACTGGGAGTCAGAGCTGCAACATATCTAGAAATTCTAGACTGGAGAAAAATGTACACAGAAATTCTAGACTGGAGAAAAATGTACACAGAGGGAAAAATTGGTTTCATACATTTTTGTTACAGTCACAGTTTATTTTATAATATTATATAACTTTTTGTTGTTATAAGCATAGTTTATTTTAAATAGTGCAAAAGTTGAGCTTACACACTACACTGAGTGAAAACCAACCATGACATAGCATAGTATGTGAATTCAGCCACAGATCCACTATCAGAAGTAACATCTGGACGTATGTAACTTTTCCCAGACTTGGGTCATCTATGTGCAATGGATTTTACTCCCACAGTCTCCAAACAGCATGGATGACACATCCAGAAGATACCATATTTGGCAAAATCCTGCATGATGCTAAATATCCCTTCTCTCTCTTCCTCTTGTACAATTTTTGATGTACAAAGAGTTTTTGCATTTCTTAACAGCTATAAATGTTTGTTTTAAATTTGTGCTGAAATTGAATTCACCATGAACAAATGTTGGAGTAGCCTTCAAAGTTCTCTCCAGCTTTAAGTCAGTGGCAGAAGAACAGACAATGTAGCCCAACCTATTTGGAGAGGCGAGGTTGGGGATGTTTGAGCTAATTCTACTCAGTGTCAGAAAATGGATTAAGCAAAAAACAAAAAACAAACAAACCCATGTATGTAGTGGCTGGCTAACACCTCACTGAAGTTTAAACCTATCTCACAACGCTGGTAAAGTTCCTTAATTGTCCAAACTGTCAATTACTGGAAATGTAGTAAACTAATATCTGAAACTAGTTAGTGAACCAATGCACTTTCATAAGAAATGGAAATATCACCTTTTGCAAGGCTCACCATATCGGTCTGCAAAATCCGACTGACCATTAGGAGTAGCTTGAGACTTTCAAGAAGAGATTGGACTCCCATCTGTCAGAAATGGTGTAGGGTCTCCTGCTTGAGAAGGGGGTTGGACTAGATGACCTACAAGGTCCCTTCCAACTCTGATTATCTGTTATCTGTTAGCAAAGACGCTTCCGGTCACCCAGTCGGTCGTTTTACGGATTTTGTTTTTTAACAGCCCAGGTCGGGTTGACTATTTTTAAGGGGCTCGACGCACTCCAGCCAATGAGAAGCGGAATTCAGAGGCGCCAACGGAACGGGACCCCTTGAAGTAGTTGCCCAACTCCGAGACTCCAGCCCAGAGGGCCTTCGGAAAGGCGTAGCTATGCCAGAGGAGCGGTTAACGAGATCCAGATGTTCGCGGGGAGCTGCTCGTTGGGAGGGATTGGTCATCGCCCGGGCGGAGGGTAACCAATGGAGAGGCGCGGGAGCCGCCTCCGGCCCCGCCCAGGGCCAGTCCTGGGAACTCAGGGGTGGGATGGATGCGGAGGCGGCTCCCGGGGCTGGGACTTGTGGTTCCCACTCCACGCCAGCCCGGGAGGAGCAAGTCCATCGCAAGGGCCAAGCACAAGCATGCTCGGGAGATCTCCGCTCCTCTCTCTGCTCTTGCTGCGGCTGTTGGGCTGGGGGGCTGCCCTGCCCCATTCGCAGCTCTTCCTCTTTGGGGAGTCCCCAGGGGACCAGGAGCTGCCCGAAGGAGACGACGAGACCTCGGTGCCCGTGCCCTTGCCCAGCCCGCTGCTTTTCTACGAGACCCACTTCAGTCAGCTCTACGTAAGTGCCCGGGCATGGTCAACCTCTGGCGCCTTCCCGTCTACACCCCGGAGGGATCTGGAGGATCGGGGCTGATTGGGGGAGGGGGAGAAAGAAAAACCAGCCGCCTCCCCTTCCTCAACAATTGCGCGATCCATGCAAGAGTGCGTGAGGGAGAGAACAGCCCGGGCAAAGGCAGCGCAGGGCGCCAGCCCAGACGGTGTACTTAAGGCAGCCTTCTCTGCTCAGCCTGAGCTGCGAGCCCAAGAATTTCCTGGGTACTTAATAAGGCTCTGTTTTCGCTCGAAGATTTCTTTCCAGTCTGATGCTCGGTCAACTGACATCAATAGCTCTTCTTCACGCTCGCCAAGTTCTTTCTAGGAGGCCCAACGTGGTTGTCGAATTAGAGCTTGCCAAAAGTTAGCAGCCTGGCCGCTGGGCCATCCCTTCCAGGCTCCCTGGCTTTGAATTTTGGCGCACGTTGCCACATGTGATGGCAGATGTCTTGTGGTTGGTTTCAGATGCCCGAAGGCTGGCAAAAAGGATAGCTGGGTCTCTAAAGCCTTAAAACAGCCTGATTAATGCAACTAGAGATGTGGATTACTGGCACCTATAATTTTTACTCTGTGCTTGGTAAATTGGGAAGCAAAAAAAAAAAGCCCAGGCAAGAAATGCAGCTCTGTATAAGGCATTAAAAGCCAGTTTCCTCTTATAGGAGGAATATATTTCTGAAGTTCTCAAGCTTTCCTTTTGTGGTATATTGGGAAGGAAACATCTAGTCATGGCGTTGCGCTTCAGGCTTAAAGTCAGATATGGTATTGTTAAGATTTTGATGGCATAGAGCTCCAAAGATGGGAGGGGAAAAAACAGACTAGAATCGAGTCAGGAAATCCAAGGAGGAATTATAGACTGTCCCAAAGCCCCCTCTTGCTAAAATCCCACCCAGTTTCACCTGAAGTTTGCTACAACTATTTTTATGAGAATCTTCTCTTGTTCCCTCTTACACCAGAACTTTGTACAACCTTTGTCTAACTGTGAATTGTTTTATACACTGTTTCTCATTGCTTCAACTTTCACGTTAGGTGAAAAGGTAGTTCTCGACTTATGACAGCAATTGAGCGCAAAATTTTTGTTGCTAAGCAAGACAGTTAAAGGAGTTGCATCCCATTTTATGACCTGCTTTGCCTTAGCGATGTTGGCTGGGGAATCCTGGGAGTTGAACTCCACACATCTTAAATTGCTGAGGTTGGGAAACTCTGCATTAAGGCAATGGGCTGTCATCGGGGAGACCCAAGTTCGAATCCCCTGTTAGCCACAGGAGCTCAGTGGGGGACTGGGCCAGTCACTCTCCCTCAGCCTAACCTACCTCATTGGGAGGTGGGGAAAATGAGAGGTAGGAGTGCTACATATACTGCCTTGAGTTCCTGACCAAAGGTATATTATTTACCTAACAAACACATAAACAAACTGAAGATGCCTTGAATAATGGCCCTGCTCACACAATATATCAAGACTGTGATGGCAAACCTATGACACACTTGCCAGAGGTGGCATGCAGAGCCCCCTCAGTGGGCACATGCACCATTGCCAGCTGTTCTTCTGGTTTCTGGTGTGCTGGCCAGCTGGTCTTCATGGGTGTCGGAGCACCAGAAAGTGGCCCCAAAATTGGCCAAAGAGCAGGCCATTTTTCGAGCCATTTTCAGGCCATTTTTCAGGCTTTTCTGGGATGTTTTCAGGCCATTTTTGCCCCCAAAACAGCCTTAAAACCACCCGGAAAACAGCCTGAAAACTCCTGGAAAACAGCCTGAAAACACCTCTAAAGGATGTGAAAATGGCCAAAAACGCCCCAAAAAGCAAGCATGCACGCACCGGCCAGCTGGTCTTTGGTTTTCTGGCGCTCCTGCACGCACACATGCACACGCACGCATGTGCGTTCCAGTTTGGGCACTCAGTGCCGAAAAAGTTTGCCATCACTGTATCAAGACAATCACTTGGTTCCCACACTATGCTGAATCATAGATTATCACACTCATCTAGTAAATTGGGAGAACCCAACGTAAGATTTAGTGATCATTTCAATTATTTTTATATATCTATGAAGTTTAGGTGTTCATGATTGCTGTCTATTGGTAAAGTGACCAGCTGGTAAAGCCCTGTGGGACAATGGCCCATTAACACAAACTCCTTATTTCACATAGTATCACATGGAGGTCATTTCATCAATAGTTATAGTTAGCTGTAAAGAATAATTTGTTGTATCAGCTATAACAGCAAATGAAAGGCTTCTCCTCTGCCTGCTTGGCAACTCTCATATTAAGGCTGTTTTGGATAAGAGCTGTGTAATTTGTGGTTAAGGCTTCAGACTAGGAAGCAGGAAGCTGTGAGTTCTAGTCCCGCCTTAGGCTTGAAAGCCAGTTGGGTGAACTTGGACCAATCACAAGGAGGCTGTGAATTCTGGTCCCACCTTAGACATGAAAGCCAGGTGGGTGGTTTTGGGCCAATCCCTCTTTCTCAGCCCAACCCACCCCAGAGGGTCACTGTTATGGGGAAGATAGGAGGAAGGAGTATTAGATATGTTTGTCATCTTGCATTGTTTATCAAAATAAGAAAGGTGGAACACAAACAAACGTTGCAGATGACTGCTGTGTTTTGTGAGAAATTTGGTAACTTCTTCTGGAGTGAGAGAATGATCCATTGAACCTCACTTTTGATCTTGGGTCAGGTTCAGAGGTGGTATTCAGCAGGTTCTGACCAGTTCTGGAGAATTGGTAGCAGAAATTCTGAGTAGTTCAGAGAAACCAGCAAATCCCACCTCTGACTGGAGATTTTACAATATCCTTCCCCTGCCACGCCCACCAAGCCATGCCCACAGAACCAGTAGTAAAAAAAAAATTGAATCTCACCACTGGTCAGGTTGGGAGTAATTGTTGTGGTTAGCCGGCAGGAGGTGCGGACGGTGGAGGAGAGCGAGGACTCAGGTGAGGGGCCAGGATCATTAGGGAGTGGACTGTTGCCTTCAGAGATTGTGGGGGCTGGCAGCAGTGATGAGGAGGTTCCCGAGGAGCCTGTGCCAAGTGCGCATGCACGCAGGATTGCTCGGAGGAGAGAGCAGTTACAGCAGCACGGACGGCTCGGGAGTAAGGCTGCAAGGTCCTTAAGAGGATAAAAGCCAGGTTTGAAGAAGCGTTCTTTGCAGAAGGCAAAGGCGCTCTGAAACTCAGCCTCGTGGACATTATAGTTAGTATTTGAAAACTCTTGTAAACTATTTCTTATCTGTGGGTTTTTGGCAGCCTTGAAAACAACTTGGCCAGGCTCTTTCTTGTCAGAGCTAATTAGTTGGAAGCAGCCTTTTATCTGTGAAAAAACAGAATTCGTAGATGAAACCTTAAAAGGTGGGGGCTGCTGCCTTTGTCTTGTGTTTGCTCTCTTGGAACCAGGTTGGGTCAGAACAGTAATGGAGGTTATCATCCAGAATGTCAGAGAATAGCTGCCCTAGGTGAAGTGAAAAAAGTATCATGGAGCAAAGTTAATGCTCCCTTGTGGCTACAACCATGATGTTTGGCCACAATTAGTCATCTTCCCAATAAAGTTCTCCTAACAGAGGCTTCTGAGAAAGTCCAGTCAGAACATCATTGGTCTAGACTGGAGAGTTGGAATAATCACTGTTCACTGTTTGGTTTGAAAACGCTTGAGGGATACCCTTTCTGCAGTATTCTACTGAAGGGTTTTTAACCTGTGGTAACTTTCTTTAGTGGATTGAGCAAACCATTCATTTACCATTCAAAGGTGGACGTGATTTGTCTCACTATACTTTTACTGACTGCTGCAATAGGTTGGAACCAATGGGATCATTTCAACTCAGGACTTCCCCAGAGAGACCCAGTACGTGGACGATGACTTCCCTACAGATTTCCCTGCCATTGCTCCATTTCTCTCAGACATTGACACCAGCCACGGACGAGGTAAAATCTATTACCGGCTGGATGATTCCAGAGAAGTCCTGGAGCAGGCGGCTCACTTTATTCAAGCTGGATTTCCCACAGCCACTACCTTTGTCCCGCATCATGCCTTCATTGTCACCTGGAAGGATGTAGGAGCCTATGAAGAGGTCACCCGCAGCTCTGCACCCTCCAAACAGGTGAGTTGATGCTTTGTGACATCTTTCCTGTGATTTCTGCCCATAGCATGCTGAACAGAGACAAATGTTGTAGCTATTGGGCCAAGTTGTTAGGATGCTATGAAACTTTTTTTTTAAAAAGAGGGAAAATATCAGGCATAGAAAGTTGACTGTTATAATTGTTATTTGGATGAGGTTAGAAGTTGATGTCACGTGGGACATTTGAACAAGAGCACTTCTGTCCTCATAAGATGAGACAGTGGCAAAGGGGAAAGGGGATGGAGAGAACAAGACTCCAGAATCTCTCTCCTCTCCCTCTGAAAGGCTGAGATAGAAATTGAGGGAGAAACTTGATGTCAATAGATGCCTTTGTCCTGCCAACAAGACTCTTGAATTTTGCTTGGAATGAGATAAGGACATTGTGTGTATTATGTTAATAGGCTCTGCAAGTATGGGATTAAATCAGTATTTTTCCACATCAGCAACTTTAAGATGTGCAGAATTTCCTGGCCAAGATGGGGATTCAGCATGCTGACCTGGGGAATTGTGGGAGTTGAGATCCACATAACTTTAAATTAGTTGGGGTAGGAAACCCTGGGCCCAGAAAACAGCTTGTAAGGGGAGGACAACTAGGCCCAAGAAGTTGGTGTAGGCCTTTGCTTAATCAAAGGCCTCAAATTAATAATGTGCCAGGCTGATAATCATTTTTTTTACAAAGAAGGAAGGAAAGAAGTTTGTAATTCTTTTGAAGTTGCATAGAAAATCCTGAAAATCTGAAATTCCAGATGAAACCATAGAAGCAGGAAGGAAAGTCCTGAATGGGGGACTTCAAAAGCTGTGAGCCCCATGATGTGACTTTTTAAAAAAGAGCATATATTATATATATTGAAAATCTCTGATTTAATTGCAGACATTTGTTTAAAAAAAAGTCTTAAAAACTTCCAGTGTTGGATCATTCACAACTTCTAGAGGCAAGTTGTTCCACTGATTAATTGTTCTGTCAGAAATTTCTCCTTAGTTCTAGGCTGCTTCTGTCCTTGATTAGTTTCCACCCATTGTTTCTTGTCCTGCCCTCAGGTGCTTTGGAGAATAGCTTGACTCCCTCTTTTCTGGGGCAGCCTCTGAGATTTTGGAACACTGCTGTCAAGTCACCCCCAGTCCTTCTTTTCATTAAACTAGACATACCAAGTTCCAGCAACCATTCTTTATATGTTTTAGTCTCCAGTCCACTAACCATCTTTGTTGTTCTTCTCTGCACTCTCTCTAGAATCTCAATAGAAGTCAGTAGAAGATTTTACTGTAGGAAATGAAGAACCTGAAAAAGTGGTGTAAGACAGCATTAAACTGGCTGGACAAATAATGTGATCTCAGTGTAAACCTATTTTTGAAGTTAAGGCTGATAAATGGAGATGCTGAGTGGCCTAGTCTAAGTATTCCTTTGCACAAAAACAGATTTTCAGATTTTTCCATGTAGCATGGAAAGAAGTTCTCATGCAGCAAAAGTTTGCATTTATAGAGTTTTCAAAATAAGAGGTCTTTATTTTAGACCACTAAGCTTTGTGAGGCATTCTGGTGATGGGTCTCAAAGGAGGAGGGCCCAGGACTAAACTAAGCTATGATAAAATATGAATTTGTTAAAAAAATTTTGGTAAATATCATTCCCATGCACATCGATGTATTCTCTCATTTTTTATGGATGACTTTCCTGTGTGGCAGTCTTTTTTGGTTCATGACCTTGAGGCATGCATGCTTGTCTGAAAAGAATAGGGGTTTTCTCACATTTTGCAGCCAAACAGAGACAACCCTTTGGTGGAGGAAGTGAAGATAATTTCCTATTTTTGAAACTTGCTGCCTTAAATGGTTTTAGTTGGGGATGGTGGGTGGATTGCTCCAAACAATACAATTGTAGGTCAGCAGGGAATTGCCTATTTCATATTTTCCATAGCGCATGGAAAAGAGACACTAATAACATTCCTATAATGGGATGGGTATGCATTTTATTGTATTTTGTTTTCAACATGGACTCGCCCATGTTAAAAAAAAGGAGAAAGAAAATAAAACCAAGCCATGCCTATCCATGGAGAGCTGGCTTTGCTTTTAAAATGTGGAGAAACATACCAGCTTGCTATCTGAAAATGTCAGGGTTTTTTTTAAAAGATCTGTATTGAGCTTGGTCTAGCCTGTCAGTCTTATGTGAACTCTGCAAAATCATACACCAGCTTTAGTTTTGATTGGTTCCCATAGTTAGTAAGGTACATGCAATTCTTATGAACCTGCTTTTCAGCTCCTTAAACCATTTCTCCTTGTAGCTTAAGGCTAGTTCTCCTTCCTCCATCTCAAGTGGATTGGGAAACAAGCATGGTACCTAGAAAACATATCCAAAGAGAAGAAAAAAAAGTCTTATAGATGATAAACTGAATCTGGTACAGAGCCTACATTTAGATCACCATCTACCTGGGAAACCTGAGAAAATCCAAGGGTGGAAACTGGAGTGTAAAGTTCTCCCTTCTTTGCAGAAGCTCCACCCCTCACTTGTGAACACACACCTATGTCCTTCCAGATGTTGTTGAAATACAGCTACTGCCATTAGCCCTTAACCACTGTGGCTAGGGCTGTTGACCATCATCTATGAGGCTGTAAGTTGTGCAATTCATCATAGCTGCAAGAGAAGGTAGGGAATAATGGCTTATTGCCTCCTCCTGCATGGAAATGGGCAGGTCATGCAGAGGGAAACATGCAATGCTGTGAAGCCTAGAGTGATTTGGGAAGAAGACTGGATAAGTGATTTTGCTCATCAACAGACGGAATCTTCTCCGTTCCTGACCTAACTTGAAATGGCTAGGTTCGTACCTTGGGTCTGATGCATTCAAATCCATGCTCTTTGCTGTCATCTCCTGCTGTGGATTATCTCTGATCAAGCCCTGAGTTGTATGTCTTTTCACTTTTTGAGTTTGAACATGGGATGTTCTGTGCCCTCTTTCCAGTTTCCAAAGAACTGCTTGTTCTGAAAGGAGATTTTGAATTAATCGCACTGCGAGCTGCTTCACAGTTTATTTGGAGACCCCAAACTGTTTTGGCTAAAATCTATTACAGCACTTTCACAAAAGGTGAAAAGGGGAGAATGGATGTCTCCAAAAGCATGGTGGATGCATGCCAGGGACGCACGACTGATGTTGGCTTTTGTGCATAAATATTCTGAAATGCAATAGTGTTTCACAGCTGGAGAAAAAGGTGAGGGTGAGGCTGTAGCATCTTTGCAAAAGACATCTTCTGATTCAGAAGTCCATCCATCTGTACCTCTGAGTATAGGATTCTCTAATGACTTCCTGTCCAGAAAAATGACCTCTGCACCTGCTTTTTCCAAAGGTGCTTTTTCAAGAGGCCACTGGACTTTCTAGTTTTTTTAAAAGACATTTCGCTTCTCATCCAAGAAGCTTCTTCAGCTCTGACTGGATGGTGGGGAATGGAAGGATTTATATTCCTGGCAGACAGCTGGTCATTTGCATTCTTCTAGCAGGTCATTAAGGTCACTTGGAGGTTTATCTGTTTCATCAGAGTCACCTGAGTGGTGCAAATGGGTGTGGAGCCTTCTTGGAACTGTTGAAAGGACTGTATTGTAGATTGAAGATAGATGAGGTTGTATCCCACCCCTTTGTTAAGAGAAGGCTGTTCAATTTTGACATAGATGGCTTCTTTGACCCCTCTTTCAAACCAGCAGTCCTCTCTACCCAAAATGTGGACTTTGTTGTCTTCAAAAGAATAGTCTATGTCTTTTGAATGCAGGTGGACTGATGAATCTAATCCTGACGTGTTTGTTTCCTATGTTGTGCCATGTGCTTATGAAGTGGTTGTTGTGTTTCCCCAAAGTTTCTTGGATGAGAAGCGAAACGTCTTCAAAGAAAAAACCAGAAAGTCCAGTTGCCTCTTGAAAAAGCATCTTTGGGACAACCATGACCTGGATGATTGAGACTCTCCATAGACATTCTGCACCTGCTTAGGACCCTCTTCATTTTTATTTTTGTTTTTTTGTTTCTATATTCCAGTTTTAGATTTGGTGTTGAAAAGAGATGCCCTGGTAAAGGTTCAAGCCCCAGAAGCCCTTCAAATGCTTATTCAAATTCTTATGTAGTTGCTGTAGAAGCTTCAAGTTTGCATTGTCAGAGAGTGTTTGAAGTGGCTCTGAGACAAATCATGAATACAGAATAAGGGAATGATGCCTGACAAGCAGCTTTGCTTGCTCACATCTTTCTGAACCTATTTTATCCTTCTAAGTCTAAGAAGGGGACTCACATTCTGGATCCTCCTCTTAGACTTAAGAAGTGTATCATCAAACTCTGGTGAAAGTAGTGTTAAGTAACTGCAGTGTCTTCCGCTTATTCCTTCTGTGACCTTGCAGTCATCACTTCTTTACCATTATCAGAAAGAAAGCTTGGACTTTGGCTAGTAGAGCATGTAGAGAAAAGGTTAGAAGAGCATGTAGAGAAAGAATGCTGAGTGGGTAAATGTAAATGCTAGGTGAGGATGCAGCTGGTGTGCGAAGCACAATCTTCACATTGATGGTCTTTAAAGGGGGCTGGAAATAAAATTGGTCATTCATTCATTCACTCATTTACCACTCATTCATTCAATTTCTATAGTTACCCAACACAACCAACTGACCCTGGGTGGCTCACAATAATAGGATTGTAAAATTGTAGAACAATTAAAAAAAATTAAGACAATTTAAAAAGTCCTCAAATAAATAAATACAGATGGTAGTTGTGATGCCATATATGAGTCTGTGGTGCAATCAGACCACTGCAGTCCAAACAGAAAAGACGTAACGAAGGGCAAAAAGTGACCCACGGAATGAATACCAATCCATGAGGAAAGACTTTGGGATTTCTGAGTTTTTAAAACAGTGATTGGAAAACAAGTTTGTAGCCTGGAGTTGTATTCCTCAGATCTTGGAGGAGTAAGGGCAGAAGTGAATTGCATTCTCTCTCTGTGTGGAATCGTTTTTCCTTTTAGAGTTTTTTTTTTTAAATGGAAGGGTGTATATAGGAAAGCTTGTTTTCAACATTATGTTCAGCTCATTTTAGATCTGCTCTAATGGTTTTTATGTTTTCTATCTCGAATTGGCCGGAAAGTGAATTTTGGCAGTGCACTGGACAAAGGGTTTAAGGTTGCATGTGATCCTGGTACTATGTATGGCCTGTCCTTCTGGCTTGGAAGAAGGAGAATTAACAACGATGCACAATAAGCATCTAAATGTAGACTTATGGAAAAGAATGAAAGAGGAGATGCTTATTTTTAGCCCAATCTCAGGTCATCCAGTGGAGCTGAATAGTGGAAGATGGACAAAAATACTTCTCAAACTCTACTGTTAAAGAAGACATTTTGCTACAGTGAATCAGTGAATTTTTCCAATGTGCATTGTTTCAAGAGAAGGTTGGACGCATTCCTGGAGTTTATCACTAGCTTTTGATCATGGTGGTTATACTTTAACTTCAGAGTTAGGGTCCTGTTGGTGGGTTCCCTTGAATCTGGTTGGTATTAGCAGGAATGCAATAAGGAACAAGAAAGACTTTGGTCTGACCAACTTGAGGCTCTTTGTATGTTGCACGAAGGGGAGGAGTTACCATAAGACACATTTGCAGCAGAAGGTGCAGGAGGGGAATTGCTAACCAGGGATATAATGTTTTCTGGCAGGGTATGGTGGCAAATTTTGGTCCCCATTTCCCCCCCCTCCTCCATAACGTTCCTCCAGAAAGAGTGGTAGAATGTGCCCCCTTTGGGTCACCAATTCTCAAAAGTCCATTGAAAGTGGCTTTGTAAATCAGCATCCAACTGACCTTTGCTGTTGCCCTTTGACCCTTAAGCCCCTGGATCCTTTTATCTGTCAATTTTCCCCTTTAAAGCTCTCAGCAAGCTATTGGTTTCTTTGTGACCCTTGTTTGTTCTTTCACCCCTCCATTTGTTTGCTAAGGGCACGATCCACCCATGGGGGTGGGGTGGGTGGGAGGAGTTCTCCTCTGAAGTACTGTACACCAGAGCTACAGAGGAGCAGCTTCTGGCAGGATTCCTACGTGCTTTTCATTCTTGGCAAAAGAGATTTTTTGCAGAGCTTCTCCAGCAGATCAGGCTCTGAATCGTGTCCTGCTTGGTCTTAGGGCCTTTATGCCAAATTCTCTGCTTCCCCCTCCTTGCCTTATTTGCCCAGGTTTCTAACTCCCTGGTGTTTTTCCTTTCCAGATCTCTCCCTCCCAAACTCGCCCAAATTAGCCCTGTTTACATAGCTCAGCAGTTCTATATGCCATTTGACAACAATCCCTCCTTTATAACCCTGACAGGAATGATTGCCATCTGAAAATGCTCAGAATTTGTGAAATGAGAGCCCCTCCCTGATCTCTGGATACTGCTGAGAGCAAATGGCTGAGGCCCACAAACTTCTTTGCATGACTTTTACAATATCCCGTTCCTGTTAGGGAAAAAAAAACCCCATCATTAAAAGAACTCTGGCCATGCTTTTTTGAGAGAAGCCAACCCTCATTGGTTCCATACGTGCTTTGCATGGAGAAAATGCAGGGTTTGAGCCCCACATGTCTTAAGAGCTGCACTGTAGAAAACTTTTCCTTGACAGTGTATGAGTTGCTTGGTTAGCTTCATCATAGTCCTACTCTGGAAGAATGAAAGGGGATGGAGAGTTTAGGTGAGCTTAACCTTAGTTCCAAGATGCCATGGAAAATAGTTTTGACTTAGGATGATGGGAACCATGGTCAGAAGCTGAGCTGGCCTAAGAGCCTTGGTGGTGCAGGCTGTTAAATGCCTAGCACTTAGTTCCAGCTGCCTGCAATTAGTGCAGGCTCGAATCCCACCAGGCTCAAGGTTGACTCAGCCTTCCATCCTCTTGGGGTAGGTAAAGTGAGGACCCAAGATTGTTGGGGGCAATATGTTGACTTTGTAAAAATGCCGCTTGGGGGGACCAAAAAGCCCTAGTAATAAGCAGGCATATACAATGGAATGAAGGCTATTGCTGAGCGCATTGGGTTGTGCTCCAAAAAATTGTAAGCCGCCCTGAGTCTCCAGAGAAGGGTGGCATATAAATGCGAAAAAAAAGAAGATAATATTTGGCCCACGAAAAGTATCAGATGATTTGCCTAGTTTGTCTTGGTTCTGTGCCCAAAAGCCAATTCCGCCTTGGGGTATGGGGTTGAGATGAGGTGAGGTTAAACTTTGCTTTAACTCTTAAGGAGGACACTGCACTGTACTTGAGGTGGTAAGATAAGGTGCAGACTAGACTAGCCATGTGGTACATATAAAGCTGTATTCAGTATCTCTGCCTGTTTCCTTCCACTCCATTCTCCTCTCAGCAGATGACAGGGAGACATCTGTTTCCCTTGGCAGCCACGTCTCTAGGAAAATGCATCAGGCATTAAAGAGTCTTCTTAAATGATTCTTGCATTGTTTCTACTGCTAGTGCTGAAGTATACGGCAGTCTTTTGTACATGGATCAGGAATTGGTTGGACAATGAGAAGTACTTCCTAGGATGTTGAGGTATGACCATTAGATGATCTGGAGCAAACTTGGCAACTTTAAGATGTGTGGACTTCAACTCCCAGAATTCCTCAGCAAGCACTGGGAGTTGAAGTCCACACGTCTTAAAGTTACCAAGTTTGAAGAAAAACTGATCTGGAGGAATTCTTGAGCTGGCAGGCAATGGGATGCTGAAACTGCTTTAAACATTCCTTGGGAAATAAACAAGCTTCAAGTATCCATGTTCCATTAGGCAATCAATTTCTAAACTATAATATGGGAATAATCTTATGGCCGGTGTCCTTTGGGCTATGTATAAGAGAAGCATTGTCTTCAGCTTCAAACAGTGTTATGAAATGTAAATATGAGTTTTGGGGGTCTCTGGCATGGTAATTTGCAAAGAAATGGTAATAATTTTTAGACAGTGTCTCCTTTCCTAAATCCAGTGCCTTTCATGTGGGACAACTCTTATACAGAAATCTGGAGGATATCTGGTTGAGAAGAGTGACCTAGGGATTAGAAGATTTCCTTGAATGCAAAGGTTTTGAGCTTGAATATTGGACAAACTCAATTCTGTCATTAGAAGTCTAGAGCAAATGGTTCCCAATATTCTGAATGGCCGTATGTTGTGACAGTCCCTAATCACCACCATCATCCTCGCCATCATTGGTGGTGGCAAGACTTGGAAAGATTCTCTCGTATTGTTCTGGAGGTTAGATGAATCAAATGGCTTTCCCTGGTTACTTAGAATCATAGAATCGTAGGACTGGATGATGTCTTCTAGTTCAAACCCCTGCTCAAGGCAGGAGAATTTATATCATCTCGGGCAGATGGTTGTCTAATATTTTCTTGGAAACCTCCAGCAATGGAGGGAGGCACAAGATGTTCCACTGATTAATTGTTCTCACTGTTAGGAAATTTCTCCTTAATTCCAGGTTGGATCTCTCTTTAACAAGCTTTCACCCATTGCTTCTTGTCATACTCTCATGTGCTTTGGGGAATAGGTTGACCCACTCTTCTCTGTGACAGTCCTTCAAGTACTGGAAGATAACTATCATGTAACCCCAGCCCTCTTTATTAGACTAGGCATAACTAGTTCCCTTAACTGTTCACTGTACAATTTAGAATCCGGGCCTCTTGTCATCTTTGTACTCTTTCTAAAATCTCAGCAACTTTTTTGTATCTTAGTGACCAGAATTGGAAACCGTATTCCAAGTGTGGCCTCACTAGTGCAGTATAAAATGGTACTATCTCTTCTGATGTTGATGTTATCCCTCTGTTGATACAGCCTAGGACTTAATTGGCCTTTTTGGCAGTCACAACACACTGCTGGCTCATACCAAATTGGTTGTCCTCTAGGACAGGGGTCACCAACCTTTTAGAACTCAGGGACCACCAAACTCATAATTTTAAATCCTGTGGACCAGAGACCCTGGGAAAATCCCCCCAAAAGTCTGCAGGAAAATTCCCCACCCTGTTTTCCTACCGATCAATCATTCTTTCTCTCCCCCAAACTCCGCCAGAAATGAGTCTTTGTGAGACTTGTCGTGGCGGTGCAGCCTCTTGGAGCAGGATGCCTTGCAGGGTCCCAAAGACTCATTTCTGGACGAGTTTGAGGGGAAAGAAAGAAAGACTTTTGCTGCTTTCCTTGCGTGCAGCCAAAAGCAGAAGAAGAAAGAAGCGGAAAGAAGCAGTCTGGTGGCCAGGCAAGTTCTCCCCCTCCACCCTTTCCCCCCTCCCCTCACTACCTTGTGTTGTTTGCAGTGCAAATGACGCAAGCATTGTGTTCCCATTGGCCATGTGGGTGGCGCAGCCTTGTGTTCCTGCACAGCTTGGATTAATTGCTTTGGGGAGGGTGCTTTGAGGATGACATTTCTCGAGGACCACCAGTGGTCCCCAGCCCACTGGTTGGCAACCACTGCTCTAGGACAGGGGTCTCCAAGCTTTGCTGGCTGAGGAACTCTGAGAGTTGAAGTCCACAAGTCTTAAAGTTGCCAAGGTTGGAGACCCCTGCTGTAGGACATCTAGATCCCTCTTATTATTACTACTGCTGAGCTGTGCACTTGGTTTCTCCTGCCTAAGTGCAAGACCTTACTTTTCTCACCACTGAACTGCATTTTGATGGCTAGGTCCCAATGCTCAAGTCTGTCAAGATCCTTCTGAATCTTGAGTCTGTTTTCCAAAAGTGTTAGCAATTCCCTCCGGCTTTTCCCAGCTAGTGATGTCAAGCTGATTGGTCTTTCATTTCCTGGATAAGCTTTTATGCCTTAAAATTATGACTACTTGAGGCAAGAGAAAAACAGTTGTCACGGACAGTGAAATCCCTTGAAATAATTTATATGACTGAGGTTGCTATGGAGTTCAGCATCTGCTCCTTCAAGAACAGAAAGCTTTTTCTAAAAACGATGCTTGATTTTCAGTGCTTAGTTTGGCCCTTGCATTCGTGTCCCTGGATATGTCAAGAGATACTATCTTCTTATTTATTTACTTAGCACTTATAAAGCTTGTTTTGAGAAGGGAAAAAAAGATTTTGGCCAGAAGCTTACTAATTTCATTAGGGATGTCCAATTGCTTTATTCTTGGGGGCCATCCAGGTCTCCAGATGTATATTTTTAAATGCAGTCTGACTGTTGCTTGCATTGTGTCAGGGATGTTAGAAGGTCCACAGTCCCAAGGGATGCTGAACTACAATGCCCAGATTCCTCACCAAGCTATTAGAGGAGATCAGGAGTTATGCAGTTATTTTGTAACACATAAGATACTATTGGATAAAAGGTCTCCGTGGCTGTCTGGTTAAGATGTAGCAGTCAGTAGGTACATACGTTGAAAAAATTCACCTGTTCTATGGTTCCTTATAATATAAAGCTCTTCACATGTTCATAGTATTGTTTAATGGTTCTTATTTAACACGTCTCTTTAGTTAGGAATGACATGGCTCAATGGTGAGGCCCAGGGATGGGATCTGACTGGTATTTATTTATTTAATTAAACTTATATGCCGCCCAACTCCCAAAGGACTCCGGTATAACTACTGGTTCTGTTATTCTGCATTGCGCTCACATGCGTGAGTTGCACGAGTCATGCAAGTGCAATTTATGACCTGCTGAGCTTCCCAGACAGCTGAGCAGCGCTGCGTGCAGGTGCGCAGTGGTTGGAAAAGCCCTTTTTTCCTGTTTTTTCAACCGCAGCTGTGTCACGCAAAGCAGCTGCAGTTGAAAAAGCAGGAAATAAAGGACAGGTAAGAGCCCGGGTGGGCGGGTGGGCCAAATACAGAACCAGTTCTGTGTCTGTTGCTCTTCAGAGCTACCAGTTCCGTAGAGCTGGACAGAACCAGTAGAATCCTACCCCTGGTGAGGCCCATGGTTACACAGGCAAAGCCTGAGATTTACCTCTCCTCATTCAGTCACAGAATCCATGTCCACCTGAGGATTTGGGTTGTGGCTTTTATGCTACAAACACGAGCAAAGTCTTCTCCCTTTTTTGGTTATCAAGCATTGCAATTTATACTTCTGTTTTTGGCCTGGATGGAAACTTTTCCTGAAATCAGAATCTCTCTTCTGGTTCCCAAGTGGGTGATTATGAAAAAGAGGAAAATATTTTTGCCTTGTAGCTGGGAAAAAAAAGAAGTTTGCTAAAGGCCAGGAAGATAAAACAGGAGGACAGAAAAATAAATGATGCTGGCAAGGCAGTTTAATAATGGCTTGAGATCTGTGGGGAAAAACGTGGAAGGGAAATCTCCTTCATGATTAATTACAGAGATCTTACTTCTTAAGTATTTTTTTTTAAAGTAAATGATTGTATTTATTTTCAATACATTCAGCATTTATAGTATCCTATCTTAATCTGGTGTATAGTATGCAGGCTGGAAATGCTTGAAACTATAGTCCTGCTGCATCTAGAGGACATCTTAGTTTAATGATTTGTGCAAACCCAGAAAATTGAACTAATTGATACGTGCAGGAGTGGCTTTAGTAGCTCATATTAGCTTTCCTAGGGACAAACAGAATGCAAAGGGGAAAAACCCGTAATGCAGAATTGCAGATAAAAAAAGAGGGAATGGCGTAATTTCTTAATTAAAATGGGGGCAGAGAGCAGAGTTATTAAAATGTTTTGAAGGACAAGAGTTCAAAGAACTGAATGAACTTTCCTCCACATAAATCTTTACAATGGCCCTGTGAAGTGAGGTAGTACAATTTCCCTTGTATTGCAGATGCAAGATATGCAGGATTCTAGGAGTGAGGTCATGGAGCGAGTTGATGAGAAAAGGAAGATCTGAATTCGATGTTTTGCTTGTAACCACAAAATTACATCTTGTTCCCTTAATGATGTTTGTCTTCTTGTCTACGGAGATGCTCGGTCATCCAGGTCATGGTTGTCTGAAAGGTGCTTTTTCAAAAGGCAACGCGACTTCCTTTGTTTTTCCTTTGCTTTCCATCCAAGAAACTGCAATTCTACTTCAGTCCGAATTGGGTGACAAGTGAAACATCTTCAAGGAAAAATGAAGTCCAGTTGCCTTTTGAAAAAACACCTTTGGGACATGTTGCCCTCTTGGTCTAACCCAGGTTTAATTTACCCATGGCTTTGCCTCAGGAATGTCAGAAATTGATCCCCTCTTTTTCTTTTTTTATGCCTTCCAGCGTAACACCTTCCAGGCTGTCTTAGCTTACGATGATGCAGACACCTATGCCCTTTTCCTCTATCCTGAAGATGGGCTCCAGTTCTTTGGAACGCGTCCCAAGGAATCTTATAATGTCCACTTGGAGCTCCCAGCTCGAGTTGGCTTCAGCAGAGGGGATTACCAGCGGAGGGAAGGACCTTACCTCAGCATCACCAGCAGTGAACAATCTGTCAAAAACCTCTATCAGTAAGTAGCTGCTGTGAGTGTCTATGGAGATTCTCGGCCATCCAGGTGATGGTTGTCCCAAAAGTGCTTTTTTTCAAGAGGCAACTGGGCTTTCTTTGAAGACATTTTGCTTCTCATCCAAGAAGCTTCTTCAGCTCTGACTGGATGCTTGACTGGATGAGCCAATCAGAGCTGAAGAAGCTTCTTGGATGAGAAGCGAAACATCTTCAAAGAAAAACCAGAAAGTCCAGTTGCCTCTTGAAAAAAAAGCACCTTTGGGACAGAGCTGCTGTGAGGCTTTCCATTTGAGCAGTGAGGGTGAATCTTTTTGTTGTGGAGTGCCGAAAGCGTGTGTGTGCTGGCACCCACAATGCAACGTGCCCCATCCCCGGCACATGCGCGTGCAACATCCTTCTGCCCCCTTACCTGCACTGCACATGTGCGTGCCTCACAGCTGATTTTTGGTCTGTTTGAGGCCTTTTTCGCCCTTCCAGAGGCTCGAGGGAAGCCTCTGCAGCCTCGGGAGGCTGGAAAAATGGGCCCATTTCAGCACTTCCGGTTTAAATACCAGAAGTGCCAAAACGGGACCGTTTTTTGGCTTCCAAAGGCTGCAGAGGCTTCGCTCGAGCCCCCGGGAGGACAAAAAAAGGCCTCAAACAGGCTGAAAATCAGCTGGGAGGCGCGCACATGTGCAGTGCAGGTAAGTTTGTCTGGGGCTCGCGTTCCCGGACAAATGGCTCTATGTGCCCCCGTGGCATGCATGCCATAGTTTCGCCATCATGGCATTTGAGTATTGTCCTACAAAGTAGACCAGATTAGGGCTCCCCAGGAAGATTGGAACTCTACCTTTGTTGAGATAGGCTTTAGTAAAAAAAATCTTGCAAGTCTGTCTATGTTCCTCCCCGCCCGCTTATACCCTAAGGAGTCAGAAAAACGTCCATCTCTTTCTCATATTCTCTCTCCACCTCCCAGCTTAACATGTGCTTCTTCTGCAGCTGCTGTTCTTCTAACAGCTTCTGGTTGCCTCCTCTGAGGTCATCTCCGTGGCTTCTATAGTTTGCCACTTGGGGATATATTGATACCATTAAAGCTTTGGATAGTAAAAGGAAACAAGTTTGGAGAGAAAACATTTAGCTCACTGTTGATCTGGAAGGTTTTGGGGTGGGGAAATGAAGCAAAACTCTCTTCTTTGGCTGAAACTCAGGAGTAGACTGTGGTGTGCAAAAAGGCCTCTGCCTCCTACAGTGAAAGTAAATGAGTTGCTCCTTGCAGAGTGTTCCTGATGGCTCAGGCTAAGTGAGAAGAGAGCTATCGGTAATGATTTGAATCCCACTTTGGGATTGCTTTTAATAATAAAATGGGCTGTAGATTTCATAAGCAAAGAGATAAAACAAGGGAGCCTGGATGTCCAGCTGCACTTTCCTCCCTTTTATTGACTTTTATCCAATCTTTATGAGCTGATGGACTACATGGTGTGACGTGAGTGTATGTGCATGAAAACAAGATGGCAGTCACAACAGCGTGATCAGACCTTGCCCTTTTTATTCGTGCATTGATATTGTATGCCCATATAAGAAGGTGAGTTGTGCTGCTACAAAGACCTTTTTTTTGACACCTACCAATTACTCTCATTTCTAAAAGTGTGAGAAATACATCTCATGTCTCTTACAACAGGCTGGCATTTTCTCTGGTACATTTCCTTTCTTTTCTTTTGCCAACAATAGTATTTTTTTTATAGTTGGGAAGAATTCAGACCTGCAATTTGAAATGATATAGCAAAAGTTGTGCCACCTTAAACTTAATGTATTTACTTGCTTGTTTTTTAGATTTAAATTGTGCCTTTTGTTAATAATGGCAGTGTGCCTGGTACTCCTTATTCCCATTTTTCCATATAACCTGTGAGTGGATTGAGGTGTGAGTGACTCAAAGTCATCCAATGAGCTTCCATGGCTGAGAGTGGACTAAATTTGAGTTTCTGCTGCCAACCTAACCAATGGTAGTAGGTAATCGAGCACATAGGCAAGGACTCCTTGGGGTCCTGTCGGCTGGCCAGTGCCGGCTGGCGGTCCCCCTACGACGAGCCTATTCTATCGCGGCCCCAGACCTCTGGAACCAACTTCCCCTGGAGCTCCGTCTGGCCCCTGACCTCCGCACCTTCCGCCATGACCTGAAGACCTGGTTGTTTAACCAATCTGGGTTGTGATTTTTTGGGATGGGATGGTTTTTTATTGGATGCATTTGTAATTGTAATGGGGCTATTTAGTTTAATCTGTTTTTAATTATTTATTGTTGTTGGTGTTTTTATTTGTGAGCCGCCCCGAGTCTTCGGAGATGGGGCGGCATATAAGTCCCATTAATAAATAAATAAATAAATAAATAAATAAATAAATAAATAAATAATCATATATGAAGGTAAACCTGCCCTAAGAAAGACTCTGCCATTTGCAGTATGTAGCCAATGGAAAGTTTGAGTACATGTTTGATTCATGGAGAGTAAATATGAGCCCAACTGTGTTCAACATGTAACACCCATGGTTTAATCATCAGTTATGAATCCTAGAATCCTGTTTCATTCCTCTATTTTTATTTACTCTACATGTTTATCTACTGTGTCCTCATCGTCCATAAATACAGGTTAATAGCAGTAATGAAAATAATATAAGGCAGAATGACTATGAAACCAGCAAACAAAATCAATCAACTGGTCAAGATTTATTTAGATTTAGCTTAATATTTACAATCCCTGGGCAAACAGGAATGTTTCTGATTTAAAGCCAAAGTAAAGGCAAATTTGGCACAAATGCAATCCTTTGCCTTTATGGAAGGGATCTTCAGCAAGCAAACTGGTTTGGAAAAGATTTATAGACTAAAGATCATAAAAAGAATTTTACTAGATCAGACTTAAAGCTCATGTAGTCTGGCATCCTGGTTCTTTTTATCATGGAATTAGAAACTTTACAGAAGTCATCTATTCCAAATTCCTAGCAGAATCTGCTAGAGCAGTGTTTCCCAATTGTGGCAGCTTCCAGATCTTGTGAGAACTTCCAGAATGGTGTATGGATTTCCACAGTTCTCATTAATTGCCATGCTGACTGTGAACTTTGGGGATTTGAAGTCTGCATGTCTGGAAATTACCAAAGTTGGGAAACTACTGTAGATTATCTCTGATAATTGACCATCTGTGACCATCTTCAAATTTTGTGCATATCATGAATCTCTTATGCTATTTTTTGCCATTCATCTAGTATGAAAAGACAGAGTTGTTACTTCCCTAGTAAATTGTCATTACCTTCTATAATTTGGTGTCATCCAGATATGAGACACTATTATTATAAGTAATCCAAAAAATTGACATGGAGTAGACATCAGTATCTAAAGAATTTTCATTGACAAATGAGCTAGTTATTACTGTGTTTAGAAGAAGCAAAATATATTATGGAAATGAGCAAATCTCTGCAGATTTCCTTGTCCTTTTTCAACTTTGAAAAATAGGTTTGTCTGTCTCTGAGTTAAAAAAAAACCCACCCACATCCATGGTGACCATCAGGATGTGTGTGTGTTGGCATGCTAGCTGGGAATTCTGGGACTTGAAATTCACAAATCTGAAAGTTACCAAGGTTGAGAAATGAAGAACATCTATCGGGTTTTCTATCTATCAATCTATCTGATAAAAATAAAAAGTTCTGAAGGTGCCCTTGTGAAATATTGGGTTCTGTCTCATTCACAGTTCCATATCACTAACCATGGCTAGGAATGATGGGTTTTATAGCCCATTATATCTGGAAAGTGTTGGGATAGGAAAAGCTTTTTTTCAAAGAGGGTCAAAGCAATCTATTGGAATATCTTATTAAGTACATAGTTTCTAGCAGTTCAAACTTCATAGCAGCCTAGGCTAGCATTTAAAGTGCTTGAGGAGAGAACTGGAGGTGAAAGTTTAGATTTTTCCCTGAAACATGACCACTGCAAGGAGTCAAGCTTGTAAAAGAACAGCTGCCATATATAATTCCCACTATCAAAAGCCAGCTGTTCCCTCTCTTGGATCTGGCTGACATGAGAAGCATCTGCATAAATAATGGCAAAAGAGCAACTGCTAAATAAACTTTTACAAAGGAAATTTTATTTGTTTAGCTAGGCTAGGAACTCAAATCTAAATGTTTAACCAGTTATTTTATGATACAAATGTTAGTCCAATTTTTGCACAATGAGCACAAAAGGAACTGCAAATACATACAACAAAGTCAGTCTCTCTCTAGCCCACGCCACACCACACCACCCATCCATATCTTAGCAGTTAGTTATATCTAGTTGTCTGCTTAACCCAAGTAAGGGTAGGAAACCCAGCAGCCCTTGTGTCTTTTCCTTCAGCAATGGTCATCTTTCTAGTTACATTTCCTGCTGACCGTGGCCCCATATCAGATGTTCTCTTGATTCTTTCCTGCCTTCCCAAACACTCATCTCCCTGGATAATTATGTGGCTGCTGATTTTTAAAACTTTCTGTGATTTCTCTCTTTCCACATCTCCAGTGCAAATATTTTGCTTCTTTATGCCTTCAACTAGCCTATGCTCCAATAAACTTCAGTGGACACATTAATGCTGATCCCTCTCTACAATTTGGAATCCAGTTGCATCTGTGCTATATGCTCAATTGCATGACTAATCCAGATCAGATGGTTGCCTCCCATGCCAATATTTCTCCTTAATGAGACCTGCAACTACTACTGTAGTTAGTAATATGATCCCGGTCTGTGGATGGAGAAATGTCCATTCCGTTCCTTTTCATAGTTACATAGATGTTCATATTCATTGATATGTATTTTGTCATCTACCTCAAATGGGTGTTCAAGGTCATCACCAAGGACAAAAGGAAATGCCCAAACAAATGCAAAGATGCCCATTTAGAAACATTATTAAAAATAATAATCAAATCCCCATGTGATTTAAGCTGAATTTCAAGAGCCATGCCTCATCCTTCTGAAAGTAAAGAAGGGACGAATCAAATAAAGTTCTTGGACAAATGAGTTTTTCTGCTTGGAAATGATGTGAGACAACATCATGGCCTCGCTAAGCAGATGTATGTTCAAAATCTGCAGCAGATTTTATGGAAGTAGAGAATCTATAAATTTTGGAATGAATGAATGAATGAAGATGATTATCATTCCAGGACTGTGCTTCACTTCCAGGACAAAACTTCACTTCCAAAGCATAAAGAGAGTTTTAGGTGGCTCAGTCTTCCTACTCATTCCTTATTTCCTTTCCTGCTTGTGCCATAATTTATTAGATAGAAGCCTTGTGTATTAGGCTATGCTTTGTTTGTGCTAGCAGCCACCCCTAATGAGAAATAAACCAGATTTTCCCATTCCAGTACCCAATAACATTTGGGTGAGCCCTGGGGACAATAAGATGGAAGACTAGGTCATTCATGATTTGGTTCCTTCATAGTTTTTCTCTTAGACCCTTTAGATGTTTGCGTACCCATCCCTTGTTATTCTTTCTTTGTGATTCTGGATACTTTAACCTACTGTTGGAAATCAAATAATTGAAAGCTTTTTGTACGTGAAAGTGTATGTGTTATGTGTGTCTGTGTTTGTGTGCATGCTGCCTTTGTATTTCAGTGTGCATTGCCACTCCATAAACTATTTTTTTTACCTGATAGGAAGGGGACTGTATTTGAAATATTCCCTTTCCATTTCTGGGGAAAAAAACATTAGATAGGACCCCAGTACTATATTCTTTGTAATCCAAACAATCTTCCCATTTGTTATGAGTGAGGAAAGCCAGCGTTATTTATTTTAGTAAATTTAATACTTAGCTCATGCCATGTCTGGATCTAACTTTTATTCTGTCTTCATGCAGGAACAGCAATGCAGGGACCCCAGGTCTATGGGCCTTTCACATTGGCAGCACCTCCCCATTGGATAATGTGGTCCCAGCTGCATTGGGTGGGAAGCTTTCTCCTTCTCCAAGAAACCCAGAGAGCAGCTCTGCTTATCATAGTACCTTGGAGGCTGAATACCCTGACTTAACACTTGATTATGCAGATCCCTTCTATGATGGGACTGAAGATGACTTTCAGTATTTGCCTGTCAGCCCCACTAAGCTGGCTCCGGAAATGGGAGCCAGCACTGGACCAAATCTTCATGATGAATTAGATCATAGCAAGCCAAGGCCCTCTGATGCTGAACAGGATTTAGAACTGGAATCTGCATTTCATTACCCAGCATCTAGATATCCTCCATCTTCTTCTGTCCTGGATTCTATCTCCTTATACCCAGTAGAGGAAGCACCATCTGCACCATCTTCTGAAGAAAGGACTCTGTCCTTATCTACGGTCTATGAGAGCCCAATTGAGGCGGTCACTGCTACCTTGTTGGGACGCCCTGGCAATGAAGATGCCCTACTGCCTCAAGAAGATAAGAGAGGCTTCCCTTTAGACAAAGAACCCTTTCCTGTCTACCCAGAAGGTGAAGTTATCCTTGAAAGCTTCCCAGATCATGCTCCTCCCTTCAACCCCAGGAGACGGGTCATTGGTATAAATGAGGATGTTAGTTTCAACCCAGATGGTAAGTTCACAAGACTTCCTAATAACCGAGTCCTCGTATTCTGAACTTCTGATCTCTAAGTCAGGTTTGAAACTACTGCTAATGCTGCATGAAGTTCGAAGTGGTGGCTGTTATCTTCAAAATCTCTCAGGGCTTGAGTATCCTCGGCCATTGTTCCTTGGCACAGTATGATTTGAAATAACAATTGTTCTTACTATGGTTATGGTTTTAACTGTGTTTATTGTATATTAGGAATATAAGCTACCTACATCAGTCATGACTGAAGTGATCTAGGAGACCAGGCAAATATACAAATGAACAAACATGCAAACTTCTAGGAAGCCCTGATTGCTGATGAGTAGCAGCTCATGGGGACATAGAACAAGGCAGGTTGTTGATATTTAGTTTGTTGGCTGTTGAAAATTATTCATTTAGAGAGAAGGGAGGTTGACTATAACTTTTTGCATCATGAAACAGGACACCGGAAACAGGAAATGCAGTATATTAGTAACTTGCACAGCGCAAATAGCTGTATCCCAGTCTTAATGCTCTAATATCAACCTCTATATAGCAATAGCACTTAACAATAGCTATTGTTATATAGCTTAGAGACTTATATAACTACTTCATAGTCCTTTACAGCCCTCTCTAAGTGGCTTACAGAGTCAGCATATCGCCTCCATTTTACTGACCTTGGAAGGATAGAAGGCTGAGTCAGCCTTGAATCAGTCAGGATCGAACTCCTGGGAGTTGGGAAATACAGAATTAGCCTGCAATACTGCATTCTAACCACTGCGCCACCATAGCTCTATATGCAATCAGTTCCCTGATGTACTGCAGCTAACTCCCTTTTTCACCCTCTGGGCTTTGCACTTCCGATGATTGATGGGAGATGATGTGAGTGTTCAAATGGTGGCAACCCTCCCCCCCAAAAAACCCTCACCTCAGTAAGCCTCCAGCTTTTAATGCCAGTTGAATCTAAGCATTGGGGGTACCAAGCATTTAGCAGACCACACTTTTTGCTCTTGGATTATTTATGGATAATGCAAGTTTTTATTTAGCAAATATTCTCCCCAAGGAGATCACTCTCAGTCCAATGAAACTCTGAAGCATGGAGAAAATAAATCTGTGCATGGTTCAACACAGCTTTGACACTTCCTTTAGGCCACCATTAACAATAGTCCCGGGCCACATGCTTTTGATTTGTAATGATCTGTTAATCTATTTATTCAACAGGTCACTGGGCAAAGTCATTTGCTGGCATAACATTAGATGATGCCCTGCTTTCCATTTCAGTCTCAGGCTAAACAATGGTGCTGTAAAAGTCCTATCCTGGGGCTTAGAGTCCGTAAGGGTGTAGATGAGGGGTGCAGATGGGAACAGGCTAAGCCTAACCCTTTAAAGCCTAAACTGGCTTTAGTTTCAAGGACCTGCTTTTTACAGTGATTTACTGTCTTCCTGTTCAATGAGCAACTGTGAGTTGTTTGTAGGGATCCATCTTGTATGCTAACTATGGCAGTACCTGGATTGGTTCTCATAGCTATTCATCTCCTAATTACTTCCTGTTTAGATAATTGTAATGCTCAATTTGGTGCTACCCTTGAAGGCCACATAGAAGTTACTGGTTCAGGGTGCACAGATTTTATAGGTTCATTGCTCTGTGAGCTGCATCGGTTACTGATGGGCTGCCTGATAAAATTCACAGGACTGATGTCACCTACTGTATAAAGCCCTTCATGGTTTGAATCCTGGTTATCCACAAGACTGTGTTTTTCTTATTGTTTCTGCCTGACTGGTAACATCTGGAAAAGTTGGCATGCTCCAGGTCTCAGCTATCATTTGTCATTTTTTTTTGGTTCCCAATAGATGTTGAGAGCCATGCCTATCCTGTGGAATGGTTTGCTTCTTGTGATCTGTATGAGGCTGATCCTGTCAGGTTTCCACAGAGATCTCTTCATTTTGCAGGTCCTGGGATAGGCTAGAGGGATGTGCCCCCAAGTAGTAATTTTTGGTGGGATAGGTGTTTGAGTTGTCCCCTTACCAATGTGTACTATTTACTCTTCTGGATTTCACTATTTGTTGTTAGCTGTTATTTTTCCAGTATTTTTAAATCTGTGGTGTAAGCCACATAGAATTACCCAGCGATTGAGGTCATATAAATAAATGAATAAAATGTTTGTATTGATGTGTTTATAATGTAAGGTTCAAATGCAAAGCTCTGAAGGCTCTGTTATGATTTGTAGAAATTCATAAATAAGATTAATATTAAAGCGAGGCCCAAAAAGGTCCATGAAGGACTGCAGAGCCAACTACAAAAGAAAAATGGCTGTTTTGCTTAGTAGCAAAAACTTATCACAATGACATATAGATCAGCTTTATATAAGAGGTGTCACAACTGAGAAGAGCTTAATTTCATGTAATGGCAAGAGGGCTTCAGAAGGTTTGACAAGGCTTCTAAGGGAGAAGGTTCTTCTCAAATATCCAGGTCTCAGGTAAGGATGAACTGTGTAGAAATGAATAAGACTTTACATAGTGTCCAGAGAGAGCTGCCAGGGACTCCTTGGGGTCCCATCAGCCGGGCAATGCCGGCTGGCGGTCCCCCGACGACATGCCTACTCTGTCGTGGTCCCTGAACTCTGGAGCCAACTTCCCCTGGGGCTCCGCTTGGCCCCCGACCTCTGCACCTTCCACCATGACCTGAAGACCTGGTTATTCGACCAATCCGGGCTGTGACTCATGGGTGGGGTGGTTTTAGATTTTGGTGGATTTTAAGTTTTGTATTTAATTGGGACCATTAGTTTAATTCTTTTTTAAGTATTTATTGTGCTTGTTTTATTGTAAGCCGCCCCGAGTCTTCGGAGATGGGACGGCATATAAGTCCCATTAATAAATAAATAAATAAATTATGGGCAAGATATGTTTCCTAATGTGTATTCCAGTTCACAATATCTGTGCCTTCGTTTTGTATGAATTGAAATATGAATGATGGACACACAGACGTAGCACCTCAGTTTAAGCATGACACGGAAGTGCCCATTCTAGGTTTTCCATTTCATTGATGGGAAGTGCTGGGCTAAATTTTACATCATTCCTAAGCTTATTTGGGGCACAGGAAGTAAAGTCCAGGAGAGTATCATCAGTTGTTAATTCCCCTAATAGTTTTTTTTAAATTAAGTTCAAACATTTATTGTAATATCAAAACATTTCAGAATATGTTCAGGAACATTTCAGGCTTTCCATTTAAAAAGAAAAAAAAGGGGGGAAAGGTCTTTGCCAAGAAGTACAGCACTCCTCATTCTGGATAAACTATAACAGGTCACTGTCTTGATGGAGGCTTTTAGATGCAATTTATAGTCTCAGTTGCCGAAAAGAGCAGATTAGAAAGTATAAACTCACAATGTTTTTGGCTTTGCTTTTGACTACAGTCATCGGTCAATTTCAAAAGACATCTTTACTTGGAAAGAGCTTACATCCTACAACGATACTTTAACACCATCACATAATAGCTTCTGTCTCTCCCAGATCCTTGGGAAGGACTTGATACATGGATAAAAATGCCAAATCGAGTCTAAACATCTGGGTGACTGTATGACGGATCCTAATAATAAAAACAATCTTGTGACCATATCTGTAATATCATCAAGCATCCACATCTGCCTAACCCAGGTCCTTGGAAAGAAGGTCCTTGATAGATTGATAAAAATGCCAAATCCAGTCAGAACGTTCTGGCTGACTGTGCAACCAACCATCATCATCATCACATGCTGTTATTTACATCATGCTTAAAAACTAAGTGTGGAACAAAAATAAAGGACTATCAATTATTGAAAATATACAAACTTATAAAATTAACATATATTACAAACCTAAATATCTCTACCCTAAGGCACGGGTGTCAAACTTGATCGTGTCTCGTGACATTACATGACGTAAAACAACATTTTTTGCCTTTGCGGAGCCAAGGTGGGCGTGGCCTGCGCATGATGCATCTGGCCTGCGTGCTGCCAGTTTGACATCCCGTCTCTAAGGAGCAATAGTATTTAATATAATTTATTCATCTTACTGTAGATATGGAATGGTTATTTAGAATAAAAGGAGTAAATAAACAAGATCACATAAAACGTACTAACAATACATAACTCATTAGGTAAAACCTATAATAAAAGTCATGGAAGCCTCTCATCACAACTAGTTCCTCAATTATAGAAAAGCCTCAGAATCAATAAAAAGAACAACTGTCAAATGTGTTTTTAAAATCTAAGGAAAACTCTCCAAAGAGGAGGGAGGAAACATGGAAAATGTTGGCCTCACCCATGTAAATGTGCCTACTGAGAATGTTGCTCACCAGTGGTAGGATTCAAAAAATTTTACTACCAGTTCTGTGGGCGTGGTGTGGTGGGCATGGTGTGGCTTAGTGGGCATGGCTTGGTGGGAGTGGCAGGGGAAGGATACTGCAAAATCCCCATTCCCTCCCCACCCCACTAACCTGCTTTCCAGCTCCGTTCTCCTCTGCAGGGCAGCAAAAGAAGACCCAGCCAATCAGCTGGGACTCGGGAGGCAGAGAATAGATGGGGGCGGGACCAGTCGCTGGTGGTATTTGCTGGTTCTCTGTACTACTCAAAATTTCCGCTACTGGTTCTCCAGAACTGGTCAGAACCTGCTGAATACCACCTCTGTTGCTCACCCACATTGTCAGACAAATATTGACTGGTATGTGGTAGGCCAGGATGTTGTGGAAGAGCATCTTTGTGCAACCTAAGAAGGCTGGCTGAGAATCTGGGAGCCTTTCCAAACCACTGGTGGTACCGGATCAGAGAAGACTGTCTTGTTCCCTTGTAACCATATATTTTCCCTTTAGTATTCACCTACAGCACTGCCAATATGGAAACGTGTGAGGATTACCATAGCCAGTGCTCCCCAAATGCATTCTGCACCGATTATAGCACCGGCTTCTGCTGCCGCTGTCAGTCTAAGTTCTATGGGAATGGCAGGCACTGCTTGCCAGAAGGTATGTCCATTTACATTCCTAGATGCCACTGAAATGTGTCAGGGGTGGGTCTGAGATGTCTCTGCACCAGCTCTGTATTTCCTTGGGCAGATGTGTGCAACTGCAGCATGAATAATTCAGCCATCTACTACTAAAACTCTTCTGTCTGTAACCTTTAACTGGGCATTATAAGGCAGCATTTTTTGAACCAAGGTACCTCATATGGGCTAACTTACAGAATGCATCCAAAATCAGATCCCATGATTTTTGTGGGATTGAAATTTGTCAAATTTGTGGATGCTTCAGTGATACTGCCCAGAGTTCAGTAGGCCGATCCTTCCCTAGTCTTCTAGAGCAGGAGTCTCCAACCATGGCAACTTAATCTGGCTGGGGAATTCTGGGAGTTGAAGTCCACCAGGCTTAAAGTTGCTAAGGTTGGAGACCCCTGTTCTAGAGGCCTGGTAGATGCCCCCCTCTTCAGTTACTGGGGATCAAGAGGACCGGTCTCATCCTAGCCCTCTGGAGGCTAGATAGACTGGCCTTACCATCAGCTGCCTGACGGCGGTTGCCTGGAGTCAACTTAGCAGGAAGCCAGAAATTACTCCTATTCCCACTGCTTTTTTGCCCTTGATTATTCTGTTTCTCTGTTAGGTAAGGAAATATCTCTGAAATGATGACCTAACAGGTCTCAGGTTGTTTAGTATAGAAAGAAAAAGCACTTTCTCTGACTCATAGAGCTCAAATAAGTGATTTTAATAGCAATAGCACTTGGATGTATATACCACTTCACAGTGCTTTTACAGCCCTCTCTAAGCGGTTTACAGAGTCAGCATGCTGCCCCCAACAATCTGGGTCCTCATTTTACTCACCTCGGAAGGATGGAAGGCTGAGTCAACCTTGAGCCTGGTGGGATTTGAACTGACTAATTGCAATCAGCTGGCAGTCAGCAGAAGTAGCCACTCTAACCACTGTGCCACCACGGCTCTTAAGTTTGTTTTGAAGCTTAGGTGCTGTGCTGTGCAGACAAACAATGGATTTTTTCCCCAATTTTTTACACAAGAGAAAAGGGTTTGGTGAAGTTCTAATCGGAAAGTGGTGTTCTTACACTTGTCATGGTTACATATAAGCCAAGGGATGTGCGAATGCTCTGTATTTCATTGTAAAATCATCTGTGAAGTGATTCCCCCTGCTTTTCTGTGCTTCAAGTCAGTCCCTAAAGAAAACATCTGTAGGGAACCTGTGCAATGAATAAAACTAGACTGAAATGGGATTGGTAGTTGGTGGTTCAGTGTATTGTTGGAAGACAGTTTGTTTCAAAATGTTACGTGAATCAGGTTACGGTATTGAGCCATAGTCTGCTTTCTTTATTTGGGCCTACCATAGTATGTATTTTATTGACTTAGGTTGAAGGGTTTAGCATGCTTTGGGAACCCTTCCACGGAAGATCTTCCAGTTAGGAATTTTAAATCCTCTTCTTTTACCGTGGTATAGATATTAATGCATGAAAGAGATTTCCCTGTGTAAAATCTTTAATGATGGCCTCCTCTGGGAACTTCTGGTCCTTAGTTGGCTGATAATGCTTTTGCTTCTTAGGAGCTGCTCATCGTCTAAATGGCAAAGTGAGTGGAAACCTCCTGGTAGGACAAACACCAGTGCGTTTTAGTGAAGTAGATCTACATGCATACATTGTTGGCAATGATGGAAGAGCATACACGGCTATCAGCCACGTGCCTCAGCCAGCTGCCTCGTCCTTGATGCCACTGGCTCCCATCGGGGGCCTGTTTGGCTGGCTTTTTGCTCTGGAGAAACCTGGCTACGAAAATGGCTTCAGCGTCACTGGTGAGTAGAACATGGCCCTCATCCAAACAGATGAGCCTGTTTATTTATTTATTTAACAAACTTGTAGGCTGCCCACCTTGCCAGGGGTGACTCCAGGTGGTTTACAGACATTGGATAAAATGCAGAATAAACATTTAAAAAATAAATATAGATCTTAAATTTAAAAATTCAATTAAAATAAAGCTAAGTAGGATAGCAAGGGTGTGCACAGAGAGGAATGTTCTCTATTCCATTAGACACCTCCAACGTACCACAACCCTAATAGGATCCTGGGCTAATTTGGCATAGCCATGTCTTCAAGGCCTTTTGGAAAGCCAAAAGGGTGGGAGCAGATCTGACCTAGGAGAGCAAGAAGTTCCAGAGGGTGGGAGCCATGGCAGAAAAGAGTCTTCTTCTAGACTCCATCAGCTGAAATTCCTTGGTTGACAGAGTCCACAGCATGCCTCTTTTGATGACATGAGTGGGGCGGGCTAATCCTATCTGTGTGCATGTGGTTTCCATACAAACAAATTTGTGCTCAAGAAATATCAAAGCCATAAATGTACAGGTAGTCCTCATATTTTATTCCAATCTCATTTTAAATCATTTTTATTGAATTTTAGTAATAATTTGTGTTTGGAACTCTGCACTGTGATATGGCCTATGGCAGGGGTGTCAAACTCAATTTCATTGAGGGCCGCATCAGGGTTGTATTGGACCTCGGGGGGGCAGGTGGGCGTGGCCAGGGTGGACGTGGCCAGCTCGATGTCACTTGTGTCGGGGACACCTGTGGTGACCCGAGCGCTCTGACAGTGAAAACAGGCTCCTGATCTCTGTTTTCAGCTGGGGCAGTCTCCTGCAATCCTCTGCCAGGGAAAATGGACCTCCATTTTCGCTGGCAGAGGCACCGTGGGCCCGTCCTTTACTGTTTCCAGGGTGGCTCCATGGGCCAGATCTAAGCACCCCGCAGGCCAAATCTGGCCCGCGGGCCTTGAGTTTGACACCCCTGGCCTATGGGCTAACCAATAAACTAAACTCTTAACTCTAGATAGCCTTTGACTTACAACCACTTGTTTAGTGAGTTTGAAGTTACAATGGCACAAAAAAAAAGCGACTTATGACCATTGTTCACACTTACCACCATTGCAGCATCCCCATGGTCATGTAATCAAATTCGACGCTTGGTAACTGGTTCATGTTTATGACAGCTGCCGTTTCCTGAGGACACGTGATCACTCTTTGCAACCTTCTGACAAGCAAAGTTATAATGGGGAAGCCAGATTCATTTAACAACTGTATTACGAAATTAACGGCTACAATGATTTACTTGACCATGGTGGCAGGAAAGGTAAAATAGGGCGAAACTCACTTAACAACAGTCTTGCTTAGCAATGGAAGTTTGGGCTCAATTGTGGTCATAAATTAAGGACTGCCTGTATACACATTTGCCTACCTTATTCATGCCAGGAAGATGGAATGAACTGTGAAGTATTTTCTTCCAGTCACTATTATAAAGACTAGAAGCACATTCCTCTGGGTCTGGCCCTGTACTTTAGCTGATGCTGTATTTCAGGGCCTTAAAATTCCGTGTTTATGCTGGGGCTTATTGTTTTTAATGTTTTTCTCCCTTAACGCTCTTCCCCAGGTGCTAAATTCACTCATAGTCTGGAAGCTACGTTCTATCCAGGAGAAGAAAGAGTTTTCATCCAGCAAACAGCCAATGGTCTGAATGCAGAAAATTACCTCAGTGTTAGGACTGAAATTCAAGGGCGAGTGCCTTATATTCCTAAGAATTTTACAGTCCACATAGCCCCTTATAAGGAAATATACCATTACTTGGATTCAGGTACGACTGATTGCTGTATAAATAGTCATTTGTCCTTTGGAGGCCAGCCATGCTGTCAGAGTCCACCTGCCTTCACAATCTTGCAGTTAAGATAGATTTTTTTTTAAAGACAAGAATCCTATGACATGAAAGTTAGTTGATGTATTCAAAGCTCTAGTTAACATTTAGAAAAGTTAAAATAGGAGGAGGGAAAAGTAGTAGGTATCTTCACTGTCTTGAGTTATTTATAAAAATAACAAACACAGGATATAAATAAAATTCCCCTTTCCTAAACTGGACATTTGAAAGGATGAAAATTCCACCATCCATCAAGCAAATTAGTTGCTATGCAGCAAACTGTTGTCATTTTTTTTGCTAAGTTGCATTTCTGTAAATAAATAGCATACATGATTTTTTTTAAAAACGAGAGGAATTGGCATTAGTTCTGTAAGTTCAGTTCTAAGTTTCCCCATTTTTTTCATGCTGACAAATACACTGCTGTGATTGCATCAGTTAATGCACAATTTTAAAAGACTATCTTGATCTTCTAACATTGCAGTGTGTGGACTGTATAATGTGGCACCTCAGGGCAATGCAGCGGACAGGGGCACCATGGGATATTTTACATTTTTGTAATATCCATTGGCAAAGTTGAGTTTTGTGGTATCTATCATGCCTTCGCAACCTGAAGAGCTCTGTGAACCAAGAAAGTCTGAGAACCTTTCTTCTAGCCAAGTCTAACACTTTAAAAAAAAATCTTTTATAGTTGTGACATCTACTTCTTATCGAGAATATTCCCTAATTTCTGGAAACATCAACCAAAGTTTCTCCTACCAGCTGCAGCAGAATATAACCTACCAAGAGTGTCCACATGCACGCCATCTCAGGTTACTTCGAACTACCCAGCAGCTGACGGTGGACAGGATCTTTGCTTTATACAATGAGGAGGAAAGCGTACTTCGGTATGCCATTACCAACCAAATTGGGCCCTTAGGAGGTGAGTTTGGATTGGAATGAGAGATTTTGAGCAGTTTTGCATTTCAGCTTCATTCTCTCTACTAATTTAAATTCCTTGGAAGTGTTGGCTGCCAATCTATATATATATAAGTGAAATACCACTCACGCATCATCACAAAATCTCCAGAACCATAAAGCCTACAAACTTGTAATTTGGCACCTATGTTCCTCTTGGCTTCTAGGTGCTCACTATGAAAGGATTTTTCGAAATGACCATCAGAGCATTAATATTTCGTATATTATTATTAACACGCTCTGATGCTAAGGAGTTCTATTCCCCCTCCCCACCTGAAAAGAAATCTGTTCCAAATGCAAAACACAAGCAGAGGAGAGGGGTTTCAGTTTTAGTTTCACAGCAGCAACCAGCTTTAGTACAGAACAGTTGAGCTAAGCCATGCCCAGGCTCCTTGCTGTCTCCTTCTTGCTCACACAGCAAATACTGTTTCAATTTCTGAACAGTCCTCAACTCTCTCACACACTGACAGGATGCTAGCCAGATGAATACCGATGGATACTAGCAGGCAGAGGCAGAATTCCCCCCCCCCTTATTTTGCTTCCCAAAAACTAAGCCCAACCACATAGTTTTGCACTGGAACTAGTTTTGTAGCGAAGCACAGGTATCGAGCTAGTCTCTTAAGATTATAATATTGAAAAACAAAGCCATACTTCTATACTAGTGCATACAATAAATGGCTAGGCAGAATCTGTGTTTCTGCATTGAATATTTTCCAGGATAAAGGAACTGCTTGCTTTGAAATGTAAGGAACATTTATTTGTGCTTTCAAAGGTATAATGGTCATTCCAGGCAGACTCTCCTGAATACTGAGCTCTAAGGAAGAGCCAGAATTACTTTTCCAACATAGAAGATAAAATTCACGTGTTCTCAGAGACAGACTTGTAAATGGAATTGCCGGTCAACATGTTGTGAACTAGAGTTTTGTTTTTTAAAATAAAAGCTTCTTCACAATACAGGTAGTCCTCGACTTAACAACAGTTCATTTAGTGACTGTTCAAAGTTACAATGGCACTGAAAAAAGCGACTTGTGACCATTTTCATACTTACAACAATTGTAGAACCCTCATGGTTTCATGGTCCAAATTTGGGTGCTTGGCAACTGGCTTACAATTATGATGGTTGCAGTGTCCCAGGGTCATATGATCACCTTTTGGCAAGCAAAGTCAATAGGGAAGCCAGATTCACTTAACAACTATGTTACTAATTTGACAACTACAGCGATTCACTTAACGACACTGGCAAGAAAGGTTGTAAAATGGAGCAAAACCCACTTAACAAACGTCTCACTCAGCAACAAAAATTTTGGGCTCAATTGTGATCGTAAGAGAACTACTGGCATGCAAGTTGTTTCCGTTGGTATCACTCTCCAAATATCATTTTCGTGGTTCTTCACATAAGACAGAGGTCTCCAAACTTGGCAACTTTAAGACTTGTGGACTTCAACTCCCAGAATTCTCCAGCCAGGAGTTGAAGTCCACAAGTCTTAAAGTTGCCAAGTTTGGGGACCCCTGACTTAAGGGGATTATTTATTGGGGGGGGGATAGAAACTGAGATGCCTTTTGACTTCTCTGCTGCCTTTTTCACCCTTTTACCCTTCCCTGAGCTTGTGAAACTACGCTTCCGGAAGCAATCAACGAGGATTAGCCAGACTTCCTGCCCGATAATGATAAAGAGATTTCAGTGTGCGTGGGCTGCAACCTTAGAGTGCCTCCTTCCAAGACGAGGGGGTCGGTCCATGGCTTCCCTAACAACAAGAAGCACATTGTTGTCTTCCGCTCCCACTCTTAAGTATGTAAATGAGTTCCAGATTTCAGGATTAGGAATCCAAATGTAAGGTTAAAAAAAAGGCATAGTTGAAGGATGAGTGTTTATCCAGCTGTAAATCCTGGAGATGGTATATAGAGAAAACTTAGTTCACTTGAAAGCAATAGGAAACTATGAGTAAATTCCACAAATCTATCGAAGAGAGTGGAATAATTATTAGTTGCTATCATAACATTTAAACCCCCTCTAGATGTATTTGAAGTCAACGCTGGGATGGGATGGGATGAAATAGAATAGAATAGAATACTTTATTTGGCCAAGTGTGATTAGACACACAAAGAAATTGTCTCTGGTGCAAAAACTCCCAGTGTACATGCCCAGCAATAGAATAATAATAATAACAGTAGTGATACCAATAAGAGGGTTTCATTATTTGTAGTTATTGGCCTGTCTGTCAGAGGATGATGGGAAATGTAGTGCAACTTCTTAAGGGACATCAGCTTGAGGAAAACAATCTAAATGTCAGACTTTCCATCTTAAACTTGGCAGTTGTTTAATAGGCACTCCGGCTTTTGCACCAGAGACAACTTATTTGTGTGTCTAATTACACTTGGTCAAATATTCTATTCTATTCTATTCTATTCTATTCTATTCTATTCTATTCTATTCTATTCCATTCCATTCCATTCCATTCCATTCCATTCCAGTTAGATAAGAATTTTTCATGTTAGGATGAAGTCATCATAATCAATTGTCCTCTGTTAGTATAACAAGGAGGTCCCTCTTATCTTTTTTACAAGTACTTCTTTTTATATTTTTTGTATCCACAGAGGATACAAAAGGTAGACAGAGGAGGTACAGCTTTTCTTTCATAGATATACAGCTAAATAACTCTTTATCATTTGACATAACTGACCTGAGAAAATTGAGCTCCCAATCACCTGCCACACACCTAATATGTATCAAACATTAATCACCTCCTGCTTTCAGGGATTTAATAAGGCTCTATCTCAAAAAATGAGAGGCAGTGAAACATGCCCCAGTTCCTTTTATTTTACTCTAACGTTCCGGCCAATTTTCACTGAGGAAGTAATTTGTATTGGAAATATGGCTACCCGAACTGTAACCAGAACTGCAGCCAAACTGTAATAGACAACACATTCTGCACAAAGAAGATTGGAAGCCATAACTGGAGAGCTTCCCTTTAACATGCTAAGTTTCTGGGAGTACTTGCTTTTGGCATTTTGAGCTTTGTTTCTTTATGGAGGAAAGAATGTTTGGTTCTTTGCAGTCAGGCTCTTTGCAGTTCAGACAACTTAATATGTGGAATAGATTGCTCTATTCAAGTAGATCCATTGCTAGAAACATCACTTAGGACAGTCTTCCACAACATTATGTTCTCCAGGTTGGGGAAAACATGACTATGATTCCAAGCAAAGATGGTGTCTAGAATTCTGGGAAGTGTAGTTGTGGGAATACTTGGATTGGGATGCGCTCTTGATAATGATCAGAATGATTGCTCTTTCATCTGGGTGCAGAAGGTATGATGGGTTCATAGATAGAGGAAGCTGCATCCATGGAAACAGGTTTAAAATAGCCTCCTTGGTGTAAGAGGACACTCAGAAGCTACTTCAAAGAAAAATACCTTTTCTCCTCACGTTTTTTTTACACAAAGTAGTTGTGAAAACTCAACAGAGGCTATCTGAAGTAGGTTCTTTAGGGGAAAGGCAGAATATAGACACAAAAGGTCTCACTGATTTGCTTGCTGTTTTAGACAGTTCTGGGCCAACTGCAGTGAACCCATGCTATGATGGCACCCACATTTGCGACACAATGGCACGATGCCAGCCAGGGCTTGGTCTGGAGTACCTCTGTGAGTGCACTGCTGGGTACTGGGGAAATGGCAAAGAATGTGGAGGTGAGTAGGACAAATCTTTTACTTCTTGTCTTGTCTCAAAGCTCTGACATTTTATCCTAGGAATCTGCTGCGAGTTTACAGATTTGCTTTGGGGAGCAGCAGAAGCTACCTGTAGTAACTCTTATTTGCAGAAGATGCTTCACTTTATTACTAAGTTGGCCCATTTCTGGTAAATTCACAAAGTATACTAGGGAAAAACAATTAAACATAGTCAAGACTAGTACATGGCATACATATAACTGTTCCGTCTTTAGCCTGGCGTAGCATCTTATGTGACCACAACTGCTAAATTAAATCATGGATACGTCAGTATTATGGAAGTTGTAGTTCAACAACATCTGAGAAGCCCATGTTTGATAATCATTCAAGTGAACCACAGTGCTGAAAAAATAATTTTATGACTGGTTCTCATACCTCCAAATGTTGCAGCATTCCATAATCAGATGATTGCTGTTTGTATGCTTCACAGCTGGTCTCTCACAAGCAGAGTCGATGGAGAAGCTGGCAGTAAAATCACAAGATGCAGTCACATGATGTCTTGCTTAGGAATGGACTGCTCCATCACTGGACAGACCACCATCTGTCTGGGATGATATAATTTCTCCTGTCTGGGATGATATAAGGCCTCCTGTCTTGGGCAGGGGGTTGGACTAGAATAGTGGTCCCCAAATTTTCCAGCTTGGCAGCCTGATGGGAGGGAGAGCGAATGGTTTTGTGTGAGTGGCAGGTGTGTGTGAGAGCATGCAGAGTTCCATTTGCACAAGCAGTGGGTATGTGCACCTGCTGCTTGTGTCAACTCAAAAATATTTCTCTGGTCTTTTAAGAGTTGTCAGCAGAGAGGGAGTGAGGGGAGTAATGCATACCGTAGATAATCGCTAGGGAGCCGAAGTTTCTGGCACGCAAGATTATTACTGGGAGAGCATGATTGATGACTCTTGGCTATGGATGTGTCCCATTGGAGAATATACATCCAGGGGTTGGGGGAAGACCAGAGTCAAGGGTGAGATGAATGATGTATCTTAGTGTTGGCTGCACCCAGGTAATGCCGACATGTTCATTCCTAATAAATGATTTTTTTAAAACTCTGAGAGATGCAGCTAGAGACTCATGATTCGAATGGGGGTGGATTGTCGGAGCCCTGACAGCTTGCACAAGTGGAGCTTTACGCATGAGTGCTCACCACTCGCACAAGTGGGGCTGCATACACACTGCTTGCACAACTTTGTTCCAAATGGGCTGTGGCCCAGGGGTTGGGGACCCCTAGACTAGAGAGTCTCCTCTTCCAGCCCTATGATTCTTTGATTCTAAGAGATAGGATAAACATACTTCAGATTGTAGTAGCTATACGTACCCAAGGTCTGTTTGTTTCTAGACCTGTGCTAAATTAAAGGGAAGTTCGTTTCTACCCATCTGCAAAATTGGTTAAAGATGAACTGGTGTTTTCAACACATTTCAGAGATTATTAAGCTTTGGGACTTCCCACTTGCAAACATCTGGAATCATTTGGCCCCAGTTGTGTTTTCATAGCTGAAACAAGGTTGAATGTCCTGGTTGGAATGAGCTAGATGAGAAGCCAGGGAGTCAATGGTTATAATATGAAATGTGCTGTAGCATATGGAAATATTAATGAAAGCTTTCCTGCTTTAGGCCTGGATGTTGATTTGTCCCATTCATCTTGTTGCTCCTTCTCAGATGTCAACGAATGTGCTGAGGGCCTCAGCAGATGCAGCCAGGGTGCTCTGTGCATCAACACACCGGGCAGCTATCGATGTGAATGTCCCAGAGGATACCAGTTGGCACCTAACCAGGCTTCCTGCATAGGTATGGAATTGCTTTATTTTGAAGGGGGCCTGCCCTGAACAGAAGGAATACAAGACCTGGCATAATTGACCAAAAATTTGCAGTTTGGGGCTCATCTGAGGAGAGGAAAGCAGAAAAGGAGAGGCTATGAGATAAAATAGTGTATTGTACACTATTGTGCTTATCAGTATTCTCAACTAATACAATTATCTCTTAAGATCAAATCTTCTTCCTTGAGATCTCCCTTTCTTTTACTCAGAAACATACAACATACTCATTTTTCTTTTGGAGTCCTTGGTGCTCTCTGAATTTAGTTTTTTGCTTGCAGAAGTTTCAGTACCAAACTAGGTAACATCATCAGTGCTAGTAGTGTGGGGATTTCCCCCTGTTTATAAAGTAGCTTGCCTTGAAGGTGTTGGTAGAAATGTGGGTTTTTTTCTAAATTAGGTTGGTAATTCCTGAATTAGGTTATTGTTTTCTGCTTGATTGTTAGTCTGGGGTTAATCCCTACTTATCTGACTGTTGACTGATGGAAAGGATGTATACTGCTTTTTTTGTTTCTTTCTCAACTTTTTATTGTTTCTTTTGAATAGTGTGTAAAAGGTGGTTCATCTCTATGTATCTGTTGATGGCTGATTTGTCTCAATGCCAAGATTCCAAGAATTTCATAGTGGTTTTGAATTTACGTTGATCTAGGATGCTCAGTTTCATAATAGAAACTGTGGTTGACTTTGTCTATATCTTTCCATGTCTCTCTCTTGTTTATGTCTCCAGTCATATTAGGCATGTTGAGGCCAGTACACCATAGATTTTATTTATTTATTTATTTATTTATTTATTTATTTATTTATTTATTTATTTATTTATGAGATTTATATGCCGCCCTATCTCCCTGAGGACTCAGGGCGGCTTACAATACTAAAAACAATACAATATAAATATTAAAAAAAATTAAACCAAAAATCTCATAAATCAGTTAAATTTAAAAACAACCACTAAAACCACTATATTAGACACAGTTTTATCCCAAGCATATTCATCGTATTTGGTACAAGACCTTAAGTCTCCCTAATCCAGAGACATCCACAGGAGTCTTTAAGCCACCTGTTTTGGAATGTATTCATCAACCAAAAGGCACATGTGGTATAGAGCAGGGGTCTCTAACTTTGGCAACTTTAAGCCTGGAGGACTTCAACTCGCAGAATTCCCCAGCCAGCAAAAATGGCTGGGGAATTCTGGGAGTTGAAGTCCTCCAGGCTTAAAGTTGCCAAGGTTGGAGACCTCTAGTATAGAGAATTACACTCACTTGATGTCAGCAACCTGACATCAAATACACTAAATGTCCATTTCATTATGGTCCTCTGTATCATGAGGCCTCCCTTCCCACAATTTGCCATTGGGTTTCTGGCTGGAGTCCAGACTGAAAAGTTCTGATGAGAGAAGTTCCTGTTGTTAGTTTTGTTTTGGGTCTTCGGTTTTTCACACTTGATTTTTAATTTGTATTGTATTGTTTGCTAATTTGGGCAGATTGTTAATCTGCTTTGTAGTTGTACATCTTTTAAATAATAATCCATTCTCTTTTTATTTTCTTGTTAAGAAATGAGAATCTCAGGAAGCAGAAATTCTGTTGGATCTCTATGTTTGCACAATGTTGATAATTAGAATTCCTGGCCTCCATATGACAGATATGACATATGACAGATCTATATATGTATGTATGTATGTATATGCATCTGTATATAAAAGGATGCATGAATTACTTTAGCAGGTGTAACCAATAACACAAAGTTTGGCCTTACTTTTGTCACAGATTTCTCTGATTTGAATGGGAAATGTATGTTTGTTTTCCAGCCTGGTTTTAATTAACTTTCCACTGACAACTAAGAAGTTGTCAAGAAAAGGCAGGGAGGTTGGAAATTGGGAGAATGGAGGTAGATGAGAAAGAGAAGAAACTTGAGAATCTATTTGGAAAGTCTAGTCTGCTGCTTTACCGCCAGAGGTTTTACTTGGTATTGTTCACATGAATTTCGACCATAAGGATTAAAACAGCCCAACTGCGAAATACATTAAATAAAACAAATGCTATATTTGGCAAGGAGAGTCTGTTTTCCGTGCTTTTGTGTTATTCCAGAATGAATCCACTCTCATATGTCATAAACTAAACCTTTAAGTTGCTGGAAAATTCTGCGGATGAATTTTGTCTTGGGAAATCCTACTGTTTATTCTTTATGAATCACACTCTAGCTCTAGAGTCAGGTGAGGCATAGTACTGTATAAAAAGTTTAGATCTCCTCCCCCTCTTTTCTCATACATTTCTCTGCAGTACTATTTCTGATGCTTTCTTTGAAAAAAAAGTTTTTATGCACAGTGAATGCAAGCTTTTGCGGTCAGCTCTGATTAAAATCAGTGGAAAGCTGTAAAGTTATTTTGATGTAAAGCACCAGGAACAGGTTATAAATTTGAATAAAGGAAAGAGCAGCAGGAAGATGTTTAGTACTCTCTTATTTTTTTAAAAAGGCAATACCCTTCTCATCCTGCAAATGTTTCATCTTCAGTGGGAAAAATATTAACCATTGAAGGAAGCTGACTATGTGTGTGTGTATGTGTGTGTGTTTCTTTGAGTTTGCCCCAGAGGGTAATATATATATTGTAATATAAGAGAGTCCTATATTTCCTGCCCTCATACTGGGGTAGTTGCTGTAATCTGGAACATAACTGTGAGATAAAGGATGAAACATTTGGGTTTTGGGAGGAAAGGGGCATTTTAAAATGCACAAGAGGGCTCATTCTTCAAAGAAGTTGCGACTTTCCCCAGAACTGCAGGATTGAATTGTGGGGTCCTTGATGCTCTCTGAGCTTGATTGTTTTCTTGCAGACATTTCATTACCCAAATTTGGTAACACCATCAGTGGTAGACTAGCATTGATGATGTTACCTGGTTTGGGTAATGAAATATTTACAAGAAAACAACAAAGCTCAGAGAACATCAAGGACCCCTCGTAGGATAACTTGCCTTGAGTGAGAACTCTGGGTTGATTGGTTCAATGATCCATTGGTTTGTTTTCTTGGCTGCCCATTCTCAGAAGTCTTCTTCAATACCAAAGTCCGAAGGTGTCAATACTTTTTCCTATTCTGCTTCTTTAAAGTCCACCCACAACCCATGACACATAGACAATCTTAATGTTGTGCCTAGCAAATCCTGACCATGTGATATCACCGCTTTTCCCATTGCAAACTTTTCCCCTGCAAAACATGCTATTAGCAGCTCCTGATCATGAAGAGGCTGTCCAAGGTGACTTAGATGACTCATCTGTCATCTAGAAACCTAAGAGTCATTGAGGCCACTCAACCTGATTGCTTGCTCAGTGCAGGAATACAAATGATTGTCTCACCTCTGCTGGAAATCCTCAAGGGCTTCCCATCACTTCCCTGGAAGGGAAAATGAACTGCAGTGCAGCAATTGACTTCTCCTTTTCCTCTCCCAATTTTAACCTTTTCAGCTATTGGTCCACCACCCAATCCTTGTGAAACAGGGACTCACAACTGTGATTCAGCTGACCGGGCACGATGTGTCTATCATGGAGGCGTTTCATTCAGCTGCCTGTGCCTAACTGGTTATGCTGGCAATGGGCACAACTGCACAGGTAATTGACAGATAGTTGTAATGGGCATGGCATGTGGGAAAGACCTTGGGGAAGAAGAGATGCTACCAAGGGAATAGTCAAATAAGAGACAGCTGGATAGTGGGAGGGGCGACAGGGTCAGAAAAGACCCTTCCTAGAAAAGGCCCTCCTAGTTTCTCAGACTGTCAAGGAGATGGGGCCAATTATCCTTTCAGATTAATCAGATTAATCAGATGGGAATCATAATCCACATAAGCTAATTCCAGCTTTTTGTAAAGCTATGACAGAATATTGCAAATCTGAAAATACAGTTTTCCCCCAATCTCTCCCCAGACATCAGTCTGTCAAAAAACTGCTGATGTTGGATTAGAGGTAAAAATGTCTCTGTATCCAGACCAGTGAGATGGACTGGAAAATCCTGAATTTGTTTGTTTGTTTCCTGCCTTTATTATTTTATAAATAACTCAGGGTAGTGACACATACAATACTCCATTCTCCTCGTATCTTCCTTCAACAATCACTCTATGAGGCGAGCTGGGCTGAGAAAGAGTGATTGGGCCAAAATTATCCTGCTGGCTTTCATGCCTAAAATGGGACTAAAACTCACAATCTCCTGGCTTGTAGCCTGGATGCCTTAACTCCAAAACAAAACTGGCTCTTATTCTAAATTGTAGAAAACTTCAAATGAGTGTGCTTTTGCTTAGCACCTTCATCTCAATATCCACATTCAACACAAAGATTTGGGCTGCCTTATTTGTGAGTGTGGAACAACCATGAAATCCCTGCTTCTCTCTCTCTCTCTCTGTTTGGAACAGCCACTGAAAAAAAAGTAAACATATACAACTTTGACAAAATTCCCAGAAAACCTTGACAGTGGAAACCATTCTGGTGTATATACCTCTAGTTCAGATTGATTCCAAACTGAATCCAATCTTGATGTTTTCTATCTCTTTGACAGATGTGGATGAATGTCAGGAAGAAAAATGCCACCAAGCTGCCATTTGCCACAATTCACCTGGCTCCTTCGCCTGCAGCTGTCGGGCTGGCTATGTGGGGGACGGTTTCCAGTGCACTCCAGGTAGGGGTCCAAAGGTGGGATAGTTACAAAACCATCAAAATGCCCATCCATCCCCATCTTTCAGTGCAAAATCTTCAGCTCCCCAAGTACAGTTACCCAAGAACAGGTTGCTGATTTACAATCACAACTGAGCCCAACATTTCTGTTGCTAAGTGAGAAATTTGTGAAGTAAGTTTTGCCCTATTTTACAACCTTTGCCACAGCTGTTAAGTAAATTATCGCAATTGTTAGGTTACTAAGATGGTTATTAAGTGAATCTGGCTTCCCCGTTGACTTTGCTTGTCTTACAAGGTTACAAAAAGCGATTACATGACCCTGGGACACTGCAACCATCATAAATACGAGTCAGTTGCCAATCATCTGAATTTTGATCTCATGACCATGGGGATGCTGCAATGGTCATAAATGTGAAATTGGTCATAGGTCACTTTTTTCAGTGCCATTCAGTGCCATTTGAATGGTCACTAAATGAACTGTTGTAAGTCAAGGACTACTTGTATACATTTCCTTAGCTGGGGATGGATTTCCAAGTTGTGCTAATAGTGCACATCCTCCTCCTTCCCTCACATCTATATACTGCTGTCTCCCACCGGGTTTCACAGTAGCTTACAATAAGATGATGTGACATGCATGGCCCAAGAATTCCAGCACCCAAAAATATCAGTATTGATACTTCTATATTATATACCATGTTTCCCTGAAAATAAGACCCTGTGTTCTATTTTTTTTGCCACCAAAAAAGGTACCAGGTCTTATTTTGGGGGGGGGGGGGAGATGTCATCCACTGACTCATCTCACTTGCATGCATTGTCCCCGGCCTCCTTTTTGCTGTCAAGAAGCCTTCAGGAACTTATTCAGCTTTGGATAGTTGCAGCCAGGCCTCGCATACCTTGGCCCATTTCTTTGACAGCCAGCAAGGCTTTCCTGCTTTCCTGAAGGCCTCTGTAGCTGATAACAGAGCTTCAGATCGATCTGGAGCTCTGTTATCAGCTGCAAAGGCCTTCAGGAAAGCTTTGCTGGCTGCAGAAGAAATGGACCAAGGTATGCAAGACCTGGCTGCAACTATCCGAAGGTAAGTAGTAGGGCTGCTCCACCCCTCCCATCCCCACACTAGCTTAATTTTTACCTATGCACCCTGGAGTGGGTGGGATCTTAATAAAGGCTTATTTTGGAAGGTCTTATATTGGGTGCAGGTATAAAAATCAAGCTAGAACTTACTTTCTGAGTAGGTTGTATTTTCAGGAAAACATGGTAGTACTGGTAATAATTTAAAATCTGCAGAACTTCTGCAAGCTGAGTTGATAAGTTTGCTCGCCATTTTTCCTGGCTCCGTTTCTTGCCCTGGGCTGTCCACCACAGGAGATGCTTTTGAAAGCTCACTCTTGCTGCCGAGACCTCAATGTTACAACCTCATTTCCTTCTGACCCACAGAAAGTGTGACAGGACTGACTCGTTGTCAACATGAGCGACTGTATTCCAGCCAGAGAGGTTCTCCCATTCCAGGAGGGCCTCATGTGCCTGAATGTGATGAGAAAGGAAACTACCGGCCACTTCAGTGCCACAGCAGCACCGGGCAGTGTTGGTGTGTTGACACTAATGGCCAGGAGATTCCTGGGAGCAGAATCCCTCCAGGTGATGCCCCACCACGTTGCAGGATTCCAGGTTTGTTTCTTTAAAATGTGTATATATCCTTAAGTTGCTAACAACTCTTTCCAAAAATAAAACAACAGAAGCACTTAAAGTACCTAATACTACAATACAGTTAAAACAGAAAATTTAGTTCATTACTTCTCTGAACCGTTTGGCATTTCTACATGATTTAGACCCTGCTGGCTGAGGAATTCTGAGAGATGAAGTCTACAAGTTTTAAAGTTGTCCAGATTGGACACTCCTGATTTAGACAAATGTTTAGATAAAATTGCAAACAGAATCTATGACTTGTCTTCTCTAAAGTCAGAGAAGGGAACATCGTTTTTCTCCATCTGAACTGGGAACTGAGAGATTGCTCCCCTTTTCTCAATGTGTTTTTCATGGACTAATAGCAAAAGAGTTGCCATCATCCTTGGAAAGCTTGATTAGTAGTTTGAAACCTAAAGCTAAGTCTGCTGACCAGACTTAGCTCTGGGAAGATTGGCTTTCTTGGTAAGAAAGAGCTAACAGTCGAGCTGTGCCCTTCCACATTGTTCCCAGTTATAATTCATTGAACTCAGTGGTGCGTTTCAAAATTTTTTACCACTGGTTCGGTGGGCGTGGCTTGGTGGGTGCTTTGTGTGCGTACACACACTTTGTGCATGAGTGCGCGAAACATGCACTTTGCGCAGGCGCAGAAGCGTTTTGACTCACCTCCTACAAGCCTGCACTCTCCCTGTTGCTTCAGCAGCTGCCGCGCAGCAATCTGCTGTGCCATGCGAAACAGCTGTGCTTCAAAAGCAGGAAATAAAGGTTAGTATGGGAGCCCGGGCATGCGGGCGGGCCCAACAACAGAGCGTCAGAGAGAACTGGTTCAGTCTCCGCTGCTCATCAGCACTACTGGCTCGGCAGAACCGGTAGAATACCACCACTGATTGAACTGTCCATCTGTTCCCCTTCCTCACCTTCAGTATGTATATGAAAGGTACTCCCCCTTTTTTAAAAAACTTGGCACAGCTTATTTTGCAGTTTTTAATATTTTGTTTATTGCCCTGGCTTTGAGAAAGGGTAAGAATTTACAGAGAACATTTATCCCTTCTCCAATCAGCAGAGATTTTATCTTGTTCTGGCTCTGTTGTTAGCATCATTTATTTTCCACCAATTATGGCTCTTAAAATTTAGTTCTTTATTTTCTGTAAGTGAAAAGTAAGATTTTGGGGGAGGCTGCCTTTTGCAGTGTGGATTTGTTGTGTTTTTGCCAAAATGTACTGTAGGAGCTGTGGTGGCGCAGTGGTTAGAATGCAGTATTGCAGGCTAACTCTGCCCAATGCCAGGAGTTTGATCCTGACCAGCTTCCATCTTTCCAAGTCAGTAAAATGAGGACCCAGATTGCTGAGGGCAATATGCTGACTCTGTAAATACTGAGAGGGCTGTAAAGCACTGTGAAGCGGTAGATAAGTCTAAGTGCTGTTGCTACCATACACTTAATCTGGCACAATCTAACTTTCCCATTTTGTGCCTCTCAACCTTGGCACCTTTAAGATGAATCGACATCTATTTCCAGAATTCCCAGGCCATGTCAGCAAGGTTGAGAAATATTGCTCTAAAGGAACTTCATGAATCTTGAACCTGGAGGGGGCTGAAAAGCATGTTCACAGAGCTCTTCATTTTTCCATTACTAATTTTTTATAACTCCAACAGGAAAATAAGAATTTGGGACTACAGCATTGTCCTTGGCTCACTTCTCTTTATGCTGTTTAGGAAAACCCTGTTCCAGCAAGATAAACTTCTACAAGGCAACCCAGCTCCTTTCCCTGATCAAAAGGCAGATGGTGTTGAAATGTATTTATTTGCCAGCAAATAATGCAGGATGCAGCAGAATGACCAGAGCTTAATTTAACTTTGATTTACACTGTCTTTAGATGCATATCTTAAAGATATGGCTAGCTTTTCTTGGTTTTCATTTCACCATATGTCAAATTATGAAGTTGAAGGTGGAGAGAACAAATCTATGGGGGAAGCTTCCTCTTTTTTTGTGGGCTGATCTGGCTTAGATCAGTGGCTTCTTTGAATCTTGAATCTTGTTTTTTGTGCGCCAACTCTTTCTCCTCTTTTATGGGCAGCATATTAGAAGAACTTAAAAATCCTTTGCATCTGCCTATTTTTATTATATACTTTCCCTTGGAATTGATGATGTAATCCAAACATTGGAATGATGAGGAACACATTTTTCTGTAAATAAAATAAATGCAAGGAAACTCAGCTACTACATTTGTCCTCTAGTATCTGACAAATATGGGGAAGACCTGTATGTTAATGTGGTCTTCTCCACCTTTATACCCTCCAGTTGTCCTGGATTACTGCTGCAGTTTAGCACATCTGGAAAATAATAAGTTGGTAAAGACTGCCATTCAGTGTTTTTGCACTGCAGAAGGAATAAGAATTCTTCAGATTAACTTTCAAAATTCAGATTGAAAAATGTCTGAACTTTTAAGCATTTGGCAAGGCCCTCCAAGAATTGGCTCTCAGCCAGGGATGGGATTCAAATTTTTAACAACCAGTTTTGTGGGCGTGGCTTAAGTGGTGGGTGTGGCTTGGTGGTCATGTGACTGGGTAGACATGGCTTGGTGGTCATGTTATTGTTTGGGTGTGACCAACTCAATATCACTCACATCGAGGCACACATCTCCTCACCTGGCCTCTCATGACTGGGGATGCTGCAACAGTTGTAAGTGTGAAAAATGGTCATAAGTCACTTTTTTCAGTGCTATTGTAACTTTGAATGGTCACTCCACACAAGCAAAGTACCAGCAAAGGAGGGGAAAAAAACTCCAGAGGCGTTCCTGAGACAGGAATTCTAGTCCTGCCAAGGATGTAATAAGGGTTAATGGAGAGGCAGTTTCTGTAAGCAACACCAGAATGCTTCCTTCCTGCCTTCCTTACAGGATTAGGCCAGTAATTTCTTCTAACAATCGGTTCTCCGAACTGCTTAGAATGTTAACAACCGGTTCTACCGAATAGGTGCGAACTGGTAGAATCCCACCCCTGCTCTCAGCTCCCTTTATTGTGTTGTTGTGAAGGCCCTGAAAGCATGTCAGAGACTACTGCTGACCCTTTCTCTGAATGACTCCATTCAAGGATGAGACTTCTTTTTTTTAAACAAGTTTTATTCAGTTTTTAATGGTTCAAATAAAGCCCTTTTCAGTAGACAGCATATTCCCGGATCATCACTTTTACATGCAAATATGACAATAGTTCTATATTCATTTTTGACATTTAACTTCCTATTTTATCCCATTTTTACTTCCATTCCATTTTTTGGCAAACAAAGGGCCAAACAAATTAATCCTAGTCTCAAATCTTAATCTCAATCTGTATAACCCCCCATTTCATTTCAAATTAGTTGTAAATATTTTTTTAAACGTTTATATATCTTAAAAATAACAATATGTTTGCCCATCATATAGAAAATAAAGTTTGTCCATATCTATCCTTTAACTATCTTCACATTGTTAATACTCTTATCATTTACATATTTCTTTTATCCGTCAGATTTGCCCTTTCATCACATATTCTCTCCATAATTCTAAATCAATACAAGCTTTAACACAAAAAAGAATAAAAAGAAAACCTAGACTTGCCCCCCCTTTACTACTTTGAAAGTGACACTACAGTGGCTAACATATTAACATAGTGATAATCATTCCCTTTAAAGCAAAAGATAGAATAAAAGAAAAAAGAGAAAATAAAAGCTACATAACATTATATCTCTTTTCAGTCGGGTTCTGCAACACACATCCCCCCTAAAGTTTGTTTATAAAAATTGTAGTAAATTGTTTTACATATAATTCAAATAATATTTCTTATTACCCCTCTTCTCCATGCACCCCCCTTCTTAATACATTAACCATTATCTCTATGTAAACGAGTTTCTTTCTTCATTATATAATTCCCGTATTTCTCTATCTTCTGCTCTTGTTTCTTGTTCCTCTCCTCCCTTTTATCCTGCTATATCCTTCTCCATCCAATTTGAATCCCCCCTCTCTCTTTGCCTTTCTGCTCCCTTTTCTTCTGGACCTTTCTAGCATGCCTAATTTCATAAATGTTCCCCTTTTTAATTACTTTTTAGGTTTTGTTTTTAACCACCCTTCCTTTCCTTTTATTTGTATTAATCTTTGTGTTAATTGTCTCTTTAAAATGGCTTTCCTTGTGCTGGCTCCTCCTTTCCAAGATTCCTTCTTCTTGTTCTTTGTTCGCCATTTCCATGCCCATGTCTTCTGCAACGAGCCAAATTAGTTCAGTCACTTCCTGTAGCAGTTCTTTCATACTTTTAAATTCCATTTTTAATTCCTTGGATGGCCACCAAAGTTTTTATTTTCCTTATTTCTTCTTCTTTAAATTTTCTAAGATCTTAGCCCAAGTCCAGAGTCTATATCAATATCACCAACTAATCCAGCAGTCTGTCTTTTATTTTAATTCAAACTTTCACCTTCTATGGGTCTTGCTTTTTGTTTCAGTGTCTCTTTAAAATTGTAACAACTCCAATTCACAAAGGAACAAGATATTTTCCTTCTTTAAATTCCAATTTTATCCACAAAGTGGCACTTTCTGTTACACGAAATCTTCTCCCTTTCCTTTTATTTTAATATTCAGGATTTTTCGAGCCCCAAACTTAAGTTCTTCGCCGGCTTCTTCCTTTCCGGTTGAAGCCCCTTATAGCTGTCAAAGATATTTTACTTATTATTTTTCCTTCACTTGACACTGCGCCGCTTCTTCTTCTTTTTTAAAACTCATCTTTATCTTAATCCGGGTGCCTTTGTTGATCTTACCATCTGATACTCCGGTTCCTCTGCTGTCAACTTCTTTCTTTCCTCCTGCACCGATCTTAGTCCAGCTGAGACCTTCTCTTCGTGGTGGCCATATTGACCACCGCTTCTTGTCGTCTTCGGAGGGAAAAGACCAGACCCAAAAGGGGGGAGATGCGGCTCCCCTCACTCTGGCTGGCAGCTTTCCCTTTCTCTGCCGCCCCTCCGAGGCAGCTTCAGCCCCGAACCGTAAGGATCGGAGCTCTCCAATGCAAGAGCCGGGCTGCGGTCACGGACAATCGCAAACCACCGCCCATTAGCGAGAAGGCTCAACCCGGAACCCTCTGGAGGATGAGACTTCTTATGGCAGTGGGAAGCGTTGATTGCAGGCATACCTTTTGAATGCCCATATGTCTCAGCCCATGGTGAATTAAGCAATGCTCACCTCCCTCTCACAGTGCCTAGAAGTTGTTAAGGGCTGGATGGGGAGCAAAAGGCTGAAACTGAAGCTGGCAAAATGAAATGACTCTGGCTTTGGGGTTCTTTGGTCCATGGACAATTGCCATGTTTGGCCTTGGATCGGGTTGCACTGCCGCACACAGACCCCGTGTGTAATCTGGGGGTTCTTCTTGACTCCTGTTCAAGAAACAGGTGGCATTCATGGTCAGGAGGGCCTTTATGCAACTGCAACTTGTGCATTAATTATACTCTTCCCTGGACCTGCTTATGGTAACCCATGCCCTAGTCCCCTCACCTCTTGACTATTACAATGTGCTCTATATGGTGCTGCCCTTGGAAAATATCCAGGAGCTACAAGTGATTCAAAATGCAGTAGCCTTTCTGGTTTTGTGCAAGACTAGATTTGAATACCTGTCCTCTCTCTTGCTGGAGCTGCATTGATTGCTGTTCTGCTTCCAGGTTTAGCCCTTTATGATTTCGGGCCGGGTTATTTTAAGGACCTTCTTATTCCGGTTACGTCTACCTGACCTACCAGAGTGGGGAGGCCTGGTATGTTAAGGAGGTCTATCTAATGGGTTGATGAAGAAGGGCCTTCTCTGTGTTGGCTCCCATCACTGGTAGTATGCTACTGGTTCGGACCAGTTCGGCTGAACTGGTAGTAAAAATAACTACTGGTATAGCCCAACCGGTTCCTCCGATGATCAGCTGAGAGGATAAAAGAAGCGACAAGCGCATGGGTGGGTGGGAGGGTTGCTCCTAGTTTTTTGTTTCTTCATCCTCTCAGCTGATTGGTGCATTAGGGGTGCATGTGTGTGCATGTTAGGGACATGTGTGCATGCATGTGCGCAATCACCCACCAAACCAGTAGCAACCAAGGTAGGAACCCACTACTGGCTCCTACCCTGTGGAATATAATCTCTGCAGAGATAAGATTGGCCCCCACTTTGATACACCTTGTGATGACCCAGGGCATGGCACAAAGGCAACACAGTCACATAAGTAAGAAAAGCCCCTTTAATACCTCCAACTTTGCCCCCAATGTTCAGTTACCTTCAGCTGGAGAAAAAACTCTCCCAAGAACAGTCTTTAACTGGAGGAAATTCAGTCCGAAAACGAAGTACATATAAACTGTAAATAAAAATTCACACAAACCATGCTGCAGCAATTAACTGGACTGGGCAGGGTAAGGAATTGAAGACTTCAAAGGCCAACAAAACACACACAGTTGGGAAGATGCCAGGAACCCAGATAAGCCTCAACAAAACAAGATAACTCACGATTTGTTTCCAACAAGTTGCTGTGTGCAAACTCCCTTTTTAAACATTGTGTTCCTAGCTGCAGCTAATGAAGGGAATCAGGGCCCTTTCCTCCCCTATAAGCCACACAACTCATGTTGCTCCTTTCTCCATTCCTCCTTGCGTGCCCTAGATGAAGAGGGGGTGGGCCTGGATCTGCCTCTGAATTCCCTCTGCCTTGCTCTACCTCTCCCCTGCTCTGCCCAGCCGGACTTTGCCCTTCCCCAGTTTCTTCCCCAGCCAACGGAGCCACACTCCCACTCCCTGTCAGCTGCTCAGCCTCCTCCTTGGAATCAGATCCTGACAGGGGCATGACACCCCTTTTGAAGATATGGTTTTGCCAGTAGGTCTGGGAATCCCAGGGTGATAAGTGGTTTGTTAGATTGTTCCTGCCAGGGAATTGAGGGTTTAGAGGCTTTTGTCATTTGGGGTTTTATTTCTGAAAGCCTCTAGGAGTCTCCATGAATGAGTTGGGGTGGATATGTAAATAAATAGCTTTTATACAGTTCAGGCTTCACATGGTTCATATGATGGTATCAGCTTCAGTCCTATAATTCTTTCTATCCTTAGAGCCAACTCAGAGGCCACAAACGATGTGTGAACGCTGGAGACAGAGCCTGCTGGAACATTATGGAGGCAGACCCCAAGGTGACCAGTATGTGCCCCAATGCGACCCTCTGGGCAACTTTAACCCACTACAATGTCATGGAAATAGCGGCTACTGCTGGTGTGTGGATGAACATGGCCGGGAAATTCAAGGCACTCGATCGGAGCCTGGGGTACCCCCTGCATGTAAGAGGATGGCAATGATTCACAAAGCTCCGTGACAAAGCTGGGAATCTTTTAAAATCTTTTTTGAGTTTGGGGGCACCAGGGGATTTGTCAGATAACAATGTGACATTACCAGGGATGGATAAAAAGCTAAATCAAATATATGTTCATTCATCATGTCAGGTTGCTTGTTAGTTGAATTATTTGGTATATAAATCTGCATTAAGACAGGAACAATTGTTCTGAAATGAAAAGTATATTTTATCTTTACATCTTGGAAAACGTATCTTCTGCTCCTTGTGAGGGGAGTCAGCAAATGTATTTTGAGAGTAATAGATTTAGAAGCACCAGTAGACCTGTGTTACGCTGTTAGAAATACATATATATGTGTGTGTGTATAAAATCCGATTCCAAAATGGTACTCCCTTTTAATTAATCGAAGGAATCTTTAAAAAAAGAAAACTTAATGGGTTTTTGTTAAACACTTAGTGTAGTTCGTGTAATGGTTTAAGAATGTTTACACAGCTTCCCAATTCCAGAGTAATGCTTGAAGCAGTTTTGAAATTTAGATTTAAAAATTCCTTCATAGTCTTATTAAAAAGCAGCTGCAGTACTGATATAATCCTTCAGCTTAGCAGAAAGTTGGCGTATAGAGTTGTCCTTGTTTAGCAACCACAATGGGGACTGGCAACTCAGTCATTAAACAAAGCAGTCTGTCAACTCATAAAACATTCCTATGCCTATTTTAGTAGTTGCCATAAAAAAGGGGGGGAAATCAAAAGTACATTCGAACTCTTACCTTTAAAAGATTGTAACTAAACTACAAGAGTTTTTGCCCCCAAATATATTTAATTGGAGAATGTGAATGATGACACCCAGCCTGTGAACGTGCTCATTTGGAGAATCTGGTTTATGAGACACCCAGGGGGGAGGGGAGGGGGGAACAGGGTCACAGGTGATTGTAAATTACATAAGCCAGAGTTGGCTTCATACAGGGCAGTGCCAGTATGTCGCCTCTAATGAATCCTTTGAAGTTTTTTGAAGTTTGGCTTGAAAATCATGGTTTAATTAGAGCGATTGCTGGAATCTTGACACAGTCATTAATTAAAACTACAACTCTGCTTCTGATTTTCTTTCAGCTTTCCTTTGCTTTACAGACCTGCAAATATTGTAAATGCAAGGATTGGTTGTAAGGTTATATTTTTTTTCATCGCTGTTAGGCAGTTGCTAAATGAGCACTATCTGTACATTTCATGAGTAAATGTATAAACTCAGCAAAGAATAAAATCAGGGGATCCCACAAAGGGAATCAGCAGGAGACAGTGGACTGGGAAAACACACTCTTTAATAGCTTCAAGGGGAAGTGCCGTTGAAATGAACTTCCTAGGAAAAGCCATCATGTTTCAGCAGCCATCCTTCAGAAGGAGGTGTGAAGTAAGGCAGCTGTTTCATGTTGTGATTTAGACTGCCAGGCAGACTGGCCTTAGGTGGAGAAACAGGTCTTGAATTCTTGTGACCCAGTGATGTCTCACTTTTGCCCACAGGCCTTCCTAGCGTCCCTCCTCCAACCATCCGTCCAACTCCACGTCCTGAGATAATTCTGCCTGGCTCTGGGACATTCTTGCTGTATGCTCAGGGCCAGCAAATCGGTTCCTTGCCACTGAACGGAACGAGGTTTAAGAAGGAGGCAGCGAAGACGGTTCTCTCACTGCATGTAATGTATTTCCATGCAAGGTGGGGGCAAGTCTTGGGAGGAGGCTGGATTTTAGTACAAGGAGGTTGATGGAATTATGGTCCCTTAATGAATCAGGGGCTCCAAGAGACGTTGTTCTTCGACTTTCTTTTTGGTGGCCCTTGGACCTCCTTCCAACTTCAGTTGCTAAAAATGGGTGTCTTGTGGTTTTGAAGTGGGAAATAGCAGCCAAATAAATATATAGCAGTGGGTGAAAAAACAAAAACAAACCTTTATCACCTTTCCTCCCCAATGCAGATGCAGCACATTTGTGTGACAGTTAACATTGTCATAGAATTGGATAGAATTGAAAGGCCCATTGGAGCTACCGTCTGCTCCACAAAGAAATTCAAACTATAGATAGTCCTTGACTTACAACCATAATTGAGCCTGGAATTGTGGTCATAAATGGTTGCAGTCCTCAATCAAGACATCATGTGATCAGACTTGAAGTTATGACCATTTTTATAACAGTTGCTAAGTGAACATAGTAGTCTTTAAAAAATATGTTTTCCCCAGTGGTTATTTGCTGGAAAATCAGAAATAAATGCTTGAAACCAGGGAAAGAGTCACAAATTACCATGGGGGTCCTGCAAACAGTTGTAAAGGGTTAGCCCTTAGTCAAGTGCCCAAAATGATACTCTAGCTGCATTTACAATTTAAACAAAGCTGAAGTCTACTATGTCCAACATAGTCTTTAGCTACATTGCTCATTAAGATCTATAGCAGAGGTCTCCAAACTTGGCAACTTTAAGACTTGTGGCCTTCAACTCCCACAATTTGAAATCATAAAAGAAGACAGCAGATAATATAATAATCCAAAATTTCATAATTAGGAGCAAAGCACCTTTTCCATCAGCAGGCCACTGAGAGAATTGGAGAACTGACCATTCTTTTGTATAATGGTTTGTATTTTTCATTGTAGGGTTCCATCATGGTAGGCATTGACTATGACTGCAGGGAGAAAATGATCTACTGGACAGATGTGGCAGCACGGACTATTAGCCGTGCAAGTCTGGAGCAGAGTGCAGATCCAGAGACCATCATTAGTTCAGGTAGGTATTTGACATGCCCTGGATTAATACAATCCCTAGTTGGGGTTGGGAAGGAGTTTTCTCAGTCCAGTTTTTTAAAGCCCAAACCACATGAAATTGACAAAGTTTCTGTCATTCTGCTTCAATAGAGGACCATATGTGTATTTTCTCAAAGAAAGCATTCATCTCCAGGATTCAGCTCGTGCAGTAGCTAGGCAAAGGTGTTGTGGCAAAAAGCCAACATCGCATACCCAGTGAAAATATTGTTTTGGTAGCAGAACAGAAAATGCATTGTAAAGCAGCCAGCCACCCAGCCAGCCAGCTTATTGGCTCTGTTGGTTTTAAGCCACCCTGATGTATTCGGAGGATTTCTGCTCTGAAGCAAAGCAAAAATATTTGTTCAGCCATGTGTATTCATAATAGTAGAGTAGCTTTTTCATGTTTACATACTCCCAAATTAAACACACTAATAAGGGCAATAAACAGAAAAGTGCCCTTCTCCATTATATGAATTGCCTTGTTGTCTCACTGCCTTTTTGCCTCTAGTTAATCATTTCTAGAGACAAGCTTAAGCAGTCAGTTAATAAACGTAGACTTTCATGAGATTTATTTATATTGTAATTTTCATTCAAGAAATTTCAGGCTGAGGTAGTGTATGGTCGTTTAGCAATTGCCTGAATAAAGTTGTTTGCTTTATCAGCTGACAGGGAGGGGACATGTGGGATGATCCTTTGGTACAACTTAGAATTAGAATAACTTTACCATCACTTTAAATGTACTCCAATTGGCATACATTAAAATGAAATTTCATTGCAAAGAGTCACCACCTCCAATATACACTACATAAACATGACAAAATAAATAAATAAATAGTACAAAGTTATGCAAATACCGACATACCTACATATAGTATATGACACAGAGAAACCACACAGTCTAGTTCAGATGTATACATGTACATGGTGAGAAAAACGAATCTTGCGAGTTTACCAGACGGATGGCATAGGGAACCAAGCCATTACAGAATTTGGCAATCCTGCTAGAAATACTTTGAAATCTCCTCCCAGAGGGGCGCAACAGAAAGAGACTGTAAAATGGGTGTGTGGGGTATGATGACCCAGGGTGGGATACAAAACAAACATAGTCACAGAAAACAGGTGAAGCCCCTTTTATTCCTTCACTTTGCTTCCAAGCTCCAAATATTCTTGACAGAAGACAAAAAACTCCCACACAAACAGTTACAAGAAGAAGGAAAAAAGCAACACAAACCAGGCAAGATAAGGGCTGGAGGGCGTCCACAGATAACACACACTGGGAAGGACGCCAAACTCAGAGAGTAACCATAAACTAGAGATATTTCCACGCTTTGTTTCCAGCATTCGCCCATACGCAAGTCTGTCCTCTTATTCAGTTGTCACAGCTGCAGCCCATGAAGAGGATCAAGGCCCTCTCCTCCCGAGTAGACCACATCTCTCCCTGATCCTCTCCTCCCTGCATTCCCTAGGATGGAGAGTAGATGAGCCTGGGTCCTCCTCTGACTGCTCAGCCAGCCTCTGCCCTTCCCCAGCCTCCTGAGCCATACTTCCACTCCCTGTCAGCTGTTCCTCCTTTCCCTCAGAGTCAGTCTCCACCAGGGGCATGACATGGAATCTCTAACAATGCTTTGAGTTCTAAGCACATGGTGCTTATAAGCAGTATCCTGAATAATGGGAAGCAAGCTTTTTATAATCTTCTTGGCTGTCCTTACCACTCTCTGTATGGACTTTCTATCTAAGGCACTGCTGCCACCAAACTAAACTTCTATAGGAAGATCTACAGACAGCTTCCGTGTCATTACAAGTAGTCCTCAATTTATAAACATAATGGACCAATTAGGGTCACAAAGTGGATAATCATGTGACCAACCTGATTTTACAACCTTTTTTGTGTGTGACAGCTGTTAAGCAAATGCTGAGGTTGTTAAGCGAATCCATTTAGTGTGTATGAGCTCTGCTCAAGTCCTGTCTGTCTTGTACAAGCAAACACTCCCTTCCCAACCAAACCTGGGGGTGCAAATAATGTGATAACGGCAACCAGAACCGCTTCTGATTGATTTCTTTTCCAAAGGGCAGCTGACTTAAGAGTAATTAGGAACTTCAGTAGGAAATTGATGGAGATGGCTTTTTCTTTTGACAAGCTCTCAGGCTGTTCCAGCTATCTGAAGTCTCAGTGTGAGTCACTTCCCTAAAAAGGGAGGAGAAAGTGGGGTCAGGTGATGAGTTCTGCGTAAGATTTGAATCAGCGAATGTAATATTTTATAATGTAATACAATTCATGCCTATTAATTAATATCTTTCGACAGTAACCCTCCCCCCCCAGCCAAGACAAAATAGAAACACTATTGACAAAACAGCTCACAAACAGACCTACTGACTTACCATTATTACTAATATTATTAGTGCAAGCAATTGCAAACTAATCATTCTGAGACACCAGGAAAGTCAGTTAAAGTTTATCTGTATGTTGAGAGTGCAGAGCAGGGGGAACTAAGATGATTACGGGACTAAAGGCTAAACTATACAACGAACAGTTAGGCATGTGGAATCTAACAAAAAGAAGGACTGGAGTGACGTGATAGTTTTCCAACATTTGAGCAGCTGTCACAGAGATGGGGGTGGGTTTCACCTATTTTCCAAAGCATCCGAGGGCAGGACAAGAAGTAATGGATGGAAGTCTGTCAAAGAGAGATCCAACCTAAAGTTAAGGAGAAATTTCCTGACAGTGAGAACAATTAGTCAGTTGGATGGCTTGCCTTCAAAAGTTGTGCACCATCACTGGAGATTTTTAAGAAGAGATTGGATAGCCATTTGTCCAGAATGGTATAAAGTCTCCTGCTTGAGCAGGGGGCTGGACTAGAAGACCTCCAAGGTCCCTTCCAACTTTGTTATTCTTTAAATTCTGTATGAATCGTTATCACAGATAATCACTGTGTTCACACACCTTACAGATAATCAGGATGGAGACCCAGCAACTGCATATGTGCAACCTGCTTAATTTAACATTGAGGTTAACTTTAACCTTGGTGCCTTGGTGGCTCAGGCTGTTAATTGCCTGCACTTAAGTTCCAGCTGCCTACAACTGCTGTAGGCTCGAATCCCACCAGGCTCAAGGTTGACTCAGCCTTCCATCCTTTCGGGGTAGGTAAATTGAGGACCCAAGATTGTTGGGGGCAATTAGCTGACCTTGTAAAAATGCCACTTAGTAATAAGCAGGCATATACAATGGAATGAAGGCTATTGCTGAGCACACTGGGTTGCATCCCAAAAAAAATTGTAAGCCGCCCTGAGTCTCCGGAGAAGGGCAGCATATAAATGTAATTAAAAAAAACACCTTGCTTACTTTTCTCATGGTTGAATAGATGAGAAGCATGCTTATAGGAATGCAGCCAAAAGGAGGCATAGAGACAGGTGTTTTGAACTTCCGTGACTAAGGATGGACTTGTATGTGAGTCTTTCTGGTCTTAATCCAGTATCCTAGCACACAACACTGATTTAGGCATTCATTGATGTTACACGCAGAAGAGGTTTGAGAACATACAGATACAGTACACTCACACGTTGGCAGACACAGTCAGTGATCTGTGAAGAGTGAGGAGCACTAAACACTATACTGAACAGAAAAATCTATAAATTGTATGACAGCTTGTGCCAAAATAATTTATTCATTGAATAATTTATTTAAACAAGCTCAATGATTTAGTGTTCATAAAGTCCAGTAAATGGTTTGCTTGTTTCCCCTCCTTTAGGGCTGATTAGCCCAGAAGGTCTTGCCATCGACCATCTCCGAAGAACCATGTTTTGGACGGACAGTGGCTTGGACAAAGTGGAGAGTGCCAAGCTGGATGGCACAGAACGGCGAGTGCTTTTTGCCAGTGACCTTGTCAACCCCCGTGCCATTGCAGTGGATCCCATCCATGGGTAAGTGATTGTACCCGTCTTGATGGTGTGTCAGCTTTGGGCAAAGAAAGAAAAGACAAAACAAAGAAGAAGTTTATATACATTTATCTGCATATCTATCTTGGGCCCACTGAACTAAGTTGGCATTACAGTTAGTCCTTGACTTACAACCTCTATTAGGACCAGAAATCTGGTCCTAGGACACTACTGTTGTAAGCTGAGGTACTCATGAGACTGGAATATTTTTCACCACCGTTAAGTGAAGTTAACAGTTATTAAGCAAATGCAAGAGATTGTTAAGTGAATCCATTCATTGAAATGGTATTTTTGCCAGAAACTAGCAAAAAATGCCAGAAACTAGTAAAAAAAAATATTGTCAAGAATCACAGTCATGTGATACTTCTTCACCCTGTGCTGATGGATGATCTCACCCAATGACTTCATGTAGATGTTAAAGGGGAATGGGAGAGAATAGAGTTCTGCAGCACCCAGCAAACTGTGGCCTAGGATTAAACCATTCTTCCCCCTATACTGAATAGAACCAGCCCTGACAGAAAGTGGGGAGCATTGTGGATTCTTCCAGAAGGATGTGATCTTTGATAGTATCAAAAACTACAGAGAGATCAAGGAAGGTCAGGATGGACCTAGATGCACCAAAGATCATCCTTATGTGTGAAAAGTACTTGGTACAGTACCTTTGCTTAAATTCCAACTGAAAGGGGTTCAAGTAATTTGTTTCTTCCAAGACTATCTAGAACTGGAAGTCAACCGCTCTCTTAGCAATCTTTCCAAAGACCAGATGAAAATTGTCCAGATCTGCTGGACTGAATAGTGGCCAGTTTATTCATTGTGCTAAACATCAAACAAATTATTATGCCTTAGGATTATGGATGATTTCATAATGAGCTTGGGTTCTTAAAATAGACAAGCATAATTACCATTTCATCTAAAAGGGGGGCCTGAGATGAAAGATTGAAACTGAGAATGGTCTATTATGCTAATGCAGTGCATTAAGTTCTCAGATGATATAAATAGCATGGTGGGAACATCATTAAACTTTTATTTTTTAACAATTCTATTCCATTCTCCCACTCGTATTTAGACAAACATAAATAATGTTGCTGTAAAAGTGACAAAATCATGCTAAAGTAGTCTCTTCACTTTCATGGATACATGATCTGCAGTCCATCCTTTCTGGAAAGAACTGGGTTACGGAAGGTTGTTTTAAGTAATAAAAACAATTAAAATCAAACTCAAAGCAACTGATGTGAATTCCTAATTACTCCTACAAAAGTTCTTTCTCTCCTTATGTATACTGGTTAGTGATGTGTCATGTAAGTCAAGATGGTAGCCTAGGACAAGTTTTGTGAATTATCTCTAAATATGAGATTATTCTCTTGGGAAGAGGCATGTAGTTGTCAGATTCTGCATGGTTTTTCTCTATTCTTTTGCTTAACTGCTTTTAGGAATCTTTATTGGACAGACTGGAATCGTGAAGCTCCCAAAATTGAGACATCAACAGTGACTGGAGAAAACAGACGGATTTTGGTCAATCAAGACATTGGGTTGCCGAATGGGTTGACCTTTGATCATTTTTCAAAACTGATTTGTTGGGCAGATGCAGGTAATGTGGATTTTCTCGGGAGAAAGGAATGGGATTTCTGCATAAAGTATCCCACTTCTTGTTTTAGTTAAAAAAAATATCCCATTAAAGGCTTTATTTATTTATTTATTTAGCATATGGCAAATACATGGACTTACAGTGGTTCAGATGTTAATGTCCAGGGTGGCTGACTTCAGAGTGTGATGGAGCCAACCATCAAAAGGCTGAGAGCGCTTTCTTGATGGTATAGTTGAGTGCTCTTTCACCTATGGGGCTTTAGAAGGCCCGTTTTGTTTACTCCTTGCCATGTATTTAGAGAGCCAGGAGTTCTACAAAGATGTCTGACTGCCAACTGTTGTTAATTGCCAATTCTTCAATGTAGTCTGGCTGCTGATTGTTGCTAGTCATTTGATTCACACTACCATGCTATCTAGGGTGCACCACAAGGAGATGAACTAGCATCAAACTCCCCCCCCCCATTGAAGGCTAATCATTGGCTGTATGGAAATGGTGGGCCATACTTTGAATCAGACATGAGCCCAAGGGCCCAGACTCTTCTTTTGCAGTGTCTGGCCCTTTAACCAGTGTACAGACAAAAAAGGAGCTTTGGGGGGCTTTTCTCTTTCAGACTTTGTGTGTAAGAATTCTTCCTTGTATTCGGAGTGAAGAACTTGGGTTCTTCGGGATGACAAGATGCAAGGAACTCTTTGCCTAATGTCTTAGTTTGTACAGGAGAATGAAGCTGAGCTAAGGTCCAGAATAAAAATTGGGCTTGAGACCAAATACTAGAGAGAATGTGCATGTGTGAAGTGCTAGATGGGAAATTTCTTAAGGCAATTGAACATCCTTAGTCAAAACAATTGCATCTCACATGTTTCATTTTTACCTAAGGTATTTAGAGACTAACATAGTATCATATGCACACATCTGTTTACATTTGCTAGTTTGTAGAATTATCATCACCAAAATCACCCTGTAGTTAGATTGAAAAACCCAAATTTACACTTTGCCTTTTTTAAAAAAGTAACGTCTAACTGAGCTGAAAAAGGATGTTTTAAATCTGTTTTAACAAAATGAATATGTTTACTCAACTGTAAGACCCAAACAACTGTATGTTTAATTCAATAGTTCAGAACTTTGTAAATCAATGTCTAGGATCCAAATCCTGATACATAATGTAATCACATATTTTACCTTAGTGTAATGTGTTGTGTGAACCCACAGATAATGATGTGACTGAAAAATTCCAATTCCCTCTATATTGGCATCAGAAATTGAGAGGAGCATCCATATTATTCTGCTATTATTTTCAACGCTTTGGTTAAAGAGCCAAAGTTTTGTTAATTTATATTTATATAACTTTGAATCGCTTCAAAATGAGATCTGGATTGTGTACTCAATCATCAGCAATCATACTGATGCTGCTGCTTAATTAAAACAGATAAGATCATACTGATGCCAATCTTAATTAAAACAGATAAGAATCTGCCTATATAAGTGTAAAGGTGGTTATACTTTCCCCTGAAAAGCAGAAAAGATCAAACTGTTTTGCATGAACAATATGCAGTGCTTGCCAAAAGTGTACCAAAAAGCCCTTGCCCACCATGATGGTTTTCTAATTAAAGTAATAGAACCCTAGAAATCTTAGGATTCCTAGACCATAATATTAATATATAGCATGTAAAGGGCTGGCCTTACAATAGATACTGTCATTATCATTGATGGCGCTATCCATTGTAAGACCAGCCCTTTAATATGGGAAATATACAAGTCTCATAAATAAATAAATAAATAAATAAATAAATGGGAATGAGCATTCTGTTTGTGTGAGAAAAGGATTGCTTCCTACTACATCTTCTAGGAAAGGATGATATTGGTGACAATTGCCAACCCTCAATCTCATAAGGTTGCTATGGCATCAATACACAAAAATGCATTGAATGACCTCTCCTGTAGGGATAAGTCTTTTGACACGTTGGAGATTCCTTAACAACAACATCACACATAACAAATCTAATTGTACAATCAAGATGTTGCAGTTGCAATTATTCATTTAAGCAAGAAAAACATGGAGGCAGAACTTGATTTCTAATCTAAGTCTCTTCGTTTGAAAAGGAACCAAGAAGCTGGAGTGCGTATTACCCAATGGAACAGGACGGCGGGTCATTCAGAATAATCTCAACTATCCCTTCAGCATCGTCGGCTATGTCAATCACTTCTATCATACAGATTGGAGAAGGTAGGATCTTCTCAAAGTGGAAAGGGTTGAATTAAAAGACAAATCTAGAAATCAATTCCATTACATAAATGTGTGATATTGTACTTAGGAGGCCAATATATTCAGAGTAGAAAACTTACTTACAAAGGGGGCTTTCCAAAGAAAGCCTATATAGCAAATATTTGGGGAGCAGTTCTTTAAAATGTAGTCCTGCCATGAGAAAGAGAATTGAGGTAACCGTACGGAAGAAATTTGCAAAGTTGTAGGTTTGGATTTAGGCTTTGTTCCTTTTTTTGTGGAAGGAGAAATTTCAATTTGGTGGTAAGGGTGGGGTGATAGAAACGATTAGCTTTCTCTCTCTCATATCTCTATGATTGATGTAAAAATGAATGTATCATCCATATATATATATATGGTTCGCAGACTGGTACTGGTCTGTGGTAGGAACCAAGCCGTGCAAGTGAGCGAAACTTCATCTGTTCACGTGTGGGATATAGGTAGTGCATGAAACCATCCCTCCTCCCATCCCCACCGGTCTGAGAAAAAAATGGTTTCCCCCGAAACTGGTCCTGGGTATCATACAGGTTGGGGGGCAAGAAACCTGCAAAATGTAGGGGATGAAGTAGTTAGAACAAATGATCCCATGCTTTTGCTTATTGGCTCTATGAGAAAAAGAGGCCTCATGAAATTATAACCAAATGTCAATTAAACCTTCATACTTTCTACATTGGAATTCTGCTTATGCAGCAAAGTTGGAAGGAAGTGTACACTATTGCATTTATTACTGTGGCTGTCAGAATTAAGAATGTCTACCAATCTGCAAAGGATTAGATTTAGATTTGGATGCAATCCACTTGTTCTGATTTGGGCAACTGCCATGTTTCTTTAATCCAATTCAGGTTGGTAAAAAGAAAAGAAAAGAAAAAAAAACCTCCCTCAAATGAAATTGATTTCCTGGTGACCTGATAGGGCAGTGGTGTTATCCTTTTTGGCTCCTGTGCTGAAAATTGCCTCATGTGCCATCACCCAGAAGGCGTGGCCCCTCATGTCCCCTGTGCATGCGCGCGTGATCCTCCCCCTGCTGCCCCCTTACTGGTATTTCCGGAAATACAGGAAGTGATGAAATGGGCCTGTTTTTCGGCCTACAAAGGCTGCAGAGGCTTCCCTCAGGTCTCTGGGAGGCAGAAAAAAGCCCGAAAATCAGCTGGGAGGCACGCGCATGTGCAGTGAGGTAAGTTTGGCTGGGGATCACATGCCTGCACAAATGGCTCTGCATGCTACCTGTGGCACGTGTACCATAGGTTTGCCATCACAGTGATAGGGTATGTAGCTTTCTTGGCAACAATGTGATTTATTCGCCTTCATCTAGTTTTTTCCCCCCAACTTTCCAAACTAGTCTTCTGCCCTTGGAATCCCTGATGCTCTCCTCTGCAAATATTAAACAGGTCTGACTCTATTTAGCTTTGACACAAACCTCATGTTCCATTCAATTTCTTTCAACAGGGATGGTGTTATAGCTGTGAACAAAGACAATGGTGCTTTTACGGGCGAGTATCTTCCAGATCAGCGGACACATCTTTATGGAATAACCGTAGTTCATCCATACTGTCCAGGAGGTAAAAATTAGGAATTAACAGTAAACGTTGGGGCAGGATTTAAGGGGAGGAAGCAGGAGAAATAGCCCCATATCTTTGCTCATGGAATTTCTTTTCTAGAGTGCATCAGAACCATTAGCATTATAGGAAACAGCTCTGCATTTATCTTGCTGATCTGCAGTGGTTTGAGCTATCATAGAATACAAAAACCATGTCTTAGTTGCCTTGGTAATAGACATTCCCTCCCTACAGTCTAGAAGGAATGGAGTAATCAAAATCGCCTCCTAAACAGCCATGTGGTTGTAGGATGCTCTAATTCCCGTGATCCCTGGCTGGCCAGGATTACATTGTAATGGAGAAAATAGTACCTATACAATTGAAAAGGGTGGAAGTCTGAAAGTTTTATGTCTGTGAAAACAAACCTCTTATCCTGGCACTGTTTAAACATCTGGCACGATCATAGCTAAAGGAGAACATTCATAAATACGTATCAAAAAGCAGTTTTAGTGTTTTGAAGGTGTCTTGATTATTTTATAGGAGGCACATTTAAAACTGGAGACTTATTCTGAATCTCTTAAGTCTCTAATTCACCTGACAGGTTTCAGGAAAAGACAGGATGGTTTAGAACACAAATCTTGCTATTTTTCTTCTGATTTTATGCCAATCGTGACCTGCTCCAAGAGGCACACATCAGCTGAGAAAAGAATACAGGTAGTCCTCAACTTACAACCACAATTGAGCCCAACATTTCTATTGCTAAGCAAGCCAGTTGTTAAGTGAATTCTGTCCCATTTTATGACCTTTCTTGGCACAGTGGTTAAATGAATCTCTGCAGTTAAGTTAGTAAAATGGTTAAGTAAATCTGGCTTCCCCATCAACTTTGCTTGTCAGGTCGCAAAAGGTGATCACATGACCCACAAATGCCATTAAATATGAACCAGTTGCCAAGTTTTAAACACAATTTTAAACACATTTCAACCACTAAATGAGTGCTTGTAAGCTGAGGACTATTTGTAGTCTTTTATCATTTATGGAGTCGCTGGGCTTCTTTTGCCACTTGTTGCTACAGCTTCTTAGAGCCAGTCTAGCAAATTGTTCCCTTCTAGCTTTGATGAGATACTGGTGCCAATAGACCCCAAGTCATTTTGCAGTCTCTGCAACAAGGAAGTCATGGTTCAAATAGGAAATGGAAAAACTCTAGAGAAAGAACTACACTATTAGTTATTGGTCACACATTGTCTATGCGATCCATCACTGTCAGCCGGCAGCAGCCCTTATGGAATCACTTTTATTTTTATTTATTTTTGCAGGAAGAAAATAAGCTATTAAGTGGAGGGAAGGAGAGGAAATAAATTCCACCACGGCAGCTGGAAGAAGAGTTCCACTTCCCATCATTATTGCACACCATGCAAAAGTCCCCTCCGGCTGTATCGGGACCGTTAATATGTACTGGAGGGAGTTAAGTGGTTTAACTTAGAACAAAATTATCTAGTATTTTTAAGTTATACCTCAAATCTTTGCTACTGTATTTTTTTTTCACAATGAAAACAATTTTATATATTGCCAAAAAGAAATGGTGCTACGACAAGGATATATATTCTTCTGGTGATTGGAGCAACATTGTAAAAGAAATATGACCATATAAATATAGCCTTACTCCATCACTATTTTACTGGGGGAACGACTTTTAAAAAGTGGAATAGGGTGGGGAATAAACCATCTTAGCTCAAACAGGGAACAGTCTAGAATGACTTCTGGAAACACTACATGAACAGAATGGAAAAAATGAGTATCTTTGCCTGTTCTTAAGAGCCATGCAAAATTGCTAAAGGTATTTTAGAAAATTTAATGTTCTGCCATCTCTTGTTGCTTCTGACATGGTGCATGACTTTTTAAGATTCGTGTAAAAATATGCTGAAATGTTTCAGATTTGCCTTCCACTCTTCATATTCTGGGACTGCATGAGAGAAAAGTGTGTTTGCGTGTATGTTAATATCTGACCAGTAACTGCTAATGTTTTATAGGCTATTCCATGAATCCAATAAAAAGGTTGAATTTTTTATGAGGCCACTTCAGTTTTTGTATTTGACAACCTGCCAGGAACACTTTTCCTAATCGTAAACCACTGAACTGAGGATGTGCAGATAAAACACTTCAGATTCACAGGATAGGAACTGTACCACAATCTAGTTAACTAAAACACACACACACACACACAAACCTCCCCCTTGCCCCCAAAAGCACATAGAAACATCTAACTCTACCTACATGCAATGTCTTATGAATAAATAAACTCTAAAAGATGAGAAAATGGCCACTGCTGTACTGGGCAACCTCCCAGTACAGGAGGTGTAACCCAAGCTTTATTTATGTGAAGAAAAATATTTAGTGGATGTGCTGGCAGTTGCCTTGGTTTCTTTCCAAACATGGGAATTGTATCCTTTTGGAATTGCATGCTAGATCTGGAGGAGTCCCTTAACTGCATGCCAGCAACAGGAGAGCCAAAAGCTTTTTTTATTTTGTTCATCTCCCGACTTTGCCAAGTCTATGATCAGTTTTTGGATCCGCAATAATCGCTTGAACGGCTACGATGGCTTCATTTATCTTGGTCTGTAACTCACGGAGCTCTTCTATATGCAATAGTCGGAGGATCTGAGCAGCTTCATTGAGGACAGCGTCTGAAGAGGAAGGTAAGAAAGGGGAAACAGCTCAGTTCAAAACTCTTAAGTGGTGGGTCTAAAATATGGACCTCAGTCAATTCCTCTACAATCCTTTGGAACAAGCATCCTTTTATAGATGTTTTAAACTTATCTTAGTGTATCAATTTAATTTTCTACCCTGTGGAATGCGATTCATTTTGCTACAGTTTTGAGATAAATTTTGATGCTGTGAGGTCATGGGGGGGAACTAGAAAAAAATCAAGACTTGAAGATTACATAGAACACATCAAATTTCCCACCCCTGCCATGGGGATATGAAATGTCCCTAATTTTACGGTGATGACACATATATTAGGTCCCTGCAGTTTGCCTACAGCTGCCATAGGCTTGCCTTCCTTATTGTTACCCAATCTTTGGAATGCGGTTTCTAATAAGTTGAGGTGCTTAACTTTGTGTTTAAAAAGGCCTTGAAAGCAAATCTTTCGTTGAATATTTTAATTATTCTTTAATGTTCTTTGTTTTACTTGATTTTATCCCTACTGATAGTACTCAGTAAAATATAAATGGTAAAGTTTCCCCTGTCCAGTCATGTCCACCTCTAGGGGGTGATGCTCATCTCTGATTTTTAGCCAAGGAAGCCAGTATGGTCCGAGAACACTTCTGTAGCCATGTGGCCAATATGACTATATGATTATGCCAAGGTGCATGGAACACTGTTACCTTCCCACCAAAGTGGTATCTGTTTATCTATTCACATTTGCATGCTTTCAAATTGCTGGGTGGGTAGGGACTGGAATAAGAACGGGACCTCACCCCGTCATGTCCGGTCTTGAATCTGGGCCGCCAGCTGACAAGCTCAGCATCTTTAATCACTGAGCCATCATGCCCCCAACCAGTGAAGTATAATTATGAAGAAAATTCATGGGGAAATGCCAGACTAAATTATGGCATATTAGTCATTAGAATAACTACAGAGTTTGCAGAAAATTGACAGACAAATGTGGTACGGTTTGTTACATAATAAATATTCCTTGGTCTTGCTGGCAAATGTACACATTTTCCTAAAAATAAAATCTACTTTCCTCTGCACATAAGGGACACTCATCCTGCTGAAGAAGCACACGCTTGAAGGAAAAAAGGGATTGTTCTGAACAAATGAAATGGTAAATGGGATCAGGCCGGAAGGCCTGAGGAAGAAGCTTTGAGAGAAAGCAAGGAGAGGATCACTTACCTCCAGTGTCAAAGCCAAGAATATGTTTATCTAAGGTGACAGGCAAACCCTTAAAGAAAGAGACAGGAAACTCATCACTGAAACAAAATGCTTTGCACAAGTGGAAAACAAATTACTTTGTGTAATTTGAATCTGGCACATCCTACTGATTTTGCAGTAATTATCTAGACTGAAGGTAATTTGCTGTGCTTAAATTGTGTCTTTCAAAAGAACATTCCTAATTACCAAGTGCTTGGATCATCATGTGTATGGATTTTCCTGCAAAAACTTCAGTTGAGCAATACCAACTACATACTGTGGGCAGAACAGCTTCAGATGTTAAAGAATTCAAAATAAAATACATAAGAATTTTTTAAAAATGTTCTACAAAAAAGCTGTCTTATAATTTGCTTTCATCATTCAATTAAATGAACATATAAAATTATCCATGTAGATCAATGGCCCAAATGATTTTCCTATAACCTGGTTTTTTGGTATCAAACATGTTTTTTTTAGCTAGTCATTTCTTTTTGTACTTCGTAAAAAACAGATCTACAGACAGATTTAAAATATATCTAGAGTCTACTGAGAATTCATCATAGATTGTCACTGAAATGGTAATGATTATGACCATGTTGACTACAAGCTAAACAGACAAAAACTAGGTAAAAATTATAAAGTAACAATTATGCATTACAAACAATAACTCACACGTTCCTGATTAAAACCAGATACCATTTATTCAGCAAATAAAATTCCTGTTGGCTAACTTGGCAATTCAAGATTATAATGCTGGTTATTGTTATGATCCAGGAGGAATATTTGTCTAATATCCTTAGAAGAAGGGCAAGAGTTATCCTTAAACACAACAAGTTGATGAAGGGAAACATTCAAAAGATGTTAAGAGCAGAGTGGACACTACACAGAATGGAAGGACTTAACATCAAATTACATAATGTCCAGTTATTACATTAGCAGTTGCTCTCAGATTGAGAAAATAAAGAAATATGACCCATTCTGATCTCTCTACTTCAATTTTGGAGAGTTTCGCATTCTCCATTAATAAATACAAATCTCAACTCTTATAAGCTTCTGAATATATTATTTTAGGAAATGCTTGTGTTACCAGACTGTAGCTAAACAGTTTTGCAGGATCTTTTATTTATACACTTAAGCAAATGTCCGAATGGCTAAAACAGATTACTTCAGTTCTACCTGGACTCAAGGATCTTTTCTTAAGACATTTTCTAAAACAAGGAGACTCGGGTTTAAGGCTACCTCTGCAAAAGTATTTTACTCCGTAGCTTTTCTATGTTTGTGTGGACTTTTGCTGTTTTTAATCTATACTGATCCTTGTAAAAGAACTTAGTAGGGGCTAGTATAAGGCAGCTGTTCTTTACCTTGATGAGATGCAACGTATCTTACATGCAGAAGAGACGTGATTTGCTTTGTGGTAGGATGAGGAAGGGGATTGAAAAAAACCTGAATGGATGCTTTGTTCAAACCTTTGCTGAATCAAAACATTCCTCCAAAGCTTTATACAGCCCTAGGAATTGCAGCCATCAGCATCCTGCTTAAAGATATGAAATAAACCATAATTTCTTGCATTTAAAATATAAAATACCTCTTTTGACTGATTTGCTTTTGCAACAGCATCCTGACTTAAGCGTTCTTGAACCAAAATGCGAATTGCCTGAGAAATAGGAAAAAAAGTAGATGTACTTGTCTGCTTATAAATGCTAGTATGACATATACAACAAATTATACAGCACTGCACTCATACATATTGCTATAGAGCAGGGGTGTTAAACTCGTGGCCCATGGGCTGGATGCATCATATGCTGGCCACGCCCCTGATTTAGCAAAGGGGAAAAAGTCACGATATGTCATGTGATGATGACGTAAGTTTCATACTGCTGCTATGGAGCATTTTACATAGGAAAACACAATCATTTCTAACTTCAAGCAGTTTATGAACTAGAATTCAGCAACAGGAAGGATGAAAGAAGCGGAAATATTAAGATCAAGTGGAAACTGTCAGCAATGTGTACATTCACTTTTCATTCCAGCTCTCGTTTTGGGGTGATGTTTGTTTTTACTGCAGTTCAACATTTAGTGTTAGATGTGACTTCACGTAGAAATGCACTTTTGGATCCAAGTGCTATATATTATGTCCAGTGACATAATTTATATACCTGCACTCATGTTTTCTCTGTATGAGTGTGAAAGCAACATGGCAGCTGTAGCGGCTCAAGGTTGACTCAGCCTTCCAGCCTTCTGAGGTAGGTAAAATGAGGACCCTGATTGTTGGGGGCAATATGCTGACTCTATAAACTGCTTAGAGAGGCTGTAAAGCACTGTGAAGTGGTATATAAGTCTAAGTACTATTGCTATTGTAGAACATGTGGAGTGGAGAAAGATAATAAAAAGTCCCATTGAACAAATGTAAACACATGCTTAAGAACAGATATAGTTGCATCTACAGTATATATAGGAACTCTTTATAATGCTGTAGGGAATCAGATATAAAAACATCTATATTTAATGTTTCTCTACCTGCTCTTTCTTTTTAGTGCTTGAACAACTGTAGAAGAACAAGTTGGGAGTTATTACTTTTGATCATCACTGTGCCTGTTATACTGCGGGCTCACTAGCTAATACTCTTGACATCTACCTCATTCCAAAGAGATAGATGAATCATTACAGACATATTAGTAGAGTAAGAAAAGTCAACACTCTAGTATTGAAGCTGTGAAAGGTATTTCAAAGTCCTACAATGTGTATACTTCATAACAAAGAGGCCATGTTGCAAAGGCCCACTATTCTTTATTGAAAACAGTGCAAAACTTATATTGCATTTGATCATCAAATCATTACCAAAATGAATCAACCAACAGGCATAAGTTTATCCAAGGTAGGAATTGGCAAAAGCACACAACACAATGCCTGAAATTCAAACCATGTGTATTTACTTAGATTCTAGATGCATTTGTTTTTTTTTTCATTCTAAAGAAGAGATCATTGATAGTCTTCTTAAACCGTTCTTCAACTGAGTTGCTCTTATAGTTGGTAGTTATATAGGTAGTCCTATATTTGACATAAGTTTTCCCGCCAAAAAAATGAATTAAAAAAGAGTAAAGAAGAACAGTATGAATACAGCCTTAGATACAGCTATCAAGTGAAAAATGATCATCCTGTTACTGAAACATGTTAAATACAGGAAAAACAACTAAAAAGAAAGGATTCTGGAAAAGGAGAAACTTCTGAAAATACACATCCTCAACAGCAGATATTTCTGAAGAAGGGTATTAGGTTTCAAGGCAGCATCTAAACCAGGGGTGTCAAACTGACGGCCCATGGGCTAGATACGAAACATGCAGGCCACGCCCACCTCAGCTTTGTGAATGGGAAAAATGTCACAAAACGTGATGGCAATGTGACACGAGTTTGATACCTGTGATCTAGACCAGGGGTCGCCAACCTTTTGGACCTCAGGGACCACCAAACTCATAATTTTAAATCCCAGGGACCACTAACCAATTCTGTGGGCATGGCCTAATTTGTGGGTGTGGCTTGGTGGTCATGTGACTGGCTGGGCATGGCTTGTATATAAATATTATAAATATTTATATAAATATTGAATTTTTTATAAAAAAAGAGCAACCTTTACCCAAAATCAGGCAAAGCAGGCAGGCAGATTTGAGTTGCTCACAGAATCACAGATTCATTTAGAAATCTATCTATCTATCTGCCATTGGCAGGCTCAGTCTGTCACATAAAATTTGCTTGCAAGCAAACTCATAAAATTTGCTAGCAAGCAAACTCACAAAATTAACTCACAACACACCATGTATGAAAATATTGATTTTTTTATAAAAAAAGAGCAACTTTTACCCAAAATCAGGCAGGCAGGCAGATTGAGTTGCTCACAGAATCATTCAATGATCTATCTATCTGCCATTGGCTAACTCAGTCTCTCAAATTTGCTTGCCGTGAGTCTGCACTGAATAATAGAACCTTCAGTCCTAAGGGAGGTTCGGCTGTGCTTAAAAGCAGAGCCAAAGATCTAAAGACTAGCTAGAAAGCAAGAAATCCAACCATTTCCTGCTTCCTAGCTAATCTAAATCTCCCGGCACAGCAGAACAGCTGAAGGTCGGAAAAAGGAAAAATAGCAATTTAGCAGGCAAGTTTGCTGGGTAAGGAGTGAGTGACCGGGTAGGGTTCCTACAGGCCATGGGGGCAGTACAGCCTTGTGTTTCTGCTCAGCCTGGATTAATTGCTTTGGGGGGGTGCTCTGGGGGTGAGATTAGCGACTGCTGATCTAGACAATAGGCTTATGAGTCTCTTTCTTACACTACATTGTCCACCTCAAATTTTTCATGGCTGTCAAATACATACTAAAAGTGATAGAGAATGGAACATTCAGCAAGTTCGCGCAAATCATTTTTAAAGAAGAATTTAAATTAGAGCTAGTTGAATAATTCATTAATAAGCTAACCTTAAGCATAACCAAATAGTCATCATGACGTTGGATCTGAAGAAGATTTGCCAAAGCCATCACACCAGCTTTAAAATCAGGATTATTCACTGCAAAAAAAAAGACATTGGTACAGTTTTTTTTTAATGCATATTTCACACTGAGAAAAAATTAAGCTGCAGCTTTACTCACCATCCAGGTTTATCAGGGGTTCTGTATTTTTGGCTACATTATCAGCATTTTTAGCCCCTTCTGGTGTAGGATCCTTATATTTGTCAGCTGTTAAAAGAAAACCCAGTTCACTCAATGAATAACTATAAATCACAATATAAAGAATAAGCTCAAAATTAAAGAAAGCCTCAGAGCAAAGGAAATGAGCATTATACTATTCTAATTCCTTAGAACAGCATGTGCATAACAGCAGCAGCTGTCTACATTGTTCAAAAATTTCATTTTAGATGCTTGTTAATTGCTACTAATAATGAATCCTAAGTAGCATCTATTATCATGTTCAGTGACAGCAAACAACTTTTTTTTAAAACAATGAAGACCAAACAAGCTGTCAAATTCAGAAAAAAAATCAAAGGCCAAAACTGTAGCTTTAATAGAGAATTGGTTTACAGTACCTGCAAAATAATTGCAAATTTGTGGATTGGTGGATAAGTTGTTTGAACTAAAAAAGTAATAGGTATGAGGTGAAATTGTTAACCCATCCTTTAGTTTATTAGTTAGTGCCCTGTCTTCTGCCCATGAGGGGGGAAGGGGATTGGGGGGGGGAATAGCTGATGGAGAAAGGCTGCAGAGAAAAGAAGTGAGTGAGGCAGGATTAAACATTCCCCAATCCAGTCTTTCTGCAGCGAAATGGCAGATCAGGTTTTCCAAAATGCCTGACTGTAGAGCGGTGTTTTCCAGCCTGAGCAACTTTAAAATATGTCAGCTTCAATGGCTATGGAAGTCCATATATCTTTAAGCTGCCCAGGTTAAAAACACTGCTTTAGCGCATTAAACTGTAAGTAGTATGCTAGCAAACTAAATTGACCTGTTTCTGTTTCAAGGACTTGTTTCTGTTTCAAGGACCTTGTCATTACTGCATTTGGTCTTAACTGTATTTTCATAGTTAGACTCATTTCAACTCTAAAAGGTTGACTGGGTTAATGCTTTGAAGTAAAGCAGATTCATTCAGATGTCAGTTAAGTCATACTTGGTGGCACAGTGGTTAAAAGTGCAGTACTGCAGGCCACTGCTGCAGCCAGCTGCCTGCAATTTGGCAGATCGAATCTCACCAGGCTCAAGGTTGACTCAGCCTTCCATCATTCTGAGGTGGTTAAAATGAGGACCCAGATTGTTGGGGGCAATATGCTGACTCTGTAAACCGCTTAGAGAGCACTGTAAAGCACTATAAAGTGGTATATAAGTCTAAGTGCTATTGCTATACTGGAGTCAAACTTTGAATTTACCGGGTAGAAACAAAGATTTCTCTACTATATATTCTAATTATACATCCTTCTAGTTTTTAAGGTACTTAAACTTGGAGTATGTGTAAATAAAGAAATTAATTGAAACTTAACTGCAAATCTCTTTCTTACTCAGATTTAAAAATATGACTGCAATTTTAAATTAAATAATAATATATCACATTTTAGGCAAGAGAAGATTAAAAACTTCAGCATACCATTGTCTCCATACTCAAGCCTAACTGCCAATCCCAAAAGCCAATCAATGGTTTCTTGCCGTTCTTGTATAGTGAAGGGACAATTCACATCTTTAAGGTACTGTTAAAAAAAGCGATTTAAAATCAAACATTTCAATTAACAACAAATCTTAAAAGCTATAGATTTCACTTGGGTGAACAGCTTAACAGACATCTGGCACTGAATTATGAATTCAGCATTAAAGAATCTTCCAGGAAAAAAACCCCTTGTTGATTTGAGACATTTCAGCATTTTTTGTGTCAAGAGCAGCTAATATCTACTATTGATAAAGGTTACTTCCAGCTATTATGAAATAGTTTGGAAAATACTTCCTTGTGATCTTATTTATGCCACAATCATAATATTAAAAAGGTATGGCTGTATGAATAGGACCAGTTCTATCCTTTCATCTAACTTTTCCTTAGCTATGAACATTGGGTAATAAGATCCTGAACACAGTTTCAAATGTTCACAGTGCCATGGAGCAAAGCAGTATACTTATTTTTAACTCTCAGTTGTTTATATTCCAATTCTGCTACAATATTTTTTTCTACTGCTGTGCCTCCTAAATCTTCCCCAATCCTAACTCCAAATAATACTTGTTAGCACAGTGAATTCTTAGCTGATTCCTCTCACACATTTCTTACTTCACAATGGATTTTTACGATTTATATCCACTATTTTGGTGGTCTTCTTCCAAGACTGATTAAAAGGAAATATTGGATGGCAGAAAAATATAAACTGGGTTTCTTCTGTAGAGGTAGTGATTTCTGTAAGTTGACCTTTTTAGCCTTAATGCTGAAAACAATTTTCACTGATCTATCCTATAGTATAAACAAAGATTTAAGTTAAGTGAAACCACAAAATTAAATATCTTCCTATAACAAAAGAATTGTATGAACACAGGAAGAAAACTGCAATTGTGAGTAACTGATGAATGCAAATTGGGGGTTTCTTTCTTTCTTTCAAGATTTCTAGAAAGTAATGTACAATGGCTCTGACTTATGGTATACTAACATCAGCTGTTCTATTAAAACTTTTCCTTCATTCTCTCTAAGGCACAAGCATTATCAATTTACTTAAAAGAATCCTGGATTTCTGCTGGATTTTAGAAACAAGATGCATTGTTTCCAAATATGAAAATATTCTCAACTCTCATGGCTATTAACAGAAAGGTAATATATGAAAATACTCCAATTTAAAATCAGCAAGGCTACCAATTGTCCGAAGAAAATTTTATAATGTATCACATATTGAGCAAAAAGTATGTAATTATTCTAGCAGTATCTGGGCAAATAGGTTTTATCACTAAATTCTACTCTTGGTTTTTTTTAAGTATGTTGCAGACCTATATTGCAACTGACAATGTAGTTGTAGAAACCAAATTAGTATGTCCAAACTTTTATAACTTTGTTCAAAAAAATGCTATAGCCTGGGAAAATACCTTAGTTTTACTTTTCTGTGCTTTTATCAACTTTAATCCTAAATAGTCTAACTTAGTGTGTAATGATCCCATCGATTTGCTTAGATATTGCACTTAAAAATAACACTACCTTTTCAAAGGACTTTGACCATTCTGTGGCATTATGGATATTTCTTAAGTTCCCCCTGTCTTCTATTTTATAGTGTCTGATTTTCTGGTCTTCAAGCCAAACAATAAAGTTTCTGAATTCTGTTTCATCTACAATAACAAATAAATACAAGTTACATCATAAAAAATACTTTTCCTTAAATAAAAAGTCCTCATAAAATCTTTGTATTATTTTACTAAATTCTCTAGTACCTAGAACAGGGGTCTTCAAACTTGGCAAGTTTAAAGACCCTTGACCTAGAAGATACAATAATTAATAGCAATCTTTAGGTCAATTCTGAAAAAACCTACTGAAATCAAATGTCACATGACTGCAGCCTAACCCAATGGTTTCTTGCACTATTCAGAGACAGTAAGTAGTCAGTGCAGCATTCTACTCCAATTTTCATTGACCTCTCAAGTGTATTTCTTTCCTGGATCAGGATTCTGTGCAGTCAGTCATTCAAGCCCTGGTCATGCTTGGACTACTGCAATGGAGCTACTCTTGAAGACCAATTGGAAGCTACAACTGGTGAACATTTGACATGGACAGGTTTTTCGCTGTTCCATGAGCTGCACTGGCTGCTGATTTAGTTTTGGGTGCAATTCAAGGCATGGTTATTACTCATAAAGCCCTGCATGGGTAATATGGGTTCAAGGTTGACTCAGCCTTCCATCCCCCCGGGGTAGGTAAATTGAGGACCCAAGATTGTTGGGGGCAATAAGCTGACTTTGTAAACATGCTGCTTGTGGGGGGGCAAAAGCCCTAGTAATAAGCAGGCATATACAATAGAATGAAGGCTATTGCTGAGCACATTGGGTTGTGCTCCATAGATTGTAAGCTGCCCTGAGTCTCTGGAGAAGGGCGGCATATAAATGTGAATTAAAAAAAAAAGATTATTTGAAGAACCATCTCACCCTAATGAGATATTCCCTCTGCCCCCCCCCCCACTGGCAGAGTGTGGCATGCTGCAGATCCTGTGGGTCAAGGAACTCTGGCTGGTGGAGTCCAGAAGAGCCTTCTCTGCCATAGCGCCAGTCCTTTGGAACTTCTTGCCCCCCTCCCGAGTGAGATCTGACCCACCCTCCTAACCTTTCCTAAGAGCCTGAAGACTTGGCTCTGCCAGTTGGCCTGGGGCCCTTAATGGGGGAGTACTGCAGTGAGGTGGGCAGCAAATAATGAATGCATTTTTACGATGACAATGATCACGATTTATCACTTATTGCTTGTATGTACACTGAAAGCTTATACACCAGGGACAAATTCTTTGTGTGCCCAATCAAGAATTCAATTCAATTCAATATTCTATTCTATATTCTATTCTATTCTACTCTACTCTAGCAATATAGTCATATATTATTGTTCTATAAGGTAGCTTACAATTTTGAATCCTATCTCTTTATAACTGGAGTTGGTAACCTATACTGAATCAGTATTGATAACTAACCTGGCTGGAGAATTCTGGGAGTTGCCAAGGTTGAACACCCCTGTTCTACATTCTAAAATAACCACATCGTTAAGAAGCAAAAAAAAAAAAAATCAAACCTCTCTCCCACCTCCATTTTTCCTGAAATGAGAAGACTTTAGCTGTTCAACTTTGGCTCCACTTTTCTACGACATAAGTTCCCAAGTGTGAGTTCCTTCTCTTTTGATCGCCAGGAAGTCATAAGAAGTTGCAGGAAAAGTGTGGAATTGCTCCCCTGAGGGTTCACTATAGTTTCAGGAGCTGCTACTACAGGGTTTATAGCAATTAATTTCAACCTCCTTTTGGGATACTCAACTCCACCAGGGGCTGGTACCCTGGCAAGATACCAAATGCTTATGTTCCATGCAAACCTAACTTTTGTACTCTCGGTAATGTGAGCACTTAACAAAGTGTTTCTTAAGCTGGTACTCTCCAAATATGAATGATTACAAAGAATAATAATAGAATAGAATCAGGTCCTCTAGTCCAGCTAAGCAGGAGAACCTATACAATCTCAGACAAGCGGCTGTCTAGTTTCTTCTTAAAAACCTCCAGTAATGGAGCACCCACAGCATCTGGAGGCAATCTGTTCCACTGGTTAATTATCCTCACTGTTAGGAAGTTTCTCCTTAATTCCAGGTTTCTTCTCTCTTTGATTAGCTTCCAACCATTGTTTCTTGTCCAGTGCTTTGGAGAATAATTTAACCCCCTCTTCTTTGTGGCAGCCCCTCAAATACTGTAATACTGATATCATGTCACCCCTAATTCTTCTTTTCTTTAGACTAGCCAGACCCCAAATCCTGCAGCCGTTCTTCATATGAGCTAATACCCTTAGCTTGGCTCAACTAAGAATGATGGGAACTGTAGTTGGGTATACCTGGAGGGCATCATGAGGGAAGCAGCTTTAAGGGGAGGGACAGGGAGAAAAAAAAGCGCCGTAGGGGCGTGGTCAACACAACCATTCTCTTATCTGGGAGAAAGCGAAGGGGGTTTCGCGCATGCGTATCAAAATGCCAACAGCAGCCATGAATGAGACGGTTGGATTCGCATTGCGGCCTATTGGTAACGGCTTCCCTCACCTCGGCAGTTGAACCCAGTTGGGTTGTGGTAGTCGAGCGCCGACAGTTTCCGCCGGAACATGGCGTTGCTCTCTAGGCGAGAGTCTTTCGAGCCGAGTCGACGTCGAATTAAGGAGCGCTTCTGTATCACCAACAAGCGGCTAGAGGAGACTTGAGAAAGAAAGAGCGCCTGCGCGACTCGCTTGCGGGACTAGAGGGAGACTTGGCCGTAGCCAATCACTATGTTTCAACGACTCGCGTCACGGCTGGTGAGCGGGACTAATACTTTCCCCCCGGGGAAAGGCGAACATGATTGGCTAAGCGGTTTGAGTGACAGTAGCAGTAGCCAGTTCAGAAAGAAGGCAAGTCTTTGGACAGGAAGGGAAAGGAGATTTTTAAAATTAGGATTGTTAACGCATGTTTCCGTTCTTAGGGCAGTTTTTGTTTCGGGCCAGAAACAGAATTGTCCTTAAAAGAATTTTGAGATCAGAAAAATTAGAGCCCATCTCCTTTCTTGCAAAAAAGAAATCCAACCCAGGAAAGAATATTGATGCCGAGAGCGGAAACGCCAGCAATGGAATATTTGTGCCTTGTGTCCGAAATATGAATGCAATGTTTCTCAAACTCTCGGCCACCTTAAAGACAGGTGGACTTCAGCTCCCAGAATGCAAGCTGGCTGGGGAATGCTGGGAATTGAAGTCTACTTGTCTCAAAAGGTGGCCAGGTTTGAAGAAACACTTGTTAATTGCACGGGGACGAATTGTTTAAGAAATTTAAGAATAGGTTATAATACAGGAGACTGATGGGAGTTGTACCAATATGAACAAGTATGCGTATTAGTTCTATGGTGTTCCTGTTGCTCGCTGAATTTTCTTTGAGGATCAAGGTGACTTCATTGTGTTAAGTTTCCTTTGGATAATTTTTAGAAGTTAAACGATCAGAATCCCAAAACAAAAGAACGTTCTTTCTGTGCCAACTCAGAAAGCTCAAACTGCCCAAGGAGCTGCTGATACAGTTCTACAGAGGAATTACTGAGTCTGTCATCTGCACCTCTATAACTGTCTGGTTTGGTTCTGCAACCCAACAGGACAGACACAGACTTCAAAGGATAATTAGGACTGCAGAAAAAATTACTATCAACCTGCCTTCAATTGAGGACCTGTATACTGCATGAGTAAAAGAGAGGGCTGTGAAAATATTTACAGACCCCTCACATCCCGGACATAAACTGTTTCAACTCCTTCCCTCAAAACCACGCTACAGAGCGCTGCACACAGAACAACTAGACACAAGAATAGTTTTTCCCCTGAACGTCATCACTCTGCTAAACAAATAATTCCCTCAACACTGTCCAACTATTTACAAAGTCTGCACTACTGTTACTGTTAATCTTCTCATCACTCCTTATCACCCATCCCCTCCCACTTGTGACTGTATGACTGTAACATTGTCGCTTGTATCCTTACGATTTATACTGACTTTCCTAGTATGATTTGATTGCTTATTGTACCCTATGGCTATTATTAAGTGTTGTACCTGATGATTCTTGACTCTTGATGAATGTATCTTTTCTTTTATGTACACTGAGAGCATTTGCACCAAGACAAATTCCTTGTGTGTCCAATCACACTTGGCCAATGAAGAATTCTATTCTATTCGTTAAAAATCTTTGTAACATAGTTGGTTTCTTGGCCTTTAGTTAGTTAAACAAAACAGAACAAAGTAAAAAGCAAAATAACTCACACACATAATATAAACATACCCTGAAGGGATTTCATAACTGTTATGTATTTTCTTTTTAATGCTTATCTGGCTTAATTGCAGGGTTCACTTTTATACTGTGCTTATCTAATTTAATCACTGAATTTTACTTTCAAATGTGTGTGTTCCTTCCCTAAAAGTATTTTACAAATGTTGAAATAAGCAGAAGCATTATTTTGTTATCTGATTTCTCACCAAAATTGTTTGTTATTCCTATTCTGGCTACCTAAATGGTCGGTAAAGATACATTTCATATGATACTGTGTTTCCCCGAAAATAAGACCTACCCCAAAAATAAGACCTACCCCGAAAATAAGACCTAGTGTGTTTTTGGGAGCCAAAAAAAATATAAGACAGTGTCTTATGTTATATGCGTTTGTTTGTGGTTTCATGAATAAATGTACATTGTTCTACATGAATATGGTGTTTTTTTTCATTATATTTTTCATTATATTTTTTTCATTATATATATATATATATATATATATATATGTTTTCGTATATATATATAGGTCTTGGTGTATTCGGGTCTTGTCCGAATACACCAAGACCCACATACCACCATGAAAATCTACGAAAACAAATATATATATATATATATATATATATCTAAAACAAATATATATATATATATATATATATATATATATATATATATATATATATATGTAGGTCTTGGTGTATTCTTGTCCGTGTAAGATTACACGGGACAAGACCAATACACCAAGACTCTACTACCGATGAAAATCTCGTAAACAAATATATATATATATATATATATATATAGGGTCTTGTCCGTGTAAGGTTGAGAATACCTTGGCAGCGTGAGAAATCTCATTCAGGCTGGTGTCTTCAGCTTCTCCTGGGAAACGCTGAAGACACCAGCCTGAAGATGACGGATGAGATTCGTCAAACGCTGCCAAGGTATTCTCAACCTTACACGGACAAGACCAATACACCAAGACCTACATACCTTACCCGTGAAAATCTAAAACAAATATATATATATATATATATATATATATATATATATATATATATATATAAGACCTACCCCAAAAATAAGACCTAGTGTGTTTTTGGTAGCCAAAAAAAATATAAGACAGTGTCTTATTTTCGGGGAAACACGGTAATACAAATTAGAACAATTAATCAGTGGAGCGGCTTTGCTTCAGAGTTGTAGGTGCTCCATCACTGGAGGTTTTTGAGAAGAGATTGAACAACTCTTTGTCTGAAATGATATTATAGGGTTTCCTGCCTGAGCAGGGGATTGGGCTAGAAGACTTCCAAGATCCCTTCCAACTTGTTATTCTGTTAACATACAGTAAAAATACCAAGAACATAAAGCAACACAAAATGAATTAGAGGTCTGTATTACAGCAGAAATTCAAATAAATGAAATACTAGTTATGTGCTATTAAATCAGGTTATTTTTTTAATGGTGACATACAGATTTTCTTCATGATGATCTGTCCTTAACCTGTCCCCTCAGATCTTCCAGTGATGCATCCATTGCTACTATAACTAAGTCCATCCATCTCACTGCTGGTCAGCATTTTCTTTTCCCTTCCACCTTTCCCATCGTTAGAGCATTTTCTAGAAAGCTAGGTCTCTGCATAGTGTACCAAAATTAGAATAATTCGAGTTTAGACAGTTGTATCTTGAATGGAACTCTGGATTTATTTTTTTCGTGATCCATCAGTTTGTTTTCTTGGCTGTCCATGCTCTTCTCAGGAGTCTTCCCCAACATCAAGCTTCAAAAGAGTCAATACTCTTTCCATCCGCTTCTTCCACATCCAACTTCTGCTTCCTTAAAGTGTCACAAGGTTTATACTACAGTAATCTGATCTTTGTACCGTAGGTACAATTGTATCACAGCATCTTTCCAAGGCCTTCATGGTTGCTCTACTAAGCACTAGTCTGTGGCATATTTCTTGACTGCTTATTTCTTTATTGTTGATGGTTGATTTTAAAAAGCAGCAGAAGCTACTCACCACTTCAGTTTCTTCATTGTCATTTCTAAGACTGGCACTGTGCAGTGGTGAGATTCAAATTTTTTTACTACCCATTCTGTGGGCATGGCTTGGTGGGCGTGGTGTGGCTTGGTGGGCATGGCTGGGGAAGGATACTATAAAATCTCCATTTCCACCCCATTCCTGGGGCAAGGATACTGCAAAATCCCATTCCCTCCCCACCCCACTAACCTGCTTTCCAGCTCCGTTCTCCTATGCAGGGCAACAAAAAAAAGACCCAGCCAATCAGCTGGGACTCGGGAGGTAGAGAATAGATGGGGGCGGGGCCAGTCAGAGGTGTAGTTGCCGGTTCTCCGAACTACTCAAAATTTCTGCTACCTGTTCTCCAGAACTGGTCAGAACCTGCTGAATACCACCTCTGCCCCTGTGCCAGTTATCATTAGTTTGGTTTTCTTTGTATTTAATTTTAGTCCCAGTTTTTCAATGTGCTCCTCGACTTTTATAATCATACCTTGCAGAACCTTTGTATCTTTGGCTATTAAAATGGGAGAAATACTGTGAGCAACGATGGGAGTTCACCATTATGTTTTAGCTTTACTTGGTACATGGACTCATCTGTGGTTGCTGATAATTCATGATATATACAAACTTAGGTAATTGTAAAGATTATGGAGGAATTTTAAATGTTCTCCTGCTCACAAATATTAACTATTAATGCCCTCCCAAGTAGCATTATTTGCTTTATCACATTGATGGAAGCCTTTGGGTTGTAAATAAGATACCTGGCGGGGGGAGAGAAACTTGTGTTTCTCCCCACTAAACAGGAAAACCCCATGATTTACACATCACTATTATTGGTTTGGATGATATGTTAACAGAATAACAAGTTGGAAGGGACCTTGTAGGTCTTCTAGTCCAACCCCCTGCTCAGGCAGGAAACCGTATATCAGTGATGGCTAACCTTTTTGTTATCGCGTGCTGAAAGTGTGCATGTGCATGCGTCCCTGCACCCATACTGCAATGTGCGCGCCACACCCCTGCCCCCTGTGCAAGTGTGCATGACGCCCCCTGCCCCCACCCCCTGCGTATGACCCCCCCATGTGTGCCTCGCCTCCCACGCATGCGCAACAAATACCCGACAATCGGCTGGCGGGAGGCACACACGCATGCTCAGTAGATCTGTTCTGGGCGACGGCTCGTGTCCCGGCTCTGCATGCCACTTCTGGGACACGTACCATAGGTTCGCCATCACGGCCCTATATCATTTCAAAGAGTTGTCCAATCTCCTCTTAAAAACCTCCAGTGATGGAGCACCTACAACTTCTGAAGCAAAGCCGTTCCACTGATTAATTGTTCTGTCAGGAAAATTTCTCCTTAGTTCTAGATTGCTTCTCTCCTTGATTAGTTTCCATTCATTGCCTCTTGCCCTGTCTTCAGGTGCTTTGGAGAATAGCTTGACCTCCTTTTTTGTGGCAGCCCCTTAAATACTGGAACATTGCTACGTTAACTCAAAAGTAAAGTCATGCATTTTGTGTGCATCAAGACATTGTAAATCACAATTTAGAGCTTAATGTGTAGTGCCTGAACCGGGCCATTGAGGATTGTTTAATTTAGTGTGATTTGTGAACTATGGTCCTCTCTAGTTGCTGTGAGTTGATTAATTGGCATTTACCTAAATTATCCACTAGAGGGCTTTCTACAAAGTTTGCAGTTTTAGAAAGGTATATGTTCCAGTTATGGAAAGTAGTAGTATCACAGCAAGGTATTACTTTATATATGAAGTGCACAGCAAGCATCTTCCTTGAAGATCTGGTATGTGATCAGAAGAAACTTGCAGACCACATGCGCTGAGATCAGTCAGATACAGAGTGATTTATCCAGGGCCTATGGTACGACTAGATTTTCCCTTGTTTTTGTAGACAGAAGCAGGATTGGCTGAGGCACGCAGTCTAAGTACAGCTTTCGGTTTCCAGAACGTCAGAACAAGTGAGCAGGCATTCTCCAAATAATTGGATTTCAGTTCCAATTATTTCAGCTGGCCAACTTGATCAGGGATGACATAAAAAAAAAAACAAGTTGCCGACTCTGGATTTAGGGTTTCAGAGGGGAATTTGCAGGACAAACTTTAAAACACGTGCAACATAATCCATCACTTTGAAAACAGATTGGGGGTGGGGAGAATTGGGGAAAGGAAATCCCAAGAAAGTCCGAGACATTGCATAGCTCCCTCCACACCCTGCAGTGTACCTGTGGATTGTCTGAATGGGAGATTCTTTTGAACTTCTTTTTCAGTGGGCTGACTAATCTCAGTAAGGCTATGAGTACGGTATATCTGATAGCCTACAATTAGGCTCTTGATTTTCTGTTTTAACAAATAGCTTTTCCATCAGAATTTCTCTCCCAAAGTAACAAAACATTGACTCCCTACAGTAACAAATATGGCACATAAGACGCCATGAAATATTGTAGACAGCCTGAATGATATTCCAGAAAGAGGGCTTTTTCTCAACTTGCCAGCTGTTTCCTACTATAACTTACTGTTGTAGTTAACTGTGCAAGATGGTACACAATATGGCAACAACTTTAGTACTTAACTGGAGTCTAGTACTAGTCGATCTGTGCTGCTCCAGAAGTATTGCCATATATTTTTCATCACATCTGGGATGGTTTGAGAAGGTTATTCAAAGTAATGCACAAGATTTGAGAAAAGTTCCCAGGCCTAAAGTAAAGACCTAGTTTGGTTCTGGAAGACTCTGTTCCTGTAACATACCACCCCATGGTTTACCTGACCCAGGTTTACTGATTTAAATGGATTAACACAACACAATAGAGCATGGGTGTCACTTTGCTGTCACGTGATGTATCGTGACTTTTTTCCCTTCACGGAGGTGGGGTGAGCATGTGACAAATCCGGCCTGTGGGCCTCTAGTTGGACACCCCTACAACAAACCATTTGGACTTCCAGTTGTGTTTCCTTCGAGGACGGACCGAAGATTGTGATCGTGCGTGGCTTCGATCCATGTTGTACCTGTTAAGAGGGCTCCGAACTGGGCTAGAACCACCTTGAAGAGGTGGGGAAGAAGGGGGAGACCACCTGTCAGGTCAAGAGGAGCTGCATCTCCCCTCCTTAGCTAGGTAAACTCCCCACGAAGACGGGCTGCAAAGGTGGTTAAATATGGCCATCCGGGACAAAGATCATGCAGGAGTGGTGAAGAAGCAGACAGTGTGGAGACCAGGCAAATTAAGTGTAATATCTGAATACAAGATACCCCGGATTTAAAACTTTAAAGAGACTTTAAAAGAAAAGACTGGAAAAGCGGCGACCAGAGGGAGTGGAAAAAAGAAAAGGAGATAAGTGAAAGTGCTTTGAACAGTAAAAGAAGTAAATTGAAAGAGGGAAACATCTGTGTAAATTGGATTATACTAAATTATACAATTTGCACTAAATAGGCATACTTAAAAGCTGAACTTGAATGTGCCAAAAGGAAAAAAATATACAATAATTGGATTTACTGGATTTTTCAAATTTAAAAGCCCTAAAAGGTAAAGAAAAGTGGAAAAGAAAAGGTGGAATTTGGACATAACAAAGAGCGCCACCTAATGGTAAAGGAAAACTTTCAATGACTTTTAAAAAAGTGTTCGGTTCTATAAAGACTGGAACTTGATACAAAGTAAGAGGATCTTTGAAACAATAAGACAGAAACCCTGAAAAGTGAATTTACTATACTACGAAGGAAGAAGTCTGAATCCTGGGAATACTAGGTGACTTTGAGGAAAATTTAAAACTCAAGAGAAGGAATTTTACAACAAAAATATATGAACATTTGACTATTTTGACCCTGGAAACTCAAAATAGGATTTAACAGAAGTGGATGGTTAGAAGCTGGATTAAATTAACTACTGGATAACTGGAATGGATTTAAACACTGAAGAAAGAGGTAAAAGAAAAATTAAAATTAAAAGAGGTGCACAAAAATGGCAGAATACTGTCTGGAAATAAAATCAGACTTAAGAAGTATAAGGGAAATGATATGGGGAAAAGTGGAATTGTGCAGTATTGCTTTGCAAATGCTAGAAATGGTGTCATTGGAGAACAAAGACGGACAAGGAGAACCAGAAGGGGAGGAGTTGATGAAAGAAGAGGCCGGCCTTAATGAACAAATGATACAATGAACATTGGAACAGGAGGAAAAAACCTGGAGGTTTGAGGGGACAATTAAAGAGGTAATTGTTAGGAAAGTCAAACAAAGAAAAAGGAAACAGCAGAAAGGGAAATTACAGGAGTAAGTTCAAAAGAGGGAGAGGGATAAAAAATGGAGTCAGAAATGGAGGGGAAAAATAAAAAAAAATAAAGGAAAAGAGGAATAAGGGAAAGGAACAGAAAAGAAGGGGATATAGAAAGCTAAAAAAAATGAAAAGAAGCTATATGGCTAGAAGACCTAGAGATAATGGGTAAACCGAGAATAAGAAAGGGGAAAGGGGATTCTACAAGGTAATATATAAAGAGGTATAAGAATATAGATTGTAAAAAATGGAATGATTGGAACTGATGTTTTTATTTCTTTTATTTGATTATTTTCTAAGAATTATTGTTAAATTAACTGGGATACATGTAAAGATGGGATTATAATAAGAATGTTAATTACATTAAATGAAATTAAAAATATAGTTAAAAATGAACTATGAGAATTATACTAAAAAGACAAATATAGTTCCTTTATTTAGCTGAAAAGATTAATGTATTAGAAAAAAATAAATGCTTTAGAATAAAGAATGCCATGTGGAATCTAACCTAAAATGTATATGTGACATGTAATATTTAGGTGATAATTAAAAATGATTATATTATGGTAATTTTTAATATGAGTTAAAGGGGAGTAAATTGAATAATGTATAAGACAAAAAGGTGATGTACACAAACCGGTAATTAAGGGGGAAATGTTTGGAATTATTAATACTAAGATGGAATTTATTGAATAATGAATTAAGAATATGTGATGAAATTGCAAATATGACAGATGAAAGTATAAGAATACAGTGAATATAGAATAAGAAATAAAGAATTTTAAGTATAAAGAAGATAAGAGTATAACTGAAGAAAAACAGAATAAGTTAAGATATGAATTAAAATTGGATAAAATAAAAGCAAAAAAATATAAGAATATTTTTGAAAATTTATAGAAAATGGAAAATGCAATGATGTGATAAGAAACTGAATATGTGAGATAGATATGTAATTATGGTCATGTTTGTATGGAAATGTAAAAACCTGGAATCACACTGTTCACTAAAAGAGATGTAAAAGATAAAAAAATAAAAAACTTTTTGGGAAAAAACCCAGACTATTTAAATATACCGCCTTCCTGCAAATATTAGCTGCACTTACACATTAGCCTGGTTATTCAATGTCAAGTTTTAGGAGTTCAAATAAGCTAGCCAAATGGGCTGGCTTAGCACAACCTGCAGTGCCACAAAAACAACCAACCAACTAAGGTTGACATTAATAAAACTTGCTATAAATGAAACTGCTAGTTATCTGATGTGGTTACTCTTGTGTGAACACACATGAACTGGTCACTCACATTTTAAGTTGGCATAGTGTGTGATCATTCTGATTGGACTGATGGATTGAATTCGCACAACACAAACATAAAAATCTAAAAAATCTTTAAAAGAGCCTTGGTGCTACAGGCTGTTAAACGCCTAGCACTTAGTTCCAGCTACCTGCAATTAGTGCAGGCTCGAATCCCACCAGGCTCAAAGTTGACTCAGCCTTCCATCCTCTCGGGGTAGGTAAAGTGAGGACCCAAGATTGTTGGTGCCAATAAGCTGACTTTGTAAAAATGCCGCTTAGTAATAAGCAGGCATATACAGTGGAATGAAGGCTATTGCTAAGCGCATTGGGTTGTGCTCCAAAAAATTGTAAGCTGCCTTGAGTCTCCGGAGAAGGGCGGCATATAAATGTGAATTTTTTAAAAAAATCTAATTTGTTTGGTTTTGCCTTGTATGCATCCTAATATAATTGGTAAACCACAGTTTATAGCTTATGTAAATTCAAACAGTTGGCTCATCTAACAAATCTTAGCTAAGAAACAACTAGCATAGAGTCCTAACCTTAACTTAAGATACTTTTAAGGTCTGAAATGGAATGAGAGGTCCCAATAACCCTTTTGGGTTACCTTTTCTCTGCCACTTGATCTAGGTAGTTTTCTGATTGGTGGCCCAGTGGTTAGAATGCAGTATGGCAGATTGACTCTGCTGGCTACCAGGAGTTCTATCCTGACTGTCTCAAGGTTGACTCAGACTTTTATCCTTCCGAAATCAGGAAAATGAGGACCCAGATTGCTGGGGGCAATATGTTGACTCTGTAAACTGCTTAGAGGGTGTGGTAAAGCACTGTGAAGCAGTATATAAGTCTAAGTGCTGTTGCTGTTGACTGGGCCATTTTTCTGTGATTGTTGATAAACCTGCATTTTTGGAGGTGTATATTTATTTTGCATTTTATATAATATTGCTTATTGCAAAAGAAGAAGATCTTGGTCCATATATGTGTATGTATATGATTATTTCTGGGTTTGTTATTTATTCCTATTGTAATAAAATATTAAGTGTATGTTACCTGAGAAGGTTGCATCATTAAGTGTTGTTTAATGCACAGAATTAAACTGAGGGATATCTCGCTAATCAAGGCATGAAAACATGTGTTAGTTTTGCATTTTTGCTCACATGGCAAGGTATGGATTTTACAGAAGACCAAGGACAAAACCAGATTAAATCCCATTGGGCTAACCAGCAGCCATCATTTGCACAATAATGCAAGAAACAGCAGAGAATTAAGTTACAGCTTCTCCTCTGGGAAAACCAGCCCTACTGAGAGGTCAATGATCTCCTCACTAAATCAGTGCCCTGTCTTCCTGCAAAGAGAGAAGCCCTGCAGGAAAGCAAAGCAATCAGCTCCAAGTTGGATAGGAAGAGTATGTTATTGCTTTTACCCGTTGGAGCTTCCAAAGCACAGATCTGTTGTATCAAAATTAAGCGAAGAAACATTTATGAGGCCCCATAAACTGCCAAGATTTCTTTGATGAGCAAGATGGAATTACTTATTCAGCTTTTAGAAGTATTGGTCTGCAGTTCTGACTTTCTAATTCCAGTATGATGGGCAACCACGTGGATCATAACCGATTATGTACCTGGTAGACACAAGACATTGTGTGGCCAAATAACTTCCAACTATAAGGAGACATTAAAGCAGAGTTTCACCACCTCAGCAACTTTAAGATGTACCCCCAGAATCCCCCAGTCAGCATGCTGGTTGAGAAATTCTGGGAATTGAAGTCCACACATCTTAAAGTTACTGAGGCTGAGATACACTGCTTTAAAGCAGATGTTTGAACCCCAACTCTTGAGTTTTGCTCATCTTTAGCAATTTTGGCTGGAACTTTTAGCAGCTGCAATTGAGTGGCATCTGGAAAACTGACATAAGTCTATTGTATATTCTTGCTTACAAAGAATCATACAATAGAAAGGGCAAATTGAGACCCATTCTTATTTAATTACAGAAATCGAACTTAAAGCATTCTCAATAGATGGCAGTTTAGCCTCCATCTGTCTGCATAATTGATACTGGTGTCATTTTTCTCTTATTACTTTATTCTTCAATTCCTGCATTACAATCCTGAGACAACACATGCGTTCACGGAACAAACTGAATTAGAACCCTTTTTTTTAGCTTGGTATACTGTGTGAACCAATCCATGTTGTTAGTTTTACATCAGTATATTATCTCAGGTGAACCCAGAACATTAATTGAATAAACCAGTTAACTACAGGTAATTATAGCATGTGAACTCAGACAGTAAAACTGCATGTCTGCATTTCTCTCAGCTATTATTTAAGCCTTGTATTAAAAAGCATATTGGTTGTGTTCTGTACAATAAACCATAAATCATGGTTTACCAACAAAACATATTGGTTAAGGTTGAAATTTGACTTAATAGCAGAAAACACTGGAAAATAAGGTGAAGAGAATAGTTTGATCTGGTGGTCAAGGCACCAGTTTAGAAACCAGGAGAATGTGAGTTCTCGTCCCATCTTAGGCATGAAAGCTGGCTGGTGACTTTGAGACAGTCACTCTCTCTCAGCCCAACTCACCTCACATGGCTGTTATTGTTTTGGGAAAATAGGAGGAGTGGAATGAGCATTAGGTATGTTCACTGCCTTGAGCGATTTATAAAAATAATAAAGGTGGGACACAAAAATCTTTTTTAAAAAAGAAAACCCCACAGAATCCAATACAACATACATTTTACTAGCAGAACAAAAATTACCAAATACAAATGTTAGAAAACAGCAATACTAAGTATGCTAGGAATGCGCAAGACAGCCCTGCAGGCTTGTGAAAAGCAAGGAGAGACGGTCGCATCTAAACCTTTGATAAAATGTTTAGACTGATAGGCCACTGCAATTGGATTCCTGCCCACCACACCCCACCCTCTCATGTGCCACTACTCTAAAATGCTAAATACGCACAATACCCCACACTAAGGAACGTTAAGAATAAATTGGATCCATTGCGATTATTTTACATTTCAACATAAATAAGAGTGACATTTGGGAAAAGCAAAACAAAATAATCGAGGTTACATACACATACCCCATTGCGTCATTCGCAACCTTGCTCTGCGCACCCTCCTTTTTGTTTCAGAGAAAGCCAACAGAGTTTGGCTTGGCCAGAGCAAAAGTGAAAATTAAATGTACTCTTTTACACATTTCCCCCCCCTCCCTCCTCCTCCTCCAGGCAACTCTGCAGATGTCAAGATCTTTAGCCTCTTGATGTAGGTCAACATCGTTAGTAACTCGTTCTTCAAAGAAGGCAGGAATTCACTTTAAAAAAAAATCATGCACTTCTCTGTAAACTTCCAGGTGGTTTGATATATTTCTCTTAAAGTAAGTGGACTCTAGAAACTGGTCCACATTGCTGAAAAATCTCTACATCAGTGTCCAGGGCAGCCCAAATTGGAGTCAGGCTCCTGTGAGATTTACAGAATGGCACAGAAGAACTTCTTCTCTCTAAATGGATTTTCTGAAGCAGGGACAGGAGTTAATAAGGGGTCTTCCTTGGCATGGGCTTCACAGTACGCCATCAGGTCTGCTGCAGCTTTGGATACCTGCAAATAAAAAGAGGGTTTATATTCTTTTTGGTATTCCAGAGTAGCTGTTCTTAAATTGCAAAGATGTGCAGCCAGCTGGCCAAGGAAACAGGAAATAAACTGGGGTTCTTGATGCTCTCTGAGCTTGGTTGTTTTCTTGCAGACGTTTCATTGCCCAAACTAGAGCACTGCAGAGCACTGATGATGTTACCTAGTTTGGGTAATGAAACACCTGCAAGAAAATAACCAAGCCCAGAGACCATCAAGAACCCCACAGTTTATTTGGTGAGCTACAAATATTCTCCTTTATTGGTGCCAAATACATTCTTAAAAGAAAGATTAGCGGAAGTTCATTGTGCTAAACTTTGATGTAGAATGCCTTGTTTTTAGCTTAGTGATCTTGCAGAAACTCATTTCTTTGAGCCCATCTCGATCCTCACATATCTTGCAATGCCAGGATCCTTCTTTCTTTGACCCCGGCAACCTATGCTTACCAGGCCACCAATGTTAAACTACAATATGGTTTGGGGGGGGGGGCATAGTGTTATGGGAACTCATCAACCATGGCTCATGAGCACAGATTTGGGATTTAACATGTGCGAATCTTGTCACCAAGTGACTCACACTTTTCAACAGTGTCTTGCTCAAGTAAGGAAACTGAACTTTTAGATGCTGAACTATAATATCTCATCCAAGTGAAGAGGTTGAGTTACACACTTTTGCATTTTCTGCACAAAATGCAAATGACCTTTTGTGCCAACAGGATCTAAGATGATGTCAAGCATTTATGTGCCACAAGCTGCCATTTTTCGAAAAGGCAAATGTGTTCCCTTATACTGGCATTTCATCTGCTACAAAGATTGTTGAAAACAACCTCTCCTTTTTCAGGAGAGAAAGGGATTAAAAAAATCTTCTCTCATTTTAATTCATATTAAAGTCAAGGAAAATAGCCCATCTCTATCCTTACATTTCTTGCAATTCTAGGCTCCCTTCTTTGGCTCCCGTTTCCCTGTTCCTGCAAATGGATCAGAGCCAATTAAACTCAAGGTGACTTTGTAGCCTAAGCCAGTCCCAAATCCCATATTGGTCTTGGCATTTAAAAGTTAGCTTCATTATTTCCTTCTCTTTTTCTAACGCATACATATACTAAATCAGGGTTTGTGGAATAATGTTGGATCTGGGTGCAAAATGCTAGCTTAATGAAGCTCTAGGTCTCTAATGCTACAGGAGGGAAAGTCTGACTGTGGATTTCTTCCTCTGCCACTAAAGAGCAATGGAAAAATCATGGAAGGTGTTCAGGTGAGCTGTCAGCAAGTGATGACCACCTGAGCTGTTTCCCCTAGAGAGGCAGACCAGAAGTCTTGGCAAAGCACATGCAAGGTGTAAGCAACCAAATCAGTATGTGTAGAGTTCAAGCAGGCTACTTTATTGTATTCTGCCTGTAATACCGGAATTTCCCTAGATTGCTTTCTTTCTCTGGGGAACGAATTGAGGACTTAGAGGAAGTCAGCCATAAGTTTCATATGGCTCGCAACGACTCAAGGCCAATTCTAGCTTCAAGGTGCTAGTAACAACTTATAAAGCCCTAAATGGCTTGGGTCCAGGGTACTTGCGGGAACGCCTCCTGCCAGCATCACACTCCAATCGCCCCATGCGCTCCCACAGGAGGGGCCTCCTTGGGATACCATCGGTTAGGCATTGTCGGCTGGTGGTCCCCAGGGCTAGGGCCTTTTCTGTGGGAGCGTCCACCCTATGGAATCAGCTCCCCATGGATCTTCGTTTGGCCCCTGATCTCTGCTCCTTTCGCCGAGACCTGAAGACCTGGTTGTTTCAACAGGCCAGTCTGGATTGACCTGGGGGTGGGTTATTTTAGTTGTTTTAATTTAATTTTAGTTGATTACTAGACTTGTAGTTGTTTAATTTACTCTTATTGTAATTTGTATGATGTTTTAAATGTTTGCCGCCCTGAGTCCTTAGGGAGAAGGGCAGCATACAAGTCTAATAAATTATTATTATAATTATTATTATTATTATTATTATTATTATTATTATTATTATTATTATTATTATTAATTCCCTGCTTGACCCATCCTTGCCTGGCTGGCAGTTTTCAAACAGCAAAACTCTTGGGGACAAAGGCTTGAGGGTTCAGGGACATTTGCAGAGTATCAAAGGGGATCAAGTCCCCCCCCCCTTTCTTTTTTTGATGTGCACGGTGTGTGATCTGTGTAAATAAATGGCAGGAGTTCAATTGCGTTGTTCTGGCTGCCATTTTGGCAGCTCTCCAAGGATGCCTTTTGGAGGCGTGGCTTGCTGGGGCAGAGCCATGGCCGACCACATTGACAATGGAGTGATAAATTGGAAGAGAAGTCAAGAGAGGGATGTCCCAAAGGAATCAAATGGAAGAACACTGAGGGACTGAAGGGATGCAGCTGTCAGCAATCCATATGGACTGAGTTGATCCTAGCAGGCTTGCTTGTGTCCCACTCATTATCCTGAAGGCGACTCTGCATTTCCCTGCAAGTTGTGGGCAACCTATTTCTCCCAGAAGCAACACACACAGCCCTCCTGTTCCCCCTTCAGAGCCCAGAACAGATTTTCTTAAATCTAAAAGCATTCCCCACTGGTGCTTAAACCCCTCCCCCCTCGTTTTTCATTGATCCAGGTGGCTTAGCCCGATCTTGAGCAGAGAATGGTGCTACATTCAGGGGTGCAGCAATTTAGCCTGCTCTAAATTTAAAATGCCCATACAATCTTAAGAGGTTTGCGTTTGGGAGCCTCGCCCTCCCCCCTGCCCCCCCAAAAGAGCACACACCGTTTCCCAGATCAAGGGCCATCGGTTACCACTTGGGATTGCTGCTTTTGTGTGCAAGTGGCAGATTTTTCATACTTCTAGCCCTCTTTATAAAGATGCCAAGCCTCGCTGGTGAGGCTTGCAGTTGCCATAGTAACTGATGGAAAAGAGAGTGAGACTGTACAATGTGGAGCTTTGCATGTGAGGCTAACTATATCGAACCTCAGGGCTCTTTCAGATTCCAATCAGAGCTATTAAGGGAGGTTGCATCAAAAAGTTTAACGTTCCAGACGGAGCCGGTGATAAGTGAGATTCCTCTCTGACTTAGGGATAGAATACATGATGAAAAATTTCCAGATTTCCAGATTAAGGGTCTATATGGAAAAGTTACTAACACTTTGACAGAGAATATAATTCCCCTTTTTTTCACTTAATGTTATACAAGAAGCGTAATCCACCTAGCTGGCCTGGCTATCCAGGGGGAGAGCCTATTCTGAGCCTCAACATCACCCAGACTGTCTCCTCACTTGCTGTGAGTAACTATCAAATTCTGGAGGGCCATCTTTAATTCACAACCGCAAAATATTTTCCTGTCAGTTTTGAAATGCTGCCATTTATCCCCCATGGTTTAAGGATAGGGTGTGAGAAAGCTGGAGGCACATCCCTTTGCTCACAGTGAAGAGGCGCCAAATTGCTGTGCCCGCAAACATTTCTTCATGATGTGAATGTGTGGGGACCTGGTTTTAGGTCCACATAAACATACAAGGGTATAGTTGCTGTCCATGAAAAGGTGAGAGAACAGATGGCCCATGTGAATAATTATAACGGTAAAGTAAAGGTTTCCTCTATCCAGCCAAGTCTGGCACAAGGGCCCGTTACTAGTCCTCAGCTATACACATGATCTTTTAGGAGCAGTGCAGTCCTACCTAGAACAGAATGTATTCCACACTTCTAGGCACGTAAACTACCCAAATACATACATTTTCAATGCATTGGTTCCTATTCAGGCTGAGTCCAGTGGGTAGTCTAGAATGGATTAATAGTCTGATATCTGCTAGATCAGGGGTGTCAAACTCAATTTCATTGAGGGCCATATCAGGGTTGTGTTTGACTTTGGGGGGGCTGGGGGGGCATGGCCAATCAACATCACTTGTGTTGGGCGTGCCTGTGGTGACCCAAGTGCACTGTCAGCAAAAATGGGCTCCCGAGCTCCATTTTTGGCTGCAATGGCCTCCTGCAACCCGCTGCCGGTGAAAACAGAGCTCAGGAGGGCTGCCCTCCCGAGCTCCGTTTTCACTTGCAGAAGCACCATGGGCCAGTCCTTTGCTGTTTCCAGGGCGGCCCCGCCTGTGGGTCGGATCTGGCCCCTGGGCCTTGAATTTGACACCCCTGTGCTAGATGTTTTGGGTTTCATCTACAACTGCCCTTTAAGCATAGTCAAAATGTTTGGTAGGTATCCAATTGTCTAGTCTTTATCTAATACCTGCACAGCTGCATTTGATTCAGTTTATTTCCTAGCATCTTCCTGCATGTGGAAGCTCTAGTTTTTTCAGATGGGTTAATCTGATGGGCTGATCCATTGATTATGATAGGAAGTGTCAGCTGTGCCTGATGCTGTGGGCTGACAGGAGTGACTGGCCCAAAGTCACCTAGCTGACTTTCATGCCTAACTACTAGACCAAACTGGCTTTCATTCATTTGACTCAGGTGACAAAGATAAGTACAGCTGGCTGCCAACCACAGACTGATGATGCTTCACTTCAAATTCTCCAATGAGCTCATCCAGCAACTTCATATGGATATGAAAAAAACATAAAGGTGAAATCTGCAGGACCTTATTTCACAAGTGCCACGGCGACAAATAGAAATGAGCACTCCAAATGCTAACTTTGGAGATTCGCTCCATAAATAAATGGTGGAACCACAACATATCTATGCCTGGCTTCCACAAGATGTGTGGCCAGCAGTATCAAAAGATCCTACAAAATCAAAGCAAATCCCAGTCTGCTCTCTCAACTGAGACCATCTAGGAAACATCCAAGGTAATTTCACTGTTGAAATTGAGATCAAAAGAGTTTGGGATTACTTAATTTATCCCCAAGCACTCGCCACTGACTAACCAATATGCTTTCAACACTTTGCACAAATAAGTTCATTACTGCAATACATTTTTTTTTCTCACATGAAAAGATCCTTCATAAACTTTCAGAGGGCTTTTTTCAGTACAGATAGTTCTCAATTTATGGCCACAATTGGGCCCAGAATAAGCGATGCAGTCATTAAGTAAACCACTGAGGTCAATAAGTGAATCATATAGCTGTTAGATGTTGGGTTGGAAACTCCCTGGAAAGATCACAAATGACCAGGGACACTGCAACCATTGTAAACATTTGCTGATTGCCAAATGCCCAAAGTTTGATAATGTGACTGCAGAGAGACATTGCAACAGTTGGGTGAGGTTGTAGGTCACTTGTCATAACTTTGAGTGGTTGTTAAACAAATGCTTGTAAGTCGAGGATTACCTGTAGCCAAGAAATAATGGGAGCGCTGTCTGGAGAAGATAGTAAGTGGGTACCAATACATCTGAAGGGCATCGGTTTGTACAAGACCTCTTTAGAATAATCCCACCAAAAAGTTACATTAGAGCAGGGATTTCCAAACTTGGCAACTTTTAAGACTTGTGGAATTCAAGTCCACAAGTCGCCAACATTAGAAGACCCCTACATTAGAGTGTTAAATGGTCTTTACCTTTATTCTGTCGATATTTGCCTCCATTTTGAGCTGTTCCACCAGCTTCCTTGCTTGTGCTATGCTGGTGGTGTTGTTGCTGGCCATCAGAGCCTTTCTTGTGTGGAGAAGTTGGTTCCTACCTCTTCAAATGCACTGCCAAATAAAAGAGAATAAATTAAGGTGATCCATCAGGGAACTAATAAACTGCCAGGCTTGCAAACCTAGTTGCACGGATAGGGAATCTAATAAAGGAAATGGTGCATAATCATCTTTCAAAAGCTATAGTTTCACTGGCAATGAGATCTCCACCCATTTCCTCTATGTTTAATTCCCGCCCCCCAAGGTATCTTAGCCATGTTAGAAGATTTTTAAGAATGTGATGTGTTTTATAAGGACTGATTGGGAAGTCATTTTTCAGAGGAGCAAATGTATTTGAGCAGAATAGAGAGATTCATGCAAATTCCCCATCCATTAAAACCAAATCCTCCCTCCACCCCCCCCAAAAAAGTTTTGAGAGTTTTATTTTAATTATTTAGTTTAGTTTGTCAAGCATGTATGAGAAAACAAGTATAAGTATGAACATAACATATAAACATAAGTATAAACAGGTATAAGTATATACATAATAAACAGGGATGCTAGAGGTTCTGCCCAGCTCTATAGAACCGGTAGCTCTGAAGAGCAGCAGACATGGAAACGGTTCTGTGTTTGCTGCTGTTTGGCCCACCCACCCACCTGGGCTCTTACTTGTCCTTTATTTCCTGCTTTTTCAACCTCAGCTGCTTTGCGCGGCACAGCTGAGGTTGAAAAAGCAGTAAAAAAATGGTTTTTCAAATGCTGTGCACCTGCGTGCAGCGTTTTTCAGCTGTCTGGGTGGCACAGCCTAAGGTTGTTTAAGGCGTGCATCTACTGAAGTGCAAAATGTAGTGCAAAACATAGTCACTGAACCAGTAGTAACACCGGTTGAATCCCAATCAATAATAAATGAGTATGAATAAATGGAAACAGTAGGACAGGGATGGTAGGCACGTTGGTGCGCTTATGCATGCCCCCTTACAGACCTCTTAGGAATGGAGTGAGATCCACGGTAGACAGTTTAAGGTTAAAGTTTTGTGGGTTTGATGATGTAACAAATGAGTTCCAGGCATTGACCATTCTGTTGCTGAAGTCATATTTTCTGCAATTGAGTTTGGAGTGGTTTACTTTGAGTTTGTATCTACTGTTTGCCCGTGTTTTATTGTGGTTGAAGCTGAAGTAGTCATTGACAGGTAGGATGTTGAAGCAGACAATTTTGTCCACTAAGCTTAGGTCGTCAGACTGTAGGCGGCGTAGTTATAAGTTGTCTAGGTCTAGGTTGACAGAAAAGGTGGCAACAAGGATGGAACTCTGTTGTTCCTTACAAAAGTTAAGCATCAGGTAGAGGTTTGGAAAAGGCTACTGTATTTCATTCAGCAGAAGTACAAATCTTGCTTGTACTTTTACATCTTTATGGAAAGAACAAGCATTCTTGAGGCTACACAAGAACAAAATCAAATTAAAAAGATGGAGGAAGGAGACCATCGAGCAAGGAATAACATTAAAGGAGTATATGGCTGAAGGATCTGACCTCCCTTATACTACTTGGAGGACCCTGAATAAATTGAGAGTTGTAAAATCAATAGGCTCAAATGGAGGCTCCTAGGGAATAACAACACACTATGTGAATGTGGAGAGAGACAGAGCCAATAATGGCTTATTTTTGACCAACGACAAAGAAGTTGGCTTCATTTTGGAAGTTTAAAATTTGATGTAGAACTGTGCCAAACTGGCAGCCTGTGAGCTGGATGCGTCACGCGCAGGCCACACCCACCCAGCTCCATGAAGGGGAAAAAACATTGCAATACATCACATGATGGCAACGTGATGCAGTGAGTTTGATACCCATGATCTATAAGAAGACAAAGAAGCAGAAGGATCCATGGTGTTCCAGACATTTCCAGCAGGCCCTGCCAATGTGATCAACACTAAAACACACCTGGACAGCTGCAAGTTCTGTTCATCAAGTAAAAGACTTCACGAGAGAGCACTGATTTTTCTGTCTTTTGGTACCTTTTAAATTTAAGTTAATATATTGTTCCAGCCTATGGATAGGTAAGGTACAGTTATCAGCCTTGGAATAAAACCGCGGACACTTTAGTGAACTAAATGTAAAATTATGTAAAGTCAGGTTAATAACCATAAAAATGATTGCAAGAGTAAAATCATTATTTTCATTAGGCAGTAAGAGTTTATGAGGGTCAACTGTGACTTAAGCAAAACCTGCCAAGATACATAGGATACCCATGTTCCGTGTTTTCCATAAAAACTTAATTTTATGGGATTTCAGCCAGAATACTTCTGTATTCAGTAGATGCAGCAGATAATATGGGCAGTAAAACAGATAATGAGGGATGTTGTCTAAACTGCCATCCAGACAGGGACTGTGCATTGGAAGTGTGAGATTTTAAAGAACTGTCTGTCACTTAGGCATTTGTTGTACCTATCTTGTTAATGCTAACGAGAGGCAAGGGACAATAATGCATTTCAAATATTGCTCACATTCAAACTCAGTTTTTTATAACTGAACAGCAAGAAGGGCTTTGCTGTTGGCAACTGAACTCAAATCTACTTGAGCAGTAATATCAAATATCCTGTTTTTAAATATCTGTGACAGGATCAAGATGTTCCTAAATGAAAAACAGCTGGGGAATCTCCACTGGTATAAAGGAGGCTCCTCAGCGTCCTGAACCAATGTAGATTATTTATTGGAACCTTCACAATACACACCCCTCACATCCTGGATATAAGCTGTTTCAACTCCTTCCCTTAAAACAATGATATAGAGCACTGCACACCAGAACAACTAGACACAAGAACAGTTTTTTCCCAAACGCCATTACTCTGCTAAACAAATAATCCCCTCAACACAGTCAACACAGACTATTTACTAAGTCTGCATTACTATTATTATTAATCTTCCCATCCTTCTTTCGCCCATTTCCCCCCACTTATGACTATATGACTATAACTTGTTGTTTGTATCCTTACAATTTTTATTGACTGTTTCTTAGTATGATTTTTTTGCTTATTGTACCCTATGACTATTATTAAGTGTTGTACCTGATGATTCTTGACGAATGTATCTTTTATTTTATGTACACTGAGAGCATTTGCACCAAGACAAATTCCTTATGTGTCCAATCACACTTGGCCAATAAAGACTTCTATTCTATTTTAATAGATACTATAGTGTGCTTTACTTCATTTGGTTAAGACTTGCATGTCACTGTGAAAAAGCACACTCCCTGATTTAGTATTTGTGCAAAATGTGACAACTGGACCTTCATTTTTTTCTTTTGTTCAGTTGTGTCCAATTCTTGGACACTGCATGGACAAGTCCCTATCATTTTCAGTCAATCAATCAATCAATCAATCAGAATAGAGCTGGAAGGGATCTTGGAATTCTTCTAGTCCAACCTATAACCATTTTAGACACGTGACTGTCCAGTCTCTTCTTAAAAACCTCCAGTGATTAAGCACCCACAATTTCTGGAGGCAGGCTGTTCCACTGGTTAATTGTCCTCACTTAGGAAGTTTCTTCTTAGTTCCAGGTTGCTTCTTACCTTGATTAGTTTCCATCCACTTTCTTGGTAGGGTTTTCAGAAGTGGGTTGTTATTGCCTCCTTCCTAGGGCTGATTCAGTGGCTTTGTGCCCAAGGCAGGACTAGAATTCACAGTCTCCCAGTTTCTGGCCTGATGCCTTAACTACTACACCAAACTGGCTCTCATTGCCTTCATTACCTTTGTTAGTTTACCTTCATTAGTAAGCTCTAATAATTATAATTACATTATATTAATTATATAATTATAATTGCCTTCACTTGTGAGCTGTAATTAAGCAAACTTTGACTTTGCCCATTGTATGAGCCCAATCATGTCTAACAGCTGCATAATGAGCAAAGCTCCAGCTTTGAATAATGAATTTCTGAGACCTTTCCAGCCATCTGAAACCTTCAGCAGAAGCTATTTTCCTGTATCTAAATTAATTATTGAATTGACTCTTTCTTGGGTTCATCCATCAATTAAATGGCTGGATTTGTACAAATACACTTTCCCCCACATACACACACCCAACCAATGCCAATACTAACAAAACTTTGCAAGTATAGGTATTACACCTTGATTAAACCTGATTAAGAAAATATTGCAAATGCAAAATGGAAGGCACTGGTTCAGTTTCAACATATGCATTAACACAGTGAAAGTACTGCTAGGCATGTCAGAAGGAGAACAAATGCAGATAAACAGGACTGTTTTTTTCCAGAATTGCAGGCTTTATATGCACAAATTTACATTCACAAAACATAGGCTGTTAAGCAGACAAAAATTGCAAACCAGAACAATAATCCCCAAAACTCTTCTTCCATGTTCCCAAACTCACCTATTTACTAGATTTTCAGGGACATATCCTCATTATAATACCTGTTGCCATTCCACTTCAGTTTACACAAAAACTCTGATCTATTTGTAACACTCCGTTCATCACCAACTTCACACTGCTGACAAATGCAAGCATTTTAAACCTATGTACCACTTACTTAGCACAATAATACAGCTTCACTTGTCCATTGGTGGAAGTTTCAATAGATACAGCTTCACTATGTCCATTGGCTGTGGAGCTGTTTCAATGTCAGGGTTCTTTTTTAACTTGGGGTCTTCAAACTTTTTAAGACTTGTGGACTTCAACTCCCAGAATTCCTGAGCTAACATGGAGGAGGAATTCTGGGAGTTGAAGTCCACAAGTCTTAAAGCTGCGAAGTTTGAAGACCCCTGATTTAAACTCTACATATTTTCATCTTTTCAGGCTATATAGTTCCAAAACTCTGCTTTTTCTTCAGTAACTCCGTGTAAGTTATTGGGTCATCCTCATTTTTTAAAATTCCTAACAGCAAAATATCCTGAAATGTCATCCATAAGTTTTCTTGAAAACGCAAGCCCCCTTGTTTGAACTTTGTTGTTGTTGTTGTTGTTGTTTTTTGCTTTGGAAGTTTGTGGTTAATTACAGTCAAATTGTTACCTCTGGTCCTCACCTATTCTTAATTATGTTACTTTCACTTGACACATTCACTCAGTTAACTGAGCCATGGTTTACTCAATGATCCAAATTTTCTTTTTGCATGATACATTGAAGAGCAAACTAACCACAGTTTATAGCTCAATGAGTTGTGTCAGCGGAACAGTGTGGTCTGAAGAAGTTGAAAACTTGCATAAAATTTTGGTTCCTCATATAACAGAGTTCTTCTCCAATCTGATGCCTCCAGACATGCCACTTTAAGTGATCCATGATTGTCTCTACAGCTTCAGAAAGTTTTATCTTCTGGAAAATGAGAACTTTATTCTTTCATTTGGGAACCTTATGTTCCCACTCCCTCATTCTATAACGCACCTCTAGGCTAGATATCTCATTACGTTGTAATCTCCCAATGCAATTTTCTTTTTCAAAATACCTGGCAATTGAGAATGAAGTTTTCTCTCACCGCAGACAAAGAGGGAAGTTTTTTCCCCCTCCCCAATTTTCATGCTTCTATTTCAACATGGAAACCATCCAAACGTGGATTAAAAAGCAGTCCTCAATATTGCACAAGTAGACTGAGCGACTGATGGGAATTGCAGTCTGACCCATTTGGATGGCAACCACTTAGAGAATGGCTGTTCTTGTTTATCCACATTTACATTCCCATGATATACACCTGGAAAAAGATAAGGGGGCCAGAAGGAAAAACACCTGCTCTACAAAGTAAGGCCAAGTAATTTGGAATGTTTTGTTTTAGATTTAGAACATGGACAAAATAAAAGGACATTTTAAGTCTCTAAAAGTATAATAGCAACAGAGAAGATTTTCCATATTTTTTCCTGCCAAGAGGTTCTTAATGAAATAGATCTGTAGTAAACTGTTCTTATATGAAATGGATCTTGTTCATGCAATGTATAAATTTGTTAGAGAAGTTTCTTTTTGTAATTTTTTTTTTGCCAAAATGGCTGTGAGTAGGCATGGCTTTTAGAGAAGTAAATCAGAAAAGTTAGCTGCATTGATGACAGTAGTGATGGCAGCTTGCTAGATAAGCCAGTTCATCCAATGTGGCACCATCCATGTGTACCTCAATTGGGCCCATTCCTGCAGGATGCCAGGCTGGGAAAAACTATATAACCACTTTCAGGTGTGCAGGCAAAGTAAGTTGAATATTGCAGGATCTGGGTCAGTTTCTAGCATGAGTCTGAAGACTTAGAAGATTAAACCTCTGGTCCTGGTGATGGACCCAGATCGGATCATGCAACATTATCCCTGGATACGTATATCTGCCTTCACCTCTGAATACTTCTCAGAGGGATGATTTGAGGAAAATGCTGTTCCTTACTTGGAGGCATTGGATTCTCTTCCTTGCAAACAGACTCTTAGAGCTTCCCTCTAATCCAGAAAAAAAATCAGCTTTACCTCAGTTTTTCCTATCTGACCTCTTCCAAATTTGCTCTAATTTGATATGATGAGAATTTTAGACCCACATCTGTTGAGGGTGATCAGGAGGGAGAAAAGCTGCCTTATCATGTCTGAATTTTGATTCTGGGAGTAATTACTTGTACTCAAAACTGGAGCAAAATACAGCTCACTGGAACAATGTTGTGTGGTTCTTGTGATATATCTACACAGAGACAAAGGAGCTGATTCCCAAGAAGTTGCTGACAGTTCTATATTTCTTTTTTTTTCTGATTTATACTATAGATTTCACAACTTTTCATTTATGATCTATGGCATAAAATTTTGAAAACCTAATACAGTCCAGGAACAAGAGGAAGGCTAGTAAAAATGAGTGGTAATGTGCTTGTTTCCATGGAGACAGCATGGTGGCATAGGATGCTGTTCAACGGAGGGGAAGAAGATAGAGCAAGAAGAAAACCTTCTTAGCTAATAGGAATTTGTCCACAAAAACAGGATGTTGGATCAAGAGACATTTTGAAAACAAGATATTTCTGATCCTGAAACTTGGAGAAACCATGAATACCTTGATGGGAAGTTTAAAAGAACACCCTTAAATGGGTATGCAACAAAAAGGAGAAAATCCCATTTTTTTTAGAGCATTGTTCTCACAAATTAGAATATTATTCAAAATTCTGAGCAAGTGCAAATAAGGGTAAACTTTGAAGAGCTTACTGGGAATCTGATCGCATATCAATGTAAGAAATAATAATAGTAATTGATCACAGTGGGTTTCTTAGCTCTATATTGCAATTTGCATGATGGCAAATAAATACCCCTTTGAGTTGAGCCTGATTTGTATATTTGTATTCTTGGCACCAATGTGGAAAGGCATAATAAACCACACCTTGATTCCACTTTCCCTAACTCCCTATGTTAACTGACCCCCTTCATTAAACATAATTTTTGTAGGCACCTGTGCACTCATGGGACAGAGTGAAATTACTCATATATTCTGCTTTATCAGAAGGAATAGAACTCGCAAACAGGTTTCCCATAAAAGGAGTTTTCTCCATAGATTTCAACTGTTCTGTTTTGCGAGAAGGATGGAAAAAGTAAAGATAATAAGCTTTGTTAGCTCTAAGGACCCAAAGTGAAACCCTGAGCTACAAATATTGTCTTCTGTGCAGTTAATAATTTGAGTACATCAGATGCTATGGCAGGCATTTTCTTGACCGAGGACTATATGGTACGTTTTCCAAACCCTCAAAAGTTTCTAGCAAAAACATAGCGGCACGTATAATAGCAATAGCACTTAGACTTATATACCACTTCATAGTGTTTTACAGCCCTCTCTAAGTAGTTTATAGAGGCAGCATATTGGCCCCAACAATCTGGATCCTCATATTACAGACCTCAGAAGGATGGAAGGCTGAGTCAACCTTGAGCCAGTCAGGATTGAACTGCTGGTAATCAGCAGAGTTAGCCTGCAATACTGCATTCTAATCAGTGCGCCACCGCAGCTCTTATAATATCTGAACAAAATTGGTGGATATTAATAATCTATTTACTAATGTTGTATATATTTTAATTTAACCCAGCCATGAAGAAAGGTTTATGGGTTCAGTGCTATTAAATTAAACGCTTTGTTTGCTGCTGTTTGCAGCACCTCAGAGACTGAAAAACATGCATTTCTGGAAAGGTTTCAATATAGGAAGGTTTTTCAAAAACCAGAAGGTCTCTTGATTGTTTAGCTGGCAAAATACAGTGAATGAAACAGAACTTCGCAACGGATGGAAGCAAGCTCCTAGCTAAACAAGGTCTGGCTAGCCAGCTAATTGATCACAAGCAAGACACTCCATATTGGAGCACCCAACAGATGCCTTTTATGCTATTTTCAGGCATTTGCAGATTTCTTCTTTGCATGTTGGCACGTAGCAAAGATTTTTTTTCAGGCACAACAGTTCACAACAGCTTTGCAGCATTCAAAAGGAAAAACATCCCACCGAGACTGAGGGATTTGCAAATGAAAGAAGGATTTTCACTTTTAAAAAAATCACCAGTGGCTTTTGCAGAGGAAAGGATACACAGTTCCTCCATCGACCCTCTCTGACAAAGTGGGCCCAAGACAGACTATCTTAAAAGGCACAAGCTAGTTTAGTATAATGATTAAGGCATCAGGCCAGAAGCCAGGAGCCTGTGAATTCTAGTCCTGCCTTAGGCATGAAAATCAGTCGGGTGATTTTGGGACTGTGACTCTCTCTTGGCCCAGCCCACCTCACAGAGTTGTTGCTGTTGTGGGAAAAATAGGAGAAGCAGGAAGCATTATATATTTTCGCTGCTTTCAGTTATCTATGTAAAAGCGGGATAAAAATCAAATAAAGTTCTTGGTATTATTCTGGAGGCGTTCTCAAAAGCAGAAGAACTGAGGTGAGCTCCAGATGGCTTTGCTAAAGTAGATTATAGGGTACCAGGCAGAGGCCCCAAGGTGTGGGGCAAGGCAGGACACCCAGCAAACTCCAATGAACTAATGTCAGACATGTTCATGAAAACAAAAGCAGTTGGCCAATGAAGTATTTTTTGTTGTTGGCTAGTCAGCAGGGAGGAAGAGGAACGATTATGTGCAATATAGCAGAAGCATTGAGGAAGAAGTCAAAAAAGAGGCAAAGGGGGAGGAAGGAAAGAGTTATCTTGCCTGGAGCAATGCCCCAACTCTAACCAGATCCTGCCTGTTCCACTTAATTACCACTTGTGGAATAACCTTGGAAGACTGGGCATAGACACTGCCTAGGGAACAGTCAAGTACAGCCCACAGCTGGATAGTGGGTCAGGTAAGAAGCTCAGAAAAAAACCTCTCCCTAGTTCTTTGTGAAAGAAATTTGGAGGGGGGAGAATTGCTTTCAGACTTGCAAGATTCTTAAATGATTAAATTTAATTAAATTTAAATGATTAAATAAAATGATTTCTCATATTGATAAAAAGAGGAGCAGTTACCAAGGCCATGCACAGATGTAGGCTGCCCAATTACAGGCAAACTTGCACTCTTTAAATCCAAAAAGTGGAAGATCATGGGCAAATGTTGTATTGTCATAAATTGTTTACATATTGAAGTTTTATTTAAAGGGGAGCAACTTGCTGGGATTCTTAAGTTGTTACCTTAATAATTACCACAAGTCAGATTTATCCTTGGTTGTATGGTTTCCAAAGCAGGAAAACTAATACTGTGTGTATTGACACACACTCAGAATATAACCTGTTTTGGGGGAAAGGACCTTAAAAACAAAGAAAGATTATCAGGCCCTTCATGGTAAATCTTGCTAGTAAAATATAAGTTCAGTTGGCTTCAAGTTACTGCATATTCAGACACACAGAAAACCATTTCTTGTACTCTTGGATGTATAGGATATTAATGGTTATTTGATACATATTCCTGGACTCTCTGCATATAAAGGCCACCGCATTTGTGCCTGCATACAAGACATGTGCTTACTTTTTTTCAAGAATGAATTTTGGAACTTTTATGTTGAATTCATGCCAACAACCTGAGAAACTAATTAGATTTTAAAACTATTTTCATTGAATTTTTTTTTAAATGAAGATAAAAACTACTACAAACTAAAATAAAGTAAGAAAAAGAAATCAAAGGGAATACTAAAAGTACAAGAAAGGAAAAAAAGAGAAAAGAGGAAAAATATAAAGAAATAGCTTCCAATCATTCTTACAAAGGTTACAAATATACAATTATAAATTTCCCTCTTATTCTATGGTTACAACTCTCTTCTTTCTATAATCTATCCTGTCTAATCACCAAAGGGTGATTAGATTCAAGCAAGTTATGTAAACTTATTTCTTTTAGTTTCTGTCTTTGTTACGCTGTTTTAATTAAAAAAATTAAATTGATCCTATCCTGTTTCTGATGTAATCCCAGTAGACAGTAGAAAATGGTCTAAATAAAGACATAAATATCTATGTACTGTATCCTCCTTTTCCTGTTTTCCTGTCTGCTAATGTGAACATGTTCTTGTCATAGTGAGAAATACAGATTTGCATTTTGAATACTTAGCCTGGTTCCCATAGTGACATCTAGAAAAATGACCAGAACATTGCTCCCAAACTCATGAGGAAAATATGAAACTTTCTAATTACAGAGCCATAGCCATGAAGGATTAGGATGGAGGATTTTAAGAACATTCTCCACTAATCCCAGCAATGGAAAGATGAAGCCAGAGAGCAAAGAGAACTCTAAATAAATTTGGTCCTTCCCCATAATGATATTCACCAGATGTGTTTTGTTGTTGGATTCATGTCCTGACTTTTCTCCAGGAGCTCAAAGGAGCTTATATTACGATCTTGTTTAAATGTGAAAAATATCTATTTTACTATGGAGGTGGTGATCAAATGTATTTTCCAGGTTTCAAGCTGGGGAATTTTGTAAGATGATAATGACATAGATAGATAGATAGATAGATAGATAGATAGATGGATGGATGGATGGATGGATGGATGATAGATAGGCAGGCAGACAGGCGGGAGGCAGGCAGGCAGAGACAAAGAGATATTGATTTTGACCTCTTGGTGGCTCTTGAGGGTTATATCTAAATTTAGTTCATTATTTTTTCTTTCCTTTTTGAAATGTTTTGTATTGTCTATAAAAAAGACTTGACATATAAAATATATTATTTTCATTTATTGTTCAAATGCATTTTAACTTACTTTAAATTCTTTTAAAATTCACAATCATAGGAAGATTACAAATATACAAAATAAACGCATAACTAAATTTCAGCACTGAGATCTGCAACAATTCAAAGGCCATAAATTAAAAAACAAATGCCACACTGGGCCCTGGCTTAGAGGATGCCCAACCCAGTTTTTGGTGCTTTACCAGGTAATGCATCACATGAAAAATGACTATAGTGACCCCCTTCACTAAATTGGGTGTGGGTGTGATCAGGTAGAGAGAGAGAGAGGGAGGGAGGGAGGGAGGGAGGGAGAGGGAGAGAGATTCCTGACTGTCATAGTGCACTGAAGCCCACCGTAACTGGTTTGCTTCTTCATGCAACTGCACCAGAGCCTTTCAATAAATTCTAGAGCATGAAGACTGTGATGCTATTCACTCATGACCCTGAATTAATGAATAGTGGTCAAGAGCAAGTATTTCATAATGTGTAACAGACTTATTTTCCAAGTCAACCCACTTCAACATGCCAAGCCATTGAGGATTACCGAGGGTTGACCCGATGCCTTTTAAGAATGGCCCAAAGACATAAGAATAGGAGAGGATTGAGGCAGCTATACAGTTGACTCTAAGGGCCTGACCCAATACTGTCTCTTGAATACCTTCCTGAATAAGCACCTAATCAACTTCTCTCAATATTAAGCAGCTTCTGGTTAGGTCTATAGCTTTAATATTCTCTTCCTTGGGCAAAGTTGCATCATTTCCTCCAGCTGCTGAGACTATCTTCAATCCTCTATTAATATTTTATTTATAGTAACCAGCAAACAAAGGCAAACACACCTGGCCAAGAAGCCTGTGGGATTGGTTCCAGGATGACATCAGCCATGACAAAAGAGTCTGAGTTAGTATCTCTCCTTTTAGCATGAAGCCTCCTGGACTGCTTAATTAGCAATCCATTCTACAGATGAATGAATTAATTAGCAATCAGCACCTGGAACCCAATATTCACAAGAGCTTTGAATAGGGCAAAAAGGTCATGTATTCCCTTTTCACACATGCTGTCAGTGTTCCAGCCATATTCCACATTGCCACATGCAAAGCTAAGATTCTAGTTGAACGGCAGACCAGGACCAATTTAATTTTTCATGTACCTAGACCAGGTCTGATTATTTTATAGAAAGCAAAACTCTTGCTACAGAATCCACCTTTGCTTCTTTTTTTGGAGAGCCAATTTTCACATGGTTACAACCAGTGGTGGTATTCTACCGATTTGGCCCAGTTCTGTCTAGCTGGTAGCAGTGATGAGCAGCGGAGACTGAACCAGTTCTCTCCGCCACTCTGCTGTTGGGCCCACCCTCCCACCCAGGCTCCCATACTCAACTTTATCCTCTGCTTTTGAAGCGCAGCATAGCAGAGTGCCACGCGACAGCTGTTGAAGCGACCGGTAGAATGCAGGCTTGCAGGAGGTGAATTGGAATGCCTCTGCGCCTGTGCAAATGCCTCTGTGCCTGCACAAAGTGCATGTTTGGTGCACGCACGCAAAGTGTGTGTATGCATGCAAAGCACGCCCACCAAGCCACACCCACCGAACCGGTGGTAGAATGTTTTGAATCCCACCACTGTTTACAACCAACCAACCAGATACCCTACCTTTGATGAGTAAAATAAGAGACTAGGGAAAGCCATTCGTTTTGGTCTTAATAGAGTCTTCTATTAAGCTCCTTACACTATGTGAGTAGGAAAAAGATGCACAACAATTCAAGTCTTAAGATATTATAAACATGGCTTGCATTTTGATATATTACCAAGTGCTGAAATCTTGTAATAACTTCATTGGCTTTTATTTTTTTATTTTTATTTTTATTTTTAATTACATTTATATGCCGCCCTTCTCCGAAGACTCAGGGCGGCTTACAGTTTCTGGGATACAACCCAGTGTGCTCAGCAATAGCCTTCATTCCATTGTATATGCCTGCTTATTACTAAGCGGCATTTTTACAAGGTCAGCTAATTGCCCCCAACAATCTTGGGTCCTCAATTTACCTACCCTGAGAGGATGGAAGGCTGAGTCAACCTTGAGCCTGGTGGGATTCGAGCCTACAATAATTGTAGGCAGCTGGATCTTAAGAGCAGGCATTAACAGCCTGAGCTACCAAGGCTCCGAAGACTCAGGGCGGCTTACAGTTTCTACAATAAAACTTCATATCACTGTTTGTTCTTAGGACATGCCTAATTTCAAATCAGGATTAATGAGATACAAAATTGTTATGTCCACATAACAGGCTTAATGTGATAACTCCCCAAAGTCTGGGGAGTTTGCAATATAGCAATGCACAAACTTCTGAACTCTTAGCTCGGTTTAACATTTCATGAAAACCCCACCTTGTTTGATTAAGAATTCAGTTGGTTGTTTTTTTTCATACAGTTTCACTCCTTCACAATTCATGTAGCGATATGGCATCAAAATTATCTTTAAAATTGATAAAAAGAAGAAAAAGAAAATATGGTCTGAATAAAGGATCCGAATTTTCCAGAAAGGTACAGTCATGCACCTTGCATTTTGTTGTACATTAAAAGATCCGACTGCAATACCCAAATATTTTATTAACTTATTTAGCAGTCATTTCCCACTGGGGAAATGGAGGTGGATCAGACATCTAGATCTTTACATATGTACTTATAAGGTAGCTCTCACATCCTATGTTTCTCACTTCCCTCCAAACTCTTGCAATTTCCATTGTTTTTTTCTCACCAGTTTCATTCATTTGAGGCTGCAAAGGGAGAGCATAATTTAGCCTTCCTTTTCTTCCTTCCTTTGATTTATAATTCTCATGCGACTCAAGGTGAGATAAAGAAAGAAGTTTAAAAAATACAGTATAACCAAAAAGAACAGAAGTAACGAACAAGCAACCACCAGAGAATATGAAATTTTAAAATCCATAAATTTTAAAATTACCCATGAATTGGCAAATTCCTCTGACCCAGGATTGCTAAAAAAGCCAAATCTTTATGGTCTACCTGAGAGACATTAGGGGTGAGACTATATGGACCTCACAGGAAATGCTGTTTTGGAAGTCAGAAACCATAACTGAGAAGGCATGCTTTCTGGAGTCCCATAAAGTGACATTTCTTCATGGAGGGAAACCAAACCATGCTAACCTTGTCTGATTTATTAGGAGAGTTAGATACAATTGAAAACAAGATGGTCCTACAAATAATCATACTGATGGTGATGTGTAGCAATAGTAGTATGAAGTAGTAAATGAAGGAATATGGGAAGCAATATATGACAGAAATCTTCTCATGAGAGCATCTGTCTGGCTTATTTATTTAAATTTATTGGCCACCCGGTGAAGTTTGGGTGGTGTACAAAACTTTAAAAAAAAACTCACCATAAGAACAGCAGGAAACATTAAATGAACATGCAACAGATACCCTGTTAAACCAACAAAACAAAACAGGGACTATTAAAAAGTGACAAACATCAACTCCAGGACTGGGATCAGAGCAAGGTTCAAAGCTTTCTAAAACCCATTCTTATGTCTGAGGGATGCTGTTGCATGGTCCATCACGGAAAAGGCATGCTTCTTCAGGCCCACAAGATAGCAATATTTAATGGAGGGGATATGGAGCCCACCCACTTTGCTGGAACATATTGAGCAGGCAGAAATGATTGGAGATAAGCTGTCTCTCAGGTACTCAGGCCCTCTGCTTACTTAACTTTATTGCGGTCATTAACCAGCACAACTGGTTCTATGCATAATGACCTAATCTACAACACTTGGTTTTTGGCTGTCACAAAAATACCAACTGCAAATTCCCAGCTCCCACTCATCCTTCCCTTGAGTTTCTGTGCAAATCCTTCCTGAATAGAAATAGCCCGAAGCAAGGTTGGATCAGTGATATAGAAAGAACTTCTGATTTATTTTTACTCACTTTGGATAACTTTAACAGAGATAGGTTCTGAGTGAATTGATATTTTCAACACATGCATGAGAAAGCATCCAAGCACTGTCATCTTTCATGTAAACAATATTCCTGTGATCAGTCAACCACAGGAGAATGTATGGTTGCCCAGAAAGGTGATGGGCTTCCCTTGGATGTGTTCTAGCGCATGTTGATTATTCATCTGCCAGGAATGTTATTATTATTTATTATTACTTTATTATCTTTATTGTCAGAGTACAATATGTGTACAATGAGATTGGCTGAGTCTCCCTTCGTGCACCCCACCACCACCAACACAACTCACAGTGAGGACAGAAGTCCCTCACCCAGTCCCAATCTTATTACACTATGTGACCTTGTTGCACAATGCGCTGGCCCTGCAAGTCTATCATACTATGTTGACATGAAGTTATTTTCCGTTCAGATGTCTGACAGCCCATAGGTAGAAACTGTTCTTCAGCCTGTTGGTGCGGCTGGCTATGCTTCTATATCTCCTACCCAATGGTAGGAGAGTGAAGAAGTGCTGACCGGGGTGTTTGTATTCCTGCATGAAGCCTGCTGTATTTGACTGCCTGAATGACTTCTTTAGACTCCATGATGATATGATGCTGTGATGTGTATTGTATTACTCAGGCCACATCCCCATGATATACAGTACGGCGGCAGCAACAGCAACAAGAAAGTAATTCAAACACTCATTAGAATAGGACTTTCCAGTCAAGTTATAATGTTTGATTCACAAATCAATAAACAAGACCTATATTAGGATCAGTCGTAATCTCTTTTAAAATGCAGCAATTCTGGATGTTTAGAGCAGAGGTGTCGCTTCCAGAAATCTTTATTGTAAACAGAGATGCTGATTGGAGGAAAACTGATTACCATATCAACCACTATCAGGCCTTCCTCACGGCATCAGTGTCACAGGTCTCCATTTCCAGAGGAATAGCCAAAGAACTTTGTTACTGAAATAAGGAATCTTAACCATCTTGTCTGGAGGCTAAAAAAACTATTGCTATTGTCTCACACACAGAGACACGAAATTTATGGAATACAGCTAATTTCATCCTTTAAGCGCAGTATCACAACAGATGAGCTTCAGATAAATATTTATTGGTCGAAGTGGTAAAAGGAAAGATTAAAGAAAAATGAAAGATATCAGGTGTTGACTAAAACTATTGCCTAGAGATGTGGCAATCCACAACACAGGACTTGGATGCCACAATATTCTTGTGTTAGTAAGCTGATTAACATAAGCTGGGACATCAAAGTAAGAAATTTAAAAAACCCTCCTTAGAAATTCCACCCCAGTTATTTCACAAGGAAATGAATTTGTAATCCTAAGGTCAACGATGGCAAAACGTAGTCACCGAACCAGTAGTAACACCGGTTGAATCCCACCCCTGCTATGCACCTTCACAGCCCTATTTATTAAGCCCTCCACAACAGTCCCAGTTTCTCATGTGGCCCCTTGGGAAAATTAATTCCCCACCCCTGGTCTTAATTCTATTCCACATCTTCAAATGGATTTTTAAAGAATGCCAATTCCTTGAAATTTCCATTCTTCTGGGCTTATTTAATTTGTTTGTAGCACATTGGCTTTCTTGTAATTCATGTTTTTATTTTAATTTTTGTAAATAAACAACCTTTTTTAATCAGTAATATGCCCCTTTTGATATTTAAGTAGGTTTCTTAAATATGCCCCTTTTTCTAATTCTATGCAAGGACTGACCCATATAATGTCAATTAAATGGAATTAAATTGAATTACATTATACATTTGTACCCTTCGGCTCTTTTATTTTAAACACTTAGTTCATTTTTTTTTAAAAGAAGCAAGCCATATCCAGGTCACCATCTCCCCACCTGGCCCCTTTCATGACTTAGTTAAAAGTCAAGTTTTTCCATTAGGCAAAGTCAGGGAATGTGTCCGGGTGTGTTGAAAAATCAAAATGGTGGCCAGTTTTGAAAGTCTCACAATAGAGGAATGGATCATAAGAATGGTGCGGTGACCTAGAGGTGAAGATGCTCACTTCCCATTAGGAAGGTTCAGAGTTGAATCCTAGGCAGTAACAGATGTTTCTCTATCAAAGTGCAAAGACAAAATATATACTGTGAACTCCATATAGACATTAGGTAGGGCATCCGATCGGTAAAGGTTCAGCTCCATTCAGTCACCCTGACTTCACTCTGAATAAAAGGATTACAGGGTCGTAAAAAAAAAAGAGGAATGGATCGTAGAAATATCAGAATTGGTGGAAATGTTGGAAAGAAAGCTAACCTGTTTGATTAGATAGAGTGGAAAGTGCTTTTGAAAATGGGAAACATTTTATGGACTTTTTGCTAAAGGAAGCAAAAAATGAAATGATGTTTTATGCATTTAATGATTATAAAAGATAAAAATTAAATAAAGAGCTAAAGTAATTGCTGGAATAGTTAGGAGCAAGGGGTTTTTAAAATATCTGTTTTAAGAGTAGGTTGGAAATCATATTTCATAAATATAGTTTTCTTGTTTTCTTTTTCTTTAGATTTGACTTTTACTGTATAAACATCCTTAATAAATATAAATTTAAAAAAAAGTCAAGATGGTGGCTGTAATCAAAGCTGCACCCTTTTTAAATAGGAATCACTTAAAAACTTAAAGAGTTATGCAAAATCAAAAAGCGAAAGTTATGGGGGGGACAAATGTTGTGTGTCATGACATCATGCTGTGATAACTCGAATTAGACTTTGTGATACAAATCCTAAATTGTAAATTCAACTTGGCACTCCCTTGTATGTTGAGATTGCAAATTCCAAATTTCCCAATCAGTGCAACAGACTGGGAATTGCACAAATAGAGGACACCAGACTGGGACAATGGAAAGAAAGAAAAATAATACAAGTAGAGGTAGTCTTCAAATTATAAACATTTGTTTGGAGACCATTTAAAGTAAGGGTCTTCAAACTTGGCAAGAACTCCCAGAATTCCTGAGCTAATATGACTGGAGGAGGAATTCTGGGAGTTGAAGTCCACAAGTCTTAAAGGTGTCAAGTTTGAAGACCCCTGATTTAAAGTTACAACAGTACTGAAAAAAAAGTGACTTATGACTGGGCCTGACATGATTATTGCAGCATTCCCACAGTCACATGATCAAACTTTTAGCTATACAAAGTGGGATGAACACTCTTTGAATGATGTGGGAGTAGGAATGGATTTCCAGAGGAAAAATTGCAGACTACAGCAACCATTTGCACTACTCAGGTGACCCTGAGGACACAGATAAACCTCCAAGTGCTTCAACTACCCTCTAAAAGGACACAGATGACCAGCTGTCTGTAAGGAATATAAATCCTTCCATTCCTCACTATCCTGTCAGAGCTGAAAAAGCATCTTGGATGAGAAGCGAAACATCTTCAAAAGAAAAACAAGAAAGTCCAGTTGCCTCCTGAAAAAGCACCTTCGGGACAACTATGACCTGGACGACTGAGAATCTCCACAGACTCATACGATCAAAATTTGTTTATTTGACTACTGACATGTGTTTAGTTGCAACATCCGGGGGTCATTCCCAGCCAGCTTCTGACAAGTCAACAAAGTCAATGGGGGAAGCTGGATTCATTTAACAACTGCATGAATCACTTATAACTGCATTGTTTTACTTAACAACCATGGCAAAAAAGGTCATAAAATCTAGGGTAACTCATTTAACAATCACTTTACTTTGCTTAGCAACAGAAATTCTGGTCCCAATTCTGGTCCTAAATTGAGAATTATCTGCATTGTCCTCACATGACTTATTACTTGAAAATCAACAGTTACTGTTGGGATCATCCTCCTGAATATTCATATCATCCCTTCTGTTCTGCAGCCACAAGGTATTTTGTATTATTACATATTCTGGCAAAAATTCAGGCCATGCACCTGGAAGCAACTCATGGGTAAAACTGCACAGAGCTCATGGAAATGACAATAAACTTCTGTTCTGTTCTGTTCTGTTCTGTTCTGTTCTATTCTATTCTATTCCTTTCCTATTCCTATTCCTAATTCTATTCTATTCCCCTACCCTACCCTACCCTACCCTATCCTATTCTGTGGTATCTCAGGGTATAACTTTTTCCCATGTTTCCGAATAGAAAGCTTAAGCATCACTGTGCCTTAAACCAGCCCTACCCAATCTGTTTCCATCTCACCAGCCAGAAACTAAATGGTGGCTATTCCAAAGCAGAAGCTGCTACAGCCATCTTCCAAATGTGTGTGATTTAGTAAGTGCATCATGCTTAATAAAACATTGCTCAGAGTCTTCCGTGGACTTATCCCTGCATTATGAGGTTGTCTAAATTGCTTATGCCCCCACAGAAGCAGACATGGCATTTGGTAGAGCTGTGGAGTTGAAGCATCTTTTGTAATCTTAAATTCAGTTTTTTAAAACAAAGAAATCCACCCAAAGCAGCCATTCATGGCTTCTTGTTAGAGATTCTGTTGGATTTGCTTATATAATTATAGTAACTGCAAAAATAATTGCTGTGTTTGAAAGAGCTTCAGCTAAACCAGAGAAAATATTACCTTTTTGGTTGTGGGGAAACTTAAGCAAGAGGGGTTTTTTTTTCAAGTGGAAAGAAACACAGGTTGAGTAATTTGTGTGTGAGAAATAAACTGCAAAGTGCTGAATTTGTCATAAATCTCTATGGTCACATCCGCACAGTTTATACAAATTTAGTCTATAGCCTTGTCCGTGTGTGTGTGTGTGTGTGTGTGTGTGTATGTAAGAGAAAGAGACAAAGCAAATTTTTGAAAAGCTGCCCTACCTAATCACTTGGAAGTAATCTTTACTCTCTAAAAGCAATTCTAGCTCCATTTTATTACAAAAAACCTAAGTATAACTTAGACCAGGTATGTCCAATCTTGGTCCACAAGCCACATGGGACCCTGGAAGAGGCCCCACAAGATCGTAAACTTTTAACATTAGTATGTGATTTTATATTATAAAACTATGTTATATATTTGATAGTTTCTTTCTTTCTCTTTCTTTCTTTCCTTCCTTCCTTCCTTCCTTCCTTCCTTCCTTCCTTCCTTCCTTCTTTCTTTCTTTCTTTCTTTCTTTCTTTCTTTCTTTCTTGGACTTGTATGCCGCCCCCTCTCCGAAAGGACTCGGGGCGGCTCACAACTAAAAACCAACAATAAATTAATTACATAAAACAAAATTAAATAATTACAAGCCCAATTAATCTAAAACCCCAATGTGCTTATACAATTTAAAAATATGAGTTCCAAGACAATTCCTTTTCACTCAATGTGGCCCAGGCAAGCCAAAAAGTTGGGCACCCAGGACCTAGATTATTGCAGATAAAGTCTAGCTTTTGATTTTGCAGTAGTAAACTAAACCGAATTTAAATCAGAGGCTGAGCCCTCCCCCCCTTGCACACCACTCTGTTCTAATGCCATTGAATTTTTTTCTATTTATTGCAGTAATGACTGTGGTAAATGAATAACCAGTAAGAGACCATTTAGCAGATGGTTCATGCTGGATCCACACACAAGGCTAAGAAGCGTAGTAGTATAGAATAGAATTCTTTATTGGCCAAGTGTTATTGGACACACAAGGAATTTGTCTTGGTGCAAATGCTCTCAGTGTACATAAAAGAAAAGATGCATTCGTCAAAAGTCAAGAATCATAAGGTACAACACTTAGTGATAGTCATAGGGTACAATAAGCAATCAAATCATACTAGGAAACAGTCAATATAAATCGTAAGGATACAAGTAACAGAGTTACAGTCATGCAGTCACAAGTGGGAGGGGATGGGTGATAAGGAGTGGTGAGAAGATTAAAGTAATAGTAGTGCAGACTTTGTAAATAGTTGGACAGTGTTGAGGGAATTATTTGTTTAGCAGAGTGATGTTGTTCAGGAAAAAACTGTCCTTGTGTCTAGTTGATCTTGTGTGCAGTGCTCTATAGCGTCGTAGCTACTTATTCTGGCAACTGGTGCAGCTCCTTTGCCTGATATTGCTGTGGATGGCCTCTTTCCTGCCCCGCCAACAAAACTTAGCTACTTTTTGACTTCAGGAGCCAAATGAACACGAACATTATCGCTTGCTGCTCAACAACGGATGCAGCATAGATGGGAAATGGTGTGAACATTTGCTAGGTTGTGTGGGGGGGTTCCCTTTCCCCGACATCTCTACTAAGAAAAGACCATTTCTGGATTAGTGTTCTCAGGCAAAAACAGGGTTGAATACAGACACTTCTAATGCTGTTAAACCTGCACGGTAGAAAAACGTCAGATATCCTTGGTTTTGTGTACAGCTCTAGTGACACTTTGCTCTGAAAAGAGCACAGAGACGTGAACTTCTTCTACTACACTTCACAGTCTGGGCATTTGCGTTTTTCCCCTCTCTGCTAGATACCTACGGAATCGTTCTGCTTGTTGCCCCAGCAACAGTATGCTTTAAAATATAGCAATTTTTATCTTTCTGTAACTGTGCCTGTTCACCGCTTGTATCAAAAGCCTCATTTCTGATCACAGCACAGTTTCAGGAGTTTTCAGTGTTATTCACACAGCCTGAGATTTTGCACAGGGGAATTGAAACTGGCTGGGTTGGAATTCAAGAGCACTGCCCTTTTCAGAATCAGAGAATCGGGCTTGTAAGCTGCAAAAGATGACGTATTTTAAGTCTGTTGAATCGCAGAGGCATTCACATTTTAGAAATAAGGTTTTTTTTCCTGACTTTCTATTGGGGGAGGGGTGTGGATAGTGAATGGAAGAAACAGGAGTTTGTCAAGAAAGTCAAGATGGAGCCCACAGTCAATAAACTTTAATCAGAAGATAGATGGCGTCTACAGAGAGAAAAGGCAAAAAAGGCAAAATGGTGGCCATGACCACTTAAGCAACTTTCCATCAGGAGACAGACAGAGTCTCCTTGGAAGAATATCAAAAGACTGAATAACCCATGACCTTACAATCAAAGCCTCAGCCCTTTTAATGTGTGTTATGTTTGCAACGTATCAATTACACAATTTCAGCTGCCATGTTGATTTTTTTTCTTAAGAAAGCCTAAAAGTATTATAAGGAAAGAGAAAGAGGAGACTATAAGAGATGGATATAAGGGAGGGAATAATTTTTCTAATATTACTTTCCTGGGAAAAATAATAATAAAGTGTTTTTTATTGGACTTGCTGATCCTCCTGAAACACTTTAGATCGGGTGTATTCAACCGCGGCCTGCAGGCTACATGTGGCCCTGGACACCTAGTAATGTGGCCACACAAGATCATAAACTTTTAATATTATTATGTGATTTACATATATTAATTAAATTATACATTTTATATGTGGCTCATGACAATTCCTCTTCACTTAATGCGGCCCAGGCAAGCCAAAAGGTTGGACAGCCGCCTATGCTTTAGATGCATGATGGCGAACCTATGCCACGCATGCTGGAAGTAGCATGCAAAGTCATCTCTCTGGGCATGCCAGCTGTTGCCCGTTGCTCTTCTGGGTTTCGGTGCATGCATGCACGCTGGCCAGTTGGTCTTTGCACATGTGGGAGCACCAGAAACTGGAGGAGAAGCTCCCCAGAGTGCATGTGTGTGCCGGCCAGCTGGTCTTTGTGCATGCGTGCGTGTTAGAAACCAGAAGACCAGGTGGCCGGCGTGCATGTGCATGCTGGGAAGCTTCCAGTTTTCGGCGCTACTGCATGCGTGCATCAGGGAGCTGCTCTTCTGGTTTCCGGCACACTCGGTGCAGAAAAGGTTAGCCACCACTGCTTTAGATCAATCTTCCAATTTGATTCCTTATAGGTATGTTACATTTCAGTGTCAGAATTCTTAAGCAGCATCTTGGTTTGGATTCTAAAGTTGGCCCAGTGCACCTGGAGGGCTCTTAAATTGGAGAAGACCTAGATCAGTGGTGGTTAACCTTTTTTGGGCTCCTGTTCCAAAAATTGTGCGCGCGCTCACATACGCGCGTTCACGTGCCAGCACCCAGAAGGCAATGCATGCCCCCCCATGCCCCTTGTGCATGCGCATGCAATCCCCGGCCCCCTTACTTGCACTGAGCCTCCTAGCTGATTTTCAGCTGGTTTGAGGCCTTTTTCAGCCTCCTAGGCTTCAGGAAAGCCTCTGCAGCCTGAAAAATAGGCCCGTTTCATTACTTCCAGTATACGGCTCGCATGCCGGCACAAATGGTTCTGTGTCCCACTTGTGGCATGTGTGCCATAGGTTCGCTATCATGGACCTACATGAATTTAGTTGCTTTTAAGGATTTTATGATTTTATGATCTATAGTCCAGGCTCCAGGGCCTCTCATTCCAGCCCAACTTTTCTAAAGCCCAGAAGACACAAAATCTTTCCTAATCTTTGAAATTAGCATTGAGAACACCAGCAGTGCCTTGGCAATCATATAATCCAACACATTAAAAAGATTACAGAAAGAATGAAGCCAAGAACAGGGAATTTTATTGTGGCAAAATGGAGAAAAGAAAACATTGGGAATAAAGTAAAGGAAATAGCTACATATACATTTACAGAAAAGTTGGTCTGACCTATGTAGCTATAGTTTCTCAACTTATGTAAAAATATTCTAGTAAATGTACAGAATTTCTTTCAGGAAATCTGTATTGAATGAATAGAAGTCTTTAGAGATCACATTTGGTTTTCTCATTTGGATAATTCCAGGAACTAAAAGGATGTCCCATATTTTGAAATTAGCAAAGCCCAGACTCTTTAAAAATGGTAAAATAGAATTTGGACTAAGCATGAGAAAAGCACCAACTCTACAACAAATCAAACATTTGCTTACAGAATTTTTTTTTTTTGGAATGGTTCTATACTTCCATAGCAAAATGGAAGTTCATTTAGTTCTGATTTATTAGATCATTTAAAAAACATGGTATTATACTTTGATGTTTGTTAGTCAAAGAATTGAGTTGTAGTCAGAATAGTCATAAGTTGACTAAAAATAGACCCTAAAGTCCAATGATTATAATAGAATTTAACTAAGCATGATTAATCTCAACCCACCAATCCCAGAATATCGCTCATTAAGGACATCTTTTCAGGAATCTTTTCCAAAACAATATGATTCTGTTGACAGACTTCAGAATAGGTGAGACAATCACAAGGCATGTATATCATTTGAAAAGCATCCAGAATGAGTTGGCACTCTACCACTTCTTTGGGTGTAGAATATATATAAAAAAGAAAAAGGTAGAGTTTGTGTCATTTGCAAATGGATATTATTTTAATATAGTCTTCTGGATGATTTCATCCAGTGGCTTGATGGAAGCTATTTGTGCTTGAAGAAATGCAGTACATCCCCTGTTCAAGAAACCATAATTGAAGTCAACAATACTAGGTAATTTTTGTCCAGTTTCAAACCTCCCCTTTGTGGGAGAAGACTGTAGAGAAAGAGGTCAGGTTGTAACTTCAGAAGGCCTTCGATGAAATTGATTATTTTGATCCTTTCCAGTTAGGATTCAGCCCTGACTACTACTAAGATAATACTGAAGACACTTGCAAATGACTTCTGGAAGGCTTGGGATTATAGTGATGCATCCATTCTGGCCTCCTTGATCTATATGTGGCTTTCAGAATCAATGTTGCCTTCTGGATGAGCTAAGGGGGACAGAATGGGAGGTTCAGTATAGTGGTGGTTCTCCTTCTCTGGGTCCAGTTCCATTTGGTGTTGGTAACTGGGAGAACTCAAGCCCTTGATCTGTGATTTGTAGAGTTTTGCAGGGCTGTAAATTCTCTCCACTCCTATTTAACACCCCCTAGCATGGGTTATGATGTTGATGATACTCTGATGTACATCTCCATCCCTGGCCTATCAAGTGTGGCTGTCAAAGTTCTTTCTCAGTGCTGGGTGAGGAGAAAGAGACTCAATTCTAGTAAAACTGAGAGGTTGTGAGTTTTAGGGTTTTCTACATAATATTGGGGACCATTCTTTAGTTTTGAATTACGTGGTACTCCCCAGTCAAAAATGGTATATCTTCTGTACTCTCAACCTTGGTGGCTCAGGCTGTTAAATGCCTGCATTTAAGTTCCAGCTGCCTACAATTACTGTAGGCTCGAATCCCACCAGGCTCAAGGTTGACTCAGCCTTCCATCCTCTCGGGGTAGGTAAATTGAGGACCCAAGATTGTTGGGGGCAATAAGCTGACTTTGTAAAAATGCCGCTTAGTAATAAGCAGGCATATACAGTGGAATGAAGGCTATTGCTGAGCACACTGGGTTGTATCCCAAAAATTGTAAGCCGCCCTGAGTCTTCGGAGAAGGGTGGCATATAAATGTAATTAAAAAAAGAAAAAACCTTTGTTTGATCAGATGGCATTTGTGATCAGGGAAGTTTTTGCACAAGTTAATTTCATGCACCAACCCATTCCTAAAGTGGGATTTCTTGCTCACTGTCACTTATAACTTAGTCACACTTCATTTGGATTATTGCAATATACCTTACATAGGGATGCCCTTAAAGACCACTTTTAAATGCCAACCAATCCAGAATGCCTCAGCACCCTTGTTACCTTACTATTTTGGGAAATGTACTGGCACACTAGGTTTCTGGGTGCAATTCAAAATGCTGGTCATTATTTTTTAAAGTCTTACAGGACCGTTGGTCTTCCTTCTCTCAGGAAATGTGCTTTCTTTGTTGCTCTTATTGAGAGCTAACATCTCTGTTAGGCTTTTGGAAGGCACTAAAGACCTGGATGTTCCCATGGGTATTGTGTTGTGTTGAGTGACATATATTTTTAAAGGAGATGTTTTATGGAAAAGAATACTGGTTCTCAGTTGCTATTTGTTTTGCTTCCATCTTTCACCTTGGTTTTTAAATTTGATGTAAACTGCCCAAACTTACAGTATTTTGATTTGGGCATCCATATAATTAGAAGCATACTTTTTAAAATGACCTGTAATCCCCTTATTTGAGGCAGAACCCAGGTGAATGCCTTTATTTTCTCTTTGTGTCCTGTTAGAGAAACATCTGTCGCTGCCTAGGATTGAACACTCAACCTTCCGAGTGGCAGGTGAGTGTCTTCTAATGCAAATACTATCTAGCAGTAAATCCAGTGCAAGTCAGATCCACACCAGAACATCAATCCAAGGAATATCTTAATTCAAAATTGCTGAGAGATCTAGCAAGTTATTTTATTGAACTTTCCATTCCGCTTGCAAGTCATCAAGTCATAAAATCAAAATGCCTTCTAATTCTATGCTTGGGCAGAAAGCCAGGCTGAAATAGATATCAGCAATTAGTGTCTTCCAGCACTCATAGCATGATGTGAAAAAAGTATTTCCTTTTGTTATTTGGGAACTTTTTTTCTGTCTACTTCTTCGGTTGATTCCAAATCAGAAGTAGAAATTGGAAGAATCTGTCATAGACAACTAGGACCTTACATATACAGGTTCTTTCAAGCTGAAGCCATCCATTCACAAAACAAGTATCTTCCCTGATTAATCAAAACATAATATAATATAGAATGAAGCATTGTTGACTTTGCAGTAAAAGCTTTGCAGAGGATATGGACTGAGTGCAACAGTGCAACTGCTCTGTTTTTGAATTCATCCTGACAACAGAGCTTCAAAATAAACATTTGCTATTACTAGAAAATTGCCCTCTATGATAGGTGTGCTTATCTGGATTCCCAACATGCAGACATTCTGCTAAATGATAGAAAAGACATACTGAAAATCCTAAAACTTTGCCCCCAACTATTGCAATCTGGATTTCTTCTGCCCAGATATGGTTACCCTACCTCTAAAAAGACAGTTAAACAGGAACAACTTTTTTGACAGTCCTTCCCTTGGAGCTTGACTCTTTGAGTTTGAGACTTGGCATAGTTCTGTCTCTGGGATCTAAAAAGGGCAATTACAACATAATTCTTTAAAGCAAATGTAAGAAATTAGGTAAATTAGTAACTGGGACAATCTGTGGTAGCCAACTGAATCTAACATTTGCAAAGAATATGGGTTTACCTAAAAATTGATTTTTGCAAATGCTAAAACTGGCTCTGAATATAACTTGCTATCTAGCATTTTTTTTCCTCTTCTATTTTAATGATTGGTAACACTGATTCTTCTGTCAGGTTTCTTGACATAAAACTCAGTATATTTGGTCTGATGAAAGAGAAATGGAGAAAAACAAGCATTGCAAATTTGCCCAATGAAGAGCTTTATTCTTAAATTTGGACAAAGGATAGAAGGCTGGAAAAGGAAATGTCAGTAGGGCAGGGCAAAGTCCTATAGTCATCTTCAAAGACACAGCACTTAGCCAGCCTATAAAACTAAGCATGGCTGGACCTGCCAAAGATGTAGGCTAAAGTGAGAAATAAAAAAAAAATGTCTGGAAGAAGGCAATAGCAAACCACTACAATATTGTTGGTAGAAAACTGTATGGATATTTCTACAAAATCAAAGTTTAGCTCAACTTAAGGCAGTCTTTTCTTAAAGAGCAGGAAATAGGTACTTGGCAAGGACCTATTATTTGTGCTTTAACAAAGCAAGCACCCCTACCTTCCATAGGACACATGGCAGATGGTTCAGCTAGCAGCTGAGAACCATCTTCCTCCAAAGCACTCCCCACAATACACAGATTACCACACTACTATAGAGAGCAGGTGTCTGGCTCCTCCAAAGAGACCAGTTGAGCAGACAGAGTCAAACTAGGAATAGAGCACAATGGGAGGAAGTGGCATTACAACAATATGGCAATGTGGAAGTGGCAGCTGTGGACACAGCCCTCGTAGCTACTTCCCTGCACCATGCTTCATGCTAGGCTCCAGCTCAGACCACAGAATTTGCTCTTTGGACTGCTAACCAAGGGACCGAGAGGGAAATCATTGGTGTTTGCTTTTTTCTCCCACAGAATTTGAGGAACGTCTCTTCCTGAAATACCAAAGAGCCAGATTGGCAGTTCTAGACTGAAGCTAACTGTTTCTTCTTTAGCACAAGGGTGAACAATTACTTCTGGGCCTTGGCTGTGAAATCTTAAAAAAACAAAATCAAACAGGTTGTAAGGTCTGATGTGAGACATCACATTCTCACAAGGTTTTTAGGGTTGTGCAAAACCTTGTATGATCAGCTGAGTGCTCTGGCAATTGAAAACCTGCATTGCAAACATAGATTTTTGAATTTACAGTGGTTCCATCCGCAGCAAAATAGTTTTCTTACTTAATAAGGGTTGTTTCCTAAGTTCAGTGGTGAAGAATATGCTTTACATATAAAGGAAATCTGGTTAAAATCTCAAATGTTGCATCTGGAGAATTCTACAATCAGACACGCTAGAGAAGTCCTATTAGTCAGAAATGAATCTAATATTTACAGGAAGTACTGGTGGGCAATTCCATTTTTTCCCCAAATTGTATTTCCAAATACTGTTACTTAGCCAGTACCTAGCATGATACAGAACAGAGGTGGTATCCAGCAGGTTCTGACCAGTTCTAGAGAACTGGTAGTGGAAATTTTGAGTAGTTCGGAGAACAGGTAGCAGAAATTTTGAGTAGTTCGGAATACCACCTCTGACTGCCCCCCCCATCTATTCTCTGCCTCCTGAGTCCCAGCTGATTGGCTTGGTCTTCTTTTGTTGCCCTGCACAGGAGAACGGAGCTGAAAAGCAGGTTAGTGGGATGGGGAGAAAATGAGGATTTTACAGCATCCTTCCCTGGAGTGGGATGGGAATGGAGATTTTACAGTATCCTTCCCCTGCCACGCCCACCAAGCCATGCCATGCCCACCAAGCCACACCCACAGAATCAGTAGTAAAAAAAATTGAATCCCACCACTGATACGGAAGATTAAAAAAAAAAGTTACACTGGATCAAATTACCAATGATAAATTAGATGCCTATGAAGCATCCACAGAGAAATATGAAGACACAGTTTCTCAACAATGGATGTTCAGTGAATACTGCCAACCTTCCCCCTCCCAGTTCCACCTCCTTGACTGGACTTGTGTTTCTTATCTACCATAAGTGCATCATTACCCTTCAAATCTGTCCTCCTCTACTTGGCCTTGGGAGAATATGGTAAATCAAGGCTGTTTCTCATTTCAAAGATCTTTATTGCACTGTAACCTAAAATTCTTAGAATCATAGGGCTGAAAAGGACCCTGGAGGTATTCTAGTCAAATTTCCTGCCCAGGGTAAGAGACCTCATTATATCCTGGACAAAAGGCTGTCCAGTCTTTTCTTGAAGGCCTCCAGTCATGGAGCACCCAAACTCCGAGATGCAAGGTGTTCCACAGATTGTTCTTACTGTCAGGAAATTAGTTCCAAATTGGATCTGTCTTTAATAAGTTTCCATCCGTTGCTTTTTGTCCTGCCCCAAATGCTTTGAACAATAACTCAACCCCCTCCTTCCTGTGACAGCCCTCAAGTACTGGAAAATAGTTATCCTATTACCCCTAATCCTTCTCTTTATTAGGCTAAACATACCTTATTTCTTAACAGTTCATTGTATGGTTTAGCCTCTAGAATCCACCATCTTTTTTGTTCTTTGCACTCTTTCTAGGGTCTTAGCATTTTTTTTTTGGTATCATATCAGGATATAGCATGCCAAGGGTGGCCTCTACTTCAGTACAGAGCATACTATCAATTATCATGATCTTGGTACTATTCCTCTATTGATGCTGCCTAGAACTGCACTGGGTTTTTTGGTAGTTGCAGCACACTGCTAGCTCATATCATCTCAAACAACAGAATAAGCACATCTGAAATTTCCTAGCATAAGTTCTTCTATTATGTCTAACTTCCTGTTTCCCAAGCCTCTAAAATCCCACTGCTTGATGTGGATCATATATCCAACAGCAGGATGCTGAGATAATACATTTGGAAAATATGCACTGAAACCTATTTCCATGGGGAACAAAACTTGAGGAAAAAAAGCTGAAGAAATTTTTTTTTTTTTTTAGCAATGGTGATGGCTTCAATTTCTGGTTCTAATTACAAGAATTATTATGACCTTCCTTATTCCGGCATCTCCCAGCAATTATCCCATTATCCTCTCTAGCAAAGGCTGTCCCTAAACAAGTTCATGGTTATGATTTAGTAGAGTTCTCACTCAAGGCACAAATGACAGGCTCAAATGATCTTACTTTGTACACATTATGCAAAAACCTAGCTCTCTGTAGAAGACTCTTATGCTGGGACAGATGAAAGGAAACAGAAGAGGATGACTAACAGCAAGGTAGATGGACTCAATTACAGCGGTTATGAGTGAGTTGTTGAAAATGATGAAGACTAGGTTAAACCGTAGGCAGATAATCATGGCGAAAATTTATCTATGGTTATTAAAAGTCAACAACTTGATGGCACATCCTCCTCCTCCTCCTCATGTATCATCAAACACAGGGTAAATCAATTCAACTTGTATTATCTACTGGTTTATGCAATATACATTTTAAGAAACATAGAAATCTGTTTTTTTTCTTTTTCCAAGTCATCTTTGCTCAATTTCTCTTGCAAATGTATGCAAGAAAACAACCAAGCTCAGAGAACGCCAGACTCCCACAGTTCAACACTGAACTACAAATATTCTCCACTATTGGAACTATCAACAATAAGACTTATGGTTTCAAACTCAGTCTTCTTCACCTCTTTCTAGAAAGAAGCAATTGTTCCTTCGGGCCTGTTGTTTACGAAAGATAAACTATGAAAATGGTAGCACGGAAACATCTCAAAGTTGCAGTTGGTGAAGTATAATCTTAAATGGAATCTGAAGGACACATTCTGGAATAGGCTTCCAAGGCACCACAAGCATGCCATTTCAAACAAACCTGTCACTGTAACATCTATTATCATATTTTGTTTGGAAAAATGTATCCAACACAATATATTTCTTTTTATAATTGCTACCTATATAGGAACTATTATGATCCATAGAGTGCATACAACTCTTTCAACAACGTATCTCTTAGCAAAAGTGGGGAATCCTTTGTGGAAATGAGGCAGAGGTGGTATTCAGCAGGTTCTGCAGTTCTGGAGAACCGGTAGTGGAAATTTTGAGTAGTTTGGAGAACCGGCAAATACCACCTCTGACTGGCTCCGCCTCCATCTACTCTCTGCCTCCCGAGTCCCAGCTGATTGGGTGGGTCTTCTTTTGTTGCCCTGCACAGGAGAACGGAGCTGGAAAGCAGGTTAGTGGGGTGGGGAGAGAATGAGATTTTGCAGTATCCTGTCCCTGTCACGCCCACCAAGCCACGTCCAAAGAACTGGTAGTAAACATTTTTTGAATCCCACCACTGAAATGGGGATCCCCTTTTCTTTTACATGGGTCTGGCCTCAGATGTTTTTCCAAGGGCTGCAACCTGGAACTATTTACTCAAAGCTACGTCCCTCATAACAAGACTTCCAAAAAGTTTATATAAGATTGCAGCTTTATAAAGCAAGTTTATAAAGCTTTATAAACCCTTCCGCTAATGCTGAAGCCTCCAAACAAATTCCAAATCCTGTGGTCTGACAGGATAGAAAAGAAAGGAAATTAAAATCTGTTCTCTTGTTCCAAACAAGTTATTTCAATTTTTTTCCCTAAAAAATACCGTCAAAATGAAACTAGGAGGAAAAAGCTGATCCATAGTTGGTTTAGGAGTGCTTTGAAGTTTAGCTTGGGGGTCAGAGGAGCTGCAAATCCACTTTAGCATTTATCTTGCTTCCTCATATTCCTTGTTTTTTTACATCAAAATCCTGATATAAAATAATTGATCAAACTTAGATACTCAGAGAGGGTGTTATAATTTATATGGCTCTAAAGACGAATGATATCTTTTTCCTTATCTTCAGAAGAGGACATCTGAAAAATCCCACAGCTTCTGGAACTACCTCCCAGGTCTCTTTCACTGTATTTTCCATCACAATTAAAAAAATATCCTTGGTATTCTTATGCCATCCTTCCTTCACATCACTGCTTCCCCTCAGCAAAACTACTGTGTTTCCCCGAAAATAAGACCTACCCCAAAAATAAGACCTACCCCAAAAATAAGACCTAGTGTGTTTTTGGGAGCCAAAAAAAATATAAGACAGTGTCTTATGTTAGGGGAACGATTTGTTCATGGTTTCGTACATGAATAAATGTACATTGTTCTACATGAATATGGTGTTTTTTTTCATTAAAAAAAAATATAAGACCTGCCCCGAAAATAAGACCTAGTGTGTTTTTGGGAGCCAAAAAAAATATAAGACAGTGTCTTATTTTCGGGGAAACACGGTATAGTGGAGATACACAAGGCAAATTGTGCTAGATTAAAAACACCCAATAGCCATAACCTCTAGGAGACACCCAGTTCAAACAGATTTCAAAGCTCCCAGATTCTGAATGGACGCAGTAAAGTGACCTGAGGCATCTGTTTTCTATGATTGGATGTTTTCTTTTTACTTTGAATTGGTTGATTGATCTGCTGATGGCTGATCTACTGCTCTTTTATTATATTTTAATATGATGTTTTTCTGCTTTGGTGACGCTTAGTCCCCAAATGCTTTGACAGGAATGCTAAGAATAATACCAACAGTAAATATTGTAGTATTAAAAATAATATATTTCAGCGGTACTCCCCAGAGAAATAGTTTAGCACAAGCATTTCATGTGTGGCGAAGAAAGGCTCTACACAGGATTGAAAAAAGAGAACCATTGTGTCAATCAGACCAGAGAGTGCGGGTTCCCCCCCTTTTTTTGGAGAACTCTGGAGACTATTTTGCATGGCTGAGCCAAATTACTATAGCAACAGCACGAGTCAAGTGGGTGGATTTCTTGTGGGCTCTTTTAATGACTCATTTTTATTTGTTTCTTGAAGAAGAAATGCCTGAAACATATTTTCAAGCCGTAAAATTATTTTTTAAAAAAATCCAAATATCGTAGCATAATATAGACACCCTTCTCTAAAAATCACACTCCCATAGATTGTATATCGTAATAATAGTTGTAACCTTTGCAGGCTTCCTCAGAATAATCCACCCAGAGATGAATAGGGTGGGGATAGCAGGTGGAGTCAACATTCAAGCCGCTGCCTTTGGATTACGGAATAAAAGTAGGCAAATTTAATATAATTTTGTGAACTGTTTAGATAGGTGGCATCATTTTGCAATATATGAAGTAGCAATATTTTTTAAATACCATGTGGAACATGAAGAGACATCTTCTTAGGAACAAGCATTGGAAAGCAGCCCTATGCAGCCTTGGGGGTAATTGATGGGCCAAAGGTGCTCCCTCTGCTTTTTAACTTTGGAATTGGCCCTTTTAATTTTGTTTTAATCTGGTTTTTAAACTGTTTCAGCTATAGCTTTTAAATCATTTACTGTTTTATGTGAGGCAAGTGATATAGAAATTAGATAGATAGATAGATAGGCAGACAGACAGACAGACAGAGACAGATATTCTGAACACGAAGCTTTCATTTATGTGACAAAACAAATAATTTCTCAGCTTGGATCATTATGTGTTCTAATTCAGGGATGTCAAACTCACATCATCACAGTGGCGTCACGTGACATATCGGGACTTCGCCCCCTTCGCTAAATCAGGCATGGGCGTGGCCAGCATGTGACGCATCCGACCCGTGGGCCGGGAGTTTGACAGCCCTGTTCTAATTGCTCCGCTTGGATGAAATACATTCCCAAAACATGTACATACACAAATGAACTATACCTCTTGGACTCTTAAGAAATAGCCGAAGCGGAGAGAGGGAAACCTGAAATCAAATTAGAGCAGAACGTTATTAATCTCGAGTGCTCTGTTTTTTTCCCCAGGGGAAGTGGCCATAAGAGTAATGTGAGGCAGAAATCTTCATCCAATCTCTCCAGAGACCCAGATGCATTCTGCCTTTAGAAAGGTAGGCCCAACACAATTATAAATAATAGCCAGAGCCCACTGAGATTGCAAACAGAGACTTCCTTTCCAGAATGAACCCTCTGGAGAAAAGGTGCAAAACTTTTGTTGAGTCTTCAGCAATTGGGTGGGTGGGGGAAGCAAAATATAAACACAAACTTATTACACACAAATGGCATGTTATTACTTCCCCCATTCCAGCCCTGAAAAGGAAAGTGGCTATGCCAATTATCAGCACTCGTGACTTGTGAATCAGCGAGGATTCTGTAATGTACTTCCTGGTGTTTCCCACAAACAGAACACGAACAACCAGAAGCAGATGCTGAAAGCTCCCCCACCCCCAGCTACTGAAATGACTGTTTCACCCACAGACAATTAATTCTGCACCTCGATACAGTAGTTCTTGGACCTATTAAGTGAGAGGAATGCAAACTAATCCGTAGGAGGGTCTCAACCAGTATATATCCCAAAGAATGGAAGCACACAGTCATCTAAAAAAATCCCTTTTCTTTGTTTTGGAAGTTTGCAACTGAATCAGAAAGCAGAACTTTAGTTGTATACCCAAATGCCAAAAGACTTCTGTTTTCATTTCACTAGTTTTGCTTGTGATAACTGTCAGATCAACAAAAGCTGTGGTGGGCCACAAAGAAGAAAACCACATATGAAATTTAAGAATCCTTGATGTACAGCAGACAACATGAGTGGATCATTTTCCAACACAGCTGAATTCTTGCCAGCCCAGTATACATCCAGTGGGCCACAATTTGGTGTTTCAGTTTGATTTGAATAGCACCCTTTTTGCCCATTTTGCAGCAATCCGAAGAGAAAGTCCTCCTCTATTTAACAAGCAGATTCGATGTTGCTTAATTCATGGTGAACAATGGCACAGGGAACCAACGGCACCAACTCCCCAGCTTTGCGATGAAGTAGCTTTATGAGACACAGCACTAATTATATGCATCCTCTGAATAAGTAGCCATAGCACTGAGTGCATTATTTTTGGAACAGAGTAAGAAGAAAATGTTTGCAAAATCTGAATACTTTCTCCTCCTGAAATCTGAAAGCTGGTCATTTAAAAAAAAAACTTTTGTGCACATATGTGTGTATGTTTGTATTAGATTTATGTCGCCCCTCTCACTGCTAAGCCGATTCTGAACGTATTTACATTTGGAGTGTTTATGTTTCTATACTTCCCCAAAACCTTATTTCCTCCCCTAGCAGTACACAAATGTGTTACCAAATTCAACACCATCTAGAGTTTTTGGAGTGATGCAGTTCATAAATAAAGTAAAAACAAACAAAACAATTAAAAACAACAACAATAATAAGCAGAATATAAAAATGACAAGGAAAAAATCAAATCAAATCACAAGGAAGCAGTCTGTTTCTTGAAAATGGTTTCCTAAAATACCTCAGAATTTTTTTTTAAAAAAATAGTTATTTCATCTAGTGCTGGAAGGGCTACAATATTATAGAGCCATGCAAGACACTCTGTGATAAGTATTCCAGAAAGGAGATCCCGCTAATAAAAAATCTCTTTTCTCCTATGACTTTCCCCTGTGCATACCCAGATTTACCTTCTGAGCAATATACATTACAAGCAAACTAAACCCAGACCGCCATGCAGACGGACCAATATTACCAGGTTAGTTTCAAGAGATAAATCAATTTTCTATTTTAATATTAAGCTGACCCTTCTACACACTCTAGCCAGCTCTGCATTATCATCGGCTTGTCGTTCTCCTCTGGTCATAGTTGTATTTCTGGATTCTACTTAGATCTGCCAAAAGATGATGGATGGGGAAGTTAAGGGCAGAGGACCAGGAGGACTTAGTCCAAAATCACAGGCTGGGGTTTCCCGTCCCCCATCCCAACCTCCACAAAAGCTGACTTCATTCACACCCTCCAATTATCAAACTAGAAATGAAAATTGGTTGAACACAATGCACATACCATTGAATTGGTGAGTTACAGGCAATTTTTGTTGTCTTACTAAGTAATCCCTAGATCAAGGGTCTCTTGGCAACTAAGACTTGTGGACTTCAACTCCCAGAGTTCTGGCTAAGGAGTTGAAGTCCACAAGTCTTAAAGTTGCCAAGGTTGGAGACCCCTGCCCTGGATTAGAACTCCCATCTTGCATAGAACAGTTCAGAGCAGTATTTCTCAATCTTAGCAACTTTAAGATATGTAGACACTCAGAAGTCTCCAGTCAGCATGGGACTTATGGGAACTGAAGTCCACATTTCTTAAATTTTCTGAAGTTGAGAAACCTTTCTCTATAATGACCCCGTTGAATCAGTAATGATAAGGACAGTAGTTCATTGGCTCTAGAGGACAGAGGCTGGGAAGGCTTGCCTAGTTGACTGGTCTGAATTCACATCTGTGTCTGAATGAACTTTCTATCCTAAGTCCTCTCTGGCTACCCATTGTATTATCAACAGCTTGAGAGCGAGCATGATTATGAATAGGAAGCTGGACTTCGAACAAAGGCGATGGCTGCATGTTACATACCTGCTGTGGCTTGGCCTAAGCCAACCACCATCACTTGTCTTCTGCTTCCCTTACAGACAGTAGACAGGAGTGACAACACTGGGCAGGGGAATTTTAATGAAGCTGATAAAGCATTTTGCACTGAAGCCCTATGCAAAACACTGCACAGAAATAGTGATCTGTTGAATCAGAAACTAAAAACAGGAACATATCCCGCCATCTGCTTCTAATTATGAATCCTGTGGAGTTCATAAGGAACTGCCTTTGTTCAGGCCAATCTCTGTCCATCTTGCTCAGCACTGTCTTTCTTACGGGAAACTCATCAAAGTTTCAGGTGGAAAAGAGCTTTTTATTATTATTATTATTTTGCACAGAGCTGAACTAAGCCTTTTGCATGGGAAGCCTGTAATCACTTGTCAGTCTGTCAATCTGCTGTCCTTCTAGCCATGGGTTTATTACTTCACACCTGAGGGCCCTGCCATTTGCTAGTGACAGAAGCATTCAGCGGGAAAGCAAACTGGATTTTTCTCTCTAGAAATCCACCCCTCCCCCAGTTTATGCAAATTTAGCCATGTGCCCTCCTCTTGAAAAGATGTGCCTCCAAAGTAAATTACAAATAGCTCCATAAAATGAGGGCCTCTGAAACCGTATTTGAAAAGTCAACAAGGAAAACACAAAACAAGCATTAGGGTTTGATTTAATGCAAAGGATCATGTAGACCAGGCATGTCAAACTCACGTCACGGTGGTGTCACGTGATGTATCAGGACTTTTTTCCCCTTCGCTAAACCAGGCGAGGGCGTGGCCAGTGTGTGATGCATCTGGCCCACAGCCTGGGAGTTTGACAGCCCTGATGTAGACCTGATAGAGTGGAACTTGTAGCTTTCCACAGTTCCTTAGAATTTATCTCTTCCAATAAACCTGGAGAACACAAAGTTCAGATATAATTGGTGCAAAATGCAGTGGCCCGCATGGTTTTGTGCAGACTTCGGTGTGCACATGTATCACCTCTCCTGTGGGAGCTGCATTGGTTGCCGACTTGCTTCCAGTGCAATTCAAGCCCTTCATGGCTTGGGACCAGGTTATCTGAGGGACAGTCTCTTGCCAGTCACATCTACCTGACCCATTAGAGCGGGGAGACAGGGAATGCTGCGGGTCCCATCCCTGAGGGAGATATACCTGGTGGGACCCAGAAGAAGGGCCTTCTCCGTGGTGGCTCCCTCTCTCTGGAACATCATTCCCCCAGAGATTAGAATGGCCCCCTCTCTGACACTCTTCCAGAAGGTGCTGAAGACCTGGTTCTGCCAGCGGCCCTGCGGAACCCAGAGTGGGATGGAGCCCATTAAATGGCTCGTATGATCTGCTGTCACTGGGGCGGGGGGGTGATTTTGTTATATTGTACTATATTAATTTATTTGATTCTTTTTGTTAGTTTTTATTGTTTTAAATGTGGCTTTATATTTTGTAAGCTGCCTTGAATCGCCATGGGCGAATAGGCAGCAGTGTAAATTCAATAAACAAACAAACAAACAAACAAACAAATAAATAAAAGGAGCTCCAATAAGAGAGAATATCTGTAACTCGGGGTTGAACTGCGACATCCTTGGTGCTTTCTGATCTTGGTTGTTTGCTTGTAGATGTTTCCTTATTCAGGTAATACCATGAGTGCTAATCAATGTTCTAGTGATTAGCGCTGTGACCACTACTAGTCAAAAGCACTGATGATATTACTGAGTCAGGTAAATGGACAAGCTCAGAGAACACCAAGGATGCCATAATAGGGGCTACAGCTGTTGAACCACCAGTTTCCTCACTCTAGTAGTCTATCCTGTTTTAAAACTGTTATGTATGCAGGTTTGAAGTCATTGGTTTAGTTTGAACTGTTGTAAAATGTTAGAAATGATTGGATTAAAAAGTGCGGGAAAACCCTGCACTCTGATTGGCTGTCAACTGCAGCTGCTGGCTATAAGTAGCAGCCGCAGCCCAGCCAAAGCGGGTCCGTTCTGAGCTGTAGTCACTAATAAACAAAAGAGCTTGAAGCACTCCACGTCTGTCTCTTCATGCAAACTTAACAAAAACCTCTGGAAAGCCTCAAGCAGGGTTAAAGCCAGCAGCCTTTCCTTTTTGTATGCCTTTGGGGCAGGTCTGACTTTGAATGTGGGGATTCCATTGGACAGCCTGGGATAGAGCTGCCCGTTTCTATGAATTGGCCTAATCATTTTTTGTATGACTGTAGTAGCCAAGTATCAGCTATTTGCCCCCATCCAGTGACAGTGAACTGCACAAAGCAGCTAAGATATTTCATGGTCCGAGCCAACAAGCCAATCCATTTCATTGGGTGAGCTTATTTTAAAATATTGTGAGATACTCTGTAGTGAGATCATGGGAAGATTCAGAAAGGACAGCTATGTGTCAGTTATCACTTTAGGAATAATTACCATGTTTTAAACAAAAACAAAGCAACAAAACAAAACAAAAAACGAGGAAAAGTAAAACATCAAATACCTTTGCCCACGGTCTACCACGGTCTCTATCAACCACAGGCCTTCTTCGCAGGGGATTTTTAATATGCCACACCCATTGAGGAAATGCCAAACTGCTTCAAAACAAAAGTCAAGTGCTGTAGCTTTCTACATTATCTCTAAACAAATTGCACTATAATTCACTCCAGAGCCTTAGGGCAGAATAGTTGATTATATGCGGAGAATTCCACACAATCCTGTCAACATGAAAGGAACAGGTGGGTGTGGCAGCTTCTGTCATAGCATCCAAACCGAGTTAGTTCTGCAGTTTGAAAACCTGCCCAATTTGATCCCAAATCACCCCAAATCACAAAGGCAGCTGGGGAAAGAGGTTGATCTTTTGTGTGGACTGCAATTTTATTTTATTTTTTACACCAGGGGCTGCTTTGGCTGTTGGCCAGCAGAAGCTACTACAGATGCTATTTTCTTAACGTAACAGGAAGCTTGCAGATTGATAACTGCTCATAAGAGAGATCACGGGATTTGAAGTCACTGCAGAAATCACTCAAATATATTATGGGAGGGGGAAGGAATTATAAATGCTTCCCCTTATGGGAAAGAAACAACAGGTACCTTCTGATATATCCAGATGCTCAACACCATTAACTTTTATGGGTTGCCATAATGCATGATTAATGTGAGAAAAGCTAAGAGTGGAGAGAAGATGCAGAGTTTATTTCATAAAAAATAAATGGATTTGTAAACTGTTTTTTTCCCCTTGCAGTTTATTTCTCAGAGTTGCTGCCTGGCAAATTAGATTTCACTCCACTCCACCCTCCCTGAGCTCAGTGGGACATTTCTGAGCAGATATTGCACTGCACATTTGGGCGCTCGAGTTTCAACATCAGAAAAAGAGAGAGAAAAAGATGCTTATTTTGCTATAGTTACTTCCGACTCTTCTGTCAACAAGCCATGTTCGTTTTTTAAGAAATCAGAATTTAGCAGAGTTTCACATTTGATCCACGTCACGTCTCTTTCTTCTGTAAATGCTTTTTAAAAAGAGATTGCCCACAAGAAAAAAAAGCCCGAGACATTTGCATTATTCAGTGCTATTTTGAAAAAAAATAACGAGAGTTTAGGGGAAAATATGTTGAGAAGCTAATCTCCAGCTTTTAAAACAGATGAAAGAAGGAGGAGGAAAGCAGCTAATTTCCATTCCACAAAGATTAATAGGCGGTTTTCTAAATTCAGCCTTTGTTCTCCTAGCCTGAAATTTCTTTCATGGCCTTTTGTTAATAGTTTCGCCCCTAAGCCTTATTTCCACAATTTCAGAATTCAGCAAAGATGCACCCATGCCTGCTTTATGAATGGAAGAAGAATAAAGAAGAACGCAGATCCATTTGCTTTCACGAGAAACGCAGCCAGGTTGCCCATTCATTCTACACAATCACTTTAAAAACCTACTATCTACCCACTGGTCCAGAAATAAATACAAAGCCCCCCTTCTTCACCCATTTAGTTATTTTACACTTGAACATGGTGTGATCAAACAAAATAAGGTTTTCCCCACCCTAGTAGATCTCCAGTCCGTGTCAGCTCTCTAGCCACCCAGAATCTCAGCAGCAAGAAAAATCCACATAACATGGAGAAATATTTGCTGATGAAGGAGCCAATTCACAATTTTTTCATCTTTCCACCACTGCTCTGCCCCCAGCCAGCTTCTCTTAGGGAGAAGCAGGAATAACTTTAACAGACAATACCAAGCACCAGATATTTTTAAGTGTGGCTGGAATTTCTCTTTCCCCCAACCCAGTAAATATATCTGAATCTGAAACCTCTCCATCCATCTACCCATCCATCCCACCCCATCCTCCTCCTCATTATTATTAGTTATTGTTATTGTTGTTATATAACAATGCCTGATCTGAACAAAGAGGGCTGCAGAGAACAAATGCATAAGAGAAATGAGGGGGGGGGAGAGAAATACCCCACCCCCCCAATCTCAAGCGCAATGGACAGGGTTGAATTCACGCCTATTTCGAATTAGCCCTAACAACTGGACAACGCAACCCTGGGCTGACACTACAATACAATTTTAATGCAGCTACGGCAGAAAGCGATTTGCAAGGAGTTGCCACTCACTCCCATTCACACACGCTTGTGCGCGAGCCAGAGAGAGCCGGCACGCACGCTTGGGGGTGAGTGCAAAGCATTCATCCATTTGTCTCGCAGTTGCTCTGCCTGGGGTGGAGGCTCATCCGTCAAGCCTTCCTCTCTCTTAAGCCCAGGCACCACCGATCGGTTCTCATTTCCCAGTTCCCGGGTTGCAACAGCTCGGTCTTTCCCCTCGGGTGGCGATTTGCTAGCCAGCGATCCGGCTCCAAGCCGAATCTGCCCTCCATCCCCGCTTCTTTCCCGCATCTCCGACTTTCTCCCGGACCCACCAGGCGGGGATGGGCGGAACGCAGAAGCGGCGGGCGCGTTATGGAGCAGCAAAGGGAAACACGCGCCGCGTGGGAGAAGGCTACCTCTGCACCTTCTCTCCGCGGCTTCGCCGATCTACCTGGCGGAGAGGCGATCCCGGAGAGCCGTCCGCGCAGGGCAGGAGAAGAATAAACCTTCCCTCCGAGGGCTTCTGTGCCTGGATCCAGAGGCGAAATGTGGGAAGGCGGCGAGCTCGCCCGGGTGCGGCGCTAGGAGCAACAGCTGATGGTCAAGGAGCGGAGGAGCTAGCGAGCCAAAGAGCGAGCAGCGCCTTAGCCTGCAAATAAAGTCCCACCCAGTCTTGTGTGTGATATCAGCTCCTCGTTTTACAGGAAACGGAACATCCACCACTTCCTCCTCTAGCTACTGGGGGGTGGTTTTGGTTCTTAGCTTGCAGCCCCAGTGGTTGCCCAAGTCGTCTGCGAGTCTTTCTTTTTACCCGAATCCTTTACGTCTCGAAAAAAGGGCGGAAGGATTTTCCCCCTCCCCTTTTTTCATGTTTTGAACATCTTTCCACAGTCCTTATCTTGAGCCAAGTTCTTAGAAGCACCAGAACATTACAGCTTTGAGGTTGTTGTTGTTTTTTTTAACAAAAAGGAATTTAGTGGAGTTTAGTGGAGACACTCTAATCCTTCGGGTGGGGGGGTATGTGGTGGCAAGTGACATTTCTCCAGGCGTCTTCCACTACTACACACAGGAAGTTTAGAAACCTTAGAAATCCTGCATCCTACCCACCCTTCAGAAAGCAGGCCATGCCCATCTCTTCTGTTGCTGCTGGTTTAGGAGGAAAGGGATGCTACAGGCTAATTGTAAATCGAAATAGCACTGCTTGCAACCGGTTATTTCACCTCAGGAATATGTGGCACAAATCACCGGTTTATTGATTTGATGCATATAGCTGCCCATCTCACATACGTGGCTATGCAGAATGGAATATAAATGGAAGAATAGAATAAGAATGGAATGGAATAGAATAGAATAGAATAGAATAGAATAGAATAGAATAAGAATTGGAGTGGAGTGGAGTGGAGTGGAGTGGAGTGGAGTGGAGTGGAGTGGAATGGAATGGAACGGAACAACAGAACAGAACAGAACAGAACAGAACAGAATAGAATAGCTTTATTGGCCAAGTGTGATTGAACACACAAGCATAAGCTCTCAGTGTACATACAAAAATGAAGTAATATAATCATAAGATTACCAATAGGAGAAGGTAGTAGAAAAGATGAGAAGGATAATAGTAACACAGCCTTACTACATGGATAAACATTCTTAGACACAAGACAGAACTGTGGTAATTAGGTGCTCAGCAGTGATGGCACCAGGGGAAAAATGAGTTGTGTCTAGTTGTTTTGACATGCAATGCTTTATAGCGGCATCCTGAGGGGAGGCGTTGAAGCAATTTATGTCTGAGATATGAGGGGGTTTGTAGATAGTTTCTCAGCCCCCTTTCTGACCTGTGCAGTATGCAGGTCCTCAATGGAAGGCAGGCTGGTTGCAAATGTTTTTTTCTTCCTGCAGTCTTAACTAGCAGCTGAAGTCTGTACCTGTCCTGTTTAGCTGCTGTACCAAAACAGACAGTTATAGAAGTTCAAATGACAGACTTAATAATTCCTCTGTGGACCTATATGATATCAACAGCTCCTGGAGCAGCCTGAACTTTCTGAGTTGACGCAGAAGGAACATTCTTGTTGTGCCTTTTAAAAGATGTTTTAAAGATGATGTTTCAGAGATGTAGAAGCCTCTTGGATGAGAAGCGAAACATCTTTAAATGTAAATTTCCTACCTACCTTTTCACTTAAGACATAAACCATTAATGGTACGGAGTCCAGAAAAGAATCTTATAGTACCTAAGTTGGTATTTCACTACCATTTGATAAGAAACTATTGATAATCACTCTTTAAGTAATCTGATGTCATGATGTTCATCTCACATTGAACCAGCTTGCTAAGCATAATGCAACAGGGCAGCTTTATAATTGAATACTAGTATCAAGATATTTTGTACCTCAAACATTCCCACAATTTACTAAAGAAGTTACCTGACCAAGTTGAGATAAAATTGGGGCTTTTCTACACATGTGCTGCTAACTTTTTTTTTTTTTAATTACATTTATATGCCGCCCTTCTCCGGAGACTCAGGGCTTACAATTTTGGGATGCAACCCAGTGTGCTCAGCAATAGCCTTCATTCCATTGTATATGCCTGCTTATTACTAAGCGGCATTTTTACAAGGTCAGCTAATTGCCCCCAACAATCTTGGGTCCTCAATTTACCTACCCCGAGAGGATGGAAGGCTGAGTCAACCTTGAGCCTGGTGGGATTCGAGCCTACAGCAGTTGTAGGCAGCTGGAACTTAAGTGCAGGCAATTAACAGCCTGAGCCACCAAGGCTCTTGTGCAGGAGTCTGCAGAAATATGAAATGCTAACTATACTTCCACTTCTATTCTGCCCAAGGAACCAGTAGAATAGGGGTTCTATCCATATTGAAATCACTGGGGAAAAAAGAATGGGATGGGAAATGCCACCTTTGGTACCAGTTTCTGGCAGCAGAAGACCTACTTATCTACTGCTGTCAGGTCACTGATTTCCATGGACTTCTTTTCTCCCACCTTCTCTTGCCACCCTTGTATGGGGAGAGAAATAGAAGAAATGGGCTCCTTTGGTGCCCATTTCTCCCAGCACCAAAAAGATCCTTTTACCACCTAGTGGGGCAGCTGAAAAGCTGCTTTCTATGCCTCCCACAACTGCCTCAGGATATTGAAGATGTTGAGAAGTCTCCTATGGGTAGCTTCACCATGGGGCAACCAGCAGCTCTTTAATGAATCTGACCATGGCTATCTCAAAAAAACTTGAGGAAGCATTGCATACAACACAGCAAGAAAGTCCTGGGTAGCTTCATTGCACTTCTAGCAATTCCATGGAGGAGCTGCCAGAAGGAAGCAAAACATTCAAGCTTTCTGTTGCACTAGCTGCCGACCTCAACGTTTGACCAATTATTTCAATCTTCTCCAGTATCATCTCTTGGTCTCCTGGGCAAAGGGTAGCAAACTGGTGGACTAGCTATTCCTCATCAACCATGAACTGAAGCTTTCCATTGTGTAGGTTTAAATATTCTTTTTTATTGTCCTTATCTTTTCCTAACTCTGTTAGTTGAGGGCTTGTTTGTTTGGCCATTGGTATTTTGGAGTTCACCATGGGCCAACCAGCAGCTCTTCTGTAGGCTCTTTAAGGAAGCTGACTATGGCTACCTCAAAAAACTTGAGGAAGCATTGCATACAACATAGCAAGAAAGTCCTGGGTAACTTCATTCCATTTCTACTGAAGTCTTTCTGCCTCCCTTTGGCTTCACCTCAGGGTTGCCTGCAGAACTATATATTCTATATAACAGAAGAACAAAGTTGGAAGGGACCTTGGACAAATGGCTGTCCAATCTCTTCTTAAATATCTCCAGTGTTGGAGTATCCACAACTTATATAATATCGGTGGGATTCAGAAAACTTTACTACCAGTTCTGTGGGTGTGGCTTGGTGGGCGTGGCTTGGTGGGCATGGCAGGGGAAGGATGGTGCAAAATCTCCATCCTCTCCCCACTCCTGGGGGAAGGTTACTGCAAAATCCCACCCCACTAACCTGCTTTTCAACTCCGCTCTCCTGTGCAGGGCAACCAAAGAAGACCCAGCCAATCAGCTGGGATTGGGGAGGCAGAGAATAGATGGGGGCGGTGTTTGCCGGTTCTCTGACCTACTCAAAATTTCCGCTACCAGTTCTTCAGAACTGGTCAGAACCTGCTGAATACCACCTCTGATATCATCTGTATAAATCCAATCATAAATCATCCAGTACAAATCATCCAAGATCATGGACACTGATCCATATTGTGGCATGGAATTCTATTGACTGATACGTTGTCTCTCTTAAATCTGTGCTAGCTCAGCTTCATGAGATACCCTCAGTTCTAGTATTTTGAAAAGGGGAGGGGAACTGGATGTCCTTTCCCCATGCTGCTATGTAAAACTGTGCATCTCCGTAATTTTCTCCCTTTATTACATATTTCCCCCCTTAAATATCTCATTCCTCCTTATGCACAGTCACAATCTTTCTTCATCAAGGAGTTTGTTCTACTTCCCTAACAATTTTGGTTGCCATGGAAAGAAGGGAAATGGTGTTGGTTATATATTTTTTTTGCCTCCCATAAAATACACAGCTGTTCGCTGCAGAACTGCACACTTTCGTGTTCGACTAGTCAAGTCCTTGCCAGAGAGGAGAGTTGATTATATACTTTGGATCCCGATGGTGAAAGAAATATATATGCAGTCCAAGGGGGAAGGAGCTTTTATTTATTATTATTTATTTATTTAATTACATTTATATGCCGCCCTTCTCCGGAGACTCAGGGCAGCTTACAATTTTTGGGATACAACCCAGTGTGCTCAGCAATAGCCTTCATTCCATTGTATATGCCTGCTTATTACTAAGCGGCATTTTTACAAGGTCAGCTAATTGCCCCCAACAATCTTGGGTCCTCAATTTACCTACCCCGAGAGGATGGAAGGCTGAGTCAACCTTGAGCCTGGTGGGATTCGAGCCTACAGCAGTTGTAGGTAGCTGGAACTTAAGTGCAGGCAATTAACAGCCTGAGCCACCAAGGCCCTTTTGAGAATGGGGTGGTCTCTTTGTTATTTCTTAGATGCCGTTAGGAATGTAGAGTGAATATTCAAAATGGCATAGCAGACATGCTTTAAAAAAATAAAATAAAACCATTGGTAACAAAGCTTAAGAGCAGCATTTAGATATTACAACGTATCTACTGAAATGAGAAAAATAATTTATTTGTGTAGAGAAGAAATGGAAGAGATGCAGAGGTGGTATTCAGCAGGTTCTGACCAGTTCTGGAGAACCGGTAGCGGAAATTTTGAGTAGTTCAGAGAACCGGCAAATACCACCTCTGACTGGAGATTTTACAGTATCCTTCCCCTGCCATGCCCACCAAGCCACGCCCACCGAACCTGTAGTAAATTTTTTAAAATCCCATCACTGAAGAGATGGTTTGTAAGCTGATCCTGGGGCAATACTTCTGTAGACTAAGGACAGAGTTAAAGTCTTTTTGATGGAATGGAAAGTTCCATCAAGGCTGAGTGATGTTTCTCCATCCACGGATTTTGCTCTCTTTACCTTTTTCCTAGTCTTAATGTCTTCCAGCATCACTCAGGCATTTCTATAAATGGATGAGCTGTTGGCTGTAGCATCATTTTGTGAGGAAGTTGTAGGTTCACGTTTTTACATTTGCTGCCAGGTCCCAAATCTATGTATACACAAGTTTTTCAAGAAGAAACACACATGGCTGATTTGGAATGCAACTTTGTACAAATGATGAATATGTGATTGCTAAAATAAATAAAATTTTACTGAAGTATGAAGAAGAACAAATGAGATGCATGAACTCAGCATTTATGGTTTATATGTCTTTCTTTGCTGTATGAACTCAGGCCTTGCAGTGCCTGGACTCAACCAATTTATTAAACTTTTATTAAGGTTCTCCTAAGATCAGTCTGTGTTTGGATGGGAAATCACCATAAAATGCCAGGGCAGTAGGCTATATTGGAAAGTAAAATGAAAACAAACAAACCAATTCTTGCAAAAAGGACACTAACCTAGATAGAAATTTCATGGAGGTGGCCATAAAATAACTACCAATTCAAAACCATTCAAGAGCAGGTTAATCTTTTAAAAACCCAAATCCTTGCTTACATTGCCACCTAGTGATTGAAATTGAAATTGAAATTGCCACCTAGTGATTGAAATTGAAACTGGTGATCTCCAAATAGATGATGATAAAGGGTCAAGTTGGAGATGTACAGATTTATAAATCTTGCCTGTTTGGCTATAAAGAGGTCCTCTTTAATTCAGTCAATGCCCCAGGCACTCCTGAGGTTGGAGCAGAATATGCTGCAAAATAATTGCTCTTATGTTGTTGTTACTGTTGCAGCAGCCACTCCCCAACCTTGAGTACCTGCCTCATTCCCAGATGGGATGAGAATCCTGGTGAACATACTCCTTAATGTGGATTATACATCTCCTGAACACCTATGTATGTTCTCAGGTATAACTGGCCTCATTGGGAAAGAAGTCACGAAATGGGCAACCTCCCACAGCTTGGACTTGGTCAACCAGCACCCATTTTTCATAACTCTACTTAAGGTTAGCTTTGGTGATTCAGTCAAAGAAGGGACCACCAACTGTGAAATGTCATCATCACTGAGTGGGTAAATGTTCCGTGTATGAACATGCGGCTCTGATTCAGTTGTTACCTGGGGATATGGGATGGATTAAAGGAGATTTAATTGATCAATTTAAAGAGGGACTATCTGATGAAAACTCAGCTTCCTGGAAAAGGGTCTCATGCCAAGAAAGGTGGAAGGAAAGAGAAGAAGAGGATGGCCAGGATCAAGGTGGGTGAACTGAGTTCTAATGCAAGAGGTGGTATTCAGCAGGTTCTGACCAGTTCTGGAGAACCGGTAGCGGAAATTTTGAATAGTTCAGAGAACGGGCAAATACCGCCTTTGACTGGAGATTTTACAGTATCCTTCCCCTGCCACGCTCACCAAGCCATGCCCACAGAACTGGTAGTAAAAAAAAATTGAATCCCACCACTGTTATAGTGATGATCAGAGGTGGTATTCAGCAGGTTCTGACCAGTTCTGGAGAACCGGTAGCGGAAATTTTGAGTAGTTTGGAGAAATGGTAAATACCACCTCTGACTGGAGATTTTACAGTATCCTTCCCCTGCCACGCCCACCAAGCCATGCCCACAGAACCAGTAGTAAAAAATTTTTTGAATCCCACCACTGGTGGTGATGAGTGCTTCATTGGGAGAGTTGAAAAAGCAGATTAAAAGATAGGTCATCATGGGGGGAAAATCCTTCTATATGGTCACTAGGAATTGAAAACAACTTGATGACACATAGTCAATTAGTCAATTAAAATTAATTTCAGAAATGGTTGAAACAAATATTCTCCTTTATCAATAGCTGCTTCTTTCTCTCTTACCTGTCAAATATTTGGACTATGCTGATGTTTTTGAAAAGGTAGAATCACAGACTCTTTCTCCGTCCTCACTGATTCTGTGACTGTTATCCATTTCTGGAGCTCAAATTCCTGCAAAATGCCACTACCCCGTGTCAAAGATGAGAACTTACATAAAGTCTTTATCTGTCCTCCTTCTTCCCCCACCAGGTTATCTAATATTTTTATTTAGAGGGATGACGTGCAGTTCATGATTAGTTATCCTGTACTCTTCTGACCATTAGTGATCATTAACCCCTTCATAATTCTTGGAACGTCTGCAAAAGTTCTTAAACTAATTCCAATTTATCGAAATAGATCTCAGAATTTACTGTCCTAATACAAATGAAAACAGCACAAATATTTAATTGCTTTTGATATCTCATGTTTTAAATAGTCAATAGTAGTTTTTGGACAGATTCAGGTTCTATCACTTTCTATACAATTTATGAATAATACTTTTGTGATGCTTTTTTGTGTTTTATTTGGACAATACACCTATTTATTCTGTGCCCACAGAAAACATCCAAACATTTCACACTATGGAGACTATAGTTTATAAATTAAATTGGATTTAATTTGATCCAATTAAATGCTTCTGATCACCCTAGATTGCATTATTTTAATTACAACTTTACCTTGAAAGCAGTTAAAACAGATTCAGTTAAAGCACAAACTATTATTTCCTTGCACCTTCAGGGGCATAGGGTGTTTTCTGGGCTTTGCCAATTTTTGCATAATTTATTTTTTTTCTAATTTGGCTCCATTAAACATGTTAACTTTTTTTTTTTAATAAAGAAGTTCCCCTTAGGTGGGAATTGGACATCCAACAAGACTGTCTTCTAGTCAAACAGGCTCTGGGGCAGGGGTGGTATTCAGCAGGTTCTGACCAGTTCTGGAGAACCGGTAGCGGAAATTTTGAGTCATTCAGAGAACCAGCAAATACCACCTCTGACTGGAGATTTTACAGTATCCTTCTCTTGCCACGCCCACCAAGCCACACCCACAGAACTAGTAGTAAAAAAATTTGAATCCCACCACTGCTCTGGGGGTGCAGATAACTAACAATCTGAATTGGTCTCTCCACATGTCATCCTTAGGGAATCTGTCATGCCCCCATTGGCGTCTGAATCTGTGAGGGAAGATGAGCTGGAACAAGAGCCGACAGAGATAGAGAGGGCAGTTCTGTTGGCCTTGGAGGAAACTGGGGAAGGGCAGAGTCAGTCCAGGCAAGGCTTTTCTGAATTAGTAAGGCCTGCAGACAGGGAGGAGCAGGAGAGACAGCTCAGGAGAAGAGCAAGGACTATTCCTTCCTGATCCTAGGACAAGGAGGGAAGATTGAGCTGGCTATGAGGGAGGAGAGTGCCCCGCCCCCTTTCACAAGGCACACCTGGGGATGTAAGGTGCTGGTGGGAGGGGCATTTGTTGGGAACAAGAGTTGAATCTGTGGAGCCTCGTGTGCACTTGCCAACGCCCAGAGATTGCTACATTCTGTCTTGTGGGGATTGCCTGCTTTGCTGAATTTCTTGCTCTGGTTACTGTTTGGCTAACTTGGCTTATTGGTACTGCTGGCCCTGGTTACTGTTTCTGCTAACCTGGCTTACTGGACTGCTGGCCCTGGTTGCTGTGTGGCTAACCTTGCTTACTGGACTACTCGCAGCCAGAGGCTTCTGAAGGTGCATGTGAGAGCTTTGCTCCAGGACCTGTAGTGAATGTGGGGACATTTGGGGGCACAGTTGGAGCAATGAAGGGGAGTTAGACCTGTTCTCTGGTTGTGTTGCTTTCATGCCACGCCCCGGGTCACCATAGAAGCGTGCAAACCAGTGTCTGCATTTCCTGCATTAGATGAGGAGAGTGCATCTTTCTCCTCCTGTCCTGGCCACATTTTACAGAGGCACAATTGAGAGCATTTTAACAAACTGCATCACTGTTTGGTTTGGTGGCAGCCGTGCCTCAGATAGAAGGTCCATATAGAGAGTGGTAAGGACAGCTGAGAAGATTATAGGAAACTCGCTTCCTGTTATTCAGGATACTGCTTATAAGTGCTTATGTGCTTAGAGCTCGAAGCATTGTTAGAGATCCCACACACCCACTTCATGGTCTGTTTCTGTAGCTCCCCTCTGGGAGGAGGTTTTGAAGTATTTCTAGCAGGACTACCAGCTTTGTTCCCTATGCCATCCATCTGGTAAACTCGCAAGATTCGTTTTCCTCCATGTATACTTCTGAATTAGATTGTGTTGTTTCTCTGTGTCATATAATACATATGGGTATATGCATAATTTTATATTTATCTATCTATTTATTTGGTCATGTTTATGTAGTGTATATTGGAGGTGGTGACGTTTTGAGAGCTGTATGCAACAAAATTTCATTTAAATATATGCTGATTAGTGTACATTTAAAGTGACAATAAAATTATTGATATAGATGTTGAACAAGAGGGGCGAAAGGACCGACTCCTGGGGGACCCCACAAGTGAGAGCCCTCGGAGTCGACCTCTGCCCCCCTGCCAACACCAATTGTGAGTGCCCTGAGAGGTAGGAGGAGAACCACTGCAAAACAGTGCCCCCCACTCCCAACCCCTCGAGACGCTGCAACAGGATACCATGGTCTATGGTATCAAAAGCCGCTGAGAAGTCTAACAGGACCAGGACAGAGGAGAATCCCCTGTCCCGTGCCCTCCAGAGATCATCAACCAGTGCGACCAATGCCGTCTCCATGCTATACCCGGGTAGGAAGCTCGATGGGTACGGATCCAGGTAGTCCGCTCCCTCCAGGAAAAGCGGAAACTGCTGAGCCACCACACTCTCAACAACCTTCGCCAGAAAACGAAGGTTGGAGACCGGATGAAATTTACCACAGGTTGACTCCATTCAAAGTGTAGAAACATATCAGCAATGATCAAGAGAAATGGGAGGATAAATTTTACGTGTTGTTGCAAAGGGTCTGAATACTTATTATGCCAATGTGCTATTTCAGTTTAAAAAAAATAAATTTACAGACATTTCTACAATTATGTTTTCACTTTGTTGTTATGGGATACTAAATGTAGATTAATGAGAAAAAATAAATAAATTTCAACAACTGTAGAATCAGGCTGCAGCATAACAAAATGGACAAAAGTGAAGTGGGTCTGAATACTTTCTGAATGCACTGTACGTGTGAATGAATTAATGCTTTTTAAATTCTAAACAGCAGAGATTTAGACCTGCCCAAGAGCCTGGCACAATAGCTCAGAAACATACATTATACTTTTAAAGCATCACCCTCAATCTCTTGTGAAAGTGCAAGACTGACCAAGGAAATTATGGTTGTAGAAGTTCGGGGTATAGAGAGTACAGAGAACGTCTTTGGAAGACTGGGGCTATTTTTTACTAAGGTAAACAATCAGATAAGGAAGGAAGGAAGGAAGCATATTCAGACTTGCAAAATTCTGTTGTTATAGCTGTTTCAATAAAAACAGCTTTAGACCCATACGACATTTCTTTCTTCATTTGGACTACTTTATAGTATAGCATTAACATCCGGAGACACACAAAGTTTTCCATGTTCTCTTCTCCAATTTCCCTTCACACAGATTGATTGATTGCCTAAAAGGCAACATCTGTACAGCATTGAAATGATTTTCCTTAACTATTAGGGTTCGTAAATGCTGGTAAATTCTATTCAAATGAAGACCAGAAGAACGACAGCAATGTAAACTGTGACTTTTATTGTCATTTCTTAGAACTGTACCACAAAAGGCGCACCACAAACTTTCTGCATAACAAAATACATTGGCTGCATTCCTTAGAGCTTGCTCAATTGCTTGCATTCCACTGTCCAAGAGGAAAAGGCCTTTCATAGAAAGGAGTAAGTCATTCACTTGTGCTGTGGAATAGTTGTTGCCAGAAGGTGAACCTGTAGCAACAGTGATCGGAAGCCAGAGACACCCCGTACCCGCTAAAGAGTTCCCAGAAATGCAAAAGTATATAGTTTTTATATATAAAAATACAATCTTGTATCATACAACTCTGTTGGACAACATCTGCAACATTAAGGGCTTCTTGGAACTTCCGACATGCATTGATCAAGAATGATTGCTAGCTTCCCTGGGTGTAGGCCACAGCACACCATCAATGAAGTGGTGGGTACCCCTTTTCAAGATGGCATTCCCACTTTCCCACAAACACATTCACATTTGGGCTCCCCAGATATTGAACGCAGTTGACAAATTCCCAAGTTGGAATCAACAATACCTTTTAGGGAGGTTACTTCAACCTTCCTTAACTTGGGGACATCTTTCAGATGTGTAGACCTTAGCTTCAAAATTTCTCAGCCAGTCATGCCCGCTGAGGAATTCTGAGTGGTAATCCATCCATCTGGAGGATATATAGATTTAGGAGTCCTTTGTGAATGAATGGAAGCCACCTCTTATGGAGAAGAGGAAAAAGCACTGCAAGAGTTGCCATGGGGAAATAAGGTGGAAAAGATTCTATGTTGTTGTCTATAAATATTTACTGATAGCCATATTTGTTCACCCTCTTGTCTTCCATTTGACATAACTAGAGATGCTGCCAAGATTAGATTTTAGAAGCAGAGATAGGCAAAACATTGAATTAATTACTAATTTACCAATTTTCTTGTGGCTTAAATTTTCTTAAGTTTAAATTCAGCCTCTGAATGTGGAAACCTCTCAAAAGTGTCTGTCAACCAACAAGGAGCCCCCATGTGTACTGTGGAACTCCACAAATATATTTCTTGGCACTTCTAAAACCAACTTCCTCAGTTTTATGAATCTGAGGAAATCTTATTGGTATATTTCTCAAGCAATATGGACTCATGTGATCATTTATCACCAGTGCTCTTCTGGAGTCAAGTGAGATACTCTCATTGCAGTATTTCAATTACTCTTGTTTTGTTATAAGCAATTAAATTTACTTTGGTGATTTGAGCAAAGACCGCCCCCATCTCTGCTTGTGTCTAAGCCTGAAAAAGACTTATTTCAACATAACATATTGTACTGAGTGATACTGTTCTTGAATCCATCCCAGAAACAGCTTCATGTCACAAAGCCTATCACACTAAACAATGACACTGGGGAGGTTCCCCCTCCTCCTGCACACACACCACAAAATAGCAACAATATGGGCCTGGCTTTTGTGCAACACATCAGGCTTCTGGATGAGAACATCTTTAAAATCAGATACAAGCACAAGACAAAAAAGGAGAATGTGTTGAAGCAGACAACTCACGACTCAGATAAGTAGTATATGGCATAAGTTTAAGGCAACCCAAGTATGATATGATGTTTCAGCCAGCACAGAAATCTTAGACTGGTATTACCTGGTATTTACAACAGCCAATTTTGCAGTGGTATACAACTGGTGAACTTCTAAATAGCAATACATAATCCAACAATTGTGATTTATTTGTTTGGGTTGGGACAACTGGAAGTTTTTCTTAGTTTATCTAGAGTGTTATACACTTTATTATTGCTGTGTATGAAGCAAAATGTTGCACGAGTATGGATGAGTCACTCCTGTCAGTGCTCCAGATGATTAAGTAAACAGCTTACCAAATAGAAAGGACAATATACAGCACATGGCAATATCGCATTACTTCAAGCATGCATCATCCAACAAACCTGATATGACCTACCAGGTTGGGGGGGGGAGTTTATCAAAATAAAGACCCATGACACTATGTTTCACTGAAAGTAGGCAATTATTAAGCGGTGTCAACCCACTGGAATTTATGAAGAGAAAAACATCAGTGCATTGGCATTGCTATTGCTATTCAGAGGAAGCAGGAACAAGTTCACCAAAGATGTAAATATACCAGTGTCCATATGCTGGCTACATTTCTTCATCATCATCTTCATCATCATCATCATCATCATCACCGACAGCTGATTTATACAATCCTTATGGCCCAACAAAATACCCAATCATCTAATTTTTGACACCCCCCTAAGTGAAATATTGTACTAATTTTTAAAAAATAAATATATCCGTTGTGTATGATTGTGTGTACAAAGAAATACATACTGTATATTTATGCATGTGTGCGTGATGTATGTTTTCAGTTAGAAAAATACCATATATCAAAATATGGCAATACTATGGCTATGATTACAAAATCTCACAAAAATATTTTTTTAAGGCAATATGCTATGAATCTTTTTGTTTTGTTTGTAAATGCTTTTCTCCCAATAGTGGCTGAAAATTACTGTACTGCTAGAACAATTCCTGATAAAGGAGAAAATTTGTCCCTTCCCCCCCACAAACAAGTCCGTGGTTACTATCCTCTGATACAGGACGTTCTCTTCCTGAAAATGCTGCAAGTATGTCAGAAGGAGAATTTATCCACAAGTCAGATAAAATCTTCAGGTATCCTGGGACCAGAGCTCAGAAAAGTTAGCCATCTAGAATATTGACAAGCATCAGGGTCTTCTGGAGAACTATACTATGGTCTAGTAGAAAAAGTCACACACCAGCAAACGTTTTGCATGACATGTTGACAGCATAGGAAGACACAGCTACTTCTAGGTCTTAAAGATAAAATCTCCTTTGGGCTGAGCTCTAGTCTTAGCGATGCTACAGAAATGTCTATATCAGGGCTGTCAAATTCATGGCCCGCGGGCCGGATGCGTCATGTGCTGGTCACGCCCACACCCGGTTTAGCAAAGGGAAAAAAGTTGTGATACATCATGTGACGACGGGAGTTTGACACCCCTGATGTATATTCTTTTCATGGGAACAATCTGAAAGTGGTCTGCCATTGTTTTTAGGGATGTCTTTGTATCTTCCTGGTCTATAGAATTTCTGCTGGGCTCCTACTCAAACACAAACCAGGTCCCCTCTCAACTAATTTCAATCAAGGCTGATTAACTGCTACCACAGAGTGGCCTATTGCAGGTAGTATCTGCATATTTCGTTTCATAGAAGACTGCAAAATAATTATGTGCAGATACATTGATAGTAAAATTAGCATTTGTTGTATGCATATATCCAAGTCCATTAAGTGCAAGTCTTTGTGGACCTAACCAATGGCTGAAGGGACCCTAAAGCACAGTGGTAGAGAGGTAAGGAGGCAAAAATGGACCTCAAAACTCCCGGTGGAGATTGACATCCTCAATTCTCTTGGGGAAGGAACTGAGGAAAATGTGTTGGTTACTCAGACATGTGTTTCCGACAGTCTGGCACCATGAAGCCCACAGTGAAGAAGCAATATGTAAATATTTCTATTTTTCCCAATCTACTAAAAACAGACATTTACTCATAATCCATTTTTAAGTTATAATAAATGCTATACTGGATGCTTTTTTTACTAAGAGCACAGAGTGGCTGGATTCATATATGCCTCTTAATTGTTAGCTGAATCAATCTACTCCTGGATTTGTAGAAAGCAGCTACAAACTAAATAAGGGACTCAGTTATGATATAGGCTAAGTCACCATAACATGTAATCAAAGTTAAAACTAACCAAGCTTTTGCATGTTGTGCAGTTACTAGGAACTGTGTTGTGCAAGACCAGTCATAGTGTTGCAGGGATAATGATTGGATAGCATTTTCTTCTGTTTCTGTTCTATTGATACTCATTCCTTCCTCTCAGTGTGCTTGGACAATGGAAGAGTTGGCAGTCTTTACAATAGGCCCCTCTAAAAAAAGATCCCACAGTGATCAGCTCTTTGGTGATAGGAGGATGGCAGCTGATGGAGCTTTTGTTACAACCTATGGCAGACATAAAATCAGAGCATTCCTTTCAAAAGTCCCACTTGTTCATTGATCTAACACAATCAATGGAACAAGATAGAAATCTTTCCCCTTTCCAGAAAGGGGAGAGGAACATCTCATGATACATGGAAGCAAAAGTTTAGTTAAAAAAGAAAAATGATTGGAGTAGGGAAGCCATGCTTGCAGTACAGAAACAACTCTCTCCCCTAATTACACTCAATAACAAATAAAATCAAAACAAAACAAAAAAACAAAAAAGAGGTTGTTTTAACCATGTGTAAAATGTGCATTTGCACGATTGTCTATACATGCAGTTTGAAAGAAAGGAAGCGTTAATTTTTCTTTTAAAGAAGCACTGAAATCAAAACCAAAATAAAACATAAATTGAGTTTTATATTTTCAAAAATACATTAAACATATACTCTTTTCTGCAATGTGCATATTTTATATTTGCTCTCTCTCACACATGCTCTCTCTCTCTCTCTCTCTCTCTCTCTGAACTTAAGGTACTTTGGTCAGCAAATCCTATTGCTACATCCTCATTTTTTTTCCCTTTTGAAACAACAAAGCTTCCAGAAAGTTTCCCCAAACCACCAAACATCTATTTGGGGATTTTTGTTGTGTTGTTGTTCATTTGTTTGTTTTGTTTTGGTTTTTTTTTTCTTTTTGTAAACTTTACAAAATAGCACAAAGATTCCATTTGGATCAAAAGCTTACATACTTTTTTTTTTTGGTGAGGGGGAAGATCACAAGATGGATTCATTGCATCTCAAGTTGCGTTCATCCTCTGAGCAACTTTTCTACACAATCCTTTGGGTTAGTTATTGCTTAGAGCTTCATCTTGATGTCACCCATTGTGCAGGGGGCATTTCTTTGGCTTGACATGGCACAACAAATGGGAATGGAGAAGAAGAACTAAAGCGATTATTCTCACAAGGGGAAAAACAACTGCAAAGGTGATGCAAAAATCTATGTTATGCATAGCACAGAAGAGCCCCCATGAGGCAAATTAAAAAAAAACACAAATAAAAGAGATATATCTATATTGAAAAGTAAGCATTGTGCATCTTTCTTGTGAAACAACAGATCCTCCAAATTGGCTGCTTTCCAAAGAAGAGAGCAGGTCTTCCAAATCCAACTGATTTTTAACCAAATTCTGCCTCACGGCAAACATTGATGCCAAAGAGCCCGCAAATAGGACAAGCTTTTACAAAAGTGCAACAGTTTACAAGGCCTTGATTTTTTTTCTTTTCTTTTTTTTAAAAAGTATCCTGGGAAAACCATTGAGAGGGAAAATTCCTTTTTGGCACACCAGAAAGGGTTTTTGGAACCGGAAACACTGCGTTGTCTTGCCAGAGCCCCCAACGACAGCATCAGACCACAAATTCTGGAACATCTTCATGGGCGAGGTCCAAGGAAAAGTATTTGCTGGTTCTTTTGACGGGAAAAGCGTTTTGGATATTGATGCACTGTTGAGCTAAACAGCCATTACAATACAGACTGTCTTCAGCCAATTCATGGCCACACCCAAATGTATAACTCTGTGCTGTCTCTTGGCATAGGCCCGCCAGGCGCAAGAAGTCTTTTTGGTAGAGCCGAATGTCATCCAGACTTAAGCTGTGGCGATCAGTGGAAGTCCTTGGTTTCTGGCAGATGCTCTGTAGAAAATAAGGAAAGGTTTAATTTGTCCTTCCTTATTCTGAGACCTTTAAGTTGTATGGAATAAGTTGCTGTCTGGTGGGTTCTTTAAATACAATTTTATATTGATCAAAATATCATGAGATTTTGTTGTTGAATTTGACTGGGAAAAGAACAATCTTTTCCCAAATTTAGCCTCTTCTCTGAGGAGAGTAGGAACTTGGGAAGACACAAGGGCTGGGTTCAAACAATACATTAAATTGTAAACATGGGTTGACAAAGCACAATGGCTGTATTCACATCCCATGTAGGTTTCAACAACATGTTGAAACTTAGGTGTTGCATACAAAACAAAACAAAACCGCTTTAAACTTAATGTAAACCGCTCTAAACTCAATTGTAAAAAATTCAATTTTTGTGTAACAGAATTGTCAAAGTCTGGATTATCTCTGATTCAGTTATCTCAGCCATTAACTTTCACAGCTTTAATTCTAACTTAACTTCTGTGGACCTCACTCCATATTTAAGGGTGTGTGCATAAGTGCACTGATGTGCCTATTGTCCCTGTCACATTTTGATTTTCTTATTTTCTTTGTTTGAATTTGTAATTTTGTTTGACAAATAAAAATAAATAAATAACAAATAAATCATATTTTGTGTGTGAGTCCTTCACACAACATACTAAGATTAAAACTGTATTACAATAAGACACTGATCCACCAACAACCAAGTTACATTTTAGCCTAGTCTGGCATATTGTGCAAACTCAGCCAAACAATCTTCACTGATACTTTTGTATTATCTAAAAGCTTAAAGTGCCTGATAAAGTGCTTGTCAAGACATAATCCGATGTATTTATTTTACTTCTCCTTTTTCTGCCTACAGTTAAGGTATTGCAAACACAGAAAAGTAGAAGACAACATTAAAACATCATGTGATGCTTGAAATGTAACAGATAATTGAAAACATATGGAAGGGATTTTTCTACCATTCTCAAAACAGTGGTTTTGCTTCCATTCCTGTTATGACTAGCTGCCATTAGAATGCTACATTCTGTCACAGACATCCACCCATTCAGTCTGACTTGTTTTTTCCCATCACAATTCACAAACCTGTGGCAATGAATCAATGCTCTGGCCACGAAGTTTTACCACTGTCTCTGAGGAGCTGGAAGTAGACGAATTCACTTCTTTGACAACTAATCCTGAGTTAGGTGACAAGAAAATAAAACCCAGAAAGAGGTGAGATGTTTTCCTGATTCAATCGTCATTAAGTTTTCATGGTATTGTAGTATTGCACAGAACATAGTACATCTGAAGTGCACTTTTTGCATTGAATTGCATTGTAAAAATCATATGAGCCTGTTATTGTTTAGCTGGCCTTTACAGAATTCTAAGTACAGCAATCATGAGTTCAATGGAATCAGTACAACCTTCTTTAACCAGGTGCTCTCCATATGTACAGACTTCAATTGCCCTGCTAACTAGGGACTTCCCATGGGTCATGCTAACCAGGGATTAGGAACCAGGAAAGCTCTTTTCTGGAGGATCCTGTCTAAGCCACAGATGAGCCACGGTGGCGCAGTGGTTAGAGTGCAGTATTGCAGGCTACTTTTGCTGCCTGCCAGCTGCCTGCAATTTGGCAGTTCAAATCTCACCAGGCTCAAGGTTGACTTCCATCCTTCCAAGGTGGGTAAAATGAAGACCCAGATTGTTGGGGGCAATATGCTGACTCTATAAACCGCTTAGAGATGGCTGTAAAAGCACTATGAAACGGTATATAAGTCTAAGTGCTATTGCTAAGGAAAGCTGTCCTTACCCTGAAAATTATTTGAATGAAGATGGTCAAAATTCAGCCTGACATTACACAGTTCGGTATATAAAATACAAGATGTTAAAATTAAAGCTGATACATCTGCTCTGCTGGAAACAGCTAACTTGAAATGAATGGTTACTTTGTTATATATTTGTTACATATATATAGAGAGAAAGTAGATGTATCAGTTTTAAATATTTGGTATGTTGCATGTAGTGTACATATGTACATTTCTTTGAACCTTTTGTAATCGTAATAAAAATACAGGCAGTCCTTGACTTACGACCACAATTGAGCCCAGTATTTATGTTGCTAAGTGAGAAATTTCTTAAGTGGGTTTGGTCAGGGGTGGGATTCAACCGGTGTAATAAGCTGCTGATACAAAAAGAGGGCTGTGAAAATATTTACAGACTCCTCACATCCCAGACATAAACTGTTTCAACTCTTACCCTCAAAACAACGCTATAGACTAGAGCAGGGATCACCAAACTTTTGGACCTCAGGGACCACCAAACTCATAATTTTAAATCCCGGGGACCACTAATATGAATTTTGACTGACAGTGGCTTGCTGACTGGTGGGAGAGAGAGAGTGATAGATCTGATCTAATCTATCTCTCTCTCTCTCTCTCTCTCTCTCTCTCACACACACACACACACACACACACACACACACACAGAGGCAGAGGTGGGATTCAAATTTCTTAACTGGTTCTGTGGGCTGGCCTAATTTGTGGGTCTGGCTTGGTGGTCATGTGACTAGCTGGGCATGGCTTGTATGTAAACATTATAAATATTTATGTAAATATTGAATTTTTTATTAAAAAAGAGCAACTTTTACCCAGAATCAGGCAAAGCAGGAAGCAGACTGAGTTGCTCACAGATTCAGATTAACAGAGATCTATTGGCTACCTGAGTCTGTCACATAAAATTTGCTAGCAAGCAAACTCATAAAATTTACTAGCAAGCAAACTCACAAAATTAACTCACAACACACCATGTATGTAAATATTGATTTTTTTAATAAAAAAAGAGCAACTTTTACGCAAAATCAGGCAAAGCAGGCAGGCAGATTGAGTTGCTCACAGAATTATAGATTCACTTAGAGATCTATCTATCTGCAATCGGATACCTGCACTGAATAATAGAAGCTTCAGTCCTAAGGAAGGTTCGGCAGAGCCGAAGATCTAAAGATTAGCTAGAAAGCAAGAAATGCAACCATTTCCTGCTTTTTAGCTAATCTAAAATCTCCTGGCACAGCAGAACAACTGATGGTCAGAAAAAAAAAAAGGAAAAATAGCAACTTAGCAGGCAAGTTTGCCGGGTAAGGAGTGAGTGGGCGTGGAGGGCTCCCGCGGGCCATGTGGGCGGTGCAGCCTTGTGTTCCCACGCAGGCTGGATTGCTTTGTGGGGGGTGCTCTGGGGGTGACATTTCTCTGCAGACCACCAAAATTTTCTTGTGGCTCACCAGTGGGCCGCGGCTCACGGGTTGACAACCGCTGGACTAGAGCACTGCACACCAGAACAACTAGACACAAGGACAGTTTCTTCCCGAACGCCATCACTCTGCTAAACAAATAATTCTCTCAACACTGTCCAACTATATACAAAGTCTGCACTATTATTACTATCAATCTTCGCATCACTCCTTATCACCCATCCCTCCTACTTGTGACTGTATGACTAACTTTGTCGCTTGTATCCTTACGATTTATATCGACTGTTTCCTAGTATGATTTGATTGCTTATTGTACTCTATGACTATCATTAAGTGTTGTACCTTATGATTCTTGATGAATGTATCTTTTCTTTTATGTATACTGAGAGTATTTGCACCAAGACAAATTTCTTGTGTGTCCAATCACACTTGGCCAATAAAGAATTCTATTCTATTCTATTCTGTTCTATTCTATAACCAGTTTGATGAGTGCGCGCTTTGTGTGCGCTAAGCGCATGCTGTGCATGCTTGCGTGCACAACATTTGAAAATCATCTTCTCCTGCCGCACAAAGCAGCTGTGGTTGAAAAAGCAGGAAATAAAGGACAGCCTAGAGCTCAGGCAGGCGGGCCAAACAGAAGAACAGAACATTGTCAGGGCAAACGGGTTCTCTCTCAGCTGATCTTCGGAGCAACTGGTTGAGGAGAACCGGCCGAACCAGTAAAATCCCAGCTCTGGGTTTGGTCCCATTTTACAACTTTTCTTGCCAGGTTTGTTAAGTGAACCACTGCAGTTGTTAAATTAGTAACACGATTGTTAAGTGAATCTGGCTTGACTTTGCTTGTCAGAAAGTTTTTTTTTAAATTCATATTTATATGCCACCCTTCTCCGGAGACTCAGGGCGGCTTACCGTCTTTGGAGTGCAACCCAATGCGCTCAGCAATAGCCTTCATTCCATTGTATATGCCTGCTTATTACTAAGTGGCATTTTTACAAAGTCAACTTATTGCCCCCAATAATCTTGGGTCCTCAGTTTATCTACCCCGAGAGGATGGAAGGCTGAGTCAACCTTGAGCCTGGTGGGATTCGAGCCTGCAGTAATTGCAGGCAGCTGGAACTTAAGTGCAGGCATTTAACAGCCTGCACCACTAAGTTGCAAAAGGGACCCTGCAACCATCATAAATTGGAGTCCATTGTCAAGCATCCAAATGTAAACCACATGACCATGGGCTTGCCCCAACGGTCGTACGTGTGGGAAAGCGGTCATAACTCACTTTTCTTCAGTGCCATTGTAACTTTGAATTGTCACTAAACGAACTGTTGTTAAGTCGAGGACTTCCTGTATCAGGGTTATCCTTTTGTTCCTTACTCAATAAACTCACCTGAATGCCCATTAAACTTCCTGGCCAACAGCATGTCCTCCGTGATGTAAATGCAAACATCAGGATTGATGTCATCCAGAGATGTTTCGCTTGTTGGCTCAAGATCTCGAGGATCATCAACCAGCATTTCTATTTCTGAAACAAAGAGAGAATAAATGCCAGGGGAGAGGAGGAGCTGCAACAGCTATATTGACACGACTGTGGGTACAACAAAGCATAACCTCACCCTGACCTAGAGCAAGGGTAGCCAGCCCTGCGGACCCACTTAATGATTATTGAATAGAATAGAATAGGAATAGAGTAACAGAGTTGGAAGGGACCTTGGAGGCCTTCTAGTCCAACCTCCTGCTTAGGCAGGAAACCTTACACCATTTCAGACAAACGGTGGTCCAGTCTCTTCTTAAAAACTTCCAGGGTTGGAGCATTCACAACTTCTGCAGGCAAGTTGTTCCACTGATTAATTGTTCCAACCGTCAGGAAATTTCTCCTTAGTTCTAAGTTGCTTCTCTCCTTGATTAGTTTCCATCCATTGCTTCTTGTCCTGACCTCAGGTGCCTTGGAGAATAGCTTGACTCCCTCTTCTTTGTGGCAGCCCCTGGCAGCTTTACAACAGCTATAGATGAATTTGGGAAATCCAGACAATGCAGTGTCACTCCCCCACCCAATGGTTTAGGCCCCTTAAAAAATCTAAAGGGAGAGTACAAGACACAGGGTGCCTTTTCTTTTGTTCCCAGAATGAAAAGCAGCTGCGGGAGACAGCAATCAAATCCAGAGAAATAACAGAGGAAGATGATGCACGCCCTCTTTTCCTTCTAGGCTCTTTGTCCTACCAGCCGCAGGACAGGATGAAATCCACATGGAAAGGATTTTCAGTCCTCCACGGGCCATTTCTTCACTCATGATAACTTCCTTCTGGCCACCCAATTTCAATAAAACGAAAAGAAAGAAAACCTGACACCCACTGGGAGAATGCTGGCATGCTTTACTTCATCTTGTATTTTCCTGCTCTTTATTCTTGAGAATATAGCCTTGTATATTTTTAATAATAGGAAAACTAAAGCGATAATGATATAGAAACCAAAGCAGGGGAAGGATGCAGAGTCAGGCCATTGGTCGTTCTGGCTGAGCATTGTCTCTACCAGGAGTTTTCAAATCTTTTCAGGCAGTGGAAATTGAGAATTAAAAATTCCATTAACCTTTGTTCAAGAGGCGAGCTCTAGAGATAACAAAACGACTGTGTTCAAATAAACCCCATCAAGTTCTTATGCACCCATAGGTTCCTGCAGAACACAGTTTGAAAAAAATCTGGTGTACATCAGCCCCTCGCAGCTGTGTTCGATTAATATCCAGAATCCCTTTGGCATCCTGAGAAATTGTGCGAGTTGACACCCCCAGACAGCATATCAGAAGCCTAACTGTGCTAATTGCCAGTGGAACTCCAGAGACACAAGCGGAGAAAACCCCTTTCCCAGGTTGTTTGAAAATTGCTTTTCAAACTTGATATTCTGAACTATTTTTTATATTTTTCGTTGTTTTTATTGAACTACAATTAACAAACATCATCACAAACACCCAAAGCGCATAAAGTAAAAGACATAAAAATGGACATCTATTTCTAAATCTATAGGTAATATGGATAACACAAAAAACATCTACTAAAAAGTAAATAAATAAACAGTACTGTACGCACACAAATTTAACATATATGTGAAGTATTACCATATTCCATATTTTGGAACTTGAATCCCAATTTAGGAAACCAACAAACCAACCAACCCAAACTCTACCTTACTGGGCAAAAGATAGTCAAGAATGAACCAAATATGGACAATTACCATCCTCCTGAGAGGAGTCCTCCTCCAGGCGTTCCTTTTCACTGCTTTCTACTCCAGAGGTATGAGAACTACCATGACTGGTCATAGAGCTGCAAGCTCGCAGCTGGCGATGGACGGCAGCCACCATGAAGTCCTCCTCAGTCCCCCGTTCCCTGGGCTTTGGATCAGTCTCAATTCCAGAGGTGTGGGAGCTGCTATGGCTAGCAGTGGAGTGGCGGGAGAGACGCTTGTGCTTCACACTGCCTGAACTACTTCCACTGGCTCGGGAACGCTTTTCCAGTTGATCCATATCAAGGTCCAGAGCATCGCTGATGTAGGATTCACGATATTGTTTTTTCTCTGGAAGAATCACACACGAAAGTATGTAACACCCGTACTTAATCTGGCACCTGAACGATGGGCTCAGAAATGACGGTGCATATGCATGGCTTCATATACAGTGGGTGCTATCAGGAAGTCAGAAAGGCACACATTGCTTCAAACTTGCAATAAACATGGGATTTCTACCTTCATTCTCCTCTAGCTTCCTGATCTGCCGCAGGAGAGGTTGCAGGTTTATGTAGAGGCGATGGCTATTGCTCAGGAGCTGCAGGAGATGCCGAGATCGCAAAGGACAGCCAGTGTAGTAGGTGAGCTTACGAGCAGATGGCAGGCCGTCAGGCAGAATCTCAAATCTCTTGCCCTGCAAGGACAAGAGACATGAAGGAATTCACCAACACACAGAGACTTCTGTTTAACTTAAGCTTTGTAGGACTTTCTGTCTCAGGTTGTCTCTATTCTACAGTGTTTGTCATATCATATCATCATCTTTTAACGACCCCATAATCTCTTGCGGGGTGGAGTCTGGGCAACTGAATGGAGCTAGCAGAGTGTTTAATGGCCGGATGCCCTTCCTGTTGCCAATGCGGAGTTTTGTTCAGCAGATATATTCTCATTGTGCCCAGAGAGAGAAATAATCTGCTTCTAGCTAGAATCAAACTCACAGCCTCCTGATTACGAGGTGAGAGTTCCACCGCTAGGCCACTGCACCACTCCTGTTTGTCGTATCATATATGGTAACAAAATCTTACGGAGGGTCCAATTTTGAGATTTTTCTACTCACCACAAATACAAGTTTTCCTACGTTGGTCCAAGGGAAGTCATAGAGCAGTTGTCTTTCACTGTTTACATTCTGAAAGAAAGAGGGAGAGAGAAAAGATAACATGATTGTGCTACGCTTATCTTAGAAAGTATACAGCTTTTAAAATGAAACAATATGCCCTGCTGACTGAATTCAGCCACTATTTTTTATTTCATAAGTCAAAAAGAAAGTAGATGCATGAGGTTTTCAAATGATTTGCTTGACATGATGCTTGTCACATTGCATATGAGGTACTGCTCGTGCTGATTAGACTGGACTGGCTGCCTAGATTTGGCAGACAACTTTTTTCTGTTAAGAGCTGCATTACTCTAGGGCAGCGCCCCCCAAACCGCCCCCAGGGACCGGTTCCAAGGAGAGAGGTTTTCCCCCAGACCAGAGAGGGGTGGTTTGATGTGCTGCCTGCATCCCATGGATAGGTCTTCGCTTGTTTGCATGGTCCGGTTTCTGGCATGTCACAGACCGGAGCCAGGCCACAGACTGTGGGTTGGGGATCCCTGCCTGGCAGGATCCCCAAAATTACTTCACTTCATTTTAAGATTAAACCCAGTATCATTGATCTTTGGTCAGGCATTTATTACTTTTCACCTTTCAGGATTTAAAAAAAAAGCAAATTTGAAGGTTACTGGGTCCACATGGAAGGCTTTGAGGAATTACATAAGACCCTGGACCACAGCTTGGGCACATCTGCCAGAATCCTGAAAAAGAAATGGCCTCAATCACATCTGGACAGGTAACTGAATGGCCTGTACCAATAAGTCAGTCATGGAAATATGTACCTGGAATATCTGGATTCCCTTTGTGGTAAGCCCAAGGGAAAGGGAAGCATCAATTTCTTTCTTGTCCTACAAGAGAGAAAATACACTTGCATTATTTCCTCACATAATGCATTTGGCTGACATATCAATGACAACCTGAGCTGTACACATATTCAGTAGCGGATTGAGAAGAGAAACATTCCTTTGAGCCAAATGAAAGAAGAATTTGAGGATTTTTTTAAGGACTGCAAGAATTGGTTGGACCACAACCTTATAATCCTCAGAAAGACCAGGATGAAGATGCAGGAGTATAACCCACAACTTGTAGACTACCTTCATTCTCTTTCAGCATCATCCTTTTGGCACCTCCACAATTATTTTGGAGTAGGTGAGATGAGCACTTTGAGCTTGGAGGGTTTTCTTACTTTTATTTTGCTTTGGATGGATATTTGGAGGGAAGGCTTAGCTAATCTTGCTTTCCAACAAAATAGCTAGATGATACATAGGCCAGCATCTCCTGCTTGCTCCCTACAAACAACAAGCATTTGGAAATACACATCTTTGCAAATAGAAGCTCCATTTAACAATTACAGCTGTATTTGGACTTACCCAAACTTAAGTGTCTAAGATGGTCAAATGCACTGAATGCAGCCTCTAAGAGCTTGTAAAAGAATCAAAAAGCAGGAGGCCTATAAAAATCTTACAACACCTTCATGTAGGGTCAACTTTGCTGTGCAAACAACTAAACAGCTTCTTGGGGCAATAATTCAATAAATGCCAATTGAGCAATGAATGTATCAATCTAAATGGGGTGAGTTTGGATTCTTAAAAGACCGCACCGTGTAATTTAATATCTAGAAAAAAAATCCACTCCCAACATACACTATGTCATTATAGCCACTGTGGTGGTGGTGCAGTGGTTACAGTGCAATACTGCAGGCTACAGTTAGAATGCAATACTTCAGGCTATTTCTGCTGGCTGCTGGCTATCAGCAGTTCGAGTCTCAAGGTTGACTCAGCCTTCCATCCTTCCGAGGTCGGTAAAATGAGGACCCAGATTGTTGGGGGCAATATACTGACACTGTAAACCGTTTAGAGAGGGCTGTAAATCACTATGAAGCAGTATATAAGTCTTATTGCTATTGTAAACAATCTGAGATTGTCTCCAGACTGGGCTCTAATATTTGGGATGTGCATAGGTAAAGACATCTGTGGAGCCCTTGAATTTGGAAAAGTCAGGTCTTACAGAGAATTTCATCCCAATGATCTTGAACAGTTCTTGCAAAGTGGAACTTATGCTGCTATTGGGCAATGCATTTCAATTATTTGAAAAATATTCAGCAAGCGAACCTATCACTCTCTGGATTATGATCTGGGTAGCATATCTTCTTAAATGCAAGATGGGAAATTAATTCTGATCCATTCCTATTGTTAAGCCATCTTTCCTATGAGCTGCGCACATTAGTCAACTCACTGAATAATCCACACTCCCATTGTCATTTTGCAAAACATTTCAAACATTTGCTTGCAAAGCAATTACTAAAGGATCCTGATTACATCCAACAAAGTTAGTGCCAGTCCAGGTAACATCCTCCTGAATCTCAGCTGCCAGGCAGCACAATGCTCACAGACTTAGAATTCACCGCACAGCATTATCACCAGTTTTTGAAAAGGGGCTATTAAAAAAAAAACCTGCAACCTCTTGACTTGCAATTTAAAATATTCCTCAGCCAGTTTGGTCTTTGTGCATGATGGGGATGTGTTTCAGGATGTAATCCTTCCCTCTCTTGGCCACCACCTGTCAAGAAGAAAAATACACGTTAATTATTAGGGCATATGGGTTCATATTCTCAGGCACTTAGCTGTTCAACTATTTATTTAGTCAATTTATATGACTCTAGGTGACAGAGAGTGTTAAAAAGATAAAAGAAATGTGTGCAGATACACAGCAGCCATAAAAACACAACAATCATTAGCACAGCCAGGAGACAAGCCCCTTCACACACTGATTGCAGCCTTCCCTGCTCCAGATGTCTTGGAGGCAATGAAAACGGTGCTTATGCATTTCCTGGGACATTTTAGTTAGGCATTAAAAGATTGTTCCATTTCAGAATAACCAAGGGGTGAAGAATATAACAATATAATGGCTGCATCTCTTAGAACCCGACACCGGTTGAATCAGGCTAAGGCTTGCCTTAATTCAGCATTCTGTTTCTTAAAATGGCCAACCTCTTTTGAAAGTTTGAAAACAGGAGATGAGAATATGCACCACCACCACTTCCCTGCACGTAATATTTGATAGTATGCAGCCCTTAGCCCAGATGTAACAGTGAGTCTAAAAGACCAATAGATCTAGCCTCTACGGCTGCCTGTACTAACTGACATCCAGGGCTTTCAAAAACAAAGCAGAGGAGAGGGGATATTAAAATACTCCTGGGAAGGTGGCTTAAAATGGAAACAATGAGTCAACACTGTTGAGAGGTTATTATCTTCTTACCTGGCAAGTTTACACCAACTTGGGAGTTGGCAGAACTTAAAAAGAGGTCAGTTCACCTACTAGAAAAGCTACTAAACCATGTTTCCATTGCACAATATTTGAAGGAAGGTTTCACCACAAGCATTTGATGCATGAAGCTGCCTTATGCTAATATGCCACATTGCCATACACCAGTCTTTCTCAACCTCAGCACCTTTAAGATGGGTGGACTTCAACTCCCAGAATTCCCCAGCCAGCATTGGGGCCATAATTCCAGGAATGCTTGTCTGTACAGGGAAATAACTGAATTCTGAGCCTGTAGTCCCAACATATCTGCAGAGTATAAGGCTGCATCTGCAAAAACCAGGAGACATCCTTCCAGCATTTGCCATGTTTTTTTCACAGACCTCACAAATGGAACCCATTATATTTTTCATCTAATAGATCATTTGCTATGACTGAATTATCATTTTAATGCAATTCCTCCTAGAAAGATTCCAAGATAAATTGGCCAGTTGGCCCTTGAATACATCACCTCTCTAAGTAATTGTTAAACTATTCTTACTGTTATCAACTTTCCAGGAAATTAATGTTTTATTCCAGGACATACATCTTGGAATACCAGAGAAAAATTTTGACTTTCTTCTCTTTGTATAGTTTCTAAAAGTGGCATTTTAGACTTTCCCTCCCAAAATTACCCTGCAGTAAAGTTACTCCTTCTTTCTGCTACCTAAAAAAAGGATCAAAAATTTGGGATGCAACTATAATGTCATTTTAGCATTGATTCATAGTGTTTTCAGCTTATGGAAGGAACAACGGGCTTGGTTGCTGTTTTTGTTAGATACAAACTAACAATATTGTTTTGTTTGATAAGCTCCATTTTCACTGGCAGAGAGTTGCAGGAGGCCATGGCAGCTGAAAATGGAGCTCGGGAGCCTGTTTTCGCTGGCAGAGCGCTTGGGCCCCCACAGGCGCCCCCAACAGGAGTGACGTCGAGCTGGCCACACCCACCCTGGCCATGCCTACTCCAGTCCCCCAAGGTCCCCTGAACACAACCCTGATGCGGCCCTCAACGAAATCAAGTTTGACACCCCTGGCCTACATGATGGTAACTACAAGGATGATGACATGAAGATGGGCCACATTTGGAAAGTTGGCTCCTCCCCCCTTAGGCCAGGCAACTTGAAGGCAATAAAACAGTTAACTGACTTCTTCTCTACACCTCCTCCACCCATGTTGTTGTATTGCACCAAACAGAATGTCTCTGTTATGCATTCCCCATGACATCACCCTCTCTTTATAACTGGAATCTATTCTGGGGATGCCCACAGCTGCTGTACCCGCCACTACCAAACATTCCAGCTGAAGCATTGGCTGCCACAAACAATCACATAGTACCACAAGGCACAGCCAGGGAAGATCTTTTCACATGCTCACAAATTCCTGTTACTCCATCACTATTCTTTAACTCCAAGCACGTACTCTCATTTCATGGGCCCCAATTTGCTCCTCTTTTACTCACTACCCTCTAGCTCTTACATTATTCCAGAAACATGGATAATGACAAGTTACCTCTCCTTCCTGAAACTACGAATGATTTTTCTGATATGGTTACAGTTAACCAACGTAAAAAAGACGGCCAAATCTCTATAAACAATCTGCTTCTCCGGGGACAAATATGCAGATGAGATAAGTTATGACCCAGAACAAGGAATCATATGCATAAATAAAAACATCTTACCTCTGAAGCAAGAGTAGCACATGAGGTCCCACTGCCTGACAAAGAAGGGGATCTACCTCCTCTTACACATCACAACTTCTACATCCTCCCTCCAACATAGAGCATCATCCATGCCTCCCTATGGAGGTTTTCATTATTTTGGAAGCAATTTGAAGCATCCCAGATACAGCATTCCAAAGTTTTATTTTTTATTGTGAAGATCAAATTAAAAGAGGATATTTTGTTTGGAATACCTGGCACATTCAAACTCAGGCTAAGCCCAAAAATGCAATAGAACAATACAGAGTTCCATTTGCTTACAAACAATACAAAGAATCTTGCTAGATTAAACCCTTACTAATGGATATACCCTGTGAGATTCTAGGGAGTAGCTATTCTGTCTCCTATCCAGCTCTGGGCTATGGTGGTTCTTGTCTCATCCTTTTCCTTCCAGGGAAACTGCTGCTTTACTGTAGTCCATCAAAATACACACACACCCCGCACTCTGTAGGCACCATTTCTCACACTATTTTTGATTCAGAGGAGTTACTACCAGAAACTGCTGGGCACTACCTGGAATTGTAGTCCATAGGAGGTTCCATGTGGTCCAGAGGGGAAATGGAACATTCCAGAGACTGCGGCCTCTAAATGGCTGTTGCCCCTACAGAAGTTTCTGACAAAGGCTTTACTGTAGACTTACACACTGTGGCACAGCACATGTTTTTCATATACAGACAGTCCTTGTTTAACAATGGTAACTGGGACCCACAACTCCACTGCTAAGCAATGCAGTTGTAAAGCATGTCACAGTGCATCATTGTTAAGTGAACTCAGCAAGGTTTCAATGTCTCACATGATCACCATTTGCGATCACCTGATGGCTTCTTCACCTACTTTGCTTGTCCGAAGCTGGCAGTGAAGACTGAGAATAGCGATCATGTGACCATGGGATTTTGTGACCATTGTAATTGTGAGATGGTTGCCAAGCACCCAAATCATAATCACGTGATTGTGGGGATGTTGCGATGACTACAACTACCAAGACCTGTAGTAAGTCTCCCTTCACTTAGCATTGTCATCCCTTTGAATGGTTGCTGAATGAGCAGTCATTCAATGAGGACTAGAATATTCCAGCATTTTTACTCAAAAGGATACAGTAGCAGGTGATGGTGAAAGTCCCTTCCTATAAATTTGGAGAACTGCTGTTATGCTACCAAACCAAACTTGATTACATGGAAAAGTGCTCTGATATAAGGCACGTTGCACCTTGATCCTCCCTATGACAACTTATTCGGTGAGTAAGGTCCAAAATATTAGATTTTCAAATTGTGCTCCTATAGAAGCAAAGCTCTTTTGTTATCACTGAGTTTCCCTTGCAAAGCACTGTTTTAAGGAAGTTCTGGTTTTCTTCTTTTCTTTATAGCTTCTCTCAATTCTCAGAGATCCAACAGGCTTCAACAATGCCAGGCCTGAAAATTGGCTTGGTCTAGAAATATCTGAAACATACCACCAGTTATTAGAAAAAGCCAGGAAGCCCTAAAGCCAATTTCACACCATACATCTCTTCTGAGTTCTTGTCCAGCCATACAGCATCATTAAAATTGATCAAATGAAACAAACTCCTTTGGTATTTCTGTCCTTTGCACAGTTGCTATGAGTCTCACAATTGCTTCAAATGGCTACGCACACTGATAGCAAAGTTGACCAAACAGCCATATTTCCTCCCTCCCTTTATCATTATAAAAACTAAGCAGGGAGAAGACTCAGTGGCCAAATTTCTTCAAAAACCAATTTGGCTCTGGCAAAGCTGAAAAGGCCTACTGTGACCTTCTGCATTTTATCCAGCTGATGGGGACACTGGCCAACTCTGTACCAAAACAGCATCTTCTGCATGAAATGTTTGTGGAAATGGCCAGCCCGCCGCTCACCCCGCAGGCTTGGTTTGTGTTTCAGCATTCAAAGTAAACAAGGAACAACCCCTTGAAGACAAGAAGGTGCTCTTACCCACGCAGGAAAGTATGCTTCGGGTTCGAAGTATTTCCCAAAATGCTTGTTCCTTTTGAAATTGCCCAGGTCAGCCTGCAATGCAAAGGCTGCTAGGAGGAAATAGGCCTCTTCGCGCAGCATGCACTGAGAACGCAGGACTTGTTTCCTGAGATGCCAGTAATAATAGTAGCGTGCAGTTCGGTCACTGGACATAAATGAGAAGATGAAAGAAAGAAGAAGGAAAAAAATGAGCAAAGGTTCAGAACATGGAGCAAACAAGAAAACCAGAGATAAGGAGCGCATTGTTTCAGAAGAACCTGTATATGCTGGTCTCATCTGGCAGCTTTTAGATGCTTGATGGCAGAGCATTCTAACCTTTACCCCTGGATTAACAAAATATTTAACCTGATTTAAGGCAATCTGATTGAAGTTAATCTGCATACAGATTAACATTATTCTCCCACATCTTTGAAAATGCCTTAAACCTGATGCATAGCAGCACCTGAGAGTGGGGAGAGGAGTTGGACCCAAATGTCAAGAAGGCCCCTGCAACCATATCATTGAAGTTACCATTCGGACTTTTGTGTCCACCCTTTGGGGTAGACCAGGTCAGGAAATGGACACCATAAGAAATAGCACAACTCTGTTTTATTGAGATAACACAATGTTTCTCGCACCTGGCAAATTTAAGACATATGGACCACAATTGTCAGAATTCCCATTCAGCACGTTGAAGTCCAAAGCTGAGAAACACTGATAGCAGAATCTTGAAAGTCTGACAGCGTTTTCCCTTCCCTCCCTCTTACACCAAAGAGAGTCAAGGCAGAACACTCTTGAGTTTCTTTCTTAGGCCTTCCTATTTTCCCAGGCTAGGCTTATGTTTTTCTGGAGGTAGCTGCACATTTTTTTTCAAGGCCATCTCAGTTCTCCCCTACATGTTGACTTCTTGCTATGAATGCCTCCGCTGATGTGAATTTCTTCTCGCCGTTGCTTCATTGCTTTAACATTTATCCTGCTGCTGTTTATTTATTTTATTAACTTTCATACTGTTTTATTACTTTATCAGATTTAGGTAAGCCTTGCAAGGGCTTTCATCTTCAACGACAGCCTGCAGATTTTTTTAAACAGGTAAACAGGACAAATTATCTTGATGAAAAATCTCAAAGAGCCCCATTGCTGAAGATTTGGTAATATGTCAGTGCAACTTTTCCCAAGCTATGGCCTCCATATATTTATTGGGATTATATCTTTTCAGATTTCCTGGCAGAAAGTTGAAATAACTTGTGGACAATTCTGAGAGCCACTACTTATTTTTTGCAATCCTCTAGCATCAGGGATTTGAATAGGACTCTCTGATGAATACACATTCCCCTCACCCTAGGTAGCCTGGCTTCCTGAAACTTACCTGATCAAGCGACCATTCTCCACATAATACTGCACTCGGAAGTGAATGATCATTGGGGGACCAAACTGGTCTATACCCTGCAATAAATAGCAAACATAAATGTCAGTTTCCAGACTGAACAAAGGGAAGGCCATAAAAAGACCTTTGCTGGATCAGCCCAAAAGTATATCTAGTCCACTTTCTATTCCTGCAGGGGTTGCTGAGATGGCCACTTGCAACAACCTCTTGCTTGTGTCCAGCCTTTAAAGGATTGTTGTTGTTGTTAGTTGTGAAGTCGTGTCCGACTCATCACGACCCATGGCCTTCCTGTCCTCTACCACCTTCTGGAGCCCATTTAAGCTCACGCCTACTGCTTCAGTGACTCTGTCCAGCTACCTCATTCTCTGTCGTCCCCTTCTTCTATTGCCCTCAATCTTTCTCAGTATTAGACTCTTCTCCAGTGAGTCCTTCCTTCTCTTTAGGTGGCCAAAGTATTTGAGTTTCATCTTCAGGATCTGGCCTTCTAAAGAGCAGTCCTCCTCTTAACAACTGGCAGTCAGCTACATCTATGATGATGAGTATCTTTATCCAGAAAACTGAGATTCTATTTTTTCTAATTATTCTGTCTGTTTTTATAAGGAGCACCAGCTGGAGGCACACTATGATGAAAAAACAGAGCTGGCTAAGTTGCAATCATCTTTGCCAAGGAGATTGGCAGAAGTGTGCAGGAACACACTGTTTATAACATTTTGTCCTTCAATTAACAAGTAGAATGAGACCTTAACCCAAATTTTAGATCATTCTCCACCCCAAGTGATGCCTGAGCTTCATTATTTGCTCTTTTGTCTGGATACAGCAAAGGATACGGTGACCGGGGAGGAGGGGGGAGAGGGTAGGTCAGATCTCACAGCACTCCAAATGTTAATTTTATGAGATATTCCCCATATTCTTTTAATTTATATTGGGACAAGTTCAAACCTTTCTGAGATCTCATTTCATAAATGAGAGCCGAGATCTTTTGAAGCGTTTGGTACAGCTGACTGATTTATAGGTTATGTTCTTCACTGTATCATTTGTTTTAGAGTGCATGATGTTACTACATTTTAATGATAACTGGACTCGAGTCAGTTTTATGACTGAGATGGGAAATCAGACTGAAAAAAAAATAAATTGGGGGAATTATAGAACAGGGAACTTTTGGTTAATATTTCATTTCTTAGAAAATTGGCTATCAACTGGAGATTACTTAGCTTCTACTTATTTAACATCTTATTTGCTCTGGAAAAAAAGGAAATAAAAGTGTCTTTAAAATGGCTCTGAGGCTAAATTAAAGCTGCTGGCTGTTTTACTGTAAGACTAGTGGGCCCAGTGGGGCCCCAATGTAATGCCCAGGAGTAATAATGTATTTCTACTTTCTTGGAGTCCTTCAGGCTTCAAGCCATAACTATTTTATCATTCTCACCATGTCCAGAAGGGGCAGGCCTTACTAAAAGATGTCAAAGATCACAACTTTAAAAATTAGCATAGGCGAATGTATTTGGTTTAATTTAGCCTACTGCTTAAAGTAGTAGTCTAGATCATTCGGAAATTCAAGATGTATTAAGATATAATAAACCTCAGGGTGGACATCCTTGGCTGCTTTTTTGTTGCTTTTTGTGCCACCACAATGGTTTTCCTTTTGTGAAGGGGCAATTTTCTCACTGGCCAAAAAGCTTGGGTTCCTCTGAGCTAATTCAAATTGTTTTGAAGGAGACTGTGATGGAGCTGAATTTAATGAAGGTAGCTGAGAAATATGATCTGAGGATGCTCTTTCCTGTACAAATCCCTTTCTAGTTGCCCCCCATTCTGTTGCTGAATCATTGAAAGTTCACTGAAAGAACTTAAATCCTCCTCCTCCTCCCCACCACCACCAGCAGACATGCAGAGATTTTGTAGTTTTTGTGACTTTCTCCATTTTCTGATTGCTTCCAAAGACATTGCAGATATATGGACAACCATAGGAACCATAAAACTATAATGTTCCAGGGGTTGATATGATCCCACTAAGGTCACAGATGTTCCTCACTGTAGCTAGGAACATTCGGTATTTAGGACTTCTGAGTTCATGCAGAAATTGCCTCTAGAAGCTGAAAAGCAGCTTGTGTTTCTCTCAGATGCTCACTGTGGGAGAACCATCACTGTGAAGTAACCCCAATACTGTACTTGTGTATCAGGTAACTGACACAGGTCAGGCGGCCCTTCTGCTAATGCCTCACACATAACATATGGTGGGGTGAATAAGGTTAGAGTGCATAAACTACTAGCCACAGCAATGGCAAAGAAAGGCAAGCTTGTGATGTAAGTAGACAGCTGCTCCCTACTTCAGTCCTCCTGACCACAAAGATGAAACCAGAGTGGCACTCCTACCTTACTCGCTTCTTTCTTCCATTCTTTTGGGCAGTACTTGTAGAGTTTCTGGGATAACTCCATATATATATGCTCATTATCTGCCACAGAAAGGGACAAGAAGATTGTATTTTGTATACACGCTGAACAAAGCATTTTCTGACATTCTTTGAAAAAACAGTAACAATGATGCACTTATAACTAAGGAAAGCCAAGCTTATAAAGCTGCTTTTGTGGATCAGCTAAAGCAATTCTACTGGCAAAAAAAAAAGATAGAAAGAATTTCCTCATAAGCTTTCCTTTAGGAAATTGACATTTAAAAAAACACGGCATTCAATAATTTGTTCTTCTTAGCACAACTTGTCCGCTTTTTAAAAATGTTGCAAAAATTGCATATTTGCATATCTAGTGCAAATAATATAGCAAGGCTAATGACATTCTTTTGTTTGTTTAAGAAAGTTTGATTCTTTAAGGAGAAACCTGATAGCTCAATGTTTCTATACTTTTATTCTGGTACTTCTAGCTATGGTAAAGGTCTAAGTAACAAAATATTATCTAACCAATTACCTGCCCTTGGGAATTTTATCTTATTTCAAGGACTCTAGTTTTGTTTTGTTTTTATATTTTAGAGTCAATTATAGTTTTTGCAAGGCATGGTCAATTTTTAGCTGCAGCTTCAACCCATTGCTTCAGTTTATAAACAAAGTTATTGACCAAATTTGCATATTTGGCTGGCATAGTTAACTTAATTTATTAAATAATGAAGAGTTGTCTTGGTTCATGTAATGCGCTGAGGCATTAAACCAAATGGTTAGATTCTTACAGTGATTAAGCCAAAATCAAACAAACTATGATACATCTTAATGAGACTAGCCTCCAATATGGTTTTTTAAAAAAAAAAACTTTAAAAATCAATACAGACTCCTGGCAACTGCCTGGACTAATCCCTGCAATTTGCTTGGCAAGATTTCAGAAATGGTTTGCCATTGACTCCTTCCTAGGGCTGAGAGAAAGAGTGACTAGCCCAAGGTTATCCTGTTATGATTGTGCTTATGCTAGGACTAGACTTCTGGGTTTGTAGCCTGGTGGCTTAATCATTACACCAAGCCAGCTATATGACACTGATCTATTGTTACATTATACTGGAAAATATTACTTTATAATTCTTCATCAATTCAATTTTTCTGCAGCAAACAAATACCAAACAATCTTTTGGGTAAAAAAGCACAGGTTTAGCAAAGATCAATGATCCAAACATAAAGTTAGTAGAAAATTACAGAAATAATATTGTTCCATTTGGACTTACTTTGTATCACACTGAGCCCAAAGAGATGCCCATCCTTCAGCCGTAGCAGGTCACAAACTTGGACAAGTAACTCATGGCACAATATTTTAACCTACAGAATGCAAAAGAAAAGAAAAATAGTTCAGTCTGTAATTACTTTAGCAAGAATTTCAGGGGAAATCGCAAGGAAAGTTATTGTGCCATTACTCTTATTTTTTATTAAGGAACTACAACGATCACCATAAAACAAGATCAACAACTTAGGTAGATAAAATATCACAAACTCAACTTATTCAAAGACCTAGCAAGCTATGGCCAAAGCAGACTGAATTATTTATATTACAAATTACATAAAAGCAAGAGTCCCCCTAGGCTTTCATGGCTTGCTAACTTTTGCTGGCTCCATCTGACAAAATGCAACTCATTAGAATTCATCTAATCTTTCTTCTTCTTTTTTAACTAATAACAAATAGGAAACTAGCAAAATCCATCACACTGAGAAGTCCTCAAATCTAATCTTTTGCTATTTTGTATGCTTAATTTAAGAATTTGGATGTTGTGAGATTTAATTGTGAGGAGCTAGGGAGAAAGATGGCACCTGCTTCATGTATCAATTTAGTGCCAATTGTGATAAAAGAAGGTAAATAAAATACGCCAACCCACTGTGACATTATCTCATTTCCAGCAGGTCTCTCTTGATCGTGCAAGAATCTTGTCAGGAAGGCACTAAGCCAAGCTTAGTAACAAGAAGCAAAAAAACAGCAGTGTAAGCATCTCTTTAAAACAAACAAACAAAAAGATATAGAAAAGAGGATGGAGAATGGTCCAATTAGACTTAAAAAAAACATAGGATAAAGCTCTCTAATTCCTAAAAAGTCACTGAACTGAAGAATCATTTGGCCAGGAAATGTAGACATTTTTATAAAGCAAAAATGGAGAATACATTTCGCTTAGGATGGAATTTCTTGGTTTGTGGTGTTCTCGGAGTTTGGTTTTCTTCTGGCAGATATTTTATTCTCAGACTAGGTGATGTTACGTGGTCTCGGAATGAAGCATCTGCCAGAGGAAAACTCAGTTCGGAGAACACCAAGGACGCAACATTTCATGCAACACAAAACAAATAAGATATTAAACTCAAAGCCTCCTATTTCCAAAAGCAAATCTGTTCTTACTGCTGAGCTGAGATAAACAACTTCTGGAAGAGAAATAGAGATACAGCAAGATAACAGCTGCTTTCTGTTTCTTTTAGTTGACAGAATGTTTTAAGGACAGTGATGAGACCATGAAGAGTTAGAAAAGTACTCTTATTTTCAAAAGGCAATTTGTGGAAGTCAGCAATGGCAGGAGCATTTGTGGAAGATGAGTTTCAGCCATCCTAAGACGTTTGCACTGGCTAAACAATTTGGGTGATCATCAGATAAAGCAATGTTGGATGCCTTGGGGGCAGGAGGAAAAAAAGGAAAGCCAGTTTCACCCTTTTCCTCCCCACAAATTCATCAAAACAAAACTGCATATTAACTCCATTTATGGTTCTTCCCAAAAATAAATGATACATTTTATTTGTTTTGTTTTGTTTGTTTTATTTGGACTTATAAGTCGCCCTCTCTCCCGAAGGACTCAGGGCGGCATACATAAAAGACAGAAAGTACAAAACTTAAAAGACATTAAAAAGATATTAAATTATGCCAAATAAACAATCAAATTAAAAACCCCGATCCCCTGTCAGTCCAGGCCGGATTGCAAAAATAGCCATGTTTTGAGGTCGCAGCGGAAGGAGCAGAGATCAGGGGCCAAGTGCAACTCAAGGGGTAGTTGATTCCAGAGGGTGGGTGCCCCCACAGAGAAGGCCCTACCCCTAGGGGCCGCCAGCCTACACTGTTTAGTTGACGGTAGCCCCAGGAGGCCCCGTCTGTGGGAGCGCACAGGGAGATTGGTATTTGTCAGCGGAAGGAGACGTTCTTGCAAGTACCCTGGACCCAAGCCATACAGGACTTTATAAGTTGTTACCAAAATCTTGAATCTATTTCCCAAATAGAAATCAGGGGATTGGTATTAAAACAACAACAAAGCTGGGAATAAAAGAATGATGGAAGTAGGGCTTAAAAGCAAGACTTAGTATTGTTGCAGTTTCCCAAAAATACAGGTAGTCCTCAACTTACAACAGTTCATTTAGTGACTGTTCAAAGCTACAACAACACTGAAAAAAGTGACTTATGACCATTTTTCACATGACTGTTGTAACATCCTCATGGTCACATGATCAAAATTCAGATGCTTAGCAACTGACTCATATTTATGGCGGTTGCAGTGACCTGGGTCATGTGATCACCTTTTGCCACTTTCCGACAAGCAAAGTCAATGGAGAAGCCGGATTCACTTAACAACTGTGTTATGAACTTAACAACTACAGCGATTCATTTAATAACTGTGGCAAGAAAGGTGGTCAGATGGAGCAAAAGTCACTTAACAACTGCCTTGCTGGGAGGGTGGGGCTGATGTCGCGGCGAGATGATGGCGATTTGGGGGCTCCTGAAAAGCAGTTGAAATCCCGCAGCTGAATGGTCCATTTGGACCTAAATCGTCCCGAAGAGACGGTGAACAAGGGGAGCACATTCTGCTGATCCCAGGGACATCGCAAAGTCCCTGGTTGATCCAGGGAAAGCTCCCTAAACCGGCTGCAGTGGAAAGCGGCCATTGAAAGCTGCTTGAAAGGCTGGGACAGCTTCGGAACAGAAGAAGAAACGAAAGGAAAGGGTATCAGATCTGGGTGAGTTTTTTTTTTAATTTTTTTCCACTAAGAATAAAAGAGCACCCAAAGGGGAAAAAGAATTTTAAAAAGATAAGAAGACAGAAGAGAGAGATTAGCGGCGAGAAGAGTGTGTTTTAAACAACTGCCTTGCGTAGCAAAAGAAATTTTGAGCTCAGTTGTGGTTGTAAGTCAAGGACTTCCTGTACAACATTTAGTCCTCCACAACTGTGTGTCTTTGCATGGGCTTGAGTTGTGTCTCTGAAAACATCTACCTGCCAAAGAAAGCTTGATGAAAATGTTCTGAGACTCGAGAGAAGCATGCTGGATGTGAATGCTTGAGGAATCAAAGTAGCGTTAAAGTATAAGTGCCAAACTGATCAAACTATGAGCATCTCCCAAAACTCTCAAAGATTGGCTTTCAGGTGGTCCTTGCCTTACAACCATTTGTTTAAGGACCATTCAAACTTACAGCGAGGCTGAAAACAGAGACTTACAACCAGTCTCACACTTATGATGACTGCAGCATCCCCATGGCCATATGATCAACATTTCAGTGCTTGGAAACTGGCATGTATTTAGGATGGTTGCAGCATCCCAGGGTTTTTGCAACCTTCCCAGCCAGCTTCCAACAAGCAAAATCAATGGGGAAAATTGGATTTATTTAAAAACTGCATGATTCTATTAAAAATAAAAATAAAAACTGCATGATTCACTTAACAACTGCAGTGGTTTGCTTAACAACCATCGTGAAAACATTATAAAATTGAGTAAGAATCACTTAGCTTAGCAATGGAAATCGTGCTAAGGGTCCCAATTGTGCTTGTTAATCAAGAAGTACTTGCATTAAGATTGGAAGATAAACCACCAATTTACCACGATGCAATTTTCTGCTCTTACATAGATTTATTTATTCATTTATTTATTTATTTATTTATTGGATTTCTAAGCCGCCCCATCTCCCTAAGGACTTGGGGCGGCATACGATAAAAACAATACAATATACAATTAAAAAGAGATTAAATCCAGTAAGAAACCCAATTATCATCTAAAACACTAAAAAACAGTCATTAAAACTCCCCCCCCACACCCCTCCCTCAGTCCAGGTCAGCGAGTTGGAACAACCACGTTTTTAGGCCCCAGCGGAAAGAGCAGAGGTCAGGGGCCACCCGAAGCTCCAGGGGTAGTTGGTTCCATAGGGTGGGTGCTCCCACAGAGAAGGCCCTACCCCTAGGGGTCGCCAGCCGACATTGTCTGGCTGACGGAACCCCGAGGAGGCCCTGTCTGTGAGAGTGCACAGGACGATGGGAAACAGTCTCTGGCAGCAGGGTCTCCCATAAATATCCTGGTCCTAAGCCATGAAGATTGTGTGTTTAAAGAACAATAAATATTCAAACACTGATATTGGTGACAGCTCACTCACGTTGATAATGATGTTGAGGGAATCGTCGTTGGGGAGGAAAATACAGACACTTCGTCGGTCCTGCATGATTCTGTTATTGTGGAAGTTCAGTTTGTTCATTGTGTTCCAGGCCCTCTCTGTAAATTGATGAGTGAGCCACTCTGAGACTGCGCAGGAGACTCAAGGGCACAGCTGTCAATACAGTGTTTGTCACCCACGGCACAGCAGGTAGGGCAACCCAGCATTTCTCCCCATAGGCACCATGGCTGGAAAGGAAGAGAAACAGAGAAGATGTTAGAACCCTGCATAGCACGAGGAAGGGACAGGAAGATTTTTTTTTTTTTTAATTACATTTATATGCCGCCCTTCTCCGAAGACTCAGGGCGGCTTACAATTTTTGGAGCACAATCCAATGTGCTCAGCAATAGCCTTCATTCCATTGTATATGCCTGCTTATTACTAAACGGCATTTTTACAAGGTCAGCTAATTGCCCCCAACAATCTTGGGTCCTCAATTTACCTACCCCGAGAGGATGGAAGGCTGAGTCAACCTTGAGCCTGGTGGGATTCGAGCCTACAGTAGTTGTAGACAGCTGGATCTTAAGAGCAGGCATTTACAGCCTGAGCCACCAAAGCTCTTTTTGCCCACTTTGCCAAACTAAATGATGCAATGATCAAGCTAGGCTCTGCCCCCCTCATGTATGATGCAGCCCCATTCACTTTCCATCATTGTCCCCAAACTATTGTTGCAATTCCCACCCCCATAACAACTAGACACAAGGACAGTCCCCCACAATGCCATCACTCTGCTAAACAACTAATTTCCACAACACTGTCAAACTATTTAGTAAGGCTGTACCATCATTATTCTCATCTTCCCTATTCCCTATCACCTTATCTTCTTATGACTATAACCTGATATAGTTATAAGGTTATGTCTATAGTCATAACCTTATGACTATAACCGTTGCTTGTATCTTATGATTTATATTGTTTACTTAGTATCCTATATGATTTATGTTGATTGCTTATTTAGTATCCATGACTATCATTGTGTTGTATCTAATGTTTTATGAAGGATGTATTTTTACAATGACTATGATAATGATTTATCACTATTGTTATATGTATACAGAGAACTTATGCACCGGAGACAAATTCCTTGTGTGTCTAATCACACTTGTCTAATACTCTACTCTACTCTACCCTACCCTTCATTAAATGGGTCCACAGGGCTGGTTACCCTTGCTCTAGGTCAAGGTTAGGGGACCATGGCCCTTTTACCTATGCTGGCACAGGAATTCTGGGAGTTGAAGTCCACAAGTCATAAAGGGCCATAGTTCCCTACCTCTGCTCCAGGTGAATCAAATACATGAGCCAAGTCACTAGGAGTCAACCTCCCTCACCTGCAATCCCTGAAGATATATGAGTTGTTTTTTTTAAATGATCCTATTTATTTTTGGACAGGTTTACTGACCTTCATTTATATTAGAGATGGCAACCTCTCCATTTTCCTTTCTGACTATTCCCTAAATCTTGGGTAAAGATTATAGCAATAGCATTTAGACATATATACCGCTTCACAGTGCTTTACAGCCTTCTCTAAGCACTTTACAGAGTCAGCATTTTGCCCCCAACAATCTGAGTCCTCATTTTACTGACATTGGAAGGATGGAAGGCTGAGTCAACCTTGAGCCAGTAAGAACTGAACTGCTTGAACTGCTGGCAATCAGCAGAAGTAGCCTGCAGTACTGCATTCTAACCACAGCCATTGCTGCTCTTATGTGTTTGTGTATACATTATATATCTATGAAAACATATATCTATATATCTCTATATCTCTATCTCTATATCTCTATCTAATCTCTATCTAATCTAATCTATTTATGCTGCATATATACTACACCTCTGTCAAAATAATGTTACCTATGTCTAATGAACTAGACTGGTCCACAAAAGTCATGTAAATTCATGCTGATTTTAGTCTTTGTGATAACATCCTTCGCTGTTTCTATTATAATACATTAATATGACAACCTTCCCTAGTACTATAAAATTGTTGGAAAGGGGAAAACATTTCAATCCAGAACAGGAGCAGATTATTTGAAGCATCCTATTTTGCTCCCATATGTCTACACTGTAGGATTGATCCTGTTGTCTTTGTTCCATATGTTGCAATCTTAAAAGACAAGTTGGATAGCTACTGCAATCGGCATAGGGATGGCCCAGTTGCCAAGCATCTGAATTTTGATCACATGATCATGGGGAGACTGCAAAGGTTGTAACTGTGAAAAATGGTCACAAGTCACTTTTCTCATTGTAACTTAGAATTCTCACTAAATGAAGTGTTATATCCATCCATTCAAAATTACAACAGCGCTGAAAAAATGTGACTTATGGTCATTTTTCACACTTACGACCACTGCAGCATCCCCATGAGCACATCAGGTCACTAAATGAACTGTTAGAAGGTGAAGACAAACTGTCCATGGAAGGACAAGAGGAACCACGAGAATGGCATTTCTGTGCAGTGTTGCCCTTGGGTTTTGCAGTATCTGGACATGAATTCAATCTGCTAAGACAAGGGTGTCAAACTCGATTTCATTGAGGGCTGCATTGGGGTTGTGTTTGACCTCGTGGGCCAGACTGGGCATGGCCAACTCAACATCACTCGTGTTGGGGGTGCCTGTGGAGGCCCAAGCACTCTGCCAGCGAAAATGGGCTCCCAAGCTCCGTTTCCAGCTGCAGTGGGCTTTTGCAGCTGCACACGGCCCTCCTGAACTCTGTTGGTGCTGGCGGAGGATTGCAAGAGGCCATTGCAGTTGGAAATGGAGCTTGGGAGCCCATTTTCGCTGGCAGAGGCACCGCAGGCCAGTCCTTTGCTGTTTCCAGAGCAGCCCTGTGGGCCACATTTAAGCACCCTGTGGGCTGGATCCAGCCCCTGGGCTTTGAGTTTAACACCACTGTGTTAAGAAGCCTTCCCTCTGCTCTCTCGCCTCTAGAGGCCTGACAAAGAAAGAACAGAGTTTCAAGAGGCACTGACAGGATTGTTCAGTTGTCCTTGTAGTGAACTTGTCAAAAGCAACTTTCCCAGCATTATTTTTCTTAGCAGTTCCTCCCAAGGTTTGTTAGACTTCACTTGCCTAATTTCTTGCTAGCGTGGCAGTTTGGCTATACTGGTGATGGAGGGGAAGGTAGGGATGGGTGCTAAAGCCCCAACAAATCTAGGTTGGGGAATAAGATCAAAACTGAGGTAAATCCTAGATTATTTGCTCATTCAGAACAGATTAGAACAAGTCTGCTCCAAACCAGTTGCTTTGATATTTCTATAATTCTGTTACTAATATTAAGGGCAACACTTCAGTTGTCAAAATCATTTCTCCCTTTTCTTTGAAAGTTATTTTCTGGAAGAAATTTAAAGCCAAGATTATTATGAGCCTTTTGAATTCGGATATTCAAAGAGCTTAGTCAGCCAGCTACTCGCTACCAAAACTAAGTATGATAAGTGTTAAACTACTGAGTTCATCTGAAATAACAGAAAGCTCACAATTATGTGGGTAGACAGCTTATGTGACTCTGAAGTCTTCCTTTTCTACCTTGGCACTCTGGGTGGCAGAGGAGTGATAATGTGAGGTTTAGGCCCAACAGATCCATGGAGCACCAGCTTGGAGAAAATGGTTCGGGCCTCCAGAAGAAATCATTGCCCAGAAAATGGGAAGACACTTTCCCTTTGCACTCACCAGGCTTCACAACATGAATTTTAGAATTGTCACAACACTGCAAGGCATCCCAACATATAAACTATGCTGAATTATGCATGTATGGGTTCTTGACTTTTAGTTAGAGCTATGCTACAGATGACAGATTTCTAAACTCACCATTTTTATGCTGAGCCTTGTGCAACAGATTAATCTGCAAGATCATTTAATCTACAGTCTTATATCTTAATACATTTATTTTCGTAAAAATGGAGGTTCAGACACTACACACAATCCAAAAATGCATGAAGAGGATAGCAGAACTATAAGGATCCTGACCTTAAAATTCCTAATATCTGGATCTGAAAGTGAGAATGACCCAGGATCAGTAAATTCCGACATGAGAACCAACTCCAAGAGAAGACGATATTTGTAATACATCTCCAAAACGCCCCAAAGTTCATTTATACCATGAGCCAAAAAATCTGCTGTATTGCCAGCTGCTTTGTAACTTGTGAATCAGCACTGAAGCATCTCTCTTGCTGAAACCTTGTTGTTTTCTTACATTGTTTCAGATCTTTTTGTTGCAATACAGATTGCTATCTGGATTGTTAAAACAACCAAGTATCTCATAGCATTTTAAGACTAATGTGTCACAGAACTTGAGCTTTCATGGATTTTAGTCCACTTCATTTAATATGTATTTTGATTACTTGCTGCTAACTCCAAGTGTTGCACTATTCTTTGATTCTGATCTAATGCAAAGACAGATCAGAGTTACTAGCAACATCAATCACATGATAGTATCTTGCCGTCTGCTATAGTCTGTCCCCTTAGCATTTGATGGCCTTGACAGCTACACCCTTCCTGGCCCATACATTAGGCCTGCACTAGAAAGGGCTCTGTATGCTACAGGTAACAGCATCTAGTTCAAGAGTGGGGAATTAATTTTCCTAAACAACCACCTGAGAAACTGGGATTGGGGGGGGGGGCAGCACTAACAGGGCTATGAAGGTACATAGGTGTGCACTCATAGGAGTACAGTAAATTGAAAAAAAAGTCGCCTTCAAAATAAAAGCAGTATAGTTGTAATACATGCATGGTGGACACTTACTTACATTTGATTTCTAATTTCTGACTGACCTCACATGGGCCAGACAGGGACAGTGAAAGGGCTGTGTGTGGTCTGGGGACCAGAAAATGCCCAGGTCTCATCTAGATCTTTGTTCATTCAGATTCCTCACTGCAACAGAGAAGATTCCATCTACAAAACTTCTGTTGCATGTCAACTATATATCCTGTGGCACTCAGCATTTCGCCATTGGGGAAGCCTAATGCTGAATCCCTATCATATGTTTATTGCATGTAGGAGAGGGACATTTGAACTTCCTTTGCAGATTCAGGCCTACTGAACTATTTTGTAAAGCCCCAATAACAGAAATATTTTGAACTATGAATTAAACAGTACAGTGAGAAAAGATTGCTTTGGTGGAAACATTACCTAGACAAAAGAGATGAAACATTTTTTTAAAGACCAGAATAATGAGGTAAGGGGCTCAGGCAGATGCCTCCCTAATTAATTGGAGAATAAGAAAGGGGGTGAGGTATAGCACAATCAGATTAGCAAGATTTTTTATTATAGCCAATCTCAATATAAGTTTCCACCTTCTTGTGGAGTTATTTTCCTGGTTTTATCTATCTAATAAGGCTGACAGCTAAAAGGCAATATAAGCCAAATCAGTTGGCTGGCCCAATTAGGGATTTGAAACCTTAATAGTACAGCAGTATTACTAAGTATACATAAACCAACCTTCTTCCTCTAATTTAGCACCTCCAGACTGCATGCTGACTGTTCCATTTCAAGCATTGCTGATGGTATAATTGGTGTGCTAGATCTCGCTAGAATGAGATGGGGTGAGCTTATTTGTGATGACACAGTAGCGGCTCCTACAAATACCATAATAAGCAGGAAAAGGTATGATTTAGGCACTGGGTAGGCTGTTTTAGGAAAAGGGGATCCCTAGCTTGGTGCAGGTCCCTTCTTTTAAGCCAGGTGCTCCTGTTTTGAGCCCAGGTGGCATAGATCAGCATCTCCAGTTGCAGTTGGTAAATGCAAGATCAGTGTGCAATAAGACTGCATCCACGATATGATAAAGATAAAATAAGCTGACTATTATTATTACGTATTATTACATATTATTACGTATTATTACGTATTATTACGTATTACGTATTATGACGTATTATTAAGACTTGGATGGGTGGCACTGAAGATACAGCTCAGTTGGAAATCTTCCCAACCAGGGTTTCCAGTTCTGCAGCCACAATACCAAGGTTAGAAAGATGAGCAGTGGTGATCATCTGGGAGACTTTCATTGAGATAAAGCACATTGTTCCAGATGTGGTAAGCTGTAAGTGAATCTATGTACAATTGGATCATGCCATCAAGTGAGGTTATGTCATAGGCTCTTTTAATTTATACCCAATTTGGTGAGCTGACGATACAAAAGAGCTAACAACAACACAGATCTATAGACAACAAATATAGTCCACATACTATTACTATTCACTCTTCTCCATCTCCCTCACTGCTACTGCTACTCCATCAACTACTTCTTGTGATTACTGATAAGAGAAAAATGTCCCTTTCTTACTGCTTAAACCTCCCCCTCCCCTCCCTTCCCCACTCCCTCAGCTGTTTTGCAGAAAAACTTTTATGTTAACCTTGCCATGCAGCCCTTGGGAAGGTCTGCAAACAGCACAGGTGCTGGCAATTTTCTAGACAGCCTACTCTCTCACAGGCTGCTTCTGGTGTATCAACTACTTACTCCCCAATACCAACCCTTCATGAGCTTCAATCTAGACCTTGTCCTTGGGCTGGTATTACTATTCCCAGTAATTTTAGTCTTGCCCTGAGAAAGGGATCTGGTGCAGCTTGTGAGTTCAATGCCTCCAGGGTGACCATAGGCTTGTTATAAATAATTGCATCCCCCACATATGTGAGAGGACACACACTGGGCCTGATCTTTGTTCAGAGCAGATGAGGCATGATTTGGAAACTGAAGGTTTTAACATCTGCCCATGTTTGTTGTCAGCCCACTTCCTCATTTAACTGCACATCATGGATGTCAATAAAGTTGGTAGACTTATTCAGATGGTTTGCCCCAATTCATTTATTTATTTTTCTATCAAATTTCTACATTCCTAAGTGACTCTTACTGAATGGATCCAGAGGTTTTTAGAAAGTTCCCTGACAATGTGATGGGCAGTTCTGTTACCATCAGAGACAGCCAGAATATGGAGAAAAGGATCCCAGCCTGGCCTCTGCCTGAGTGATTTTGCACATTCGTAACTTGGCTGAAGAAATGATTATATCTATTCATTATATACTTGATTTTATAAATAGTATCTAAATGGTGAACACTGTAAAGGAAATTAATGACTGGAATGTATTTTACTAATTGTTTCTGGGGCACCCTCAATCTGAGTGGGTAAAATAACATTTTAAAAAATGGATGTGTTTTGCTTGACACAATCCATGCAGTTATCAAAGAGCAGCTCTGTTGGATCAGATCCCATTCATCACCTTCTAATATGGCATCCTTCCTGCCAGCAAAAGCCAGTCCCCCCCCACAGCATCTTCAGAGCTTCACACCCATTGCTGAAGCAGATCTTAACAGATAATCAGAGTTGAAAGGGACCTTGTAGATCATCTAGTCCAACCCACCGCCCAAGCGGGAGACCTTACACCATTTCTGACAAATGGCAGTCCAATCTCTTCTTGAAAGTCTCAAGTGATGGCGCTCCCACAACTTCCGAGGGCAAGCAATAGAAAGCTTCTCCTCATTGCTGCTATTTTGGTCCAATGATGGCTTGATGGTGGCTTGGCTGACTCTAAAAGTCAGTCATGGAGGGAAGATTTCCAGGCCTACCAAAGAGCGTGACAAAAATTAAATCAGCAGTCATATGAGTTGGCTTTAAAGCAGAAGAAGCATATTTTCAGGATGCTATTTTGTGTTATTCAATATTTAACAGACATGGGGGGAAATGCAAGAAACACACACACTACAACACTAGAATTTTGGCTACTCTGTCCCTTCCTATTTCAAACAGATGAATGACATTTGCATCTGAGAATCTCAACTGGTTCTTTTAGTTTTGTGCTGTGTCCCAGATAAAAACATTACAGTTAATTCCGTGATAAAAGTCTGCCTTTAAGCAATGGGAGAAAATGGGCGTTGGTGCTTACCTGATACGCCCTTTCTCGGTGAGCTTCGAAGAGCATCCCGACAGTGGGAGGTGCTTAGTCTCTCCGTTCTTGATAGGCTGGGCTTTACTGAAGGACGTTGTTACTCCACCTCCTCTCCTCCTGTCGTCCCCAGTTTAGCGAAGAAGAGCCGGCCAAAGGCGCCGACAGGAAGACCCCAAGCTAGCTCAAGGGGAATATTGAACAAGAGGTCGGAACAGGAAGAACCCACCCCAGATGGAAAAGAAGGGAGGGCTGGATGCTCTTCAGCTCACCGAGAAAGGCGTATCAGGTAAGCACCAGCCCATTCTCCAGCGAGCTGCTCCAAGCATCCAGACAGTGGGACATACCAAAGCTGGGCCTGTCCTACGGGAGGGACTCGCCTGGGCGAAGACACACCGAGCCGAGTAGACCTTTTGCAACACTCGCCTGCCAAAGGCGTCAGCAGAAGCAAAGACGTCAACCTTGTAATGCCCAACAAGAGGCGATGGCGAGGCCCAGGCAGCTGCCTTGCAGACCTCGGAGATAGGAGCCTGTGTGGCCCAGGCAGCGGGTAGCTGCACTCCGAGTAGAGTGGGCGGTGATACCGGAAGGAACCGGCAGGGACTGTGCCAGGTAGGCTTGAGCAATGGTGGACCGCCACCAGCGGCCAATGGTAGAGGAAGACACTTTCCGACCTTGGGAGGTCAAACTGAATGAAACAAAGAGAGCCTCAGACTCCCAAAATGGGGCCGTTCACTTAGAAGAAGATACCAGGCTAACAGAAGACAAAGAGTCTAAGCCTTCTGGTCTGCAACACTTAGCCAACATTTCAGTCCTCATATAGCATTTATAAATTATATCATGTCCCTTCTGCAAAGTATTTGCCACATATGCCTTTTTATTCTCTGCAATAGATTAAATTTTCTTTTACCATCTCCAGAGATCACGTCTATTGCAACTAAGCTCCCAAAAGTCCTGATTAAAATTCTAAGGTATCAGAAGAAAGATTTATTTATTTACTTATTATTTATTATTGGGACTTATATGCCGCCCTATCTCCTGAAGGACTCAGGGCGGCTCACAAACAATAAAAACACATAGTACAAAATTTAAAAAGATATTAAATAAACATCCCAATAACTGATTAAAAACTAAGAACAGATCAACACAAAAAAACCCCATCAGTCCAGGTCGGCTAGTTGAAAAAGCCAAGTTTTCAGGTCACGACGGAAGGATCGAAGGTCAGGAGCCATCTGGAGCGCCAAGGACAGCTGATTCCAGAGGGCATGTGCCCCCACAGAGAAGGCTCTCCCCCTGGGGGTCACCAGTTGATACTGTCTGGCTGACGGCACCCTGAGGAAGCCCTGTCTGTGGGAGCGCACGGGGCGATGGGACGCTGTTGCTGGCAGCAGGTGCTCCCGCAAGTACCCCGGCCCTAAGCCATGTAAGGCTTTGTAGGTGATTACCAACACCTTGAATCTCACCCGGAGGGCAACCGGCAACCAATGCAGCTCATGCAGGAGGGGTGTAATATGGTGACTGCTGAACAGAGCCATTACCATTTTTTATAATGATTTTCCGGTTGTGTAACTTTTTCCTGGCATTAGGCTTATTGGATCTTCCATTTCCAGCCCCACCCTCCATATCAGGTGAATTTTAATCAAATTAGCCTAAACCTTACAAAATAGCTTAATCTCCTATGTCCTCAAGTCAGGCTTAGTGAGATAGTGGCCATTTCTACTCTTTATTCCCATTTTAAAGTTTCTTGGATTTGAAACTTAAATAATGGATGGGTTTTTTTTTTAATTTTTGGAAGGTATTTATCACATCAAATGAAACTGTGCAATGGTGTTTACTCCCTTAGTAGATTTGTAATAATTAATTCATTTCCTGGCTATCTAACCAGGGGGTTGGACTGGGGATGACTTCATTATTAATATTAATAATAGCACTCATTACTGTTATTAAACCATTGGTATGGTAACATCATTATTCACAAAACACCAAATGCAAACTGGTGAAATTGCATCCTGCCACTTTTCTAATCCTCCAATTAAACCAGCTAGGCTGACTTTTTTTACACTTAAAAAAAAAATTCAAGAGTATCTATGAGGCTAATGTGAGGCCTAGATGATTTGTTGCAAGTAAAGATGTTTAGAGAGGCTTACTGTTTTATTTGAAACATTTTCCAGCTTCCCTTTTTTAATTAAAATGATATTTTAAAAGTAGGTTTCCAGTCAATGTTATCTCTTCTTGAAGTAGAATTGTACTTAAACATACCTGTAATTTTCAAACACTCTGAAGTAAAAAAACAAAACAAAACAAAAACCCGCACTCCTGTTGGCATAGCAAGCTAAGGAGAACATGGTATTTAAACTAGGGGCTGCATAGTAATCTTTTTAAAAACCTCTTTTCTCTTTGGTAGTCAGACTACCTGCTGTATTTACTCACATTCTTCCTTTCCCTACTGAGTAAATTATAATGTCCCTGCCTTTTGCCTATGGATAAAACACCATGTCTGACATTGGTGATTTAATAGCAACTCCAGCTACTCAAGAAAATAATTAAAGAGGAAACTACGTCCCCACCAAAGCTGGCAGTATGAACTACTATATATAAACCCTGCGCTGTTTTGCATTAGTGATGAAATGTCTGAAAGGAAACCACAAAGCTCAGAGAGCACCAAGATCTCCATAATTCAACCCTGAATTACAGATATTCTCTCTTCTACTGAAAATAATTAAAGCCAATATAGCTACCTTAATACATTTTAAAACATCAATAGGAAGGCTAAACTGTAGTTCATTAAGATATTTGTTTTATTATTTATTTATTTGGATTTATATGCCGCCCCATCTCCAGGGGGACGGGACTTGGGGCGGCTCACAGAAGGATATACATACAAAATAGATAAAAATATTAATCTAATCCAAATATATACTAAAATACTCCAATTAAAACCCGATTAAAACCCCAATCCCTCTCAATCCAGGCCGGCCTGTGAAAACAGCCAGGTCTTTAGATCGCGGCGGAAGGAACGAAGGTCAGGGGCCAGCCGCAACCCCAGGGGCAGCTGGTTCCAGAGGGTGGGCACACCCACAGAGAAGGCCCTCCCCCGGGGGGACCGCCAACCGACATTGTCTGGTCAATGGCACCCCCAGGAGGGCCTGCCTGTGAGAGCGTACCGGGTGATTGGACCTCGATACTGGGAGGAGGCGCTCCTACAGGTACCCCGGACCCAAGCCATGAAATTTGATATTTAGCCAGCCTAATAAACTAATATCAGAAAGGATATAGTTTTGAGAACTCTTCTTAGGCAAGTTGGTAAGAAGGAAAGAGGAGGGAAGGTAATCCTTTTGACTGATTTTTACAGCCATGTCTGTATCAGGCCAGATTGTCTGATGGAATGAGGAGAAGCAAAGATTTACAAACTGAGCTTTAATAGGCAGTTGCACAAAAGGTGAACTTTTGGGAAAGGCTTTGTGGCTTGGAGATGATGAACTTTGACATTTTGAGTAGGACTGATTAGTCTTGACCACAACCCATTTTGCTTCTAGAAAAGTAACTTCTGTTCCTGAAAACAAACTATTTTCTCAAGCAAATCAGCCCTCTGTTCTGCTACTCAGGACTGGGAAGCTGCCTGCATAGCCCTACAGACAAGTACCAAGTGGTATTAAGGTGCTAGAGGACAAGTGCTTTACTCATGGGTAAAACACATAGGCTCTTAACCAGGTTAAGAAAAGCTGCAATTTTTGTAAAAAAGTAGCAATCCCCAAAAGGAGCTTTTAATTATATCAAATCATGTTGATGATGCAAATAATCGTTCATAGCAGTCCAGCTGCAAGGAATCACTGCCAGAGCATACCTGAACTGGACCCAAGGCATGTTTTCCGCTATGGACCTTTAAAAATGCACATCTCACATCTCTCCTGCTGTCCTTTGAAGCTGGAAGGTGTGTTTCTGAGATAAGAAGAGTCTCTTTTCCTCTGTGCTGATCTTGACTCCTAGGAGTCCAGGAACTGTCACTCACTACTTTCTAAACCAGAGGTCTCCAAACTTGGCAACTTTAAGGCTTGTGGACTTCAACTCCCAGAATTCTCCAGCCAGCTATGCTGGCTGGAGAATTCTGGGAGTTGAAGTCCACAAGTCTTAAACTTGCCAAGTTTGAAGGCCTTTGATCTAAACATCCCATCCTCTTTTCTGAAGCAGTGCTTCAGAATCAAAAAACCTCTGCATTTTGCCGTTGTTTACTGTTTGAAATCATTGTTTATACAAAATCACCAGTTTATGCAAGCAAGATCAGTGTTTCCTGTTTGAAATCACAAGCTTCCACAAACCCCTCACTTGAATGCTACTTGTGTTGTTTGTTCAACCTGTCATCACCTTTTATTCTTGTTTCATAGACATTTCAAGTTAAGTTTTCTTCCTTGTCAGTTGTGGCACAACTGTATACCCAAAAAATGTCCAAGAAAATCTGGACATAGGACTCTTAGTTTTATATGCTTAATAAAATAGGTTGTGAAGAAATGTACAGTAATCCACGATTATGATTGCAACAGATGCAAACCTGGTACTTTTGCAAATGATATTTGTGTTTCATGGTTCATGTTTAGTTTTGCTAGTTTTTTCAGTCTTTAAGACCTGAAACTGGCTATTAACGAGAGTGCGATATTCATTTCAGGGTTTTAACCCACTTGGAGGGCTTAAGGGCAAAAATTTGCACATTTTTGCCATCCTGCTACTCCACAGTCAGTGAGAATCAATGAAAATCAACGAATAATCTGGGAATGCTTTCATAGCTGCAAAATGAAATTGCAGCAACATTCAAACCATGGACATTGGTTCCTCCTTTATGATGATTGATCGTGTTTGATCTATAGTATGTTTTCAGTAATTATTTTCCAGTAGAATGTCTCTTTTTGAGAGAAAGAGGGGGGGGGGAGAAGGAGGAGGAGGAGGAGAGAGAGGGAGAGAAAGTGCTAGTGTAAACACTGTAGCTACGACAGAGCTGATTACTACTAAATTTCTGGTTGAAATCTTCCTTTTCATCCCTTTTCAGTCCCATTCAAACATTAGCTCCCAATTTTCTACTGGTCTCATTTTTGGTGTGTTCACATGCAAACACACAAGCAGGGAAAAGTTGGCTCCCACAGATACTGAGAAAGTCTGGTGAATTACTTGAAAACCACGCAAATCTCTCTTTTTCACACGGACACGTGAAAGAGCCAATATACATTTGTAATGTACATCTTTGGTAGTAAACCTAGATCTGTGACTTTGCAAAACATTATTAAAAGATTGAAGTCTCTAACAGTTCTTTGACTTCTTTTTCATTGTGTTCAGACATGCTTCAATGTATTGCTTAGTTAGAGACTATGCAAATAATAACTTCCCCAGTTCAAGATATTGATGCTAATGAATAAAAGCACCGGTTTTAAAGAGACATGTCTCTCCCAGCATCACCAACCCAGACAGTGAGATCTATTAGGTAGGTCCTGCTCATAATTCTGCTTCTGATTATAGCCCACGGTGTACTAACTTGAGATAGGCAGAGCCGTCCACCTGGTTGTTGTCCTGACTATGGGACTCTCTATTTGATCAGGTATGGATGGAACCAGTTGAAAACTATTCTTTCCTGTTAGTCAAATGTAAGACATCACATATTGAAACCTATCTTGCTTTTTATGTGGTATTTGTTGACACACTACATCGTTCTTGGCTTTTATTGTGTTTTGAATCTATTTTTGATTTTTTTAAATGCTAAAGGGGCATAGTAATTTTTATAAAACAATTCATTTGTTAAAAAGTGCTTTAGGGAGTCTGAAATATTCAACACTAGAATCTCTTTCCTTTGCAGTGGTTAGAGTTTAATGTTCATATACAGAGGTAATCTTTGAACCTCTACTAGAAAATGCTCATATCATAGAGCTATCTGCTCAAGCTCACCTTGTTGGAATGACAGATTGTCACATAATTAGACTTGAAATCTGTTTGTATTAAAATAATAATTAAGAAATCCATGGATGCAAGGTTTTTTTTTATTTTCTTTCCACACTGAAATAGCTTTGATAAATGGAAGTATCTCAATTCCAAGAAGCAACAACAAAAAATTAAATTAAGTCATTAGATGCATTTTTCGCAATGCAGGCTCAAGGGGGATAGAAAGAGAGAGACTGCTGGAGTCAGGGAAAATTCCTTCAACCATCTGCTTTTCATTTTCACAAAGAAATCTTTGATTCCTTCATGCACAATAAACAGCTAAAGTAGCCAAATTCTCCCCCTCAAGCAGTGTGGTAGTGGTAGGCAGAAATCCTGCTGCAAACTCTTCACAATCTTGGTGATCAGGAAAGGAAGCCTCCAAGTTGAGATGTTCCTTGCTTTATCTGGGATATTTCTGCTCTGATTGGGATGGGAAGAGTTAGTCGCTGAATTGTCCTCGGAACAGGCAAATCCAACCCATATCCTCAATATAACTTTCAAGCCTACCCAGGTTTTGTCATTAGAAATGGAATATCTTTCCATTTCTCCCTACAGAAATGGCCGATCAAAAGGCTGGTGGCAGTTTTCCTTTGATCACTGCAGAGCCCTTATATTTGTGCTGGATGGGGCAAGGAAGCAAATTCTTTTGCCCATGACAGGGGTCAAATGAAAATCAGGAGGAATGACCGATTGTACCCAATGAATCTGGTTATTAACAGGTCTCTGTTGATAACAGCAGTCTGGCCACACAGAGAACTCCTGAGACTGGTATATTAGAAAAGGAGCACCATTCTGGCCGCTATTATCAAATGACTCAAAGTGTAGTTTATATGCAGAGGCAGAAGGGGGAAACAGTGAGTGTAATATTTCACATTCTGGTATTCCTAACATTTAGATACATTTGGGTAGCATGACGTAAGCAAGGGCAAATAATGGCAAAAAAAATTAGCTTTACAGACACTGAAGGGATTTGACTTGGCAATTACTCAGCGGGAAAGAGATCCTAGTGTCATGTTGGAAGAATTATATGAATATTTAAATACTGCTCAAGGCAGAGGTGAAGCGAGTAAATCCGAAATGGGAATTATTAAGAAAGGCTGAAAATCAGAATGCTAGTATTATGGCATAGATTTATGCTGAAAAAGTTCTTTAGAAGTAGGAAGTAGCACAGTCAGTGAGTCAGAGCACTGATTCACCAAGGCCAATACAATCTGCTTATTTGCTCCTGATGCATTAAGAAGAAGGATGCCGTGTGAGAAGACTCCTTCCATGGGAGCAGCTTTCTATATGCAGATTGAGGTTTCATACGAAGCATTCCAACACAGTCCTTTAAACCGAAAAGCAGGTAAGCTGTGTTTTCTAACAGAATGAGGGTTTTTTTTTAAGACTGCAGAGGAGGAAATACTCTGGATGACTAAACTGAAGCTCACAAGTCCTTAAATTACAGGTCCTAAGCCTTTTATGTTAAGATCAGTGAATCAAAAGTGCTGAATGAGATCCAAAAGCCCTAGATAACACCAAGTGTTGTAATTTAGAAATTGGGAATTAGTGAATCAAAGAAGCTTCATAAAACTACACAGGCAGAATTGAACAACCCTTGTTTTGAATTTCAAAGGCGCTTTGAGTTTTGCCTCTACAACTTCAGCAATGATACTGTGCCAAGTTGAACAATTTTTTTCCCCTGCCTAAATCCAAAGCAAAGCTTAATGCCTTGAGAATGAGAAATCAGACATTAAGACATTTATCCCTGGTTATTAGAAAATGATCTTCCAGCTTTTGATAACACTTCTTGCAGTGGCTGTCATATCTATTCAACAGAATAAAAACTAGGATGAGAGACTATTTACCAATTTCTTTAAGGTGTTCTCAACCCAGTGCGTTTATGCAGTAAACTTCCAATGTACAGCTTACTGCACAAGAATCATGGATAAAGAGAAAACCTCAATAAATCCCATTAGGTATACACTGAAAGACTGTCTCTTGTAAGCCAAAAGCAGTACAGTACATAAAAAGTTATCAGATCTACAGCATATATTGGTAAGTGTGTCATCTATGGAATTCAACTTTTGGCTTTTCAGATACATTTGGTTGGCCATGGTTAAACCAGGAGGACTTCTAGACTAGATGCAATTTTGACCTGATCCAAGAAAAGACTTGAATTCTGGTTAACACATATTTTTGAACCTTCTATACAGATTAAGTACACACAAAAATAGCCTGAGGGAGAAATTCAGTTGAGAGACAGAAGAGTTATGATTTAGACATCAGCTGTGTCTTGAATACATTTCTCCCAAATTCAAACCCATTACTTTAGCCACTATATCACAATGGATCAGTGCAGTGTGCCCATGACGTTTTAAAAAAGCAGGAACATCAGGAAGTAAATCCTTGTTATTCTGTTTTGAATAAGGCTACGTTTTCTTTTTCTTTAGTCAGAAAAAATCTCCCCCTTTTCAGTATTCAGATAGGAAAGGATGTTGATACTTTCTGTAAAGAAGGATGACAGACATCTGTGCAAAATATCTCATGTCATACATTGGATTATATTGCAGACTGTGACAGCCTACACAATACAGCTCCCTCCAGAATTTTTGGAATACAACTCCCAGGAATTATGGTATTTGAGAATTCTGGGAATGATAGTTTTACTACATGAAGGAGTAGGCTCTGGCATCTTTGAAGAAGTGGTAATATATCATGAACATATTTTCAAATTGAGATTACTTTAGTTATCTTGTAAAAGATTAATTTGAAGTTGAAGCATTCTTTATCTCTGCCCCAGTAAGTTTCAAAGATAGATGAATTATAAATTGCCTGGAAACTTTTCTGTTATCTACTAGTCAAAAGTAAATGATGGCAGTCAAGACAGTAAGAGATGAATGACCTTTGCCAGATATCAACACAACATAAATGTCCCATCACCCAAGCAGTTCTGAAATGTTGGGGAACAGAAAGAAAAACCCAGTTCTTGAAGTGGCAACCCCAAATTATTACTTTTCAGATTTATTAATGTCAGCTCCCAGAATCTCTATCTATCATGGTCAGTGCCTGAAATCTAACACACCAGGAAGGTACCAGATTCCAGAAGACAACTTCAAACAACATAGTTGAAGACTCAGCCTTCCTCTTTACGAACCACCTGAAATAACCTCAGGGAACATACATTGCACTCTGATGATGGCATTTCCCCTTCAGTTTGGGCTCAGCGCAATAGAAAAAGCGACCACCACAAAAATGGCTTTTTTTCTGTATTGCATCAACTTCAAGCTGCTGAGACTTATTTTGCTAGGGAGAAGCTGGGCTTCTTGTTGCCACATGCCATGCAAAACATTTTGCTCTCTCCATGGAAAAATGTTTGCCTGATCCCCAGGGATTACAGAAAAATCTGGAAAGGGCCCCTAAACAGAGAGACCACAACTGCTGATGCTTGTGCTACTTGTGCCAAAAGTATCTTTTGCTTCCTGTTTTAAGTTAAATTTAGGAGCCTGGCTTCCTCAGAATTTAAAATAGGTATTGCAATCAGTACAGCATGCACCATACTGGATTTGTTTTCAAACAGCACTATCTAATCCTGTTTTTTAGCAACTGGTGACAGATGGCAACAAACTAGCTTGCCCTGTTCCCTGCAATTTTTACTTTCAACCAAGGAAGCCAAAGATCCAAGATTCAGTCCTTATATCCATTGATGTTACAATGCTTGGATTTACAGGGCTTTGGCTTGTCATCATATCACGTCCAATAAATAATGTTATTGGAATACCAGCAGAATTATTAAATACCACAGTGTTATTCTGTAGTTACTGCTGGTGCTATGTGTTTGTGTGAAGGTTTGAATTGAGATGTATGAAAAAGCATACAGGAGACAGGGTAAAAAAAAGGAAGCATTTGTTCTGGAATAGTTTATACACTGAGAACTATCAAAAGGAAGATCTTCAAGAAGATTCAAGAGATGGTTCTTAAAGCAAAGTGGTTCGCATATGAAATGGATGTGGGTTAGCCTAACATAAAAATACCAGGAGGCCTATGAAGAGTACCAAGATGGAACTGAATGTGCCTTACGGAACTGAAAAAAGGGAATGAAAACTATACTATTTTGAAGTTACCACACAAAATGAAATACAATGAATGCCTGGTAAACTTCCTGCCTCAATTCTTCTGACACTGAAGCCTAGCTGGATCAGCTTAACATACAATGTAGTAAGTATGAATGTACATTGTATGTGTGTGTGAGAGGGTGTGGGGGGGAGAGGGAGGGATTTAATGCTTCTAGTTCAGAACACGAACAATACAAATTATCAATTCGTATTTGTTTCTTCATGTCTGAAGTCTCTAATAAATCAAAACTGAAGGAATATAAAGGATCTCACTATGACACCCCCCATGTGGCAACTACTTAGGCAAAGATATTTTGTAGAAACTCAAGGATGCCAAGGGAACATTTTCTCTACTTTTAAACATTGTTGTGCAGGAAGAGAAGGGAGATTTTAAGAAAAATCCAGTTATGGAAGAAAAGGATAACTACTACACCCCCATGCATTGCAACCTCCAGAAAGTCTCCTTCCTGTGGCAATTAGGAAAACATCAATCTCCCATTAATTAAAAAGTTTAATTCATAATTGCGTTTACCAGGGACATAAATGCAACTCTTACATTAATTTTCTTTGAGTTGAAATCCACATGTCCTAAAGTTGCCAAGTTTGAGAAACACTGATACTGTATACATGACAGCAAAGAAAGTTTGGGTTTCCCCAGAGGTGGTATTCAGTGGATTCTGACCAGTTCTGGAGAACCAACAGTGGAAATTTTGAGTAGTTTGGAGAATCGGCAAATACCACCTCTGACTGGAGATTTTACAGTATCCTTTCCCTGCCACGCCCACCAAGCCACGCCCACAGAACCAGTAGTAAAAAGATTTGAATCCCACCACTGGGTTTACCTCTTTAAACTGAATTGTCGTTTGGGAATATCACAGCATGTATGCTGGTCAGAGAGTTAATCCACCAGGCTCTCTCATATAACATTACCCTTGGTTGCAATGCATGGGAATGTATAGGTATTTTTTTCTTGCATAACTGCAGATTTTTCTAAAAATTTCCTATCCCTTCCAGCACAACAGTGTTTAAAAGTAAAGGAACAACTTCCCTTGACATCCCTTGGCTTCCTCCAAAATATCTTTGCCTAGACCAGGGGTGTTAAACTCAAGGCTTGTGGGTCAGATCCAGCCCGTGGGGTGCTTAAATCTGACACGCGGGACTGGCCTGGAAATAGCAAAGGACTGTCCCGCAATGCCTCTGGCAGCCAAAATGGGGCACAGGAGGGCCGTACATGCCCCCCTCCCATATCCAGTTTTGGCCGGCAAAGTGCTGCAGGAGGATAACTACAATGCTGATCTGGCCCTTGAAGAAATCCAGTTTGACACCCCTGGCCTTAGGCAGTAGATCTCAATTTGCCATGTAAGGTGGGTGAGCCTCATAATGAGGTTCTTTATTATTCCTTCAGTTCTGATTTATCCAAAAACTTCCTCCCTAAGGAAATAAGAGCTAATCTTCCTCTTTCATGTGCTATTCTCCTTGAACAGCTTGGCCATTTCCCTGAATATCTTGCCTATCCAAATGACAAGGGATCTCAGGAAAAAAAAAACTTTCACCGATGCCAATAGAGCTTCTAAGCTCAATGCCATGTGGGAAAGAGACTCCAGAAATGTTATATGAGAGAGGTGGGTGGCTTAAACCCTCTAACCACCATACATGTTGTGATATTCCAAAGAGACAATTCAGCTTAATGGAGAAACTTGAATTTCCTTTGTTGTCCTCTATATCAGTGTTCCTGACATTTGGCAACTTTTAAGACATGTGGTCATCAACTTCCAGAATTCCCCTAGCCACCCAGGATTAATCAAAGTTCAGCTAATCAATCACTCAGTTTCCAAAACCATCCAGTCAGCACTTCTGTAAGTATATGAAAGCTGAGGCTGTGACCTTCTTTATTCGTAGACTCTGATATTAAAACATAAATAGAATGAGCATTTATTTAAGATGATGAAAACCATTCTAAAAGGGCAAATTTACTAATTTTAAAGATAACCGGCAAATGACTGATGAAGCTTCTTATATAAGAATCAAAATGTCTTCTTCCACCTCAAGAAAAAAATCAGTCCAATTGAAAAAGTATCTGTGAGACAGCTATGATCTGGATGACTGAGAATCTCCATAGACACTTTGTCTGCTTGTTTTGTTATTTTTAAAATTATATCTGCATTATTCAGAATGTTATTTTATGGTTTTGTAACCCAACCAGGAAATATCTGATTTTTAAAAGAATTTTTCCTACTTTAAAGAGGACTATTACAAAGCTTTCAGGCCAAAATTCAGTTTAAAAATAAAGAACTGCAAGGAAGAACAGGAGGCTGACCTGAAGGACCATGCCTTTGCATTAAAATAAGGTAATTGTTACCCATTTGTGTTTTATTAATGCCCTTCTCTATTTAATGGCTAGTAATTATTTCCATTTGGGTGTCTATATTAGCACATGTAGATGTTATAAAAAGTGGCATCTTTCTTGTCCTCATTTTTGGTGATGCATAAATTGTCACTCTAAACCCCACCCTAACCATTCCATCAATTACAAACCAGCTCACATCATTTCACAGTCTAATTAAACTAGTAAAAAAAACAACCCAAGAATAGCCATTACAGATATCATAATCAAACATATGAGGAGTGCCACTTGTCCCCTCCCAAAAAAACCAACACCACCACCAGAACAAAAGGAACAAATTAAAGTGGAAAAGGACTGAGTAAAAATATATTTTTTGGGGCTTGCAGAGACAGGGTAGACGACTTGCATCTCTTTCTTTCCCATAGTTTGGCTACTTTCCCCAAAGCATCTGGAGTGAAAGAACCCAGAGGAAGGGTCTTCTCTAAAAATCCAGATGTGTGGGGACAATATCTGTCTCAAATCAGGAAGGGTGGCTTTGATGGATGGAAACTTCAGTTAAAAACAAAGTCAAAAATCAGCTATAACACACATTATCATATATCCCATCCTACAGATGCCACATGTTGTTGTCATGCAGGAAAGTGACATATACTGAGTAGAAGTCTGAAGGACAGAATTAACGGTGGAAATCTTAAAACACCCCAATGCAGCTTTTATAAAGGCTGGGGCACTGGTAAGGGCAGTGGTAAGGGAAGACACAGACATATAAAGATTCAACAATCAAGAGACATCTGGGGTGGTAAATGTCAGCAAAGAAGCCACCTAGTTATACTGTACAAGAATTTGGCTCTGCATTCTTTGGAATGTTATTTAGAAAGAATTGGTCTGAAGGCAGTTGTAGGAGGGTAGACTGTTTACTGCACTTTCCAACTCGTCCTCAGCTTGCTTGCTTGCTTGCTTGCTTGCTTGCTTGTAATAATCATTAGTATAAGGACAAGCATTTAAACTGTACTCCTATCATTCAAGTGCAAATTGGTGGCCAGATGTTTCCCACTGATCGGTTCTAAAACTTTGCAGTTAAATTGGAATTAGGAAAAGAGTTTTCAAAAGGATTTCTTAATACAGGTTTTAAGCCCCACCATCATTAAGATTTTGTGATGACTCATTACAATGGTAGAAAGATGGGATCCTTTTTAGCAGTAATTTCACAAGTAAACATCAAATAATTTCTGACCACATTCCTGTTGTTCTAGCTCCACATTCAAGATAAAAAATCCTCCAAAAGGGGACTCAAGGGCAATTGATTTGCAATTTGCAATTCAGGGCATTGTGGGTGAACTTGAACTATTGGCTTAATTGAATAAGCCATAAGTAAATGAGCAAAGGATAAGTATGCTTTGCAAATGTAGCCAATCCTCCCTCCAATTAATTGAGGGCAAGCTGTTTGGAGCGCAGCTGCAAAAGTTCACTATAATAGCTGAAGCCAATTTACACATGCAAGAGAATTGGAGGGTGTAGCTGTTGCTAGTTTGCACCCTGTGAGACTAAGAGGGATGACAACATTGCACGCTTCTGTGCTCATATTTTTCTACTATAGGTATAAATAAAAGATCAGCATGTCAGCTTAGTCATCACCTGTAGCATGTTTTTAATTAAGGGAAAGTTGTTTACTGTTTCATAGAAGCATCTAAAATACACTTGATATTACAGCCGACAGTGCGGCAGGCATGTATGTGTCTACACACACACACAAAATGCTTTTTTTGTACTAATTTCCTAACTCCAGTGACATATCATCATATGACATATCAGGTCATGACTGAAATGTTTATCATTTTTTGGGGACACAAGGAACTTAAGTACAAAAGTCTGTAAACTCACTTAATTCTAGAACCTCTGGGCAAATTGAAAGGGAAAGTAATGTTAAGCTCTGCAGAGGTTTAGTAAACCATTTTTCTTAACCAGGGTTTTAAAAACCTCCAAATGGCACATCTCCAAAATTAACCATATAGAACCATACTTGCCCATCACAGCTCTGTAGGTATCATGCACATTCTTCTTTAGCCTTAGGAATCACTGTCAAATAATCTCAAATGATAAATTGCACACAGATGATGCCAAACATGATTTTAAGTGAAGTTTGCCGAAAAATGACTGAAATGAGGCAAGCTTTGACAATCTGGCACTATTTTGACCACTTGTGAGATTTGGGCAGTATTTCACTGATTGTGAACTCCTTCAAACATGAGGTCTTCCCAATTTCCACAGCCCCTGATTTGACAACCACTGCACTATGTAAAATGAAATGAAATTATGGGGAACAATGGCTATTTGTGCAACTGTTGTCTGGCCTTCAAAGTTGCCATTCAAGCTGTTATTGTCCTTATCAGGATTTTATCCTCTACTGCAGAGATCTCCAAACTTGGCAACTTTAAGACTTGTGGACTTCAACTCCCAGAATTCTCCAGCCAGTGCTGGCTGGGGAATTCTGGGAATTGAAGTCTTCAAATCTTAAAGTTGCCAAGTTTGGGGACCCCTGCTCTACTGGATGCCAGATCTGAAGAGGAGAGAAAGCCAGAACCAATCTTAGCCAAGCAGCAGTTTCCTTCCAGTATGGAAAGTCTGCCTCGAGAAGAGTTTCTGGGGACAGAGAGAGAGAAGCATTTCCAACAAGATTTTTTAAAAACCCTTCCAGAAATAAACAGAAGCATTCAGAACATGTGCATGAGAGAAAATATGAGAGGGGTGGGGCTCAGGATGACATACTGCCCTGCAACAAAGCTATGAGGTAACAGGACAGTTATGTGACCAGTGCAATTAGGTAAGAAGTATTTGCCAGCCAGCAAAGATGCCTGATCTGGCCTCTAAGAAGGCAGTCAAGGAGGAGGAGGGAGAGTAAATCAGATGATTCAAATTTCCTTTGAGAATTTGTGTGTGTGTGTGGAAAAATTCCTCTTTCATTCCAGTTGGCTCAGTAGGTGAAAAACTCTTATCAAACCAATCTTCTCTGGTTGCCCAGATAATTACCTGCTGTCTTTCTATTAACAGTTCATTTTATAACATATTGCGATCCTAACCAGTAAGAAGAAACCGGCCTTGCATCCCAGCTCCAAGAGGCTCATATGCAACTTACCACAGAAGGCCAAATCCTTCCCTTTCCTGCCCTTTCTCTTCCCTTGAAAGTTCCTTTTTTCCTAAATTTACTGGAGACGGCATCAGAGTCTCGATCTGGTCAGTGGTGGGATTCAAATTTTTTTACTACGTGGTTTGGTGGGCATGGCAGGGGAAGGATACTACAAAATCTGCATTCCCTCCCCACTCCTGGGGGAAGGTTACTGTGAAATATCCATTCCCTCCCCACCCCACTAACCTGCTTTCCAGCTCCATTCTCCTGTGCAGGGCAACAAAAGAAGACCCAGCCGATCAGCTGGGACTCAGGAGGCAGAGAATAGATGGGGGCAAGGCCAATCAGAGGTGGCATTTGCTGGTTCTCTGAACTACTCAAAATTTCCGCTACCGGTTCTCCAGAACTGGTCAGAACTTGCTAAATACCACCTCTGAAGCAGATCTAAGGGATGTCTGGTGGAAGGAAAAGCTACCTTACCAACTATATATTTCATCTTGTAACAACATTACTGGATACAAACAGAAGAAAATATACCTGTTAATGGCAAAGAATCTCTTGCCTTCATTATTGCTGGCAGAGAAGGTAACTGCACCTGGGATTGTCCTGCCTCGTTTATATACTAATAAAACTCAAATGGACATACCAATATTAAAACTGGTGCCTACTCAATTGTGTGTACCTTCAACTGGGTGAAACGGTGCATCATAGGGCAACAATTTTTGAATCAACATGCCTCAAATAAGCTAACTTACATAATGTGTTCAAAATCTGGGGCCCATGACTCCCACGGGATTGAAATGTGGCAGTTGTGACCACTTCAGTGTTGCTGTACCACCACCCTGCCACAATCAATCACAGTCATGTGGATCGTCATTCCCAAAGCTCCCTGTCAGTTTCCTACAAGGAAAGTCAATGGGGAAAGTGGCAGAAAGTCGCTCCCACTGATTTTTTTGCCCTCCTGTGGTCATTCTATGTCTCTATTTAGATAAGGAAGTGTCTCTGAAATAATGATCCAAGGATCACAGGTTGTTAGTAACCGTTGATTGTGGAAGGTAGGCAATGTGACTACATCCAATTTTGGACGTACCTTCCAGTGACAGCAGCTAGCATGGTCAGAGTGCAAGGATTATGGGATTTAGAATCCAAAACCTCTAGTGAAAATCTAGTTGCCCACCTATGGTCTAATAAATACATAAACTAGTTGCATTCCTGAGCTTCCACATTTCTTTATCCTCTAGTACAGGGGTCTTCACCTTGGCAACTTGAAGGACTTGTGGACTTCAACTCCCAGAATTCTGGGAGTTGAAGTCCACAGATCTTCAAGTTGCCAAGGTCGGAGACCCCTGCTCTAGTAGAGCAGAAGAGCAATGAGGAAACCTGGAAGCATGATGATGTCATAGCACACTTTTTATTTAGGATCTTAAACATTGTTTGTACAACCATCTCTACTCTTGCAAATTATGACTGGCAAGCAAGACCCTCCTCTCATTTTGGGATGAAGCTACTTTCTCAAGCTTTAGGGCTTAGTACAGGAATAGCCTTGGAGCTGGAAGTTATTAATTTCTCCCCCAATTCCTTTCTAATGAAAAGCTCCAATGGCTGAAATCATCAAGTCAGGTATTGTCTCCCACAGCAGCCATCTGGATGCCCCAGGGAATAAAACAATAGTACCTTCAGCACAAATTTAGGAGAAAGCCACTTGTGTTAGATTGTGTGCTAGGCTGCTTGGATGCAGCTCTTATGCACCCCAGATAAATTAGCAAGTGACTGTTTCCAAATCAGTCATGTTAAACACAGGCAATTTATCATTAGAAGTATGTATCAACTCCGATGAGACAAAGAGTCTATTAATCCAGAAAATATGTTTCCACAATTAGCCAGCCAGATGTTCCCAGAATACCTTTAAGATCTTAAAGCAACAAATCTTCTAAGCTGCTGCCCCAAAATGTCATTCAAAATTGTACTACCACTAGCCATAGATGATTGAGTTATAAAAACTAATGCCCTGCATAATCTCAACAAATAAGATAGTACAAACCATACCAGAATTTCACATGTAATATTTGAAGTACTTTCCCCTCCTTCTTTCTGGATCTACCATCAATTAATTTTACTGACTTATCTTAAATTATCATATCAATCAAGCAAGTGAGAATCATATTTGTATTCATTGTTGTCTTTCAACAAAATGCTCCATAAGCCTCTTAGCGATCTGTGTGCAACATGTCACATACACAAAAGGGGGAATATGTTTCGTTCGGTGATACAATCAGAGGTGGTATTCAGCAGGATCTGACCAGTTCTGGAGAACCAGTTGTGGAAATTTTGAGTAGTTTGGAGAACCAGTAAATACCACCTCTGACTGGCCCTGCCGCCATCTATTCTCTGCCTCCCAAGTCCCAGATGATTGGCTGGGTCTTCTTTTGTTGCCCTGCACAGGAGAATGGAGCTGGAAAGCAGGTTAATGGGATGGGGAGGCAATGGGGATTTTACAGTAACCTTCACCCGGGAGTGGGGTGGAAATGATTTTACAGTATCCTTTCCCTGCCATGCCCACCAAGCTACACCCACAGAACCGGTAGTAAAAAAATTTGAAGCCCACCACTGGATACAATACTGTATTATACAGACAGGTTGGTTTGACCATCCCCTCCAGATGCTGCTTTGTAAACCCACAAAGAGACCCATTTTGAGTCAGGATTAAACCACTTTTCTTTATTTATACTTAATGGTCAAATTATGGTTGAGCCGCGTATATATTTTTCTCCTTCAATAATGGCTTCCATTTTGCCATCGTTGCCATAGAAGGACCTGCAATGCTACTTCAAATCTTCCATGAAAGCACTTTTGAGTTAATTTTATTGTTGAAATGGTAGAAAGTGCTAATTTTTGTTTCCCTTCTTTTCTACACTTTCATCCTGAAGCCTCTTTGGCTGCCCACATTTCCCAATCTGAAAAAGCTTAGTGGGAGGAGCTTCCTCTTGGTGCCTTCTCCTAGAGAACTAGATTGAAGTTTGGAAAGCCAAAGAAGCTGAAGATTGCTGGAGAGATGATTGTAGGCAATAGGACATCTATGCAGTAGGGATGCCTACCCCACCAATGAGAATGGGTTTTTTGGGGGGGGGGCGGGGATTTTCTTCCCTTTTGAAAGAAATTTCCAAAACAAATTGTTATGAAATGGAATAAGCAAGATAGAAAAATTCAGGGGGAAAATTGATGTTGCACTAGTTTAAATTGCACTGCATAAGCAGCAAACATAAATCAGCCTTTCTTGTGTTAGCAACATCCAACTCTGTTGCACCACAATTCTCATGGTTCCCAGCTGACATGGCCACACTGTATGCAGACTACAGTTGTTGTACTCCAACATATGTGGAAAATAGAAAATTTAGAATTGCTTGTGAGGTCTGTGGAACAGCTTTAAATGTTCATCTCCTTCCTAATCACATCCCTTGCCCTACCAGACTGTTTATTCATTTAAAGTCCTCCTGATCACTACTTTGGCTCTCAGAATGGCACCATCAGGCTCCTGTTGTCTTTTCTTTTGTTTAGACTGCACTGCCAGGAGCACTGGATGTCAGAACTCATTTTAACTGTTTGCTCCCCTGATCCCAACTGAAGCCAAACCTACCAGTTGTTCTGGGCATGGAGGCATTGCTGTCAACTCCAATGGGATTTAACATTTCATGTTCCAGTTAGCGACATTTGAGATACAGAACAGAACAGATTAAAAAGCTTCCTGCCTTAAGGCTTCTGCAGGGATGACCTCTCAAATGAAATGGGTAAAGAGTTATCTGAAATATTGGGAAATCCACCCACAATGGAACCTATTTTGTTCTTGCCATCCCTCCACCCTAAAGTAAACTTCCATTCTTCTTGGAGTAGCGACTTGCTTCTTAAGGCTATGGAAGTCTACACAATCTTATTCATCTAACATGCTCCAAATGTGTTGGATGATATCCTCCCTCAATTCCAGCAGCACAATCCACTGATGAAGAGACATGCACCATAACAGGCAGGGCAGAAAACACAGGGCACTTGTTTTTTAAAGTAAATAAAATAGATATAGTAAGTCTACTGGACATTTACACGTTGAAGAGAGATCTTAAAGCTGCAATGGACTGCAGGTTGACTAAGCAAGTGGCTAAAAAGGTAAGGTTTCCAAGTCACAGAAAACAATGGTTCCAATATGTTCTACTCGTTTAGCTCCCACTTCAAATATCCAGATCTGATCTCCCATTTTAATAAGGATCTCAAGAAACTGAAACCAGTGCAAAGAAGGCTAATGCAGATGATCAAAGGTTTGGAACTCAAATCCGATAATGAGATACTGAGCACCGTGGCAGAAGATGGAAGCAGGATAACTATCTGCCCAGAAAAGATGGAGCTACATTATATTAACAGAAAGCATTTCAACAAGAATTATTAAGAGAACAGTCCTAGCATTTTGTCTTCTAGTAAGGTTATTTACCATGCTAACCATAACATGCACTCAATATTCCAGTGTTGACTGGCTTAAAAATCTGGAGAACTCTATTACAGCATATCCCATGGTTGGGATTTCTCCAACTTCAGTCTGATTATGTTATATTGTATATTAGAGGCAATCCATTGAAAAAAGTCACTTATATTACAGTGGGAACATTTCGATATAGATATGATGAAATTCAGCTGAAATAGCTGTACTTGGAAATCTACCCCAATTCCATAACTACTACCATAAGGCATCCCTAAAAGAACCCAGTATCAAAGCTTTAAAATAACCTATATTCAATTTTTAAGGCCCATTTTAATTCCTGCCTGACTCAAACTATATTGCCTATTGCTTCACATTTTTCACTGTGAATACTGGTCATCACACAAAAATGCATAAAGTAAGTTTGGTGTTTCAGGGCTACACAAATATGCTGAATTTATTAGATAGGGGAGGAGAAGAAAACATGGCAAAATGCCCTGCTAAAAACTACCTTTTCCCAGGAAGTAAAAACATCCTTAATAGTATCCAAAACAAAGTTTAATAATAAACCAAACAAAACTTTCTTCATCTTCAAAATCTGCCCAGTTTCCAGCACATGTAAAAAATAAAATGGAATTGTGATCATTTGAAATTGACATATTTTGTACATCTGGTCTGAATTATTCTTTCATAACACTGCCTTGCATATAATAAGATAATTGCTTACAGATTTAGATTTTTTTTCTTCTTCTATAGAACTTTTTCTTAAAAAGTAAGGTTTAAAAGGAATGGAGATGGAAGATAAGGTATGCCAGAGAATCTGGATCTTCCACTGTTTAAGCCCCACCAAGCCCTCTTTTCAAGGGCCTGGAGTTTCATCAATATGGAAACAAAAATGACATTCATGGTTTCAGGCTGACTATCATTATATAATGCTCTGATGAAGATATAGGTCCAATTCTTATTATTTGAAAAGTCTGAAGGCCAGAAGAGGAGAAGAGATTACAGACATAAGCCATATGTGCTTCTTAGTTCAACACACACCTACAGAAAAATACATGTCATAATTTTGATGCAATTAAAATGAGCTGCTACAAAATAATATATTTTGCCAACATGAGCGCAGCCTTGCTGGCTCTAAAATATGAGATTCCTTTTCAGTGGTAACTTTTTTTTCTATCTGTATCTGTATACAGGAATTCCAAACTTGTACGTTCCTAGCATGAATTACATTTACTGTAGAGTTTTCTCCAACTTGGTGGTGTTTCTGTACAAAAAGGAAAGATTTCCCATGAAAAGGAGTTATTCTGTCAGCAGAGCCTGCCAGCCAAATGTTCAAAAGCTAAAAGTTTTTATGTGCCATGTAACCTAGAAAAGGTGAGATAATTATTCTGTAGCAGTATTGTAAGAGGAGATAAGTGCATTTGTTATAGAAGTAGCTTTGAAATTGGTTGTTCTATTCATTAAGAACTTTTTAAAACCATGATTGATCAATCCAATAAAAACTGCAATCCTCACACTGCTGTCTCTGGCTTAGTATCATATGAGCTACAGCAAAATTTTCCAAGCTAATGCCCTTCCAAGTATGCTGGATTTAAATTCCCATAGTTCCCAGTCAGCATGCAGCTGGACAATACCAAGTTACATAAGAATGTATTGCTGGAAGACATCACAGCCTATAAGGCAGGGACCTCAGGGACAACCAAACTCGTAATTTTAAATCCCGCAGACCACTAATATGAATTTTGACTGACAGTGGCTTGCTGATGTTGGTGGGAAAGTCATCTCATATTCCAGAGCTACAGTAGTCACAGGACTGGCCCTTTGGTCATCCCACAGCAGCTGCTTCTCCACCCGGGTGCACCAGCCTGCCATGGACTGGAGGAGCTGTTCTGGGATGACCAAAGGGCCAGTCCTATGACTACTGCAGCTCTGGAATATGGGACCAACTTTCCCACCAATGTTAGCAAGCCACCCCAGCGTGGATTTCCCTCCCCCGCCGTTGGTCTTACTTTCCAGTTCCAGCTCGTGTGGCTCTACTCAAGGTAAGGTTTGCACTTGGCCAAGGTGGGGGCCAGCGGGTGGGTGGGCTATGTGGGCAGCGCAGCCTTGTGTTTCCCACACAGCCTGGATTAATTGCTTTGGGGGGGACATTTCTCTGTGGACCACCAAAATTTTCTCGCAGACCACCAGTGGTCCCCAGCCCACCAATTGGCGATCACTGCTATAAGACAGACTCATTCTGAGGGCTTTGTTACTCCAGTCCTTAGGTACTACTCCTAACACTGCATCTTTTGACTTTTTCAGCTTAATGCATAAGCCGCATTATTTTCCAACCTTACAATATACAATCTGGTTTCTTTTTTTCCTTTCACTCTTTGTCTATCAAAAACCTGGATCTCATCTAACAGTGGAGACAAATTCTTTTCAAAAATGGGGGAATTGGACAGTACATATTTACTTTTCCTAGTTATCCAAGTGTCACATGAAATCTACAAGATGCTTACTAGAGTTCAATCTGTTCTTCCTTCCTCAAGCAATTCTTCTTTTGCTCCATCTTGAAACTCTGACCATGACAGCCTCAGGGCTTCAATATTAAGTCCCACTCCCTTTTCTTTCCCTTCCACCATCTATGTTTTTGAAGCATCATGTCTGAAAAAAGATCTGGATATTTCAAAATCTTACAACAATTTGAATATATTCAGTATTTTAAGATATTGCCTGATAACAGATTTTTGGATTCTGTCTTATCAATCTGAATAGCTTAATTATTCTATTTCTAATCATGTCATGACTAGGATAAGATACTGAAGAAATAGTTTGGGCTAAAGATTAAGATCCTAGAGTAGGATTGAGGAATCCTAAATTCTAGTCCTGCCTTAGGCAGAAAACCGGTTGGGTGATTTTGGTCCAGTCTTTCTAAAGTCCTGGGCAATGGCAAATCATTTCTGAAAATGCTGCCAAGAAAACTGCATGGACTTGTTCAGCTTACACACAAATACAGAGGATGAGATACTGTTTAGACTATCCCAATAATGCATCCATGTTTTAGTAGGTCAATGACATCATTATGACATCAGGAACCACAAAAGTATTCTCTATACTCATCTAGCTTAGCCACAAGCACATCTTACAAGAGAAGAAACAGATGTTTCATCAATATAAGGCATTTGCAAATAGTAGTTTAGATTCTTCATTCAGCTCTGAATATTTGCTATTTTTCAGTTATAAAAAAAGAAAGCAGAAGAAAGATATATGCAGACACATAAACCCAGCATAGCTATTACTTCAAAAACTAAAGTAGTTGGAGAAACAGGTGGGATCTTTGAACAACTCCCATGCACCCAAATGGACTGAACATGGTATACAGTACCTGACACTAAACAGAGGCCTTTTGGGTTCTTGCGATATAGCACAATATTACTGATAAACTGCAGAGATGGATGAAAGCAAACCATTTCAAGATCAAAATGCTCCACTTTTGAGTTTGGTCCAACAATTCCAGGGGTGTCAAAACACCTCTTTTATAGGTGTCATCTGACAATAGTCAAAATACCTGCTTCCAATTCAAAACAGCTGGAAGTCTAAGTTTGAAATGTTTCTGGAATCAGAAAAAAACTTTTTGAACTCAAAACAGCAGTGCAATCTGCAAAATACCTAGTACACCTCTAACAGGATTTACTCACAATGTGTTTATTTCTCTACAGTCTTTCTGGTTTTAAGTTACCTCTTTGCTACCTGGTTTCACGTTTCTTTCTTACCACCTTTTCAGGTTGCTCGTTGTTTTCCCAAAAAACATGCCATGAGCACAAAGAGCTGCTTATGCAGCAAAAAGCAATGCAGACATGAGCAAAAAACAAATATTAATATATTGCTGGTCCCAGAAGGAAGCAGCAAGAAAGCCATACAGCGGACATTTTGATACTACAGAAGCTCTCAACAATCGAGAAAGTCTGTGTGAAAACTTTGAGGTACATTGAACAACAGTGTGATGCAGAATGCTTAACAGTGGCACTTATGAAAACAAATGTAAGGCATGCTTCTCCATTTTGTGTAGTAATAAGATTAATCTCACAAAGCAGTTGTAGACTGGAAGAGACTTTATAATCCACTCCCCTCCCCAGCCATGATCTGACTTTTAGCAGAGCAATCTGAATGGTTAACTAAGCATGCTGGGTAAAATCGTGGCTTATTCAGTAAATGACTAAATCATGTCTTGCCAATCTATAGGTCCATTATGCATCTGAAATAGGAAGATGTAGGATGCCACTTTTCTAGACCGTCCCAAGGATCTTCTGTGGTTATGCAACTTGAAATCTTTGGGACAAAAGGCCAGAGATAGATTTTACACTTTTGATAGGCAAATCCACCTTGTTTGCTTTTCTAAAGATATCTGGATCCACAAGACACCCTACAATGCAGAGATAGCGATAGCACAGGACATTACTACTTTTAGATGCCAAGAGAGGAACACATTGTGATGGTGTAGTCATTTTCATTAAATAAATAAGGAGGACAAGAATGGCCGGAAATCATGGGGAGGTTAGGATCATATTCCATTTTTTTTCTTTAGAATAGTGCATAGACCCCTCCACAGCAGAGATATTGTCAGGGTTCAGCTACTGCGAGGTTGATTGGTTAGGTTGCAAGTCTTCATTGTTTCTGACTCTCCCCATAATAATTTGCATGTCAATTTTAAGATATCTCAGTGGTCAGGACAAAGGACAGCCCTTGAACCAATGAATTCCTAGAGAGCAGAAGAATGCAAGAACAACGTTGCTGGGGGAGATCAAGGACTAACTCAGCAACAGCTATCCATCAGACGCTTCTCAAAAACTGGGCATGTTATCACACAGAATCTGGGGCTCAATATCAGTCAAATATCCTCCCTTGACAAGTTTGTCTATATACACTAACACAGTCATAAAGAAAAGGCATGGCAGTGAAATGTAACGAAGACATGCTGACAATTCTATTAAAGCTGTAGTACAGGTAACCCACAACTAAGCCCAAAATTTAATGTGATTCACGTGACCAACGGGGATGTTACAACAGTCATAAGTGTGAAAAATGGTCATGTCACTTTTTTCAGTGCCGTTGCAACTTCAAACCGTCACTAAATGAGCTGCTGTAAATCAAGGACTACCTGCGTAGATAAAGCAAGCATAGTCACCACTGACATATGAGAGTTGGTGTTAATGTAATTGCGAAAACACTAGCAATTAAAACCTAGGAGATAGGACATTGCTGATTAAGTTCACACATTGCACTAGGTGACAGCAAGATTTACTTGTTTTTGGCTTAGGATGTTGCATGAACTTTATTATCTTCTTCAACACATCATGGCTCAGCTTGAGGGATGAACCCCACCTGATGTCTGCATAACACCCTAATGAACAGACCTGAGCTTCTTAATCAAAGGCTAATCTACTATTTTCCAGGTGTAGAATGTCTTTGTTCATCATTATCACATCTTTTGATGCCAAACTGAAACAGCCATTTCTTCAACAGATGAAAAGAGTATGCTGGGAAGCCAAAGTGAAGTGGAACTCAAATGCAGTTTTTCTACAGCTTTTATTCCAAGAGTAGCAATGATCTGGGCCCCAATTACTGTTTCTAAATACTATAAGATCTCCTACAGTCTTAATACTGTATTTAAAAAATCTGCTTGGTAATTGTGACAACATTCTTGCAAAGTAGGATCAGACAAAGAACTAAAGTAGATGACGCTTTGCTCATATCCAATCAGATGATCTATAGCAGACATAAAATTAGAACAATTTCCATTAAGACTAATGCTGAGCTCAACACCCTCCCATTTTTTCACCTACCTCCACTTTTACAAGTAAAGGCAAATAGCCCAACCTCCCTCAATATGATGAGCACAAGGTAAGTTGGCCTACAATTCCCATGAACCCCTATCAGCATGGCTAATGTAGTGCAACAGCTGCTTTGAGGCTATCAAACTGCAAACTTTAACTGTAATCTAGTTTGCTAAATAAGGGTGTTTGTACTTTTATCTATAACTCTTCAGAACTTGGCTATAGTCTCATAGTTCAACAATCAACAAGTTGAATTTGAATTTAAACACAGAATGAAGCCCAGAAATACCAATAGAATTACTGGTGTTCAGGGTTGAGCCATGGAGTCCTTGGTGGTCTTGAAGCTTAGTTATTAGCTTACAGGTGTTTCACTAGCATTGAAGGTATTCCCTAGTCAGAGGTGTATCTGCAAGCAAACAACCAAGCTCAGAGAGCACCCAGGACTCCACAGAAATGTAGAGAGGATCTGTATTTGAGTGTGTCCTTTGCAGGGCTCATATGTGGCCTAGTAGCAGATTGAACCACAGCACAGCAGAGCTGCAACAGGATTTTCCCTCTGAGATAGGGACAACTATTACAACTAGAAGTAAACGTAAACATCCCTCCAGGAGTCTATTATAAGACAGGTCCCTACTAATCCCTCAGGGCAACACCACCCATTTCTTATCTCCAGACTACGGAGTTACCCAAAACAAAACTAAGATATTAAGCATGGTTGGGAGAGAAAAGTACTTGGGGGTGGAAGGGAGAAGGAGGTGCCTGGATGCCATTCTAGATCATGCAAACAGAAAGCTGCCTATTTTGATTGTCTACACAGTCACACAGTTATACATACTCAAGTCCCATCGCTCTGAAAGGAAAACACTGACTTCAAGGCACTGTTGGAGCTCACCCTCTCTTTCAAAGAAACTGAATGAAGCAGTTGAATTCCAGCATTAAAGGGGAGGCCATTTTGGGTCACATCAAGCTAAATTACGATGGGTTTTTTGGGGGGTGGGGTAGGCAGCTCTGGCCATTTGTGGAAAAGTCCAGCTAAGTTCAGCTTAGCTCACCTTGTGCTGCAACTTTTGTGAGACAAGTCCTAAAGGTTTAATAAGTGTAATAATGTAATAAGATTGGGACTGGGTTAGGGACTTCTGTCCTCACGGTGAGTTGTGTTGGGGGGGGGGCGTGCACGAAGGGAGGCTCAGCCAATTTCATTGTACACATGTTGTACTCTGACAATAAAGGTAATAATTCGTTTAAAGTAAGTTATCTCTTTGCTTGCGACGTTCCGAAAGCCTCTATTTCTGCCCCACAATTTTCCCGGCGGGTGGGGGTGGGGGGTAATTGTTCAAGCAGACCCATGAAAGACTCGAGTCCCGGCACACCGGTTTGAATCATTCAAGCTTCCAATCAAGGAAACCTTCGTTCTTGCAGCTGGAGCAAAGCGTCCTGCCCACAGCTGCTGACCCCCACCCCCCCTTCCCCCTTCCCACACAATCAGATTCAGACAACCCTGTGTCTCAAGACCCCGAGCGCTTTCTGCAATTCCCCCTCTCACCCACCCCCAATTCTCCGTCCAATGGTCCTGCTGACTGGAGATGCTAGAAGTTACCGTCCGCGCATCTGGAAGGCACCAAGCTGGAGCCCGCCAAGAGGAATCGGCTGGCCTCCCGTTTTCTTTCTGGGAAAGCCCACTCCCACGAGAATCGACGCCTGGTTTCGGCAGCCTACCCCCCTCCCACCTTTTCCGGCCGTTGTCGAAAGCCGTCAAAGTTTCGCTCGCCTCTAGGAGAGTGACCCTAAATCTTGGCTACACCGTGCCCCTATTTGGAGCCCCTTCCCAGAAAGGAAGGCTTCCCGACGCCGCTGCCCCCCACCCCCGACACGCAACCCACAAGGCACCCCCTGCGCGCGCTTCGCTTCCAAAGAAAGCCGACTTTGGCCAGGAAAGTGCGGCGGGGGCACCCCATCCCGCTCGCTCTGCTCCTTCTTCCTTCCTTCCTCCCTCTGTCTCTTTCTCTCTCTCTCTCTCCGGGCCGGGCTCAGCATTCCTGTTCAAAAAAAGCAGCGGCTGAAAGGCGCAGGGATTCCCCAAGCAGCCCACCGGGCGAGCCGAGTTCTTACCTCCGCCGGAAAGGAGAACGGCTTCCTACGGCGGTACTGCCGCGCCTCCTCCCCGTACTCTCTGTGGAGGGAGCCCCGGTCCTGCTTTGCTGCGGCGGCTTTTTTTTTTTTTTTGGCTTCCTCGCTGGTGCTACTCTCGCAATTACAACCGCTCCTCCCTTCGCCCTGTTCTGGAGCCGACTGGAGCCTCAACCACAACACATGGAAAGAGCCAAGCTGGGGACCGTACCAAGAGCCGCCGGTGGGGGTGGCCGGTGCGTGGCGCTCCGCAGCGTGCTGCCTGCTGCAGCGAAACGGGCCGCGCGCTGCCCTTCGGGGTATCAGAACCGTATCTGAGACCCAGAACCTCCTAACCTAGCACTTGGCTAGGGGGAGAAGGGCGATCCTGGTGGGTCTTTTTCTGTGGCTCCCCCTCCTCTTCCTCCCTTAGTACAAACCCTTCCCCAAGCATAACATTCTCTTCTAGGAGAATGAGCGTCACCCACAGCTATGCAGCAGCTGGGCAGAATTGGCGAGCCTAAGAAGAAAAGATGCCCGATTCCGAGATGGTCGCCTTCAGTCCAAGACTTAAAAACCTTCCCAACCCAACTCTATGATTCCGGGGTGGTTATGGAATCATGAGTGAACGATATTCTGCAAGTGCTCAGAGGAACTCTTGTTACTGGTGCTCCAAGGCCCTTTAAGGGATCGTGGTGGTAGTTCGATTGTCAAGGAATGTGGTTTTGAGTGTTACATCTAGTTGGTAGACCTGCGTGTGAATATAATAGTAGCTATGCATACAATAGTTGCTATGAACAATCCGTTTTAAATGATGTGTTTGTAAATAGGTGCGGTAAGATGAAGAAGAAGCGGGCCAATGAAATTGGGTGGTATCTAGAGTGGTACCACTGAGTGAAAAGTTACTTCGAATTGTTTCACACACCAGGTGTGTGCAATTTGCTTCTTACATGGTTGAGCCTTACCTCACTTTGCAAACACACCAATGTTGGTTTGCATAAGAAATCATTAGGCAACGAGTCCTCTGCAGAGCCTGCTATACATCAAAGAAGGGAAGCAGCAGAGGAAACTTTGGAGAAAGTGTTATTTAGCAAATGAAGTGGCCAGAGTTGTATAATTTATTCTATGTTTTTCAAATACAGTATTTGTATTTTATTTATTTCCCCACTTTATTATTTTTTTTACAAATAACTCAAGATAGTCAACATATCTTCAGGTTTCCTGGACTCAGAGACCTCTAGCATCTCTTTTAACTCTCTTAATTCTGTTATATCCAACACAGCTTCCTCTTCCTATTTTCCCCACAACAACCCTGTGATCTGAGTTGAGCTGAGAGTGATATCCCAAGGTCACTCAGCTGGCTTTCATGGCTAAGAAGAGACTTGAAATCACAGCCTCTTGCTTTCTAGCCTGGTGCCTTAATCACTAGACTAGACCAAATTATATAATCTTTTCAGACCAAAGATCAGCCTTATAAGGAAGGTTTTCACGCCTAGTAGGAATCTGAATTCATTTGGCTGGAACTGGCCTCATCACATCTGAATTCTGGAATAGCCTTTGTAGGGAAAACCCCTTGGACTGACAAAGTTGTATAAAGCCTCTTTATGTTTGGCCTCCTCACTTGTTGCATTTTATTTTTAATGTCTTATCAGAGCAGTACTTGCCCTGCTGTTTAGGCTGTTATTAAATTATATTTCAATGCATTTCTTATAATATTGTTTTGTGAGAATGCCTTTTTAATAGCCAGAGGAAACCTTGAAACCTTTTAACCAAAATATTTAATTTTCGCTAAAATATTGATAATCTGGAATTATCCCCCTATTGCAGAGAAAGTGCTGAGACGAACGCTCCAACCTTATATAAGTCTACTACTCTGAAGTAAATCTTATGTAGTTGAGTGATGCTTGCTTTCAGGGAAGAAGATGAAGCGCTGGAATTTTATGTTATAGTCTGTAAACATAAGTCTGAGAATAAGTCTTGCTCACACAGGGAGGACTTGAATTGGCAAAAGCTGAGTGGTGAGGTTACAAAACAAATTACTGCAAAGGGACGGATATTCACCAAACTCAGCAGTATGCGTTTCTCTGTACTGACTCAAAATGCTGCATTTGCAAAGCAAGTTAGGTTGTCAACCATGATTGACCAACTATTATGGCTAAGCCAAAGACAAACAAACCATATAATGTTTTAGAGTGCTACATGAATCGGATCATTACACTATAATAGTTTTGTTCTGATTTAATGTGTTTTGTGAATCAATCTATTTCAGTTTCTAAGGCAGAGCTTATGGAATAGGACTATTCTTTATTGGCCAAGTGTGATTGGACACACAAGGAATTTTTCTTCGATACATAAGCTCACAGTGTACATACAAACAACAAGGTGATAAGTCATAGATCATAAATTAGCACAGTGGTCTTACTCTGGGCAACTTTGAGATAGGTAGACTTCAACTCCCAGAATTCTCCAGTCAGTATGTTGTGGGGAATTCTAGGAACTGAAGTTCAGACATCTTAAAGTTGTTGAGGCTGAAGTGAAGAACCCTGGTTTGGCAAGTGTGAAGACAGCTGCAGTAAACTGTAAAAGCTGAATAAGTCAGTAATTCTACTGTATATGGAAAAAGGCAAAAATGATATACACTGCTCAAAAAAATAAAGGGAACACTTAAACAACACAATGTAACTCCAAGTCAGTCACACTTCTGTGAAATCAAACTGTCCACTTAGGTAGCAACACTGATTAACAATCAATTCCACATGCTGTTCTGCAAATGGAAGAGACAACAGATGGAAATTATAGGCAATTAGCAAGACATCCCCAATAAAGCTGCAGGTGGTGACCACAGACCACTTCTCAGTTCCTATGCTTTCTGGATGATGGTTTGGTCACTTTTGAATGCTGGTGGTGCGTTCACTCTAGTGGTAGCATGAGACGGAGTCTATAACCCACACAAGTGGCTCAGGTAGTGCAGCTCATCCAGGATGGCACATCAATGCGAGCTGTGGCAAGAAGGTTTGCTGTGTCTGTCAGTGTAGTGTCCAGAGCATGGAGGCGCTACAAGGAGACAGGGCAGTACATCAGGAGACGTGGAGGAGGCCGTAGGAGGGCAACAACCCAGCAGCAGGACTGCTACCTCTGCCTTTGTTCAAGGAGGAACAGGAGGAACACTGCCAGAGCCCTGCACAATGACCTCCAGCAGGCCACAAATGTGCATGCGTCTGCTCAAACGGTCAGAAACAGACTCCATGATGGTGGTATGAGGGCCTGATGTACACAGGTGGGGCTTGTGCTTACAGCCCAATACCGTGCAGGACGTTTGGCATTTGCCAGAGAACACCAAGATTGACATATTTGCCACTGGCGCCCTGTGCTGTTCACAGATGAAAGCAGGTTCACACTGAGCACATGTGACAGATGTGACAGGGTCTGGAGACGCCATGGAGAATGTTCTGCTGCCTGCAACATCCTCCAGCATGACCGGTTTGGCAGTGGGTCAGTAATGGTGTGGGGTGGCATTTCTTTGGAGGGCTGCACAGCCCTCCATGTGCTTGCCAGAGGTAGCCTGACTGCCATTAGGTACTGAGATGAGATCCTCAGACCCCTTGTGAGACCATATGCTGGTGTGGTTGGCCCTGGGTTCCTCCTAATGCATGACAATGCTAGACCTCATGTGGCTGGAGTGTGTCAGCAGTTCCTGCAAGACGAAGGCATTGATGCTAGGGACTGGCCTGCCTGTTCCCCAGACCTGAATCCAATTGAGCACATCTGGGACATCATGTCTTGCTCCATCCACTAATGCCACATTGCATCACAGACTGTCCAGAGTTGGGGGATGCTTTAGTCCAGGTGTGGGAGGAGATCCCGCAGGAGACCATCTGCCACCTCATCAGGAGCATGCCCAGGCGTTGTGGGGAGGTCATACAGGCACGTGGAGGCAACACACACTACTGAGCCTCATTTTGACTTGTGTTAAGGACATTACATCACAGTTGGATCAACCTGTAGTGTTTTCTTCCACTTTAGTTTTGAGTGTACCTCCAAATCCAGACCTCCATGGGTTGATGCATTTGATTTCCATTGTTAAGTTTTGTGTGATTTTGTTGTCAGCACATTCAACTACTGTACATTGTGTTGTTTAAGTGTTCCCTTTATTTGTTTCAGCAGCTTACATTGTGTTGTTTAAGTGTTCCCTTTATTTTTTTGAGCAGCTTATTTATAGGAAGCTAAATTTATGTGAAACAGAGACAGAACTGTAAGAAGGGAAATCTTAGGCTGTAACCCAGCAAGGTCCATTAAGTATATTGTAACTTTTAGGTATTCTTTTCAGGATTCATTTCTTCTTTTCCTCGAAACAAACTGCTGTCCCCCCATTGTAACAACTTGTGTGTAAGAAGGGATTGTTTTTTTTATATAGAAAGAGACATGCTACATGCCCAGGTCTGTCCACATGACTCCCAGGCCATCTAGATACATCCAGGCTATTTACCTGACTGCATGGGAACTATAATAATTGGAACTTAAAATCTGTAATTAGTGCATCTGGGGTTAGCAATACATACCCACCAGTAGTATTAACAATAGAGGCAACAAGAAAAGAAGTGATGAGCATGCACTTGATTTAAAAGAAACGACCACTTAATTCAATGCCAGTAACTACCAGATCTTTTCTGGTAGGTGGGTAGGCAGGTAGGTAGGTAGGTAGGTAGATAGATAGATAGACAGACAGACAGACAGACAGACAGACAGACAGACAGACTGTTACAATATACAGGAGCTCGATAAAGAAAATGCAGACTTCGGTAGATAGTATTGATGAGTTTCAAAATTCAGGAAAACATTTGCCTGAAATGACTCTGGGCTTTGTGCTTTGCTACATATGCTCAAGTAGAATGAAAGGTCTTCTATAGAGGCAATCAGTTGTCCTCCGTAATTTTGGCCTATATATTATTTAGATTTTTTTTTTTGCATAATTGCATCCCAGCAACAGAAAAGTAAAAATACAAAATCCTATGCATAGGGAATGAGTGTTAAGTTTGCATGAAGAGTCAGACGTGGAGTGCTTCAGTGAAGAGTTTATTAGTGACTACAGCTCATAACAGACCCGTGCTGGGCTGCTACTTATAGCCAGCAGCCGCAGTTGCCAGCCAATCAGAGTGCAGGATTTTCCTGCACTTTTTAAACCAACCATTTCTGACATTTTACAAGAACAGTTCAAACTAAACCAATGACATTCAAACCTGCATACATAACACCCCTCCCCACTAGGTTCAGTTCATACTCAAACCCCAACCTATCTCATGTATTCTTTTAAATAGGTGGGGCTCTTACGTGTACGTTGAGACCTTCGTGGTTCAGAAGTTTTAATGTTCTCACCCAGTGAGAGAGGAAATGTGTCTGTTGACATTTCCCTACTCGGGCTTCCAGTGAAAGAAGACCCTGTTTGATTGTTAGAATCTGGTCTCTCCTCCCAACCCATCTCCAACCCAATGTCAGCACCCAAGTCAGGTAGTGATGTGCAATCTTCCACTTGTAAGGATGGATTTTGGCATTGTGACAGGTTTTGGGATGGTTCCTGTCGTAATGGCTCGTTACACATGGGGTTGATTCTTGCTTGCTGATTATCCTCATGTTCCTCCCCCTCCCCCCTAGAAAAGACATTAGGTATGGGAACCAGAGAGGAACAATTGCGATGTTCCTGAGGTAACCTGGATCTAAGCTGATCAATGTGCCTGCTCCAGAGGACTCCATCCTCTCTTTGTACTCTGTAAGAACGAGGGCCTGTGATTTGAGTTATTTCAGCAGGAATCCATGAAGGTTCGCCCATAAGGTTCTTAGCATAAACAGAATCACCCACACTGAACGCGTAACTTTGCTAGTGGAATCTAGTGGTGCGTTGGGTGCGTAAGTGGGATGAAGGCAGTCAAGGGGAGACCTAAGTTTCCTACCCATCAACAACTCTGCTGGGGATAAGTTATTAGATGGGTTAGGAGTGATGTGCTGAACACTAAGAAGTTTTTCAACTTTCTCAGTGATGTCTCAGTGATACTCATGGAATTTCTTGACAGCTGCAACAATTGCCAATGCTTCCTTGTCCAATTGGCTGTAATTCCTCTCTGCTTTGGTCAAAGTGAGAGAGTAGTGAGAGAGTAAAATGCAATAGGGGCTTCCCTCCTGCTGGGAAGCCTGTGGCTCAAACCCCCCCCACACTCCAAAAGGGGATGCATCACAAGTAAGTACAACAGGCAAATTCTCAGAGAACTGTATCAGTAAAGCATCAGACGTGATTAGTCTTTTAATATTGTTGAATGCTGATTGTTCCTTCCTGCCCCAGACCCAAACATATTTTTTGTCCAATAATCTGTGTAATGGTTCTGCAATGGTTGCCTTCTGAGGTAGGAACATGTGATAAAAGTTAATAAGTCCAAGGAAGGCTTGCAAATCTGTTTTGCATTTTGCTCTAGGGGCTTCTTTGATTGCTTGAACCTTGGCATCTGTAGGGTGGATGCCATGCTTGTCAATCATATCGCCCAAGAACTCAACCTTGTCAGTTCTAAGAGTGCATTTTTCTTCCTTGACTTTTAACCCCGCTTTCTTGAATCTGGTAAGGACTTCTCTGAGTCTCTCTTGTAATTGAGTGTTATTTTCAGCAGAGATTAACACATCATCAAAGTAAGTCCTTGGAGCATCCTTTCCATAAGGCTTTGGAAGATGCCTGGTGCCACGCTTACTCCAAACTGTAACCTTTTACATTTGAAGGCACCTCTATGAGTCACAATGGTTTGGGCCTCTGCAGTGGCATCATCAACTGTTAGTTGTTGATATGCCTGGGCCAGATCCAATATGGCAAAGACTGTGCCCCTGCCAAGTGAATGTAATAAATGATGCACCACTGAAACTGGATATGCGCTCTGCTGAAGCATGGTTCAATGTCCCCTTATAGTCTCCACAGATTCTTACTGACCCATCAGTCTTGACTGGTGTGACTATGGGTGTCTCCCATCTGGAGTGGTCAGTGGGCTCTAAAACTCCTTGAGCTATTAGTTTATCTAATTGTGCATCAATTTTTTCCTTTAAGGCAAATGGGACCCTTCTGGGCTTTAAACGAATTGGGGCACCTTGGGATCTAGGTTGAAAGTGATAGGGGTCCCCATATACTTGCCCAATCCATTGCTGAAGACCTCTGGAAACTCAGACTTCAAGGTTTCCTCCCATTCAGTGTTGCTCACGTGATTGATGCCAGTCACTGATGCCTAGTGGATTGAACCACTCAAGTCCCAGCAAGCTTGGGCGTCTTTGTCCACGATGGTCAGGGGCAAACGTTTGGTGTGGCCTTTGAACTTCACGTTGAATTCTCTTGCTCCAACTACTGGAATCTTGTTCCCTTGGTAGTCTTTAAGAGTCAGTGCTTGCTTCTGGAAATGCTTCTTCTGAATGTTGGGAAATAGCCTGTGAATAGTGTCCCATGACACCATAGATAAATAGGAGCCTGAGTCCACTTCCATTTGGCAAGGCCTTCCTTCAATTAGTACCTTCACATGTACTTTTCTGCTTCTTAAGAGTGAAGAATGACCAATAGTGACTGTTTGATGAGTTTCATTCTTCCCATTTGCTTCTGTGTTGCCCCATTTTCTCACTGAAGTTGTTAGGCTTGAATTCTTTGTCAGGAAACTTTCTTCTGTGGGATGGAGTTCTGGATGATTTTCAGACTCTTGCTAGATGACCTCTTTTTTCACAACAGAGGCAGATGGCATCAAGAAACTTGCATTCAGTGCGGGGGTGGCTTCCCCCACAACCTCTGCAGTAAAAATCTTGCCTCTTTCTTCCCAGGTCTTTCTTTTTCCTCTCCATTCTGAGTCTATACATTCCTTCCTCCACCTCACTACAGTCTGACTCAGAATCTATTTGCTCGCAGTGAGTTGTTGTGGACTTTTCCACAGCAGAATGGCTTGAGGCCTTGTTAATTTTCTTCATGGCTGCTGCTGAGGACTTGGTGGCTTCTGCTGAGGAGGCCTCTTCTATGGCTTCCTTCAACGTGATCTTAGGTTTTAATAATAATTTACTCTGAAGCACCTTGTCTTTGAGGCCTAGAACAAATCGATCGCGCATGGCCTCTTCCAAGTTGTTAAACTCACATGCACCCCCAATGTCACTTAAACTTGCCACAAAGTCGTTAACGTTTTGGCTTTCCCCTTGATCCCGACGATAAAACTCGTGTCTATTAATGAGGCATGATACTTTTGGGGCGTAATGGGCTCTTAAAAGCTTTTCTAAGTCGGGCCAGTCCATTACCTTCACGTCTGCAGCTCCTGCCAATGCCTTCGCCATTTTGAAAACTGCCGGACCGCAGTGTGTGAGAAAGACCGCCCTCTTCCGCTTCTCGGAAATGTCGGCGACATTGTTTCCCTCCAAATACATTTGGAAACGATCTGCATACGAGTCCCAGTCTTCTGCCGTCGGATCGAACGGGGCTGGGGGGGTGTTCAGCGCAGCCATCTCTCTCAGCTTGTTTTCCGCGTCGTCTTCTCTTCGGGAAGGATCCCACCTTCGTCGCCAGTGTTAAGTTTGCATGAAGAGTCAGACGCGGAGTGCTTCAGTGAAGAGTTTATTAGTGACTACAGCTCATAACAGACCCGATTTGGCTACTTATAGCCAGCAGCCGCAGTTGTCAGCCAATCAGAGTGCAGGATTTTCCTGCACTTTTTAAACCAATCATTTCTGACATTTTACAAGAACAGTTCAAACTAATTCAAACCTGCATACATAACAATGAGGAAAATAGTTTTTGCAATATTATGTGTGTGAGAGGCATTGCATGTAAATTACCACCACCACCACCACCACCACCACCACAGCCAATTGTGGTGTAATAAATGTTTGCACTAGCACAATCCCATGGAAAAGTGAAGTTATCCAGCCTTTCCTGTCCCAGGGTACTGTGTAGCTTATTGCTTCTAAACATCTTGCTGTTTCTCTCTCACCTTGCAGACCTACTTCTTTACAAGATGTCATTTGAAAAGGCTGGGGCAGTCCCCAGCATGCTTTTACTTGTAGTGATATCTTTGGAGCAGTGTCTAGTTTTGTATTATGCCTTTTATTAGAAGCTAGAGTTAAAGAACGTGTACCTTCCAGACGGTAAATTCTCAGCACTGGTCACTCTGATTGAGGTTAGGAATTATAGTTCAGCAACCCCAAAACACTTCCAAATACTTCATTAAAAAAAAAAATCCCTTTTCACCTGTATGGGAAGGTCTGTTGCTTCCTCAATCTCGGGAAGCAGAGGCCTGGGATTTTGAGGGTTCTGTGCAAGATCTTAGCTGTTTCTAGCACTGCACTCTTCTGGACAGAGAGAATCAGAATCAGAATAGAGCTAGAAGGCTCTATTGGAAGTCTTCTAGTCCAGTCCCTTGCTCAAGCAGGAGACCCTGTGATGGTGAACCTATGGCATGTGTGCCAGAAGTGGCACGCAGAGCCATTTCTGCCGGCATATGAGCCGTCGCCCGGAACTGATCCATATGAGCCGTTGCCCGGAACTGATCCACCTCTCCGCTAGCCAGCTGATTGTCGGGTATCTGCCATGCATGTGGGGGGACACACACGCTCTCATGCACAGGGGGCAGGGCACATGGGGGGGTTCGTGCATGTATGTGCAGAGGTATGCGGTGTGGGAGGTTGCACGCACGTGCACAGGGGCGGGAGGGTCGTGCATACCATGCATTATGGGTGCAGGCCCGCATGCACGCACACTTTCAGCACGCAACGACAAAAAGTTTAGCCATCACTGCCCTATACCATTTCAGACCAGTGACTATCCAGTCTCTTCTTAAAAATCTCCAGTGATGAAGCACCCACAACTTCTGAAGACAAGCTGTTCCATTGGTTATTTGTCCTCACGGTTAGGAAGTTTCTCCTTAATTTCAGGTTGCTTCTCTCCTTGATTAGTTTCCATCCATTGTTTCTTGCCTTGCTTTCTGGTACTTTGCAAAATAAGTTGACCCCTTCCTCTTTGTGGCAGCCTCTCAAATACTGGAATACTGCTAACATGCCCTCCCCACACAGTCCTTCTTTTTTCTAGACTTAACTCTAGAGAGCTCAGGTATCATTCCTGAGGTCTGTTTCTGAGCCACTTTCCCAGCTTACGAGTCATAGCCCGGAGTGCTTCTACCACAGTGGGATCACTTTGGCCTTTACTTCCCACATTCTCTACAGTTCCTCTTTCAGGCTCTGGTCCTTCTCCAGTTTCTCATATTTCTTCTTCCTGATATGCTGTCACTTGGCACCACTACATCTATTATCATCACTATCTTCTGGTATTTGTCTACTGCCAAGATGTCTGATATATTGGCCAATATCTGCCTGCCTGCCTGTATCTGGAAGTCTCACAGGATCTTAGCCCTCTTATTCTCCACAACTTTCTGTGGAATCCCACATCTAGACTTAGAAAGTTCTAGCCCATATTCTATAAAATGTTTATGTCCACAATGCCAGCCACTTGGTTGTGTTGTTCAGTGCCTGCATCTTACACCCAGTCACTATGTGTTGGTCAGTCTTTGAGGTTGCATGATCTGCACCTCACCAGATTCCTATTACTGGGAAGAGGGATTAGAAGGAAACTGAAGCTCTTAGTTTTGATCATGACTATCATCTTGGTTTGTTTTTCCCCATTTTCCCCAACATATGCCCCTGAATATAAAGCAGATATAATGGGCTTGGTTCATTCATCATAGTAAGTGAAAAGTTCAGTGTATTCTGGACACCTAAGCAATGCAGTTTGTAAAGCATAGGGTTTGACTACACTTATATGAACCAGCTAAATATAATTCATTCAGCAAATACTTTAAAACAAACTATAGTTCAGAATGATGTGTAAGCCTAATAATTGGGTTTGGTGAGGGAAACTGATTCAAAGGAATATGAGGTGAGAGAAGGGTAGTGCTTTATACATCGTTAAAAAGTTGGCATAGTATTTGCACATGGTAAGAGATAGTAGATGAAAACCCTGATTCGGTTTTGCTACGCTGTGACTACTTGGCTTTAGTAAAGTGTACTTTAGAATAGAATAACAGAGTTGGAAGGGTCCTTGGAGGTCTTCTAGTCCAACCCTCTGCCTAGGCAGGAAACCCTACACCATTTCAGACAAATGGTTATCCAACATCTTTTTAAAAACTTCCAGTGTTGGAGCATTCACAACTTCTGGAGGCAAGTTGTTCCACTGATTAATTGTTCTGTCAGGAAATTTCTCCTTAGTTCTAAGTTGCTTCTCTCCTTGATTAGTTTCCACCCATTGCTTCTTGTCCTGCCCTCAGGTGCTTTGGAGAATAGCTTGACTCCTTCTTTGTGGCAGCCCCTGAGATATTGGAACACTGCTATCATGTCTCCCCTGGTCCTTCTTCTCATTAAACTAAACCAGTTCCTGCAACCGTTCTTCATATGTTTTAGCCTCCAGTCCCCAATCATCTTTGTTGTTCTTAGCAAGGCCCACCCTGAGAAAGGTTCTCCCATTTCTACCATCAATTGACGTTCCTATTTGTTCCATTCCATTTGTCATACATTCACTGATTGCAAATATACAGCTGAACTTCTAAATCTCCTAGGTATAGAAAATTGCTTGTATAGGCTTGGGAGTATCATTGAGAGTAGCAAACAGAATCTCTTATGTTATACTGTAGGCCAGCCAAGAAGACTGGATAAAAAAGCTTTCTTGGTCAATTTGCTACACATTCCATTCATACTCAGATCATACGGCTGCAACTTCCTTCAGGCTAGAAGATACAGTTTTTCGAACTATTTACATGGGATGCTATAACTTCACTCAGACTGGACAGGTCAATGTTCATTGTTCCAATTCTGGGGGAATTGGAGGATTTAGGAAGTAGAATGAATGCCTTAAGTCTCTGCAGTACCTAAGTCACCCGCCTCTTATATACACTCCAAATATCCCACAAAAACAATATTTTCCTTCTGAAGGATCTCTGGAGGTTGTAAAATAATTGCTGGGGCTTGTGGATTGTGCAGTCATGATTCAGAAGAGAGAAAAAAAAGATGGATTATATTCCAGTTTGCCATAAGAAAGAATGAATGGAAGAGATTCCCCAATTGTATGGAATAACAAGCACTGGATTTTTTAGGAATGGTGACACACCATAATGAAAGTGTCCTGTATTGTTATATTGCTTTACAATAGAGTGACTACCTTATTCTGACTGTTCTAGCAAAATTATAGCATCAATTCAGAAAGGCAGTCTTCCCCATGCATGCTTTCTCAAACCAGCTGATTAAGAAATATAGAAATTGAAGGCCAAGACTTACAAAATTGAAAGCCCTAAAAATGTGACCTTTTCAATGGGCTGTATAGCGGGACAATAGGGTGCTTTGCTATTGTTCTTTTATTGTGTGTGTTTTTATAATGTATCGCTGGTCACCTACACTCATTTTGGCAATTGATAGCAGTTAGTCAGTCTTATCAGTTGAGTTAGTAAATAGATTAATCAGTGAATAAATACATCCAGAGGACATCAGATTGAGGATGACTTGATTAAGATAAACCTTGCCTTGCAAAAGCGAGGCCTAGGCAAGGCTCTCTCTGTGAAGTGAGCTAAGGCTATTCATTAGGCCAGGAGTCTTCAGACTTGACAGCTTTAAGACTTGTGGACTTCAACTGTCAGAATTCCTCCTCCAGTCATGTTAGCTCAGGAATTCTGGGAGTTGAAGTCCACAAGTCTTGCCAAGTTTAAAGACCCACTTCAGACTCTGTTCTGAACCACAGCAATCCAGTTTCAGCAGCCACTCCATCCATCTTTGAAGTGATTGTTTCCCATTCACTCTAACATCATGCAACATTTAGACAGAGGGAACATCTTAGAAAAAAAAAACAAAGCTCTTCCATAATTCCACCTCCATTTACTTCTTCTGCAAAGGACGTATCTAAAACGTCCCTTCCTGTGAGGATGATTTATTCTTACAGATGGAGAAAGTTTTAGGATGAAGGGGAGGTTGGGGTTAATTGGTGCTGAAGTCACAAAAGTGATTCATGGCTCCCCATAGAAGTGGGAAAAGTAATCCTACACTGAGAATTCCAGTATTCAGACAGCAATTTCTGAGTATTCAGACAGCAATTTCTCCAACTCTCAGAAAAAGCGTGAGAGAGGGGACATACATGCATGTGAACACAACCCATATTACAGATAAAATGGAAATAATTTTCACCGGAACTCCCAGAAAATAACTAAATAGTAATTTTTAAAAACTTGAATATACGGGAAATACCCATCTGCCCATCAACCCCGAGCAATGCACAATGTGCCAACTTTCCACAACTCAGTTCTTCCAACTTGTGGGAAAACAAATACCATTGTAACTGGTATGTGTGTCAGGAGTTGTAATCTGAACACTTTTGGAGACTCTAAATTGAAAAAGATTGGAGTACAGGTAGTCCTCATTTAGCAACTATAATTGGGATCTGCAACTTGGCCATTAATTGAAGTAATTGCTCAGTGAAACCACAATTGTGCTTATGTTCTTACTTCAGCTTTCCTTTGCTTTACAGACCTGTGAATGTCACAAATACAAGAATTGGTCACAAAATTACTTTTTCATCTCTGACGTAAATCTGAAAGGTTACTAAATGGGGCATGTGTACAAAAACACAACAATCCAATGTTTTCATGCAATTGTTTTTGTTAATGTGACAGGACCTTTTGGGGGGATGAATTTGTTTTCCCTGCAAGCACGCTTTCATTGGAGCACTGGAAGGAAGCCCAGAGTCTTAGCTCAGCTGTCGGAGAAACGAACCTAACTGATCAACATTAAGACAGAAACTATTATAGTTTGTGCTGATGTCACCAGTACTGATCAAGATGGAGGGGGAACAAGAAACATGGCTGAGAAATGAACAGTTAGAGTTCTAGCCGAGGAAGAGGTTTGTTTTTCTTGGAGGAGTCCCTGTGGGATTCTCATCCACAGTCCTTCTATCTCTCAGCAAAACAGAACTCAAATGACAGCCAAGGGAGCTGTTTTGGCTATCATAAAACTGATGGAGTCTAGGTCAGACCAAAATTTAGTGAAGCACTCAGGGCTCAGCTACGTTTGACTCATTAGCTACCCTCCATCCCCTGGGAGTATTAAATACAGCGCACAATCCAAGGGGATATTGCCTTGATACCATATTTGTTATATATATTTCAGCACAGACATCAGGGTCAGAGGTAATGGGCTTATTCAGAGTTTTTCCGTCCTTCTTTGAAGTCCCCGTGGTGAGTTGCTGAAGTCTGCAAGTCCAATTCTAGACTTGAAGGTTACAGAATGGATCCTACCCACTAGGGAAAACCACTGTGGTTATATAGGAATGACTACACCCAGCCCTTACAAGCATTTGTTTAACAACTGTTTGTAGCTACAATGGCACTGGAAAATGTGACTTACAACCAGTCCTTGTACGTATGACCATTGCAGCACCTGCCCCCCCAAGATCACATGGTTAAAATTCAGGCACTTGGCAACCAGGATCTATTTAAGATGGTTGCAGCATTCTGTGGTCATGCAATCACCATTTGTGACTGTCCCAATAGACTTCCACCAAGCAAAGACAATGGGGAAAGCTAGAATCACTTAACAACTACATGATTCACTTAAGAACCATGACAAAAGTTTATAAAATAAGATGTGACTCATTTAGCAAGCATATTGCTTAGCAATGGAAATTCTGGCCCCTATTGTGATTGTAAATTGAGGACAACCTATATGCAATTATTCCTTCTTCTAGAAACCCTGGAATTATAGTTCCAGAAAAGAAACCCTGGAACTTTAGTTCCAGAAAAGAAATTTACCATCTTACTATTTTCAACAAAGTATAGTACCTGAATTTCTTTTGGAAAAGCTATAACAAAATGTACTGGAACATACTTACTCCCTTAGTCCAGAGGTCTCCAAACTTGGCAACTTTAAGATTTGTGGACTTCAACTCCCAGAATTCTCCAGCCAGCTGGCTGGAGGATTCTGGGAGTTGAAGTCCACAAATCTTAAAGTTGCCAAGTTTGGGGACCCCTGCTTAGTCCATATTGTTTAGCTGTTCAGAGTGGTTCAGCTTGGAGTAGATACAGAAAGTGCTACTAATGTCAATTTCTAGTAGTTCCTACAGTGCTGGTAAAAGACAGTCACCCAATTGGAGTACAAACCAACTATTAATTGTTAACATTTCCAGTGTCAATGAACACTGCAGGAGAAGAATGTTATGATCAATCTAGGCCGCTCAGAGTCACTGCAACAGTGAGATGGGCGACATATAAATTTAATAACTAAAACCAATCACACCAACCATGAGCTACATAAGGGTTGGCATGATAGGTAGCTTGCTATCTACCATTAGCTAATGAAAATACCTGAACTGCTATATAATGAGTCCTGGCATGATATGTGCAGTCCCTACACCAAAGAAATGCCACCTATAATGCCAAGCATTAATATGCTGACCATATATTTCTCCCAGAAAATAAGTTAGTTTTCTACAATAGATATTAAATCTCCAGAGAGCAAGATCCCAGGGGCAAACCTAACATGTACATGGCTGACATAATTAAGATTTTTTTTTTACTACAAATAGTGATAGGCTTGCCATTTTTTGAAACAATAAGAGCACCATTTCAGGTAGCAGCTGCTGGAAAGTTGTGGCAAGATGTTAAAACCATGTGCTATGCAAGATGTTTTCCCTGCATGTTGCTTTCAGGTATGATGGAAGACGCAATCACAACCCAATGCTGGAGTAAGATTCAACTTACTTCATGTTTTAAATATGGAAAAAGAGAGAGGTTTTGCTCTCAGCAATAAAAAAAAGGATAAAACCAGGCTCAACAACCTTCTTGATATTAAAAGTATGGTGTGATCTTAACCAATAGTGTGGATAGGTAACCAGAATGCAGATCACAAGTGCCAACCCCAGTTACCATAGCGGTTAAAGATTCCACCATCAGAATTTGGTGATTTAATGGGCAATTTTCAGCAGTTTTCTTCTTAGTAGAAAACAAGCAGTAAAATAAAAGAGGAAATGGATGTGCTAAGCTTATGCAAGACTAAACACACCAATTTTCATCCTTAAAACCCCCAACCTATCCCCAGAAGAGAAATATTGTTCCTTGTATTTCCCAGACCAATTTACTTTTAAAGCCCAAAAGGATCCTGAATTGCTTCTAACTTTCTGGAATAGATTAAGGAAAGTTAGTACCATACAGTTTTGCAAACATATATTCAATGGGTCAGATGTATGTTTGACTTAATGAAGGCCTCTTGATAAAATATATCTTCTTGTATCCTCTGCTGATGAGATGATGTAACAAGGAAATATAAACTGCCTCCAGCTTTGCAGTGTGTTTCACTTGATGGGTTTAGCTAGATGGTGCACAAGTAAGGAAAGCTTATTAAAAATATTTTACCTGTATATGCAGAAGTCTAGTGAAGTCCATGCAAAATCTCAGAACATTGGATCCTACTTCTTGTCATAAATGGGTCAGCCAAATGCCTTTATATAGAAGTGTCCTCTGTCCTTTCAGTAGCTTTGCAAGAATTCTGCTTTCTGGTGGTGTTATCAAGACACAGAAGCTTGCTGAACCTGAAGGTGAAGATGAGCTTTGGCTGTGTCCTTCCTAAATGGGAATGGTCACTTGCAGGAAGTGTCTCTCACATCTGGCATTCCCTCTTGAATCTTCTTTTGGGTCTTTTTCTAACATCACCAAGGAACTGTTTGGATAAAACATAGCATTCCTGAGTGAGAACATAAGCAGGGATATCATTTAAATTTGAGTATTATCAAGCTTTGGAAGATTACTGGGTGTATTTGGAATTTTGAAAGCTTTTCTTGGGCGTCATCATAATATAGCTGTCATGGAGTGTGACTGTCATTGTGAGTGTACACCAGTGACAAGAGGTCCATTTCACAAAACAGCAAATGACTCAGTTCATAAGCCATCTCAAGCCATTGAAACAAAAATATATAAACTACAATGAAATGGAAGAAATTGTCATAATCAATTATGAAGAAACTATCATAAGCAATTATGAAGAAACCAGTTTAGTGTTTTGTGCACATAAAAAAATAATGTCTATGACTAATTTTTCTTTCTTTTTATTCACCTCCAGTGAATATTGTCTTCCTTATAAATCATGATAAAGGGCCAGCAAAACAATTCAAGCACATGCACTAAGATAAGTGGGCAGGTACCTCCTATACATGTTTTCTCTGAAGTCAATTTATGGAAGAATTAAAATTCGCCTTCCTGAATCAGACCAAGGTCCATCTTCACCTAGTATTTTGTTTCACATAGTGGTGAACCTGGCGCTTCTGGAGGCTTACTAGTAGGAAATGGAGGAACATAGGAATCTCCGCTGTTCTCCTGAAACAGGTATTGGGATATATGTGATTCCCAATTCAGGGGTAACAGAGACTCAAAAAGCAGTACTTTTGAGTGAGCTTCCTCCCCGACTTTATCCAATCTCCTTTTAAATTCACCCAAGATAACGATCACTACCACATTTTGTAGCATTGAATTTGACAGGTTCATTATATACTGTGTAAAAAAGTACTTTCTTTTGCCTGTTCTAAATCATCTCTGTTACTTTATTGTACGTCTCCTTGTCCTAATATTTTAAAAAAGGGAGAAAAAATTACCTCTGCTCCTTCTGTCCTTGCTGTGTTTGATTTTATTTATTTCAACCATGTCCTCGGTCACCTTTGTTTTTTCTTTAAAAGGAAAGCCCTAAACTTCAAGGAATTCAGTAGCTTTCATTTAAGTATGCAAGAGAATGCTACTCTAAATGTAAATTAATGTATACTATAGCCAACCTCAATTAGAACAAAAATGAGTAAAAAATCACACCAACTCCATTTAACACAAAACTTTCTGTAAACCACACCTTTTTCTATAAGCCTGTCTCCTCTCTTTCTTCCTCATTTAACAATGTAGTTCCTTCATCATCTTGCATCGAAATGACTGTCTTTTGATATCATTCACAACTGATTTGACTTTGACTTATGAAAAAAAGCAGGTTTTGCAAGGTTTTCTGGAATGGGATGGTTATGCAAGTTGCGGACTGCCTGTACTTAAAAATCTATTAAGATTACTATTTCATTATTACTGTAATGTTAAAATTAAAACAAATGCATAGAAAGATCAACAAAAAGCAGCAGCTCTCATAGGGACTATGTGTTTAATATTACATGTATTAACAGTGGCCAGAATTGAATTTGCACAACATTGGAAAGGTGTGGAGATCCCCAAAGATGGGAAGATAGTAAAAAAAAAAAACTAGAATGTGCAGAAATGGATAGATTAACATAACACTTGAAATTAAAGAGAAGGAAGATACAGAATTTTTTGAAACATGGGATTTGTTTTATCTATGGTTAAATAACAGAATCAGAAGTTAGAATATCTAATAATTATAAGCGAAGGATTAATTTTATCACGAGGGTTTACCATATGTTTATTATCAATACGATTTCATATAAATAATTAAGACTGTTTCCTAGTATGATTTGATTGCTTATTGTACTGTATGACTATCATTAAGTGTTGTACCTTACGATTCTTGACTCTTGACAAATGTATCTTTTCCTTTATGTACACTAAGAGCATTTGCACCAGGGCAAATTCCTTGTGTGTCCAATCACACTTGGCCAATAAAAGAATTTTGATTAATATGCTGAGAAAATACTGTTATTATATGATCACTACTAATAAACATGATGATGATGATGATGACTATTGCTTAAACTAACTATAACCAGACATCACACTGTTTATCTAGATATTGAAATTGTTGCTCTTTCTTTATATAGTAAAAAATAAAAAAAAATATTTGAAAAAGAAAGAAGAAGAAAAAAGCAGCAGCTCTCAAAAATCATGAAGTAATCAAGGGCCTTAGTGGTGATGTTAGTGGGGGGGAGTCCAACGTCCCTGCAATGAAACTGAACCTCTGAAGTGCATTTCTCAAAACTAAATTGGAAAGAAAGGCCTTGTTTGGTTAAGAAGCAGGACATCATAGCAGCAAACTTTAGAGCACGTGTGTATTACTTTCCACCCCAGGGAAGGGCTAAGTGAGGCCCATCAGGATTTCAGGGTAGCCCCCAATGTCTGTTGATATTTTGTTTAACTATCAGGAGCAAATTCTTATGTCATCCATCATGCTGCTTTCTTGTTTTACGGTGTTTGTGCATGTGTGTTTGCACATGTCCATGTGTACAATAGGCAGAGTATGTGTGCTTGCGAGATGTGAAAAGTTTGGGAATTGACTGAAAGTTCGTCGGGATCAGAGTAAATGTGCGTGCGTATGTGCTGAACTTAACAAATAGGGAAACCAATTTAAATTAATATTAACTTTTGATTAGGTTCTACTTTACACCGTCATCTCCACACTTTTAAAAATCTTTATTGGTGGCCTCACTCCCTTTTGCAGGGGGCCTCATAAATGCTGCCCAAGGAACTTTCTGTGCTTCTTTTTGAGGGTCAGAGATGAAGAAAATACTTCAAGCAGAGAGTGATAGCTTGCAAAAGAGAATCGGTTTTCCATGTTAAATGATTTGTTTCTCCTCTTTTAGTATCCCTACTCCTCTACCGAGATCTCCTTTTGACTAGTGAGATTTGTGTTGTACGCATTGGTTAAATCATGTCAAGATGTGTTTTATAGCTAGTAGTCAACAGTTATTAAAAGCTATAAGGGAGTATTTCAGAAAGCACCCTCATTGCTCAGTAATGAAGTCATGTTTTTAACTATGTGCTATGAAAAAGACTAGAGGAAAGAAAAATCCCTTGATAACCAGCATTTTATTTCTCACCACACCTGAGAATCTTCTAAATTGTCACTTCCACACTTTGCCCCAGAGCCAAAATGGCTTTACATAGTAAATAAGTTTAAATTGGGTTTATGAGTACGGTGAAAGAGGCACAATCAAAAATCAATGTGTCTTAATCTTGACCTCTTGAAGATGGATGGACTTCAACTCCCAGAATTCCCTAGCCAGCAAATGGGAATTCTGAGAGTTCAAGTCCACCCATCTTCAAAGGACCAAGGTTGAGAAACACTGCTTTCAATGCTTCTAATTAAAGTCTGATTGCCTTCATTTATTTGGAACTTCTTTTGCTAGCCAAGAAAAGAATAAAGAACACTTTTAAGACCATCGTTCCTAAAATAATTCTTTGACATCAGCATAAGCCCACAGCTTTCAAAACACTCAAGTATTAGAGGTAGCATCAGGGCTCCATTAGTACTTTTCCACACCACTAGAGAGACAGAATTCTTCAAGAGGTAGGACAGATTTCCATGTTATAAATATGCTAGCCTATTTTACTGCCACCCTCTGGCTACTATTCTTCTGAGTCATGGGTTCAAACACAACACTGATTCATACCCAGATGAGGAGCTCATGCAGAAAACATTTGCTTTATTGGAAGAAATTTGTGCTGATTGGGCAGGTGGACATCTATTATAGAGACTTACTGCAATGTTTTGTTTCATTCCCACCCACCCCAGCCTGTAGAGGTTTATACTGTCAGATTTACTTTTTATGCTAACCTGTGTTTCTAAGAAGCCATTATGCCTGCAAAGTCTTCTCATGAAAAAGGCCTTGCAATGAAATAATGGGAAGTGTAGGATCCCATTTGGAATGTGTACCATTCTTGTCAATCCGCCTCAAAACATCTGTCTGGTAAGAGCCTTGGTGGTGCAGGCTGTTAAATGCCTAGCACTTAATTCCAGCTGCCTGCAATTACTGCAGGCTCGAATCCCACCAGGCTCAAGGTTGACTCAGCCTTCCATCCTCTCGGGGTAGGTAAATTGAGGATCCAAGATTGTTGGGGGCAATAAGCTGACTTTGTAAAAATGCCGCTTAGTAATAAGCAGGCATATACAATGGAATGAAGGCTATTGCTGAGCGCATTGGGTTGCGCTCCAAAAATTGTAAGCCGTCCTGAGTCTTCGGAGAAGGGTGGGATATAAATATGAATTTAAAAAAAAGAGTAGATTCGAGACAGAGAGAAAAGGAAGGAGGGAAGTCAGCATGAATGACGTATAGTCATCCACCTGTGGTTGTGCCAATACAACTGTAATGAGGACAGATTTGTAACACTTCAGCTTTCAGTTATGGTTGGATAATGCTGTGCAGATGCTATAAGTCAAGGAAATTTTCTTGATTCAATTATATTCAATTATATTAGATGACAGTCCTCAGAGGTAATCAAAAAAGTCAAGACTCTGAACACAATGTTGAGGTCAAAGTTTGCATAGCATCTTCACCTTTTTAAATATATATATATATATAAAATGAAATACCACTCACACATCATCACAAAATCTCCAGAACCATAAAGCCTACAAACTTGAAATTTGGCACATATGTTCCTCTTGGTTTCTAGGTGCTCACTAAGAAAGGATTTTTCAAAATGACCACAAGAGCATTAGTGTTTTGTTTATTATTATTAACACACTCTGATGCTAAGGAGTTCTATTCCCTCTCCCCACCTGAAAAGAAATCTGTTCCAAATGCAAAACACAAGCAGAGGAGAGGAGTTTCAATTTCAGTTTCACAGCAGCAACCAGCTTTAGTACAGAACAGTTGAGCTAAGCCACACTCAGGCTCCTTGCTGTCTCCTTGCTGTCTCCTTGCTCACACAGCAAATACTGTTTCAGTTTCTAAACAGCCCTCAACTCTCACACACTGACAGGATGCTAGGCAGATGAATACCAATGGATGCTGGTAGGCAGAGGCAGAATTTTTTCCCCTTATTTTCCTCCACGAAAACTAAGTCTGCCTGATCATGCAGTTTCGTAGCGAAGCACAGGTATAGAGCTAGTAAAACTATAGTTTGTGGACACCCCTAACATCTTGCATAATGTTTACTGACTGAGGATTTTGTACTTTTGATCCAGCATTTCTGGAGAGGATCAAATTAAGGAAACTGGATTAAGTTCTCAAAGGGGTTATGAAAATTAAAAATATTCAGGACTACCGAAATGCGGTGCAGATTAAGAACATGGCCACAGATTGTACAGCTGCAATCTTTAAACATTCTAAGAATGGGCATGCCTACTTAAGGGACAAAATTAACCCTTAAAGCTTGTAAAGCATTGACATACTCATTCCATCCCTCAAAAATGATCTTTTTTTTCCATTGAGGTTAGGGAAAATGGGCTGCTGCAAGGTTTAAAAAGCAAATTTAATTCCATGGTCTCAGACTATTGCTACCTTTGGGCAAAGGAAAATTGATTTCGCCCTTTTTCTAAAGGACCCAAGGATGAAACAGTGGTTTAAGTCAGTGAAAGACAATTTAAATCACCCTGGAAATCAGCATGAGATTTGTGTTTTTACTGCACAGTCAGTGGACTAATGGACTACAAGTTTTAAACATTGTGATCCATTGATCCGTTTTGTGTCAATACTTTCAATCTAAACCAATTAGCAAAAATTGAAATCACTCAAGTGAATGGTAGCAGAATCACTTAAGGTAAATAAATAACTTTTGCAGTCTTTTTAAAGATATTTCTGAAGATGCTTCTTCCAAGGTAAGTTCACTAAGAGGGCCAGATCAGAGGATGAGCAGAAATTACCATGATAAAACAGCCTTGGATTCCGCCTGGCTAGCTTTGAGTATCTTTCTAACCAGAAAGTATCTTTCTAAATGTATCATGCCAGCAGCAACAACTATCCATGAGGAACAACGAGAGTGTCAACATTTTATACTGCTCCCAGCACTGCAGGAGTTCTCCATCAACAAAGGAATTTATTTTCCACACAACTGGTTACAGAGAGTGGGGTTATAGTAATCTTAGTACCGTGTTTTCCCGAAAATAAGACACTGTCTTATATTTTTTTGGCTCCCAAAAGCACACTAGGTCTTATTTTCGGGGTAGGTCTTATATATTTATGGTGCCAAATAGTGGGTGTGAGTGTGTAGGGGGTGTTTGCTGGGTGCACGGTTGCTCCCTGAAAAGTCTTCCTGGAACTGGAGATTTACACTAGGTCTTATTTTCGGGGTAGGTCTTATATTAGGGCAGGTTTAGAAAATAGTGCTAGGTCTTACTTTCAGGGTAGGTCTTATTTTCGGGGAAACACGGTAATAGCAAATTCCACTGCAAAATTTATCTTTTCATGTTGGAAATATGCAGCAGTTATTCACAACCTGATGCCCTGCAGATGTTAACCATGCTGGTTGAGCTGAACTGAAGCCCAATACATCTTTGGGGCAGGAGGTTGTACAACTGTACAACTACAAAACAAATTGTAACTCTCTGGTCATCAGTGGGTGCTCATCATGTATCCAAGGCAAGATGGAAGTGTGGAGCCTATTAAATGACCGGTGAAAGTGTGACTGCACTCTTCCCTTGTTTTTGCTACTGTCTTTTTAATCGTTTTAACTAACTTTAACAGATAAATTCTGCTGATTGTTTTGAACATAGGGTTGGAAAGGATTTTGGAGATTTTCTAGTCCACCTTTCTGCTCAAGCGGGAGACATTATGCCCTTTTGGACAAATGGCTATCCAATCTCTTCTCAAAGGCCTCCAGTAATGGGATATCCACAGCTTCTGAAGGCAAGCTGTTCCACTGATTAATTGTTCTCACTATTAGTTCTCCTTAGCTCTAGGTTGGAACTCTATTTCTTGTTCTGTCTTCAGGTACTTTGGAGAATAGGTTAACTCCTTCTGCTTTGTGACACTCCCTCAACTATTGGAAGACTGCTATTACATCCCTGCTTATCCTTCTCTTCATTAGATTAGTTAGTGTGAACTGTACATTATCCAGAACCAAAGTGAGATGGGCAGCTATGTACATTCAAAAATAAAAGTTGGAGTTATTCTGCTGTTGGGTTTTTCACAGGTATCTGTTGGCCATAGAATATCGTGGAACAACATGTTGGACTAGTTAGTCTTCTGTTGTGAGAAAAGGGCTCTTTAATGAGGAATAAGACACACAGAGAAAATATCTTTGCAATTGATTACTCTCCTGATACAGTGATGGCTGCAAAATAGCGACAACGAATTGCACACTATCGGTCAATTCTAGCTCCAGGGATCTTTCGTTAAAGCTCTTCTATCTTCTGGTCAACATAATGCATCTATCTGTGGGTTGTTCCTAATGTTTGATTTGCAACTTGAAAGCAGCCAGCTCCTGCCATACCCCTTATCTCCCAGTGAATTCTGGAAAGTGGCTTGCAGACAGCTTTGGATGAAATGGTCCCAAGATAAGCTTGTTTGACACTGACCTGGCATCTTTTGCAGCACTGTTTTGAAAGAACTTTTCTGCTGAGTTTTTAGACTCTTGATTGTCGGTTGGTGTTAATGAGTATTGTTAACTCTTTATTGGTGGTTATTATTATTATTATTATTATTATTATTATTATTATTATTAATTACATTTATATGCCGCCCTTCTCCAGAGACTCAGGGCGGCTTACAATTTTTGGGATGCAACCCAGTGTGCTCAGCAATAGCCTTCATTCCATTGTATATGCCTGCTTATTACTAAGCGGCATTTTTACAAGGTCAGCTAATTGCCTCCAACAATCTTGGGTCCTCAATTTACCTACCCCGAGAGGATGGAAGGCTGAGACAACCTTGAGCCTGGTAGGATTCGAGCCTACAGCAGTTGTAGGCAGCTGGAACTTAAGTGCAGGCAATTAACAGCCTGAGCCACCAAGGCTCTATTATTCAAATTATATTGATTGTTGTTATTAAAACTTTAATCATATATTATTGTTTTGATAACTATTATTATAAAATGAAGTAAACTGTAACACTTAACCATATAGAAGGGTCATTGATAAAAATTCTTAGTATGTTTCTTATTTAGTTGTTACTATCATTTAGCAATTAATTCAACCCCTCCCCTAATTTAGTCTGTGTCAGCCAGCAACCAGACGGTTAAATTAGAAAATAAGGTTTCAACACTTCTGTCCTGAGCAGACTGAAGTTTTGTGATTAATAAATGAAATTATTTATCATTCTCTCTTACAAGGATAAAGCAAAAGGAAGCTTATTTTAAAAACTGTACTCATCATTTCTTTATTACAATCTTCCCAAATGTGGCTACAGTTATTATCCTCACTTAGCCTAATGCAGTATTTTTCAAATTTGGTCACTTTATTTGTGTAGTTTTTCATCCTAGCTGGGGAATTCTGGGAGTTGAAATCCACACATTTTAAAATTGCCATATTTGAAAAAAACAGTGGCCTAATGGATACTACAGGATGATACACCTGGAGTGCATTTGAATTGAATCTGCAGCATTTCAATCCAGTACAAAAAAAAAGTTAACTTCCCATTCGGACACAACAGTAGCAAAATTGCTGTTCATAAGCTGCATGCATTATCTGCTCCAATTTGTGCTCCTGATCATCCCCTTCCATTCATGATGCTAAAATTCAGCGTCAAATTGCAAAAATTCAACCACATGATTTTTCATTTTTTTAAAAACAACCTAAGATAAATGTCCTTAAGTTCCTGCTAGACCTAATGCTCCTATTTTTGTCTTTAACTTTTCCAAACTATCCACTGAAACTCTTGATTGGAGCCATTCTGAGAATGTCACTGGGTCATCACACCATCTATATAATCCTTAGAGGCTGAAAAATGCAATAAAGTAAAAATATCCATGCCTAATTTTTTTCTTCTGTTTTCATCTTTCAACATGTTCTCTACGATAAACGATAAAAGCCAACTGTCCTCATTTTCCCATTCTGTTACCCGATTGCTGTACCTCTGAGTTTTCTTCACCCAGAGGTAAGTAATTGCAGTACATTCCAGAGGCAGGTAATTTTTTTTAAAAAAGTGTTTGGAAAGCAACGATACTGCAAGAACAATGACTCACTGTATATATATGAACCAGATTGCTAGCAGGTCATTCACGTGGTATGCAGCCAGGAAATGAAAGCAGGGAAGCCCCTAACCATGCTAACTCTCCAAGGGAATGACTTTGTCTGCCTTGCTGGGCAGCTCATATCTGAGACATGCTAAGATCACATTTTTAGAAGATTGTATTCTGTAAGAAAGGACTCCAGTAATTCTGTTCAATTCAGTTGTATTTTAATAATATATGTGAATACAGGTAGTTCTTGACTTACAACAGTTTGTTTAGTGACTGTTCAAAGTTGCAATGACACTGGAAAAAGTAACTTATGACCATTTATCACACTTACCACTGTTGCAATATTCCCATGGTCATATGATTCAAAATTCAATCAACTTGTATTTATGATGGTTGCAGTGTCCCCCGTGTCATGTGATCACCTTTTGTGACCTTCTGACAAGCAAAGTCAATTAGGAAGCCAGGTTCACTTAACAACCAACCAGGTTCCTAACTCAACAACTGCAGTGATTCACTTAACAACTGAACGAATGTAAAACAGGGGCCAAATTCACTTAACAAAAATCTCACCTAGCAACAGAAACTTTGAGATCAATTGCAGTCCTAATTTGAGGACTACCATCTCATCCCTGGTCCAGCTCATCTCTGAAACCCCCCACCCTGCATTAGCTGAATCACTGTGATTTTTAAGTGAATCACATGATAGCTAAGGAAATCCACCTTTTTTTTTAAAATTACATTTATATGCCGCCCTTCTCCGAAGACTCAGGGCGGCTTACAATTTTTGGAGCACAACCCAATGCACTCAGCAATAGCCTTCATTCCATTGTATATGCCTGCTTATTACTAAGCGGCATTTTTACAAGGTCAGCTAATTGCCCCCAACAATCTTGGGTCCTCAATTTACCTACCCCGAGAGGATGGAAGGCTGAGTCAACCTTGAGCCTGGTGGGATTCGAGCCTACAGTAATTGTAGACAGCTGGATCTTAAGAGCAGGCATTTAACAGCCTGAGCCACCAAAGCACCTTGACTTTGCTTCTTGGAAGCTAGCCAGGATGGCCACGAATTGTGATCATTTGACCACAGAATGCTGTACCTGTTGTAAATGTGACCCTGTTGGCAAGTGTCCAAATTATGATCAAGTGGCTGTGGGAGTGGTGTGATGGCCATAATTTTGAGGACAAGCCTGTGTTTTCAGGGTTGTTGTAACCTGTTGTAATAAATAAATAAATAATAACATCTGATGACCTATTAAGGAGCAAGAACCCTGACTTTTTTTTTTCATCTTGTCTATCTTCCTTCCCCCTGGAAAGGTTCCTTTTCTAAAATTATTGAATTGTTCTTATTCTTTTATTTCTTTCCCCAAAGAACATTGCACTTTGCAGACTTCCTAGAATTTATCATAATGCTGAAACTATGCAGTAACTTCCAGGAATAACGAGGCTGCAACATCTCATATATTTATCTCCTGGCAGTGAGGTGGAGGATTCCAGCAAAGCAGAGCCTAATTTTGTTTACATTGCTGGAAAGAATAGGAGTGGAGTACCAGCAGAGCTAGAGAGATCCATTTTGAACACAGTGGAGCCTGAAGGCACATTACAAACTTGGCACAACCAACATTAATGGAAAATGAAACATTTGCACTGACTTCCATGAAGTACAGAAGTATTGTATATGCTCTATGTAGCTGGTGGGATGGGATATTCTTGGTTGTACAGGACCAAGAATTAACCAAAAGTGTTCATGATATATTTTGTAACCCTGAGAGGTTGTTCTTTCTATCAACTCCCAATAGACCTGGTTCACACTAAACAAGAATACCATTTGCTTTATTCAGAACAGGAATCTTAAAACTCAGAGGTACATTTCATATTTTTAAGAATGTCTCGTGAATGTGGAAAGAAAATGGCAGCCATTTAGCTATTCACAAAATGGCTGCCACAGGGGCAATCACACAAGACCCATTCACCAGGGGCTTTCATTGTCTTGGCAGTGGCAGTCCCAAACTCAGCCCTGAATTAACCATGAAGTAAAATACAGGTAGTCCTCGATTTACAACCACAATTGGGACTAGAATTACCATTGCTAAGCAAAACAGTTGTTAAATGAGTCACGCCTGATTTGACAATAATTTTGGCGACAGTTAAGTCAATCACTGCAGTTGTTAAGTGAAATGTGTGATTGTTAATCTGGCTTCTCCCATTGACTTTGATTGATGGAAGCTGGCTGGGAAGGTCACCTATGGTGACCAGATGACCCTGGGATGCTGCAACTCTTATATACTGGTTGATATGGCCCTGGATTTTGATCACATCACCGTGTGGATGTTGCGACAGTTGTAAATGTGAGGGCAGATCAAAAGCCACGATTTTCAGTGCCGTTGTAACTTCAAATTATCTCTAAACAAATGGCTGTCAGTTGAGGACTACTTGTAAGCAAAAATGTTTAGGGAAGGAGGGCACCACAGTGTTTTTCCCTTAACTCTTTCACTGCGGCACTTGACTTTAGGCAAATATTTTGTTTTTGTCTTTATATGGCATGTTCGAGTTAAATCTGCATTGTTGAAAAGGTTTCCTTTCTCATGATGAATGACTATTTTTTAAAAAAATGGTTGGATGTTATTATCAGGTATCCACATTTCTTTCTGTTTCATGGTCTGCACATTTCATTTCTGTCAAGGGGCACCATTGTTGGCTGGTGCTTAGGGCATTAGTTACCCTTCATCTTCCCATGCTGGATCCTCATCTCACAAACAAGCAGCTACAAATTGCTCCATTACCTCCAAGTTATGCCCAAATGATACCTTTGGGGGTGATTACCCCAATTTAAGAACCACAGCCTTAGAACTTCCATAGCTACCCACTGTTGCCAACCTCTTGGCAATGACCTTTGTGCTGAAAATTCTTCTTAGAGACTTCCAATTTATAAGGAGGACTACAGTACTTAAAGTTCCCTAGCAGAAATAATGTATTAGTGTATCATCTGATGTTTATTTGCTACCTTCCAAGGCAAAACCTTCCCAAAGAGGCTTGAAAACACAGTTAAAAAAATCATAACCCAAACCATAAAAACACCAATAAAACAACCCAGTTCCAAATTAAAGCAGCCACCACTTCAACCTACTCCGAGGCAAGTTCATAGTGTACTTAATAAAATGCAGATGGAAAAAGAAACTCTTAAAAAGTTAATTTAGAAACAAAATTTGAGACCATAGCTCCATTAGCAGTAATTGCATTTAATAATTAGAGTGTATAGTTGGACATTATAAATTCATGTATCAAATGTAAAGTAGATTTGCACGAAGAAACAACAATGGACTGAAATACAAATGCCTGTAGCAAAGTGGAAATTCACCCTATATCCATTTTTTTAGTTTTATGAGCTTGTTCAAACATGTCTGATAGAAGTCACAGGCAGGAAATACAGATTGGACCATGCTGTGGTGCCATTTCACTGGGGTGTTTCAGGAAATAAAAGCTTTGAATTCTTGTGTCATATTTGTATCAAAAAATAATATTTTCAAAAGTATTATTAATGACATTTACAGCTTATGGGTTAACAAATTTGAACATTCAATAATGGAACATCAATAGCTGCAGATCTTGAAAATGTCAAATCAATTTAATTTGATGCAAACAGAACATTGATTCTATATGGCTGGCTGAGGAATTCTGGGAGTTGGTCCACAAGCCTCAAAGTTGACAAGGTTGGTGACCCCTGATCTAGTGGATATGAAGCCACTTAACAAAAGAAAGGAGAGCTCAGGTACCCCAAATCAAAGTGGCAGATCTCTGTTAACCTTTGAGGGAACGTTAAATGCACAAATGGTAAACTGAGTTCTGGAGAACCACATGGTGTAATAAACAGGATTGAAAGGTCAACACATTTTATGTGGGCAAAAAAGAACTGCAGGTTTTCACATTTACCAGGCTGGGTTCAGGATTGGCCCAAAACATTTTGTCTTAGAGGAGAAGCAACAAATGCATAATGCATAATGCCAAAATCAGACTATGTTAATTTGGCTCATTGGGCAGAAAATCCCACATTCATCATTCGTCATCCAGGGCAGAAAATGTTATAATAGCAAGTTAAATAACTGAATAATTTGTTGTTCTTTCCCAGTGCCTGGGCTTTGCAATCTCCTTTGACTGAATGATAGGGCCGTTCCTGCTTACTGTACATTTGGGAAAAATGGAAAATGCAGCCTGGATTGGTCATTCAGTGTGATTATGAAGTAGTTAGCCAAGAGTGAGGGGGATTGGCAACCACATTTGCATCTCTCCACAGCTGTAGCAGCGTAGGGAGTAGCTAAAACATTGTTTTAGCAATGAAATACAATAGTGTGCTAATGAAAAACAGGGAGAATAGTAACATCTTAAATCACAGAAGCCGAGAGCACAAATAGTATGGGGGGGAAAAGCAAATCTTTTTCCACTGTGAAAAGAATTAGCATAGTTGTGTATGTAGTAAAAATTCATCAAAGGGCTACACATGAAGATTTCAAGAGCAAGAGGGCATTTGCATAACAGAGAAGCAGACCAACCACTTGGGAAAGTTTGTTTTCTCATCTCTGAGTGTGCCTTTGATGAAAACTCACTCCTCTTTTGAAGCTTCTTTTGTTAATATTAACTTAAGGGACATTAGCTAAATTGAAACTTGTTAAATTAGTTTAGTGTAAATTCCATAGCTCAGAGTTCACTGCCAACACAGCTGGAAAATGATAGGCTGTGATATGGGATGTATTTTTATTTTATTTATTTGTTTGTTTGTCAAACATGTACAAGATAACAAGTATAAGTATGAACATAAACAAAAACAAAGGAAGTAAATACAGATAAATGGGGACAGTAAGACAGGGATGTAGGCAGGCCCTCTTTAAGGTCCTCTTAAGAATGGGGTGAGGTCCATGGTAGACAGTTTGAGGTTGAAGCTGTGAGCGGTTGAGGCTGTAACAACAGAGTCTGGTAAGGTGTTCCAGGCGTTGACCACTCTGTTGCTGGAGTTGTATTTTCTGCAATCGAGTTTGGAGTGGTTTACCTTGAGTTTGTATCAGTTGTTTGCCCATGTATTATTGTGATTGAAGCTAAAGAAGTTGTTGACAGGCAAGATGTTATAGCAGACAATTTTGTGAACTATGCTTAGATTGGACCACAGCAGCGCAGTTCTAGATTGTCCAGGCCCAGAATTTCAAGCCTTGCGAGTGGAGGAGTGGAGTACTTTTCTCGAGAAATACCTCTGAACCCACTCAATTGTGTTAATGTCCAATATACAGTGCGGGTTCCAGGCAGACGAGCTGTATTCGAGAATTGGTCTGGCAAAGGTTTTGTATGCCCTAGTTAACAATTCAATGTGGCCAGAGAAGAAGCTTTGCAAAATAAGGTTAACAATTCTTAAAGTCTTTTTGGCAATGCTGTTACAGTGAGTTCTGGGGCTTAGATCATTTCAGATAAGTACTATATATACTATATGCAAAATATTGATTATAATCCCAGTGTATAATTTCATATCCATGAAGATGTGCTTTGTTTTGCATCGGTCTATGAAGTTGCCTCAGTAAGCACCCTCAATTTTACCACCACAGCAAAACGTTTGGCTTTTGATTGAATGCTCTGACTCTTATAAACTAGAATGGAACCATTTTGTTTTAATTATCTATTTGCTGCAAGGATTGCATTTATGTTCATTGTACTGTTAAGTGGAAACCTCTCTCTCTGAACCCTCAGGGAATCTATTTAATTTGCCAATGATATTTTACAGATCAAAGGTGAGGAATGTGCTTTGGGATGTCAAAATGGAAATATTCTTAGAAGATATATTGCTTTATTTTGCAATAATATTACATTGCTCTGATTGATCTTGGACAGTATTGACATCTTGCTGCAAAGAACACTTTTCAATAGAAAAACAAACTGAGATTTTGGATAAGAAGAATGGGACAAGCAACAAACACATTACATAAAAAGGAATTTATATAACGATATGTTAGAATCCAAGGAAAATAACCAAGATCTCAATCTAATAATCAGAATACTTTCCAAAATACTGTACTACTTTTATAACAATAAGTTGAAAGGCAAAGTTTTGAGCCAAATTATCATCAACCTATAAAAATATTTGTTTAATATATATAATGTCAACTAATATGGTGATTAGAGTATCATGCTAAAAACTGGGAGACTGAATTCTACTCCTACCTTAGGCATAAAGCCAGCTGGGTGACCTTTGGCCAATCATATTCTCTCATTTTAAGAAGGAGACAGTGGCAAACCACTTCTGTAATTTTGCCAAGAAAACTGCAGAATTGCCCAGGTAGCTAACACGAGTCAACAATGACTCAAAGGCATTAGGAGTCCAGTTTGGTGTAGTGGTTAAGGCATCAAGTTAGAAACCAGGTGACCATGAATTTAGGTACAAAGCCAGGTAGGTGACCTGTCATACTCTCTCAGCTCTGGAAAACAAGGAATAGTACAGCATTTAAAAACAACAACAACAACAACCCCAAAACCTTGCCAAGAAAACTGTGGGTCACCAGGAGTTAACAATGACTTGCAAGTGGAAAACTTCCACACGGTTTCAACCTTTGCTTCTTGAATGAGACAAAATAGGTGGATTGATACATAAATCTAAGTTTCCAGTTCATGACAGCTAGATGCGTACGCCAATTTAAGTTAAAGCTAAAAAAAATATCAAAACTCAAATTCTTAGTCCCAGTCTCTCTAGTTCTTGATTTTTCAACTGGACTTAGCCTTTCAAGCACAGAATGATTTTAAATAGAGACCAAGCATTAATAGAGATAGAGAGTACACTATAGAGATATATGTTTGTATGGTTTTGTTTTTAATTACACACAGGCAAACCACTCCTCTTATCTGAAACAAATGTTCCGTCATTTTCAGAGAAAAGTCCATTTTTAAAGAAATTTACTCTTTGCAGCAGTGAAGATTGCAACTCTTGCTCATTCCCTGATTTCAGTGATTGTAAGACAATCCCTCCTCTTCCCATTCATGGGGTGGTAATTACTGGTGGGGAAATATTTGGCCTCCCATTGAATAAATACAGCTGTGGGGGTTCAGCTGTGCTGGGGTTTGTAATGAACACAGCTGGCAAATATGGCATCTTAGGTTTCTAAGAAAAAAAATAGATGTAGGGCTAATGCAGAGTTGTCAAACTCACATCCTGTGGGCTGGATGCATCAAACGCTGGCCCATGTCCAGTTTAGCAAAGGGGAAAAAAGTCATGATACATCATGTGATGCTGCTGTGACGATGCGGGTTTGACACCCCTGGGCTAATGTCCATTGGGAATACCATTGGGATAAGGCAGAGGTCCCCAAACTTGGCAACTTTAAGACTTGTGGACTTCAACTCCCAGAATTCTGGGAGTTAAAGTCCACAAGTCTTACAGTTTTTGAACCTGGGATAAACTAGTCAAGCCATGCCATCATATCTAGATTTTTACTGTTTTACTTCCTTTTTTTCTTCCTTTGAGTTGTTAAAATAAAATTAAAGTACATACTGGAGACTCAGCATGTTTTCTTTACCCTACTTTGGAAGCAAAATCTCAGATGCCACCAAGTGTCACTATAAAGGGGTTAAGCATGCCATCCAGTCCTATTGTATAGGCTGGCACACATCCACAGATGCAACTTCCTTATCTACAAAAGGATCAATCCAAGGTTCCTTATAACTTCTCAAGGGTTACATTTAATCTTTTTGCCACCTCAGCTTGTTGAAGTCATCAGAAATATCCATTTTAATTGCCTGGGAAAGCTGCTTTCTATCCTCCACAAGCGAGGGTAGAAAGTTATGATAAAAGTTTTATTGTAAAAAAATTCCTTGGGTTTTATAAATGTGCTCTGCAGATGAGTAATTCATATAAGAAAGGTCCTGCCTTAGCATACAAAACACCTGTAAACTGATAACAGTAGAAAACTGCATTTGCTCCAAAGGTTTCGTTTATGGATCCTGACATGGTTTCAGAGTTTTTAATCTATCAAAAGACTTGCTCTGGAGAACATCATTAATACTCAAGGTTTTTCACTAACCTTATGAAAAGAGTAATCTGAATAAGGGAGAGATAAAATGTAATGAGAAATAAATATTTGTATGGATGTTTAATCTATTTCTTCAAACTGACCTCAGATTTCATTTTGCCAGAATTCAACATGCATTTCAAAGTTGGTGAAACTTTCCTTCCAAGGTAGGTCATCTGAAACAAAGGCATTTGCAGTGATGAATGATTTTCGATCACTGTTGTGGTGCCAAGGCTAGAGCCTTGTAGATAGGGAACATCTGAGCCATGTCTCATATAGCCATAAACCTAGTAAATGTGCTGCTGATTACAGAATCAGAATGCTCAGATCTCCCACCTATCCATCAGCCTATCCCAGCCTCAAGTTACAAACTCTTGCAGAATTTTCCACCGCAAAGGATTTGATAAGAGGGTTAAATGACCCTTTGACTCAACTATGTAAAGAAATGTGTCTCTCGAACATAATGAGGCTCTCTTTAAGAGCAGCAAGGTTCATTTGCTTGAACCATGTGTTATGTAGCACAACCTGTAGACCTTAGTGTACTGTAGGAACAAAGCCTTTCTGTATGCCTTGAATACATACACATAAAAGTGTAAAATGCCTTTCAAAATTGCTTGGACCCTACTGCAAGAGTTCCTCCATCTGATTTCCTCATGTACTTAAATGATCCCACTATTCCCAAGGTCAGGTGATCAAAATTTGGGTGCTTGGCAACTGGTATATATTTATGACGATTTTAGCAACCCTAGGTCATCATTTATGACCTTCCCAGCTGCTTTCCAACAAGCAAAGTCAATGGAAGGGTAAGTAGCTGGATTTGCTGAATAACTGCATGATTCACTTAACAACTGTGATGATTTGCTTAATGTCCATAGTAAAAATAATAACATTGGGCAGGACTCACTGAACAATCAACTTGCTTAGCACTGGAAATTCTGGTCCCAAATATGATTGTAAGTTGAGGACTACCTGTATCTGAATTGGTTCAGAGTCCCAAATCCTTTTGCCTCTAGGGTTTGCGCAAAGAGCTGATTAGCTGAAGGTCAATTCATATTAGCCCATCTGGAGACCAATGCCAGATTAAGGAAAATTTTACCAATTCAAAGGAGAGATGGATGCATTCTCCAATAGTAAAAGGTCCATTGCAAGTAAAAGGGCGTCGAAGCTTTGGATTTAAGTGAGGATTTAAACCCCTCCAGATGAATCTCTTCCCACAATTCCTGCCCTTTCAAAGCATACCTAGGACTCCAGCTGAAAAAGGCAGAATTTTATCTAAGTCCTCTCAAGATTGGAACAATGGGATAATAGGTGTCTAAAAGGGTTGAAATTTATATTATTTTATAAATAATATGGTAAAATGATTGGTAAAAAAGAAGGGACATTTTACCATGCTTTTTCTATTCTGCTGTCTCCAGGTATTACAATGTCCACTATCCAGACTTCTTAACAATCGTTAAGTTTGCGGTGTTGTGTGGCAGATGGTTGTCTGTTTGAATTCTAAAATCCCAGAACACTTTAGCTTCTTCTTTTTTTTTTTAATTACATTTATATGCCGCCCTTCTCCGGAGACTCAGGGCTTACAATTTTGGGATGCAACCCAGTGTGCTCAGCAATAGCCTTCATTCCATTGTGTATGCCTGCTTATTACTAAGCGGCATTTTTACAAGGTCAGCTAATTGCCCCCAACAATCTTGGGTCCTCAATTTACCTACCCCGAGAGGATGGAAGGCTGAGTCAACCTTGAGCCTGGTGGGATTCGAGCCTACAGCAGTTGTAGGCAGCTGGAACTTAAGTGCAGGCAATTAACAGCCTGAGCCACCAAGGCTCTTCTTCATTATTGTTATTAGCCGCTGTACTCCAATGCACTCCGGATTAACTATGTCTAACGTAAATTAAATCCTGGGAAAAGTTGCAGATTCCTGCTTTGTTACACAAGGCCCTTTTAGTGTCTAGAGATCAACCTTCTCCATAGTCCCAACATTCTGGAAGATCTCACTGGAAAACATGGGCTTAGATAGCAAAGGGCTCTTTTGTACTACAGCAAATGCCTGCAACATTTCCTCCTAGGGTACTACTAGTAAGATCTTTCCTGGCTGAGAAAAAATATTGAGAAGTGATCTGGAATTGAGGCCAACAGCTTCCTTGGAGTTCTTCCCATATCCTGACCAAGCAGTTCTGCAAACAACTCCATTCAAGATAGAATGATAGGTTCAAAGGCAGCGATGGCCCATCACCAACATTTTGGCAGGCCGGCCACAAACAGAGCCAAACAGCTGGGAAAGAAAACAACAAGGGGAGAGTTTTTCCCTGCTTTCTCCTAAAAAAAAAAGCAACAGAAAAAACAGCAAGAGCTGACTTTTTCAGAACTAAACTTTCTGGCCAACAGGACAGTATCAGGGGCAGGGAGGGGGGGCCTGAATAAAGAACTGTAATTTCTTCCATCCCATCTGCCTCAAAGCCACAAAATGGAACCTTGGAGGACAAAATAACATTCCATCAGTGATTGTCAGAGAGCAGCTGCTGGATGAGGGTGAGGTATCATAGTCAGCAATTCCAATTCAGCCCATTATTTCTGCCATATGCTACCTGAGCTCTATCAAACAAACATTTTTTTCACACTCCTAGAATTATGGGTTTTTAAAAATTTTTTTGTTGTTTTCATTTTTATTACACTATCTCATTGAACTATACCAGGGGTCTTCAAACTTGACAGCTTTAAGACTTGTGGACTTCAACTCCCAGAATTCCTCCTCCAGACATATTAGCTCAGGAATTATGGACCCTTGAACTATACTTTCCTCTTTGTTTTGTATTTGTAGAGTTGCCTCATCTTGGATCTTCTATACAAGTAGTCCTCGACTTACAGCAATTCATTTAGTGACCGTTCAAAGTTACAGTGGCACGGAAAAAAATGACTCATGACCTTTGAAGTCTCCCCATGATCATGTGACTAAAATTCAGATGCATGGCAACTGGTTCATATTCATGACCTTTCCCAAGATCATATGGTCACCTTTAGTGACCTTTTGACAAGCAAAGTCAATGGAGAAGCCAGATTCAATTAATAACTGTGTTACTAACTTATCAACAGTGGCGATTCACTTAATATACTGTGGCAAAAAAAGATCGTAAAATGGAGCAAAACTCACTTAACAAATGTCTCACTGAACAACAGTAATTTTGGGCTCAGTTGTGGTCATACGTTGAGGGTTACTTATATAACAGTCTCTGCCAAACTAGTATTCTTCAGGTCCCAGAATTCCCAGCCAGCAGAGCCAGTGGAATTCTGGGAGTTCGGGATCCCCTGCCAAGCCTGGACGACCCTGCCTGCAAGAGGAAGAATCATTAGGGTCACTTGTCCACTAGGCCTTTTAGTGATGGTTCCTGTTAGCACAAAGGAGATGGCCCGTCCTTGAGAAATTACTAGACAATTCCTCCTTTGGAGAAATTCAGAAAAATTATCTTCCCCACAGAGGTGGGATTCAAATTTTTTTACTACCGGTTCTGTGGGTGTGGCTTGGTGGGTGTGGTGTAACTTGGTGGGCGTAGCTTGGTGGGCGTGGCAGGGGAAGAATACTGCAAAATCTCCATTTCCTCCCTTCCCAACTAATCTGCTTTCCATCTCCATTATCCTGGGCAGGGCAACAAAAGAAGACCCAGCCGATCAGCTGGGACTTCAGAGGCAGAGAATAGATGGGGGCAAGGCCAGTCAGAGGTGGTATTTGCCGGTTCTCTGAACTACTCAAAATTTCTGCTACTGGTTCTCCAGAACAGGTCAGAACCTGCTGAATACCACCTCTGCTTCCCCAAAATTTCTGGCCATCAGTGTGGTGAATTTTTTAAAAAGGATTTTGTACCTAGTTATAACAGAAAGCCAGATGAGAAAAGGGAAAATTACACTAGAAAGGGACTTCATTTTAAAATCTATTTGATCCATTATTTGTCTTACCCCTTGCTCTTTTCTTGCAGTCTCCACAATCTAATTATATATATTTTTTCTGCCTGAAATGTCATTCAAATTATGTATGGTTTATCTATTCCCAACTGCAGGATAATTTTTCCAGTGCATAGTTATCTGAAAAAAAAGGAACATTTCAATACAGTTTTGGCCATAATCCAGAAAAGAGTTGATGTAACCAACGACTCATTGATCTCTGCAGGCTTGTATGCTTATGACTGTCGCCTGGATTGAACCCAGGAACTTATTATTGGATTTTTTTTTAAATAACAATTTGAATTTTTAAACATCCATGGAGTTCATGCTTCTAAAGCAAAATGAATTTCTAGATAATAACACCCCTCACATAAAATTGCATATCAAAATTAGAATGTTATCTATGTAAGCCTATACTTGGATTTTGAATTATGGCAATATCAGCATATTATAACAGTCAGGATGTGAGACCAGAAAAGTTAACTTCCATACAAGAAAAATATATAAAGATATTGGGAGTGGATGAAAATGAGGCAATGTGTCATTTATTTTATTTACTTGGAATATTGGTGGATGCAATCTTGGTAAGACCATGCTTAGAATATTGTATCCAGTTTTGGTTCCCACGATATAAAAAAGATGTTGAGACTCTTGAAAGAATATAGAGAAGAGCAACGAAGAGGGGACTGAAGAATAAAACATACAAAGAATGGTTGCAGGAATTGGGTATATCTAGTTTAATGAAAAGAAGGATATAATAGCAGTATTCCAATATCTAAGAGGTTGCAACAAAGAAGAGGGAGTCAAGCTATTCTCCAAAGCACCTGAAGGCAGGACAAGAAGCAATGGGTGGAAACTAATCAAGGAGAGAAGCAACTTAGAACTAAGGAGAAATTAGACTGTCTACTATTGACCTCACCCCTTTCCTAAGAGGTCTGTAGGGGGCGTGCATAAGCACACCAACGTACCCACCATCCCTGTCCTATTGTTTCTTTTGTTTTTCTTATATGTATCCATGTATTCATAACTATGTTTATACTTATACCTATTATCTTGTAAGCAATTGACAAATCAAATCAAATCAAATAAATAAAAATAAAAATAAAAATTTCTTGACAGTGAGAACAATTAATCAGTGGAACATCTTGCCTCCAGAAGTTGTAAATGTGCAAACACTGGATGTTTTTAAGAAGAGATTGGACAATCATTAGTCTGAAAGGGTATAGGGTTTCCTGCCTGAGCAGAGGATTGGACTAGAAGACTTCCAAGATTTGATTGATTGATTGATTGATTGATTGGACTTGTATGCCGCCCTATCTCCTGAAGAACTCAGGGCGGCTCACATCATAAAACCCCACAATACAAAATTTAAGATCCCTTCCAACTCTGTTATTCTGTACATGCAGTTCATTCAGAACAAAGTTTATATGACCAATCAGCTTGCATAAGAAACACTTTGCAGGCATCAGGGGAGCAGGTTTTGTCAGATAGCTAAGCCTGTAATTCCAGGAAAAGGGGAAGCATAGATTTAGTTATTAAAATGTATTCATTTCCTTGCGCAAGCTGGTGAACTTACATAGGCAAATTTGGAACAAATTGTGAGAATTGACTAAACTCAGGCCTCCTTCTATGATGATCTCTACCTTCCAAGACTTTTATAAAGAGGCCAAAATCTTAGAATGAAGTGAAAAATGGAGATATTTCAGGTTACAATGGGATATTTCCCCATCATTGCCAGAGACTCTTATTTCCGAAGGCACAAACTTGAAAATATAATTGGTAAAGGAACTACAAGGCTTGATGTTGCTGTGCTTTAAATAATGGGGAAATTTGTATTTCTAGGCTTGAAAATATGCATTTCAGCAGCTTACTGTGCACACCTCAAAGAAGTACAAGCTAGTCTTATTACGGTCCAACAGTTTTTCTCTGAGTCAAATTCTAATTAAAATTAATGTTCAAGCCAGAAAAGAGTTTGCTTCTCTCGCCCATTATCCCTCTTCTTCATGCCCCCTCTTCTTGTTCCAATGGCAAGAAGAGAATGGGGGGACAGTGATGATGATGAGACCCTCTGATTTAGTAGAGGAGTCTTCACACAACCACTGCCAGGAATGTGAGGAACTTCAGTTTACTAGGATTGTAACAGTAAGTTGTGTTGGGAAATGACTGTTTCCCAAAGCCACTGGCGTAACTCTATAGCAGTATTTCTCAATTTTAGCAACTTTAAGGTGTGTGGATTTTAAGGTGTGTGGACTCCAGCAATACGCCAGACACCAGAGAAGGGAAGGAGTTTTCATACATCTGTAGAATTGGAACCACAGGAATAAGCTAATACCACACTTTGCAGTACACACAAGTACATTTTTTTTGCTGAATCAGTTATAATTATAATTTATTAAATTTATGATGGCTGCCCACGTTAGAAGAATCTAGACAGTTTACACCATCCAAATATATAATTAAAAACAGATTAACACCACATAAGAAAAGGCAACCCAGACTAAAAACAACTGTATCAATAAATACTATGAGCCATGGTGGCGCAGTGGTTAGAATGCAGTATTGCAGGCTACTTCTGCTGACTGCCATTTGGCAGTTTGAATCCCACCAGGCTCAAGGTTGACTCAGCCTTCCATCCTTCTGAGGTGGGTAAAATGGGGACCCAGATTGTTGGGGGCAATATTCTGACTCTGTAAAATGCTTAGAGAGCACTGTAAAGCACTGTGAAGTCTAAGTCTAAGTGCTGTTGCTACAATAAAAACACAAAAATAATGGAGCTCCTAAAAAAAAATTAACCCTGGACCTGGGAACGGAGCAAGATCTCAAGGGTTTTCTGGAACCCTAAGAGAGTGACCATCATATGCATTCCAGAGGGCAGGTCAGTGAAAGAGAAAGCAACTTTATCAGTCCCATAAGATGATTGTGCTTAATTTGTCATCTTTTAATTGTTTAATTAAAACAAACTGTGCCAAAACAAACTGGGCAGTCAGAAAAAATAGGAGATAATACTTGAAAGCAGTGTAACTCTATAGAAGGGAAAGCTCCTTAATTTAGAATTGCCTCTTGGAGCCTCTGGGAGATTCCTATGCAAATGATGATGATGTTGTTGTTGATGATGATGATGATGATTTCCTCCATCATCACGTATTGCTCTGATATTCTCTTTCAGCCATTGGTGGACCCTTGAGGTGTCATAATAATTTTTTAATAGTCCTCACCTGTATGGATTTGTCTTCCAGAAGATAAACAATTGCCACTGTGATTGATTCATCTCTGTGATAAACCAAAACATATGCCTTTCCATTTCTTTCTTTAGAGTCAAAAGCAAGGAGGCTAAGCTGAAAGGACTTGAAAATACTTGGATTTCTACAAGGCATAATTTGCTGCTCTTCTTCCTTCTCTTCTAGTGCTGCTCTGGGTGGCACCAAAGGCACTTCCAGAGCCAGATGTAGGCTCATGCTCTCCCTCTTCCATCTGCTTTTATTTTGGATGCCATTATTTCCTGTCCTACTTGTTTGCTAATCAAGTCAAGACAGAGAAGCACGAGGCGCTCCTCTCTCCAATTATCAGATTGAGCCACAGGTCGCAAGGCTTTGGCAAGGGTGTGTTTTTATGCACATTCTTTCTTCCAAGGTTCAGCAATTCTGTGCCTTGAGAAGACAAAAGAAGGCCAACTCATTTCTTTTGGAGAGGGCAGAGTTGGTTGCAAAGCACTACCAATTTGAAAAGAAGCCAGGAGAAGATACTGGAAAGACAGGCTAGGAAAATGCAATCTGGGGTGGTCTGTATGTCTTCAGAACCTGCCCTGCAATGATTTTGTTTGGAAGAGTTCCAGAAATCTGTAATAAAGGATTGATAGATTGCATTTACATAGAGAGGCACATGTATAGAAACTTTGTATATGTCTTCCAATAAATCTTTTTTTTTAAATGCAAATTTCCTTCACAATAAATTTCTCTGACCCAGGATTTAAAACATAAATCCCACAATGTAAACTCTTTTTAAATATGCATCAACTTGTTTGCACAACATTATCAATAATGTTAAAACAAATTTTAGTACACATTAGCGGGAAACGAGAAGGATCAAGGGACTTGTTCTAACATTAGCATTTTTATTCCTGTGAAGATCAAAGGAAATTTTTCTTCCCCCAAAAAATTCTAGCAAAATTCTCCTCTGTTCTAATTTTATATTAGACCTTAACCTCTCTTTGTTTTCCACTGTTGACCAAAGAATCATTAAGACATTGTTCTTGCTAAAGTGCATAGGAATGTCATTATATTCTAAGTGTAGTCAGAACTTCAGAATATCATGCGCATGCTTCTCATAACACAAGGCTGCTACAATAATATTTTTTAAGGGAGAGCGTGCTAAAAGAAACAGTTCTGAAATGCTCACAGCTGAGAAAGTGGAGGAAAAAACAAGCAGCTTGACAAGATCCCTTTGAAATAGCATTTTATGCCTTTGCTGTCAATGAGAAGTTTTTCCAAGGGCCTTTAACATTTTAATGCTGACATACTGTAATCTGTTCAAATTTCTAAATCCTCTCAATGGAAGTGAGAATTCTTGGTGGCTGAAAAGTAGTTTTGCTGGTAAATTTAATCTCATCCAGCCCAATCCTTGCAGCAAATCTCACCTTTGACTATTTCCCATAACTAAACACATTTTCTTCCTTAAGAGCTATCTTTGCAATATAGTTTGTTAAAAGGAAAAAAGGCATGAGCCTTGGGTAAGACTGGTAGAATTGCCAACCCTGGATGTTCCTGTGCCTTTAAAACGAAGTTTTAAATGATTTTTCCCTTTGCTGATGTTGAGTGATGATGAGGATGATGAAGAGGAAGAAGAAGGAGAAGGGGAAGGAGAAGGGGAAGGAGAAGGAGAAGGAGAAGTGGAAGAAGAAGAGGAAAAAGAAGAGGAGGAAGAAGTTGTTATCCATTCAGTTGTGGTGATTCTGTGGATTAGGTTTCTCCGTATCTTCCAATTTTGAGTTGTTTTATGCTCTGGTTGGTGTCAGCTTTGATGGTGTCTAGCAGTTGTGTTCTTTGCCAGTCTGGTTTCCTTTTACTGCTAACTCTTCCCAGCATAATTGCTTTCTCCAGTGAATTCCCCCACATGATATGGCCAACAGTTTTGTAATTTTTCCTTCCAGTGACGTGTTTGGGGTTATGTGTTCCAGTACTTGCTTGTTGGTCACCTTTGCTGTCCAAGGAATATGCAGGAACCTTCTCCAGTGTTATGTATGTAGGTTTGAATGTTATTGGTTTATTTGAACTGTTCTTGTAAAATGTCAAATGGTATTGGTTTAAATAGTGCGGGAAGAAACCCTGCACTCCCATTGGCTGGCAACTACGGCTGCAGGCTATAAGAGGCAGCCGTAGCCCAGCCAACTCGGGTCCATTCGAGCTGTAGTCACTGAATAAACTCTTTGCTGGAACTCTTCGCGTCTGACTCTTCATGCAGACTTAACATCCAGCATCACAGCTCAAATGAGTTGGTTTTCTGCCCCATTTTGCTTTTTTAAGATCCAGCATTTACAACCATAGGTAGCTATGGGGAATTCAATAGATCTGGCTAAGAGAGGAAGTGCAATTTATTTTTATAATATTTTTTTTCAAAGACCAGTCCCCTCTGTTAACCATACAGAATATATTTTGTTAATCTCAGCAACTTTGACTGGGGGATTTCTGGGAGTTGAAGTTCACATAGCTTAAAGTTACTGAGGTTAGGAAACACTGACTAGAAGATCGGTCTCTGAGTATGCAGGACTAATGCTTCATGTGCATTCACATGAAGATTTAAATCCCATATGCATGGTGTTAGATTTGCATGAAGAGTCAGACGCAGAGTGCTTCAGTGAAGAGTTTATTAGTGACTACAGCTCATAACAGACCCGATTTGGCTGGGCTGCGGCTGCTACTTATAGCCAGCAGCCGCAGTTGCCAGCCAATCAGAGTGCAGGGTTTTCCCGCACTTTTTAAACCAATCATTTCTGACATTTTACAAGAACAGTTCAAACTTAACCAATGACATTCAAACCTGCATGCATAACACATGGGATGAGGTATTATAATCAAAACTTGCACAGAATGCCATCTATAGTTCCAGCATAAATTAAACTAATAGTATGATGGCTTCCTACTGACTTCTAAGGATAGATCCTAAATGGCTTTTTTTCTCCACCACCTGAAAGTACTTTTTCATTGTTGGCCACACCTCCAACAAATCCCTGTATCTTAAAATTGCCACAAACTCAACATAAGAAGCCACCAATAGATTCAAGTTAATATCCACCCAGCCCAGGGAAGGAAACTGTTTTCATCTGATAGCTCCTCCTAACTGTTTCCATTAGAAAGATTTGCAAAGAACAAAGCTTCGTGATTCCTCTATGGGAAGGCACCCTGCCTAGTTAGTGGGTTGCAAATTATCCAGCCAGTCTGAGTCATCTTGAGGTAAGCCTTTTTTGGCCTGAAGAATCTTCCCCGCCTATTGAGGACATCTCCCAGTCTCTCCATAACCTACTTATTAACAAAATTTGATGACAGGACTCTCTGTGCAGCCCACTCACAGCTGGTAGAGGAAGAGGAAGAAAGTGTAACTACCCATCCCAAATATGTTTGGTGTCATCACTTCATTGCTGACTGGTCTGCTCCAGGAGGTTTTATGATCAACAGACTTAAGTACTGTATAGCCAATGGAACATCATACCCTACAGGCAACAAAATGGGCCATAAACTGAAATTATAAATACAAAACATATTCTCGATTTCTGTAATTTTTTCCTCATTCTTCCCCCCCAGGAGATTCTCGTAGAGATTGTCTGATGTTAATCTCATAAATCAGTAAAATCATTTTTGAAATGTATGTATATGTGTGCAGCTGGGTTGCTATGTAGAAGCATACGAATGTGTTGGAAGGCATATACTTACAACCTTTTCAGGTGTTAGGCACCATCATACAGTGGACATAACGAGACATTCCTTCATCTGTTGTCTTAATTTTTAAATATTGCCTGAAATCTCATGAGATGGTCGTATATTGCAACATTTTGGTAATTTCACTGCTGAGATTTTACACGATCTCAAACAAAAACACATGTTTAGATGGTGGTCCATTGGGACCTGCAGATCCCAGTAAACAATAAGCCATACCAATCCTTAAAATGATGGCCTGATTTACATAAAGAGCTGAGGGTTCCATGATACACTGAGCCACAGATTACCCAATTTTAGTTCAGTTTAGCCCATGATTCTATGATTTCCCCAGCATTTCTTCCAACCAGGATATGCACAATCTTTTCCAAAAGATATATGTATAGATACATACATTTGTTTAAAAAAATGATATCTTTCTATCTGTCTGTCTGTCTGTCTTCTTGCCTGCCTGCCTGCCTGCCTTCTTGCCTGCCTGCCTGCCTGCCTTCTTGCCTGCCTGCCTGCCTGCCTGCCTGCCTGCCTGCCTGCCTGCCTATCTATCTATCTATCTATCTATCTATCTATCTATCTATCTATCTATCTATCTATCTATCATCTCTCTCTCTGTGTCTGTCCTCAAATGTGTTTTTGCAGACCTAAAGTAATAAAAATGGAAGACGGCTATAGCAGGTTATAGGTACAGCTGGCAACAGCAGTGGAAAATATCTTTCTTCCCCTGGGGTATGAGGCACCTGGTGGGAGCAGAGCCAATGAAGCCTTCAGGAAGGAAGGTGAAAAGTGTGAGCACCAGGGCCAATCCAGCAACACGTTTCCAGCATTGCTGGGGGCTGAGTAATGTTGTTTGCATTTCTCCACTTACTCTTTAGCCTTGGGATGCTGTTATGCATTGCTCACTGGTATTGACTCAAGCATGGCAGGGGGAGGGGAGTCAGATCACAAACGTTTACCTTAAAGCTGGCTGCCAGTGCATCTAGTTTGGAAATTCCCTTAACTGAAGCCAGGCCTTTGAGTCATGCCTTCAGTGGGAAGCAATGGAAACGTTTTTCATTAGGAAACATGTTTGGAGTGAAACACATTTGAAATGAAAATGCAATGGTGGCTATGCAAGTTAAGGGATTTTGGTTAGGGATGATAGGCTATATAGCCAGGCTGTCTTTTTGTGTTATGTAGGATGGATACTTCTCTGTCTCCAAAGTCAAAGAAATAAGTAAGCAAGAAGATATTAACATTCTTATAAAGGAATATGCCACCAAAAGCAAGAGCATTTCTTTGCATAGCAAGCATAAAACTCTGACATGATTTAGATGTATCAATGGAGACTTAGAAATAATTGCTAGAATTTAAAGCACAACATATTACCATGGATAAAAAGGCTCAGTGTAAAATGTTGTATATTTCCATGTTTGGTAGATTTTGAATTTAATGTTTTGGTTTGAACCAACCCATTCAAAGCGGGACTGTATGCTTCTAGTTTGCAGTTGGATCTGTGATTGAACATTTTGCTTTTCCAGGTGTAAAATCTCATTAAAATGTTTACATTAGTTCAGGTTATACCTATATCCTGGTAACTACATGGAGATGTCCATCTAGTATTCTTGGCAACAGCATGGAAGTATTTACCATTGCTATGGTTTTGTTGAAGATAAAGAATATCTTGTTAACAACACCTGTTATATTACATTTATTCATTAAATGAAGTTGCAAATCCAACCACATCTAAAGATAGGTTTCACAATAGGAATTTTGCAAACTGGAGTGGTGCAATTGTTATGAGAATGAATGATAAAATTGCTGGTTCAAATGTCCCTCATCAGATCCTATTGGCTCAGGAGGCTCTATGGATTCAAAGAAACCCAGAAGTCTCTGAATGAAATTGAAATCCAAGGAACTCAGTGGCCAAACCTGCTTTACAGAGATTCTTTGAGTGTATTAGAGTCCGTGTCTCCCCTAAATAGGAATTCATCATGTACTCTTGGTCTTTCCTCATAGGAACTCCTATTTTGTCCCTATCTTGTGGACGCCTACCATGAGTTGAATGCAGAAATTGCTGCAATATATTGAAAGAATGGGTATTAGGAATTAGAGGCTTTTTTTGAGTTGGGAGGCTCCTTGGGAATTATCTGATCCCACCTACTGCCCAGTGCAGAGTCTACAAGTCACAGCCACAATACTCCTGACATTAGACACACTATGCATATTTGAGATGGTTCATTGGGCAATTTAATATGAGCAATATTTCCCATCACTCATTCCACAACCAGCCTTGAAATATGCCTTTTAAAGAACTCTGCAATCTGGCAATTATCAAAATGGACATGGTTATGAGGCAGAGCAGGATTCATGTCATTAATTGTTTGGCAGGAATCTTAACAAGGGAGGAAGCAAGTTTCTGCAAGCTGGATGAGGTGAGGTTCGTTTTCCTGGCTCCCTGCACTTCTGGAGCTCACCATGTGATATTTTACCCAGCGGGGATCGTGAGACTATGGAATGTCTTCCTGGAGTTTGTCCCAAGCTCTTTGGGTAGAGAAAGAGTGAAATGTAAAGGGAGACAACCCAGGCAATGATGCCAAACTGAGAGATGTCAGAAGTAACTTTACAAGTCCCTATATTGTTCAGTACCTCCTGATTGTCGCTTCACTATCACTTAATGAACCCAGAACTTTATGAGAGTTTTGGAATCTTTTGCAATGCAATATGTTGATGTTCCTCACTTCAGTCAGCAATTGAGCTGTTCCCAAGAGCAAGTTCTTATTCCAAAAGACCAATGTGTAATTAGGAATAACTGTAAACACTCATAGATGTTTGAAAATTACCATTTGAAATTAGTGTCCATTGAGATTAAGATGATCAATTAGGACCGCAAAGAATCAGCTCTACCCTCAACCATGTAATTGGATGTGAGAGATGGTACCATAAAGAGGGAAATGGTGGTGATGGACTACAGTCAACCAGCAATTTGCCATGTAGGAGGGGGACAAGACAAGAGGCAGCATAGCCTGGAGCTGGATAGGAGACCGAGAAAGAGGGTTAGGATAGCCACGCCCTAGAATCTCCCAGGATATATCCATTAGAGTGAGAATAATTATCATTTAGTCTGGGAAGATTCTGTCTATTGTGTGTAAGCAAATTAAAAAAAATGAACACTAGTTGGATTGTTCTATGTTCTAAGACTGACACACAATGACTCTGAGCTGTTACTCTTTCATAACTTCACAGGATAATTTGTGTATGTTGGGGAAGAGGAATTAGGTGATAAAATGTTATGTACCTTGCCTTAAGCTCCCTGAGAAAAGATGGAGTTTAAACCTAGCAAACAAATAAGTGCTTGAGCAGAGGGAAGAAAAGTTGACTTACAGTGGCAGATGTAGGTTAGTTGCATGATCCCTTTCCTAAGAAAAAGTATGTCTTTTTGTCTATTTTTTGTACTCCTTACAAATAATCTGTTCAATAGTTCAAACATAGTATATTTCCAGCAAAACTCGTGGTGAATTCTATCTATTTACAACCTTCTTGTTTGCTAAAGCGCACTCTTTTTGGGAAATTGTAGCTGTTAACCTGCAACTCTCCAGTCCTCTTAAACAATCATGTTTTTATTGAAGTAGAAACTCTTTCTAAGGGAGCTTTAAACATTTTATTCATTCATTCATTCATTCATTCATTCATTCATTCATTCATTCATTCATTTAATTGGTCTTACATGCTGCCCTATCTCCCTAGGGACTCAGGGCGGCTCACATAAAAACACCAAATACAAAAGTTAAAAGGAATTAAAAGATTATTAAACCTAATTAGACCAAATAAAGTATTTAAAATCCCATCACATGACGTTTAAAACTAACCCCCCCCTCAGTCCAGGCCAGTTTGTTCAAATAACCAAGTCTTTAGGCCGCGGCGGAAGGAGCGGAGGTCGGGGGCCAATCATAGCTCCAGGGGAAGCTGGTTCCATAAAGTGGGCGCCCTCACAGAGAAGGCCCTCCCCCTAGGGACCGCCAGCCGAGGAGGACATTTTAATAATGTCAGGGGTGGGCTTCAAAAATTTTAGGAAATGTTCTCTGCCCAGTTGCTGGGTGGGTGTGGCCATGGTGGATGTGGCCCAGTCGGCCTCCTGCACCCTGGTGGGTGGGGGGTGTTTTTGCCCTCCCCAGGCTCTGAAGGCTTTTATCAAGCCTCCAGGAGGGCGAAAAGGCCTCTCTGGGCTCCGGAGACTCTCTGGAAGCTGGAAACAGGTCCATTTCTGGCCTTCCCAAACTTCCAGGAGGCCCTTTTTCGTCCTCTCCAACCTCCGCATGCACCCTACACTTACCTGCATTCAAAATGGGCCGCATGGGGACTCCTGAGAGGGGCAGGATGGGGTGGGTGGGACCATCCAGGAGTGGGATTTGGGGGTTCTCCGAACTGCACAGAATCTTAGCTAGGGGTTCTCCTGAACCCCTACGAACCCCCAGCAGCCCACCCCTGGATCGTGTGCATCTTCAGTAAATTGTGCACTGACTTCGTATTACTGACTGTATTTCCATTCATCCAGGAGTTCCAAAGGTGCTTTTTCAAGAGATAACTGGTCTTCCTTTGCTTTTCCATATAGACATTTTGCTTCTCATCCAAGAAGCTTCATCAGTTCTAGATGAGAAGTGAAACCTCTTCAAGGAAAAACAAAGGAAGTCCAGTTGCCTCTTGAAAAAGCACCTTTGGGACAGCCATGACCTGGATGACTGAGACTCTCCATAGGCATTCATCCAGGAGGATGAAGAGATATTTATAACTGATCCAGGACTAAAGTGCAGGGCTGTTAAAGCTCTTTTTCAAGAGATTTTCCAAATTAATAGTCTTTTCCAAATTAATAGTCTTCCTTGTTATTTTAAGATTTTTGTCCAATGAGGCTCTAATCTTGTAAGCCAGCCAGAGTCACCTTGTGGCAAGATGGGCAGCCAATAAATTAGTAAATAAATAAAAATAAAATTAATAAGAACTATATAAATAAACCAAGATTGGAAGTGGGCAAGGGATAGGCACTTAATGTTGTCTATGTTGGCCAGGTATTCTGGGAACACTTATAACAACTGAGTGCCAAGGTGTTCCAGAAACCATGTTATCCAGAATGCTGCTATATAACCTCTGATTAAATATTTTTCCCTGACTTTAATTTAAACGTAAACTCCTGCATATTTCTATGCAGGAGGAATCTTGTTCAGTGACAAACAGCCTAGACTGGAAAATTCATTGCTTTCATTGCCAGTGGCTTCCTCCATGGAGGAGAGAGATTGCAAAATAACCTTGGAGACAGCAACCTGACTGGATTTGCTGGCCTTCTGCTAAATTGGCGAGAGGAAAAATATAATTTAGAGGGAGGAGTGCTTTGATCACAGATTGTTGGCATTAATAGCCCTTGCTATTGCCTCACTCCAAATTTAATGTATTGCTGGGTCTCCCAAAACAAGGTATCATTAAGATTGATGAAACACTATAAATTTGGGAGCAGATTTTGTGTATAGACACAAGAGACGAGCACACTGCACACCTACAAACTGGCTATGTTATGGAAGCACACGTGAATTTGCACAAAGCCAAATATTCACATGTGTTAGGACAGCAAACTCCAATCCCTCCCTCTCTCCCTCTCCCCCCCTCTCCTCTCCTCTCACCTCTCCTCTTCCCTGTCCCCTCTCCTCTCCTTCCCTCCATCCCTCTCTCTTTTCATCTTCATAACACCACAGCTGCTCTATTTTCTGCAGACGCCACTTTTGTCACTGTCACAGATAGAGACCAATTATAGATAAATGGGGATTTATATGCCTTTGGGTCTGCAGATGAATTGCAATATTAAATTTGAGTCTCATCGCAACGTTGAAAATCTACATTATCACGACAGCTTCTTCAACTTTAATTGAAATCTATTTTGGTCATGTGAATGTTGGTTATATGAGTGAGCTGTGGTAGCACAGTGGTTAGAATGCAGTATTGCAGGCTAACTCTGCTCAGACTCAGCCTGCCATCCTTCTGAGGTCAGTAAAATGAGGACCCAGATTGTTGGGGGGAATATGCTGACTCTGTAAACAGTTTAGAGAGTGCTGAAAAGCACTATGAAAGTGTATAAGTCTAAATGCTATTGCTATTATATACAATATATTCAAAAAATCATATTTGAATTAGGGATGGAGAAAATTTAATTTGGCTTGTGTTGGACATGAAGTTATCCATTTGCACTTTCAGAGTAAGGGTGTGTGATAGTACTATATATTCTGCTTTTCTTCCATGACCATCACATGCAAGTAAAGTGTTCTCTTTTCCATTTTCTATTCACTAGCACAATCTTGTGGGGTTAGGATGGAGCTGAAGAAAGTTGTGAACTGGCTACCTCTGGACCCTATTCAACATGCAATCTACAAAACCACACTTGCTCTAGTTTGTAAGTCAAATGGGCTCATCCCTGAGGTTATACACTCTTCAAAAGTAGTTTCTTAACTTTTTCAAAAAGTGTATAAACATGTGGAAAGTGTGTAAAAACAAGTGATTATGTAAGGGGGGGATTGTTTGGAAAAGTATCAGTATTTGGCATGTATTGCCCACTCAATCTGCCACAGTAAGAAGAGCAGGAGGCACCGATCACATTATGCATAGTAGGCTTATTTCATTCCTTGAAACTGGGTTCTTGCCTAGGGGAAGAATTTGCTTAGGTGCTGGGAGATTCACAACGTTGGAAGGTAAACACTCCTGGACAGTTGCATCATGTCATTACAATGGGCCGGAAATGTTTCAACTGCACATTTCAAATCCAAGAACACTGCAGCCAGAAAACCTGAATGCCATTATTTCAGAAGAATTTTAATATCTTCATGGGGACATGAAGGCGGATGCCCCAAGGTACAAACCCTCCTTTCCTCCAGAGATTCTTGGAGTACGAGTTTGGTTGGTTTCACTTGCCAGAAAATGTAAAGAGCTGCTCTCAGCCCACATACACGCAAAGATCTGCCATTCAGTTTTCCTTCATTCCTCTCCCCATTGCTCTCAACATGTTCTCAGAAACTGGTGAACTGGAAATATTGCAAGGAAGAGACTCCATAGATCGCACCCAAGACCAAATTCCAGGTACTGTGGCTCCCATCACTGTATGCTAGGCTGAATGTGGTCAACAAGAGTTGTCATTTAAAACATCTAGAGAGTACTTTGTTTCTTAACTAAAATACATAATTCTTTTCAGCATGCGTTGCTAAGTGGAAGGATGACAATTACATATATCGTGTAGCAACAACAACAATAGCACTTAGACTTATATACCACTTCATAGTTTTTTACAGCCCTCTCTGAGAAGTTTACAGAGTCAGCATGTTGCCCCCAACAATCTGGGTCCTCATTTTACCAACCTCAGAAGAATGGAAGGCTGAGTCAACCCATGAAAATCGAACTGCTGGCAGTCAGCGGAATTAGCTTGCAATATTGCATTCCAATCACTGTGCCACCATGACTTTTTTTATGGAAACAAATTACCTGCATCCCAAGATCACAATTATTACACAAGGACTGGAAAGACCCAACTTCACATTCACTGTCAGCAGGGGTGGGATTCTACCGGTTCGACCCAGTTTGGGCAAACTGGTAGCTCGAAGATCAGCTGTGAGTGAACTGGTTCTCTCCGACAATCAGATGTTGGGTCCACCCACCCACCCCAGCTCTAGTCTGTGCTTTATTTCCAGGTTTTCCAGCTCAGATGCTTTGCACAACACAGCAGATTGTCACGTGTCAGCTATTTTACACACAGGGCTTGCAGCAGAAGGTGAGTTACAAAGTGTGTCCTTACTGAACCAGTTGTTACAATGGTTGAATCCCACTTTGACTGTCAGCCATGAAAGTTCACTAAGAGATTTTGGACCAATCACTCCATCCTATCTTAACAATTGCTGTGGAGAGAATAAATTGGTAGGAGTGATGTGTAAGAAGTCTACTGCCTTGAGGATATAAATCTAATGAATAAAGGAACACATCTATCCTCATCCCTCCATAGTAACTTATCTCTGTGGTCGCTGCTTCTTTACTCGTAACAGAACAGAAAGGAAGGGACTTTCAGTGGGTTGTTAGTGACGGAGGGAAATCTCTCTATTGTCCTGGTTCAGATTGCTCAATTACCAATGATAAGGAATAACAGATATGAGTCTTACAGGTTGTCATGGATTACAAGATCAGCAGCAAAGGAATCCCCATGTGTGTTTCACACTGAAGCATAATATTCAAGATCACATCACTTCAAAAAGTAACTTCCCCGGTCATTCAATTTCTTCTCCAGAAAAATGGTCACCATTACAGTTCTGCAGCTTTGATATTCTCTCCTCGGCATTTATTCTGACTTGGTGTTCATAAAAAGGGGCCAATAGTTGCTGGGAATCTTATTGAGCCACACATGCCTGTCTCACATTTGGATGGGCAGGGCAATACTCTCAAACATAAAGTTCACTTTATGTTCATTTGAGCAAAAATTATTATTCAGAACAGGGTCTGGCAATACATGTTCTATCACCTACCCATCCATTCTTTGAAGGCTACAGGTGATGATTTAAAGCAAAATAGATTAAAACAGGTAGAGGGTTATCATCTCTGTTTGAAGGCTTTCTTTCTTTAATGCTTAAAAAGGCCAACAAATCCATTGTCAATTGCTGTGAAGACTTGGTTGTTTGATCTTGAAAAACTTTCAGGTCCTGGGAACATAGCTCGTAGGTTAGGAGTTGCCCATCTCTGGTTTAGAGAAAGAAAGAATGCATTCCTACTAGGAAAGAATGGATTCTATTTGCAATGCTGAGTTCTGTATTTAGACTGGATAACTTTCTCACTGGCAGCTTTTTGTGTACAAAACCTCCAACTAACATACATATTCTTGTCCAGCTTTCTCCTAAACTTGAGGTTGCTTCCCTACTACCTCTCCTGAAAGCCCATTGTGAAGCTGCTTTGCTCAACAACACTGTTCTTCCCACTGTTTGGCATACACAATCCTTCTTTTCATTTGCACCCCTGAAAGGAATACATTTAATTAAAATGCCCTGGGAGCCATTCAGGATATTTCAAGGTAGCAAGAACATTTCAACTGGGGAAGCCAGTGGGGCTCGGAGAGACTGCTGAGTTGATGTTCTAATGACTTGTAAGAGTTTCACATATCTACGTATTCTTTTACTTCATGGGCTTTTCCAAATGACCCATAACATCAGAGTCGACTAGTTCTGCTTGACAGATCTTTGAAACAACAAGCCCATGGCTCTCACCTTTTCAAGCGGTCAACCATTATCAATGAATTAGCATCTCTCCCCCCCTCTCCCTCTCTCCTCTCTCCCCTCTCTCCCCTCCCCTCTCTCCTTCTTTCCTCTCAGGTTGATATCTAACAATCATAGACAAGGTGTAGCTTGTCTAAATGCAACTTGTTGAGAGAACTAAATGCAATATGTTGAGACAACTATCAAGGGGAGATTCTAATCGCCATATTTTTACTGTTTGAGATGAAAAAACAAGATGGTGTCTTTTTCAGAAGATACCTATTAGCTGACTGGATTGACAATTAAATCTTATCTGAGCAGTACCAATGAAACAGTATATCCTCAAAACTAGATGGCAACTTACTTGACAAGCAAACTGGAGGTTATACCCAGTTATTCCTTTTGTCTAGGAGGATAGCTGAAAGTTTACGAAGCTGGCCATTGTTCCAATTAATATCCATTACTAAAAATGGATAGCTCATTCTCTTCAATAGAGGGGCAATTTGGATCTTTTGGCTGAATTCTCCTCTCTCTCTCTCTCTCTCTCTCTCTCTCTCTCTCTCTCTCTCTCTCTTTGTGTGTGTGTGTATAAATCCCATACACTACTATGCCAGGATGAAAACATGTCACGTAGCATGCACTGTGACCTGCTTTCTTTCTGAAAGACAAGGAAATATTTGTTTCAATAAAAGAGTATTAGGTACTTCCTCTACAGTCTGCAGGCTGATCACTTCAGTAAGAATGTCAGTCATGCCAATGCTTCATTTCTGAGGGCAATTTTGCAATATTATTGCAAGTGGGGCCAGTGAACATCCACCCTATATTTGCTCCCTCCTGCTGGAGACTCTCTCCTCTTTTTGTCCATTAGCCTCCTTCCATAAGTCAATTGGAAATGATGGATGAAGGCCAGAATTGTGCAACATGTTGTGAAATTTTCACTGGATCCTGCATAATGCTGGAGGATGCATTCTGGAGGTTGCAATGAACCCTATTCATTAGATTTTGGGAAATTACAATTCTTAGCCAATGGCTATACTGGGAGGGATGGATAGATGTTCTGGTCCCAGAAAGCAGAACACATGGCTTTGATGTCATTATCTGGCATTGCCATAAAGCCAATCAGAATGAAAACAATTCTCTCTGCCTTTTTCTGCAGGCTGCTGTGAAGTGACAAAATAAGGAAAATAATTTCAGCTCAGCTCCATGACAGAACCAAGAATTGTGGCAGTGCCTAGGGCAAAGAGTTAGAAGCACTAATCTTAGGAGAAAAATGTTATTTGTTTAGTATGTGCTGAAAATATGAACTGACTTAATGTTATACTTCCTGAATTGAGTAAACAAACAAAATTCAATTATTCTCCTATATTTGCCTTTCTCAAATGTGTGCAGTGCAATTTTCCAATAAAAGTGTATTCAACATATTTTTGCTTGCAACCAAGAGGATAAAAATATAAAAAGTTGTATATATTTTCATCTGGAACTAACAAAATAAATAAACATCATTACACTGTTTGCATATTAACAGAGAACAAAAACTCCCTGCATTTTTAAAAAAGAACATTTTAGAAAGTGTAGACCAATTCACCAAAACCTACTGTCAATGGCCTTGCAACTGACCTGTCAGAGAACCCCAGTTCTCCTTACCTTTTGACTTCCTGGCATTGCTGGATGGAGACAACTGACTTGTGTTGCTAACATCTAAAACAGGGGTGTCAAACTCAAGGCCTGGGGGCCGGATTTAGCCAGTGGGGTGCTTAGATCTGGCCTGTGGGCCTGCCCTGGAAACAGCGAAGGACTGGCCCGCAGTGCTTCTGCCAGTGAAATGGAGCTTGTGACGGCCGTAGGTGGCCCTTCCGAGCTCTGTTTTCACTGACAGAATGTTACAGGAGACCGTCGCAGGTAAAAAAGGCCATCACAGGTGTTAGGGGGCTTGGGCCACCCCAGGTGCCCCCAACACAAGTGATGTTGAGCTGGCCATGCCCATCCTGGCCATGTTCACCATAGGCCCCCAAGGTCAAACACAATCCTGATGTGGCCCTCAATGAAATCAAGTTTGACACCCCTGATCTAGAACAAGAGCTATGAGATTTCTGCAATCAAAGTGTCAGGATTCTGGCAGTTACCCCACTTAAATCATGAGTCTCGAGCCAAACTTCTAAAACTTCAAAAGGATTTATTGGGAGTTAACATGTCCAGAACTGCCTGGGTGTAGCCAACTCTGAGACACATAATTCACTGTCACCCTTGACCCTGGTTTTCCCCCACCCCCTGGGTGTATCGTAATTCATATTCTCCAGTGAGACATATCCATAGCCAAGGGTCATCAATCATGTTCTCCAATTAGAATTTTGCGCAACAGAAGCTTCCATCACCTAGTTACTATCTTTGAAAACTATTTATGGAATGCACTTTTAATTTCCAAGCTGCCGCGCTGCTCCCCCTCCCTTTCTGTTGGCAACTCTAAAAAGACCATAGAAATATTTTGAGTTGACACAAAGTTTGTCTGATAGATCATGTACCATCAAGTCATTGCTGACTCCTATCAACCATACACCGGTAGTACTCGACTTAACAAAAGTTACAACGGCACTGAAAAAGGTGACTTATGACCACTTTTCACACTTACGACCATTGTAGCATCATGCGATCAAAATTCATACGCTTGGCAATTGACTCATATTTATGACGGTTGCAGTGTCCCAATGTCATGTGATCTTTTTGCGACATTCTGACAAGCAAAGTCAATGGGGAACTCAGATTCACTTAACAACAGTTTGACTAATTTAACAACTACTGTGATTCACTTAACAACTCTGGCAAGAAAGGTTATAAAATGGGAGCAAACTCACTTAACAAAAGTTTCACTTAGCAACAGAAATTTTGGAATCAGTTGTGATTGTAAGTCGAGAACTACCTTGTAGATAGATTTTCTCCAGGATGATCTGTCTTCAGCCTTGTGCACTCACTGCTGCTGCTGTAATTGATTCTGTCCACCTGACTGCTAGTCATCCCCTTTTTCTCTTTTCTTTCTCTTTCCCAACACCAGAGCCTTCCACAGTGACCTAGGTCTTCGCATGATGTGTCCAAGCATGATCTTCTTCAAGTGGTAAGTCTGTCTGATTTATTCGAGAATCGATTGGTTTTGTTTTCTTGGCTATCCATTGTATTCTCAGGAGTTTTCTCCATCACAAAGTTCAAAAACATCAATTTTTTCTAGATTGCTTCTTCGAGTCCAACTTTCACTTCTATGGAGGGTCACAGGGAAAATCATTGCCTACTCAATTGTGATCTTTACCTGTCAATATGCAGATTCTAGGAAGCTAGCATTTAACTGTACAAAAGAAGTGTGTATTCATTGCCTTGTCTTGTGAGCTACCTGGGTGAGTTAACCTCTACCATCCTTTACAAACTGGTATACAATATTATAGAAGTTATTTTTGTACAGTGGATTGTCGGCCTTTTGAATGAGATACCTAGCAAATCAGAGGAAAACAGCTGCCAACTGAGAAACACACCGAACAGTTAAGACAATGTAAAATGTTTAGCAAGTACAACTGCAGAGAAAAATAGGAGGGGAAGAGACCAGTGATAATTGCCAATTATTAGTTAATTAGGCTGATAATTAAAGCCAAATATTCAGATAATAATTGGCCTTCAAAACCTGACCTTGTATTTCCACTATTTTTCACATGTTCTTTATTTTTCCCTCTTAAATTATTACTGGTAGCAGTTCATTTGACTATACAACAAGATGTCCTGATGCTGTTATCTAGTTTGGGTAATAAAACATCTGCAAGAAAACAACCACTGTCAAAGTGCCCCAAGGAGCCCTCTATACAATGCTACCTGAATATTAGGTGTATTTAAGTCTAGCTGAATATTGGGTGTATTTAATCCTTTCATGTAACATGACATTTGTCTCCCCCCCAGGGTAACAATACAAAATACAGCAAAACAGAAAACAGTATTAAACTCTCTAATCTTACTACATTTAAAAAGTAAATAAAATGAAATCAAAAGTAAGTCCTGGTCCTGACATTGACCAGTATTGTCTTGGAGTATGAGCAATAGCACACCATTCAAAAGCCAAGGATGTAGCTCAGCCTGAAAAATATACACCACTTTTTTTAGCCTTAGCTTAGATTCCCACAATCCAGTGTTCTTATGATGCATAGCTCTTCAACCACCAAACTTCCATGTAATCATTTCAGCACATTTTGAAGGCAACAGATGGCTAAAATAGGTGACTTATTCTCTCCTTTCCCAGGGGATTCCAGTTTTGAACAAAGGAAAGGCTGCACAGAAGCTAAGAGGCAGACTAGAACACTGTTTCTCAGCCTTGTCAACTTTAAGTTGCATGTATTTCAACTCCCAGAATTCCCCAACCATGATGGGATTTGAAACCTGCACATCTTAAAGTTGTCAAAGTTGAGAATCCCTGGGCTATAATACTCCACAAAATAATTAACCCAATCTGAGCTAGCCAGCCTGAAGGATTTTCCCCACCCCACCTTTTGCCTGTAATTGGTCCCCTTGGCACATAATAGAGCCTTGGCAAGACAATTGCATCCAAGCTGGAGACAGTTTTGCCAGGGTTGTTGACAAACTGAAGATGGTTTGGGCAAAGGAGGATCTTGAAAAATTATGGGTTTGGAATGTTTTCCTGCTATTGAGGCCTTTCCAGCTGTAATTATATGTTGCATACAGTGCAACAGACAGTCCTGACATTTTGCAAGCTCAAATCCCAGACCCTTCCCAGGAGAAATTTAAATTGGCTCTGGGACATAAACAAGGCATGAACTTGGCTTCAGACAGATCCTTTTGAGAAGGGAGAGTGTGACATAGTCCCAAACTGACACTGTTGTCATATGTTTGAGCCCTGATTCTTCGTGATACTCCAAAAGTAGCTGTGCTTCCAGTGCACAGCTGCTAACTCCTTCAGCCCCAGACAAATATATCAAAATACTCTTAGGTTATGGTTTTAAAATGGATGCATTCTTAGTGCTGTATCTTATAGTTAAGGGTATTTATGGCTCTAAGCCAAGTCCAGAGTCTCTGTGACGCCAATATTCCTTCCAGTCAAGAAACCTACAGATTTATATTCCAATTGTCACCATGAGACTTGTGACCCTTGGCCTCACTCCTTCAGCTCATTCACCAAGCAACACCCCTGTGAAATGAATTACGAGGTTTGCATTTGCAACGTAGAGTTCCATACATGTGGGCAAAACTATCTTCCTGAGCAACAAGTTCTGAATCTCTGGCTGGGTTTGTATGGCAGATTTAGCCATAGTTTATCAAATTAACACAGTTTTCTGGAATCAAAGAATCCCACACTTTGTATCACTCATACCACAGCCTAAAACACTGAGAGCTACACAAAGAGCTTCACTGATTGCAAGGCACTTACTCTCTACAGATATTATGCTAATTCTACGATGCAGAGGGTTTATTTTTTTCACGCCTACTTCCAGCCTTTTTCTTAGGGATCACTGGTCTCTCCCAATATGTCTCTCACACGCTCCTATTTTAAGGTGCCTGATAGATATCAAGGTCTTAAGGATTTGCAATTTCCTTCTCCGGCCACAGGGGAAATAAGCTGCTCTAACTCATAGTTCCTTAGCTGCACTTTTTTTTTCTTTCTTTTTACAAAACCTCAAAGAATGTGCACTCCAACATTCTGAGAAAAAAAGACCAACTTTTATTTCACATTAGACAAAATTAAAAAACCACATCTAGAATTCGTTGTGAGAAGACCAACGAGCCTCTTTTCATTAAAAGTAGACAAAGAAAAGATAACTTGTTAGAGACACCCACCCCCTTGAAATATGGATATGCTGAACCTGTGTCTGTTCTTTGATTGTTAGATTGCAGAGCCATTCACAACAGTTTCGATGGAGTGCTTTTAGCTTCTCCTTTGGCGTATCACCATCCACTAAACTGTCAGGCTTAAGGAAGGCGAGCGATGGTGCTTCACAAGCATTTCACAGATCTCAGACATTTTGCTTTTTACACCCTATTTCTGTTCTCAAGAGGTCTAGCTATAAGTATGCCAGAAAATGGAGGGAGACACATCATCTGAACATTCATATGAAAGTACATTTTGCAAGCATGGAGTCTAAATATAAAATAATACCTAAAACAGCATGATGTGCATTCTAGCATATGTCCCATTCCAGACCAAGCAAGCTATACATGTGTCACTTTCCTTAAACAGATTGGAGCACTCCAGTTGTACAGATAATTTAATTGAGTATTGTGGAACAATCTGTGCTTATCAAAAAGGATTACTAATCGCAATAAAGCTTATCTATGATACGTTGCATATGCTGAGTTTATTGCATTAATGTATACTTCGGCAGTCGACTCATTTTGGTTAGGAAACTTCTATTTCCCATTTGCCATGAATGGATTAACCTGGCTTTATGAGAAGGAGGTTAAAATATTGTACTTCAGAGCTCTGAGAACCTGAAGGTTCTCGAGTAACCGAAAAGCTGTTCCTATTAAAAAAAAATGAGCTAGCTCTTTTCCTACCTGGTGCCAGAGAAGTTTTGGTCCTCACTGTGGCTTCATGAATTAAATCCAGATTGTTGATCTATTGAGATGGGCACAATAACCAGCAGGAGAAGTTTTCAAAATCTCCCTCGAAAGGTAGCGTCCTCTGGATCAGTCACATTTCCTGATAACTGAGAGATGTCTAGAGCTGGAAGGCATGGGAAAGAGAGGAAGGAGGTTACACGAAACATTTACCCCCATCTTTACTGCTAGCAGAGCATCAAATGGGGTGGTATTCAATGGCAATTACTGTATTATTAAGAGAAGACCAACCCTTTTCTGGTTGGCTTCCAAATTCTCATTAGGCATGTTCTTACCTGCTGCTATGATGGCAATGTGGAACAGAAGAGGAAGATTGAAAAGAAGTCGAGAATCCAAGCAGAGTTCAGGTGAAGCTGATTTGGGAGAAGCATGCTCCAGTCAGCTTCTGTCTTTTCAATGGGCTAAAATGAAAATAAAAAGTATTACACTTCCATGGGTGCTGTGATTTTGCTTATAGACTTAATGTCTTGAGATGCAGATTAGTAACTAGTAGGCAACCACAAATCAAGCTGTGACTTGTTTCCCCCAAAGAAGGGAAGGGACAGCTGGGATTATGGAGGCTAGGAAGAATGTGGTTTGCTTAGTTATGAGCAGCATACACGGAAGAGTCAAATGATGACAGACGCATAATAGCAGTTCCTTCATGTCTAATACCCTAAGATATTGTGTTCAAGGCAAACTCCTTTTCCACTGAGATCAAAACTACGAAGTCACACGAAGTCATTTGCTCTCTATTCCCCCCCCCCCCTTATTAAACAATTAGATTACATAGCCAACTACTTAACATCTGCTTTTGGAATGCTTCTGTACCTTGGAGGGCTTTCAAGGGCATAGAAAGTAGCCGGTGGAAAAGAACTCTGCTCTATTTTGTTTTTCAGCACCTGCTTACAGCTTTGTGACTGGCACACTTTCCATGAATTCTGTTTATCTCAGTTCTGTAAAATAGGAAAGAGAGTCTATAGAGATTCTCAGTCATCCAGGTCATGGCTGTCCCAAAGGTGTTTTTTCAGGAGGTAACTGGACTTCCTTGTTTTTTCTTTTGAATGGAGTGGAATATAAATCCTTCCATACCCCACTATCCTGTCAGAGCTCAAGAAGCTTCTTGGATGAGGAGTGAAACATCTTCAAAAGAAAAAAAAACAAGAAAGTCCAGTTGCCTTCTGAAAAAGCACCTTTGAGACAATAGGAAAGATAGTGCCCTTCTCCAATCCAAGTGCAGTTGTGAGGACTATGGGGGAGCCTATAATTGAACAATGGTGAAAGAAAGAATCCACCCAAATTTATCAGGCGGTAAAAAGAGGAGGTGAGAAATCTGTACTTTCAAACTTGCAAGATTCTGTTAATGTAGACTTACAATAAAGCAGAAACATCTCGTCATGTTTCCTGTCTGGCCTACTTGGGAGGCTGACATCAATGATGCATCAATGATGCAAATTTGATAGTATAAAATCTTCCACCAACTCTTTATCACCTGATAAATAGGATGGATCCTGTTCTAAGTTTCTTTATCTATTATTCAGCTATGGGCTAACTCATTCTCCTTGTTGTTATCTAATCATTCCCTACAAAGAATCTCTTCTCTTTGTTCTCAAGGTCATTCTTACATACCATTACTGTATGGATGCTCCTAGGATGGCCCATATTATACTCTGCGAGCTGCATTGGTTGCCAGTTTACTTCCAGGTGAAAATTAAAAATGCCTTTAAAGCCTTCTTGACATGGGGCCAGAGAATTTGGGAGACCATCTCTTCATATATATACCCATCCCATCAGGTCCAGCATGTTATTATGGACCTCAACAGTTAAGGAGTAACATCTGGCGCAGCCCCAGAGATAGGCCTTTTCTGATGTGGCACCCGCATTGTGGAACAGCATTGCCCCCAAGATGAGTTACAACCCATCCCTGCAAATCTTCCAGATGTCCCTCAAAATGTGGCTGTGTCCACAGACTTGGAAATCTCAGGGAAATGGAGAACCGGTCAGATGGCTACATTGTATGTAATATCAAAGATGCTCCCTAGTTTTTAAAAAATAATATTAATGTTTTTTAATAATTTTTTTATTTTTTATATACAATACATCCATTCCATTTCAACTGTGTGTTGATTAGGTACATATTTCATGTGCTTACAATTAATAATTAATACTCTTCCTATCAATATAACAATATATATAACAATATAATAATAATCACATTCCCATATAAGTAATATCCAATATATCTATTTCACAAGCTTCTCTTATTGCTTTATATATACATCTAAGCCATTTTAATTTGTTTTATTTTCTAACCATTGGTAAAACAAGTCCCATACCATGTAATATTCAGATTCTTCCTTTTCTTTAATTTCCAGTGTTAATCTATTCATTTCTGCACATTCAAATATTTTTTCAATTACTTTTCCCTCTGTTGGTATCTTATCACTTTTCCGATTATGAGCAAATACAATCCTAGCTGCTGTTAATACATGTATGATTAAATATGTTTTTTCTTTACTGTAACCTTCAGGTACCATTCCTAATAAAAATATTTCAGGTTTCAAATCTATATGTTGTTTAGTCATTTTTTCCAACCATGTCTGTACTTTACTTCAATAACTTTTAGCTTCTATGCAAGACCACCACATATGGTAGTATGTTCCTGGTGTTTGGTGGCACTTCCAGCATTTAGCTGATTTACCTTTAAATATTTTCGCTAGTTTTGCTGGTGCTAAGTGCCATCTATAAAACTTTAATATTTTTTTATTATGAATATTTTTTGAACTTTGTTTCTTTTATGGTCTTTCTATTATTCGCCAGTCAGTATCACATTTGGGAGATGTACCGCTATATAAATGTGATAAATAAACACACATTGGGATTTCAACTCATTACAATAATACATTGATGCTGTTAATTGATGTTGTTAATCTATCCCATAAGTTGTCTACATTTGCATGACTAAACTACTTTCCCCTCCCATCCTCCTCTATGGTCTCATCCCGCTTTAAATCTTTTATCTGTTTAGCCACTACGTGCATCTGATGAAGTGAGCTATAGTTCACAAAATCCTTTGCCTTTTAATAAAAATGTATTGGTTTGAAAAGGTGCTGCCAGATTCCTGGTTTTCAACTGCAACGAGGTGTATCTGTACCCTAAAGCTACACTGGACCACACACATACAGTACATGCACACAGATCAAATTGTAGAGTAAATATTTGTTTATTTTTAAAAGCCTTATTCCCTGGGCATTATTTCATAGCCACTCAGCAGGAAATGATTTGATTTCCCAATTTAAAATGCCATTTAAAATGCAAAACAAAACAGGCTTCAATGTTTTAATTATGCATTTCAAAGCATGGTGTTCCCAGTTCCTTTGGAGATAAGAAGAATGTCACAATAACAAAATCTGAAAAAAGCAAATGGAATCACTTGTAACTCCAGCTGCTGTGAAAAAGAGTCCATCCAGATAACAGAACAAAATTTTCTCAGCATTTTGCCAGAAGCCTCATCATTCCAAAGGCTGTTTTCTTCCTTTTCTTTCTCTCTCTTCATACATACTCTCACAAACACACACACACAGAGGTTTAATCAGCCCTTTTTTGCACTTAGGAGTGGTAAATTCAGTCCTTGGCAAGGAAATTGGTTCCATTGTAGAATATCAGAGCCGCAGAAATCCTACAGCAAGAACAGTTATTATTGATCTACCTTCCTTCCCTTGCTGAAATTTCAAAACCTCCAAATTATAGTTTGATCCACAAAGAAAAACAAATCTTTCCATTTTCCCATGCATTTGATGTCATCTTATAATCATTTGATCTTAATCCTTAATTGCTTTCAGTTATTTTGGTTATTGGAGCACTACAATCTGTGATGTCAGGAAATCCACATTGCAAAGCACATGTATGTTTTGATAAAGGCATACAGGTGTTTAACAACCACAATAGGGACTGAGAGCTTGGTTATTAAGTGAAGTAGTCACTAAGTTAAATTGTGACACTGCTTATAATTTTACTTTAGTTTTCCTTTGCTTTACAAATCTGCAAAGCTTATAAATATGAGGCTTGATCATTGTTATGTATGCAGGTTTAAAGTCATTGGTTTAGTTTGAACTGTTCTTGTAAAATGTAAGAAATGATTGGTTTAAAAAGTGCGGAAAAACCCTGCACTCTGATTGGCTGGCAACTGCGGCTGCTGGCTATAAGTAGCAGCCGCAGCCCAGCCAAAGTGGGTTCATTCTGAGCTGTAGTCACTAATAAACGAAGAGCTTGAAGCACTCCGCGTCTGTCTCTTCATGCAAACTTAACACTGGCGACAAAGGTGGGATCTCCCTGAAGAAGAAGGCAATGCGGAACAGAAGGAGAGCGAGATGGCTGCGCTGAACACCCTCCCAGCCCCATTCGATCTGACGGCAGAAGACTGGGAGACATATGCAGATCGTTTCCAAATGTATCTGGAAGGAAACGATCTTGCCGACATTTCCGAGAAGCGGAAGAGGGTGGTCTTTCTCACGCACTGCGGTCCGGCAGTTTTCAAGATGGCGAAGGCATTGGCGGGAGCTGCAGACGTGAAGGTAATGGAATGGCCTGACTTAGAAAAGTTGTTAAGAGCCCATTACGCCGCACAAGTATCGTGCCTCATTAAGAGACACGAGTTTTACCATCAGGATCAAGGGGAAAGCAAAAACGTAAACGACTTCGTGGCAAGTTTAAGAGACATTGGGGGTGCATGTGAATTTAACAATTTAGAAGAGGCCATGTGCGTTCAATTTGTTCTGGGCCTTAAAGACAAGGTGCTTCAGAGCAAGTTATTACTAAGACCTAAGATCACGCTGAAGGAAGCAATAGAAGAGGCCTCTTTAGCAGAAGCTACCAAGTCCTCAGCAGCAGCCATGAAGAAAATTAACAAGGCCACAAGCCATCCTGATGTGGAAAAGTCCACAACAACTCATTGTGAGCAAATAGATTCTGAGTCAGACTGTAGTGAGGTGGAGGAAGGAATTTATAGACTCAGAATGGAGAGGAAAAAGAAAGACCTGGGAAGAAAGAGGCAAGATTTCTACTGCAGAGGTTGTGGGGAAACCACCCCACACTGAATGCAAGTTCCTAGATACCATCTGCCTCCGTTGTGAAAAAAGAGGACACCTAGCAAGAGTCTGCAAATCATCCAGAACTCCACCCAACAGAAGGAAGTTTCCTGACAAAGAATTCAAGCCCAACAACCTCAGTGAGAAAATGGGGCAGCAGAAAGCAAAGGGGAAGAATGAAACTCATCAGACAGTAACCATTGGTCATTCTTCTTCTATCAATAACAGAAAAGTGCATGTCAAGGTACTAATTGAAGGGAGGCCTTGCCAAATGGAAGTGGACTCAGGCTCATATTTATCTATGGTGTCGTGGGACACTATTCACAGACTACTCCCAAACATTCAGAAGAAGCATTTCAAGAAGCAAGCACTGACTCTTAAAGACTACCAAGGGAACAAGATTCCAGTAGTTGGAACAAGAGAATTCAATGTGAAGGTCAAAGGCCACACCAAACGCTTGCCCCTGACCATCGTGGACAAGGATCGCCCAAGCTTGCTGGGACTTGAGTGGTTCAATCCACTAGTCATTGAGGTGCCTGGCATCAATCACGTGAGCAACACTGAATGGGAGGAGGCCTTGAAGTCTGAGTTTCCAGAGGTCTTCAGCGACGGATTGGGCAAGTCAAAAAAGCAGGGTTAAAAGTCAAGGAAGAAAAATGCACTCTTAGAACTGACAAGGTTGAGTTCTTGGGCTATATGATTGACAAGCATGGTATCCACCCCACAGATGCCAAGGTTCAGGCAATCAAAGAAGCCCCTAGACCAAAATGTAAAACAGATTTGCAAGCCTTCCTTGGACTCATTAACTTTCATCACATGTTCTTACCTCAGAAGGCAACCATTGCAGAACCACTGCACAGATTATTAGACCAAAAGTCTGCGTGGGTCTGGGGCAGAAAAGAACAATCTGCATTTAACAATATTAAAAGACTAATCACGTCTCATGCTGTACTGATACACTTCTCTGAGAATTTGCCTGTTGTACTGACTTGTGATGCATCCCCTTTTGGAGGGGGGGGGGTTGAGCCACAGGCTTCCCAGTGGGAGGGAAGCTCCTATTGCATTTTACTCTCGCACCTTGACCAAAGCAGAGAGGAACTACAGCCAACTGGACAAGGAAGCCTTGGCAATTGTTGCAGCTGTCAAGAAATTCCATGAGTATTTATATGGGAGAACATTTACCATTGTCACAGATCACAAACCTCTGTTAGGCATTGTGGCAGGAGACAAACCTACGCCCACTATCCTGTCACCAAGAATGCTGAGGTGGACTGAATTTCTTGCTGCTTATTCATACAAACTCATCCACAGGCCTCGCAAAGACATTGGGCATGCAGATGCTTTGAGTCGCTGCCCACTTCCTTCTCACACTGAGGACTTTGCTCCTGAGACTTACACCTTTTTCCTAGAAACTGTTGCTAAGCTTCCAGTACACGCTGCTGAAATTGCCAGAGAGACTGCCCAAGACACTGTATTGGCTCCTGTTATAGGCTGGATTAAGAAAGGTTGTCCTCTTCAAGATCTACCTCAACTTGCCCAACCTTTTAAATCCAGGCAAACTGAATTATCTGTATTAAGAGGATGTATTTTGTGGGGTAACAGGGTGGTTATTCCTACAAAACTGCAAAAAGAGGTTTTGGAAATGTTACATGAGGGTCATCCAGGTATTGTCAGAATGAAGGGATTGGCCAGGAGTTATGTATGGTGGCCAGGTATTGACAAAATGGTTGAAAACTGGGTTGCATCTTGTCCCAACTGTCAGGTAGTCAGGCCTGCCCCATCTCTTGCCCCCACACAGGAATGGGAATGTCCTAGGGGCCCATGGTCTAGGATTCACATTGATTTTGCTGGCCCTACCAGAGGGCACACCTTCCTTATTATAGTAGATGCATATTCCAAATGGCTAGAGGTTATCCCTATGGCATCCACCACAACTGAAGCTGTCATCAAAAAGCTTAAAAAGCTTTTTGTAACTCACGGGTTACCTGATGTGCTTGTTTCTGACAATGGCCCTCAATTTACATCCAACCTTTTTGAATCATATCTAGCACAACAGGGTATCAGACATGCCCTGACTGCCCCTGGGCATCCTTCAGCTAACGGCTGGGCTGAACGTATGGTACGATTTACCAAGGAAAAACTTCAGCAATTGGGTCCAGGGGATTTCACTGAGAGAGTTGAAAAACTTCTCAGTGTTCAGCATATCACTCCCAACCCCTCAACTAATTTGTCCCCAGCTGAATTATTGATGGGTAGGAAACTCAGGTCTCCCCTTGATCACCTTCATCCCACTTACGCACCCAACGCACCACTAGATTCCACTAGCAAAATTCGCACATTCACTGTGGGTGATTCTGTTTATGCTAAGAACCTTATGGGTGAACCATTATGGATTCCTGCTGAGATAACCCAAATCACAGGCCCCAGGTCTTACAGGGTACAAACGGAGGATGGTGTCCTCTGGAGCAGGCACATTGATCAGTTAAGATCCAGATTGCCTCAGGAGCATCGCTTTTGCTCCTCTCTGGTTCCCATACCTACTGCCTCTTCTGGGGGAAAGGGGAGGATCATGAGTGTAATGAACAAGCAAGAATCAACCCCATGTGTAACGAGCTAACACGACAGGAACCATCCCAAAACCTGTCACAATACCAACAACCATTTTCACAAATGGAAGATTGCACATCATTACCTGATTTAGGTGCTGACATTGGGTTGGAGATGGATTGGGAGGAGAGACCAGGTTGTAGTAACCAAACAGGTTCTATCATTACTACAAGTCCTAGTAAGGAAATATCAGCAGACACATTTCCTCCCTCACAAGGTGAGAACCTTAAAACATCTGAACCACGTAGGTCTCAACGTACACGTAAGAGCCCCACCTATTTAAAAGAATACATTAGATAGGCTGGGGTTTGAGTATGGACTGAACCTAGTGGGGAGGGGTGTTATGTATGCAGGTTTAAAGTCATTGGTTTAGTTTGAACTGTTATTGTAAAATGTTAGAAATGATTGGTTTAAAAAGTGCAGGAAAACCCTGCACTCTGATTGGCTGGCAACTGCGGCTGCTGGCTATAAGTAGCAGCCGCAGCCCAGCCAAAGTGGGTTCGTTCTGAGCTGTAGTCACTAATAAACAAAGAGCTTGAAGCACTCCGTGTCTGTCTCTTCATGCAAACTTAACAATCATAAAGTTACTTTTTCATCACTATCATAACTACAGCAATCATTAAACAAGCCAGTTGCTAAACAAGGATTACTTGCATGCTGGGCAAATGACAAAATACTACAAGGCAGGGTCAGCAAGAATGAGGCTCATTTAAGCTCACTGAACTGCTTCCTTCTTCCTTCCTCTCTCCCTCCCTCCCTCCCTTCCCAGACACCTTCAGCTGGGCTAAATTCCAGATTTATTCTCTATCAATAACATCCCAAACCAGTAAAATTCTGAAGAAATTCTTAACCTGCTAAATATATTAATATTCCCTTCAAGCTTTTGTTTTTGTGGTGGAAGAATAACTTTCTGGAAATTGCAACCTGGATTTCAATACACCATTCAACTGAATCAAATGCTGAGTTGAAATCTACCAATTCATGCCTAAAAGAACATGGACAGTTTTTGACATTCTGCAGGACAGGCAAAATCGGAAAGACCTAAATTCACGGCCATTGGAAGCATCATTTCCCCCCCATGCAAGTGCTGGAATATCAGGAGGATGGTGGGGCAAGGAAGATGTGTTGTCTGCCATCAAGCTCCTGCAGTACAGCTAGTCCTTAACTTATGACCACAATTTTGCCCAACATTTCTGTTGCTAATGAAAACAATTGTTCAAGTGAGTTTTGCCCCATTTTATGACCTTTCTTGCCACACTTATTAAGCGAATCCCTGCAATTGTCAGGTTAGTAACATAGTTGTTAAGTGACTCTGGCTCCCCCATAGACTTAGCTTGTCAGAAGGTCACAGAAGGTTTGAGTTTGAGTTTATTTGGACTTATAGGCCACCCTCTCTCCCGAAGCACTCAGGGCGGCATACATAAAAACGAACAATACAAAAATTAAAACAATTTTAAAAAATATTAAATTACAGCCAAATAAACTTTCCCAGTTAAAACCCCAATCCCCTGTCAGTCCAGGCCAGATTGTGAAAATAACCGTGTTTTAAGGTCACAGCGGAAGAAGTGGAGATCAGGGGCCAGGCGCAATTCCAGGGGTAACTGGTTCCAGAGGGTGGACACTACATCACAAGGTGACTACATGATCCAGGAACACTGCAACCATCATAAATATGAGTCAATTACCAGGGGTCTGAATTCTGATCACATGATCATGGAAATGCTGCAATGGTTGTAAGTATGAAAAACAGTCATAAGTCCCTTTTTCCAATGCCATTGTAAGTCGAGAACTCCCTGTAGTGATGAATTTCCCTGACCACCATTATCATCTGGACTAGAAAATCTTCTTTGGGATTTGAAAAACTTCTTTCCTGATTTGAAATAGTGAACTGGGTGATTTTTATTTTATTTTTTTGCTTTAAGAAAGAAAAACCAAGTTGCTTTTCATCAAACGTCCATAGGATTAAACAACAGACGTGCTTTGGAGACATGGGATCTCCTGGGCCTAGTTTGGTTGGTCTTTCATGACTCCTCTTTCCTGGCCCGTGGGAAGAGGAATCTTCCTTTTGCTTGCTCTGCCCTTGGGAGGGATAGTCAAGGACATGCACCACAGGCCCTCATCTTGGGCCCAGTAATTCAAACCTTTTGGTCTGAGGCACAGGCCAAGAGGTTTGAGCCAAGCAATACACACAGATTCCAGGCAAGGACAATTTTATGTTGCGGAGACTCCAGAATATTTTTCTTCATTTGGCTGACGTAGGCGGTTTCCATATTTTGGCAGATTTGAATTGTGGTGAGGAGAGACTTATGCAACATCCTCTGGAATACAAGACAGACTCAAGCATAAATCCCAGTAAAGTAAAGAGTCAGTGAAGACTAATGTGGGAGAGCTAAATTTTGAGGATCATTGTCCCTGCCAAAGAACACTTCCTGATGTTTATGTTGTTGAACAAGCTGTCGTATTTCAGCTTTATTTCTCCCATCAGATTAGAACCTTCACAAGAGATTGGAGGGAAAGGGAGAGGTTTGTTTGTTTGTTTGGGTTTTTCCTGTTTTTGAAGGGATGATTTGCATAATATGATATATGATGGTTGAAAAGAGGTTGCATGGATATGGGCTCTGTTTCTGCAACATGAAATGCATAGTATATTCATACTATGAGATAGAATGGCAATACAGGTACTGTATGAGGTACTCCTCAACTTATGACCACAATTGAGCCCAAAATTGCTGTAGGCTCGAATCCCACCAGGCTCAAGGTTGACTCAGCCTTCCATCCTCTTGGGGTAGGTAAATTGAGGACCCAAGATTGTTGGGGGCAATTAGCTGACCTTGTAAAAATGCCGCTTAGTAATAAGCAGGCATATACAATGGAAGGAAGGCTATTGCTGAGCACACTGGGTTGTATCCCAAAAATTGTAAGCTGCCCTGAGTCTCCGGAGAAGGGCGGCATATAAATGTAATTAAAAAAAAATTTCCTGTTGTTAAGCAAGACATTTGTTAAGTAAGTTTTACCTCATTTTATGACTCTCCTTGTCACAGTTGTTAAGTGAATTGCTGTAGTTGATAGGCTAGTAGCCTGGTTGTTAAGAGAATCTGGCTTCCCCATTGACTTTGCTTGTCAGAAGGTTGCAAAAGGTGATCGCATGACCTTGGGACACAGCAAAGATCATAAATATGATCCAGTTGCCAAGCATCTCAATTTTGATCTCATAATCATAGGGATGCTGCGAAGATTGTAACTATGAAAAATGGTTGTAAGTCATATTTTTCAGTGCCATTGTAACTTTGAACAGTCATTAAACAAACTGCTGTAAATTGAGGACTACCTGAATTTTTGCTAGGAGTCAATGGGCCTGTCTGCTGATGGAAAGTCTGGAGAACCACCAGAGTATCAGGTTGGTAAATTTCTTTGGTGTTGGTGATGATGATGATTTATTCAATATGGACACCACCCAACTCCAAATGGATTCTGAATGGGACATTCCTTGATGCTGAGATGACGTATCTTTCCATCCTAGCCAGAACGTGGCTCCCTTTGATTTGAAAATATAATGAAACTCCTGGCCAACAGCAGTTTCCTACTATGGTTTGACCTGCTGAAGGAATCTTCTTCCAACAAGGAAGTGGACATCTTTTGGGACACCCTGCTTTCCAAACTCAAAATATGTCATTAGCAGATTACCTGGCCTAGCATATATTTTTTTCCTTAGGAGGGAAATCGCATGAATAAGGCCATGCTGGCTCTACTTGTATGGCCTACTTAGCTGTGGTTAATGTTACCCTGCTTTTACAAATGGATTTGATGATTTCCTGGGTTCAGAGAGAGTCCTAAAGCATAAACTAATCGAGCCAATTGGATTTACACAAGCTGTTTGCCCAGATATAATTAGCTACTCCTGTATGCCCTGCAAACAGGCAGCCAGTATGACTCCAATTCTTCTTCCATTACAAGTTGAGACACTTGCAACTTTCTTGGTGGAAGCTTCTGAAAGGTTAAGAATGTCTTTAATCAGAGATCAGCTTTTAGTAGTCTCCTCAAGACATGCATGAGAGCTCCTCTTCTCCAAATGAAACTGTGGTCTCCAAGCATTGTAATTTAGCAATAGTTTCCTTACAAACACTGAAGAATAGGTGGCAGTTGGAGATCTCTCTCCTCCCTCTTGGTTCCTCTCCTGAAATAGAGAAAAGCCAGATGATATACAATAGTGCAACTGAGGTCCTAGGCTGTGCACTGGGATTAGTTAGGAAGGCGGGTGGTAATAGATCAGGCTCTATTAAGCTAAAATGAAAACGCATAGCACCGACTGCTTGTTGTGGTTCCTCTTATTGTGATAAGACAGAATTACAGAATACAGAATTACAGAATAACACCCAGTTCCCATAACCATTCATCATATGTTTTAGCCTCCAGTTCCCTAATCATTTTTGTTGCTTGTCTGTGCACTCCTTCTAGAGTCTCAACATCTTTTTTGTATCATGGCATCCAAAACTGGATGCAGTATACCAAGTGTGGTCTTAACAAGATCTTTTAAAGCAGTATTAACACTTGATGTCATCTTGATACTACCCCTCTGTTGATGCAGTTTAGGATTGCTTCCGATTTTTTGGCATCTGCAGCACACTGCTGGCTCACACCTACAGTAAGTGGTTGTCCACTAGGACATCTATATCCCTCTTCCCAGTTACTGCTGTTGAGCCAGTTACTTCCTATTCTATACTTGTGCATTTGGTTTCTGTCCGTACCTATTTCCTGTATTCATATTCATGTTTATTCTTATACCTATTATCTTGTAAGCAATTGACAAATCAAATCAAATCAAATAAATCAAATCAAATCAAATAAATAAATAAATAAGTGTAAAACCTTACTTTTTTCACCACTGAATTGCATTTTGTTGGATAGGGCCTAGTGTTGAGTTCTGTCAAAATTTTGAATCTTGAGTCTCTCTTTTACAGTGTTGGCTATTCCCTCCAGCTTGGTGTCATCTGCAAAGTTGACAAATTCCCCTTCTATCCGGAAATCATTTATGAAGATTTTGAAGAATACTGGGCCTAAGACAGAACCTCATGGTACCCTCTACATGCTACCTTCCATATAATTATAGTTCTGTTGAGGACCACACATTGAGTGTGGTTGGTCAGCCAGTTACAAATCTATCTGGCAGTCATGCTGTCTATTCCACATTTTTCTATCTTACCAAGAAATAAACTGTGGTCTACTTTGTGAAATTCTTTGCTGAAATCAGAGTATACTTTGTCTACAGCATTTTGCTGGTTCACTAATTTAGGTACTTTGTCAAAGAATGCAATAAAGTTTGTCTGGCATGCTGTGTTTTTGACCAACCCATGCTGGCTTCTAGTAATAGCTTTGCTTATTTCTAGGAGTTCGCAGATCCACTGCTTGATTATCTTTTCCAGGATCTTCCCAGGTATTGACATCAGGCCGATTGGTCTGTAGTTTCCTGGATCCATTTTTTGGTTCCTTTTTTGAAGATTGGAACCATACCAGCTTTTGTCCAATCCTCTGGCACTTCTCCGGTGTTCCAGGATTTTTGAAAGATATGGTTCAGTGATTCTGAGATGATGTCTGCCAGCTCCTTTACAACCCTAGTCAATAGTGACTCCTCTTCTAGCAAGAGCTAAAGTAAGTCACTCTATCTCCTCTTCTGCTAACTTTTTTAAATTGTAAACAATTACACTTAGCCACTTAGGTGAGATGGGCAATATAGAAAAGTGATGCATGCATGCGTGCATGCATGCATGTGAATTAATCTATGTATTAATAAATAATTATCCTTTGTATAGAAGCAAAACCTTGTCAAATTGGCAATTCTTACAACATCATCCAGATTTATCTCATTGTCTTATCTGTTATGTTAAGTTTGCATGAAGAGGCAGACACGGAGTACTTCAGCTCTTAAGTTTATTAGTGACTTCAGCTCAGAACGGACCCGACTGGCTTTGCTGCGGCTGCTACTTATAGCTGGCAGCTGCAGCTGACAGCCAATCAGAGTGCAGGGTTTTCCCGCACTTTTTAAACCAATCATTTCCAACACTTTACAAGAACAATTCAAACTAAACCAATCATTTCAAACCTGCATACATAACATGTTCCACTACAAAGCTATCAGTATCACAGCATTCCATTCTCTCTCAAGCACGTTCCAGCCCCAGTACTGGAGATCTGATGACCAAGTCCTTGGAATCTCATTGCTAAACTCCAGTTAGATATTAGCCTGTTTTTTATGGTGGTGTTTTGTTCTTTCAAAACTATGGGTGGGGATGAGAGCAGAAGGTCTTCCCCCCTTAAAACTCTACTCTTGAGGCCCAAGAGCATAGCCATTTTGCTCCTGAATTTCAGTTGCTTGATTTTGAGGCATTCAGGGAATGCGGGGAAGGAGTGATGCTTTAAAGGTGACTGGGAGAATGTGTCTCCTGTCTAGCCTTAAACCCACACCAATTTCTGTATAAAAAGACAAAATGTGATCCCTTCTACTTCTCTCACAATGTCACCAGGAGGCATCATGTATCAGCTTCCAAGTGCTCCAACATTGAAGGTTTTTAAGAAGAGATTGGACAACCATTTGCCTGAAATTGTATTGGGTCCCCTACTTGAGCAGATGATCTCCACAGCCCCATCCAACTCTGTTATTCTGTTAACTTTTTATTTACAGCAGGTTTCGTAGCAACCTGTCATATGGTGTTCCATTCAAAATCCAAGAAAGAAACGCTTAGACTCCATTAATATAGAGAAAAACATCTTTTATTGGAAATCAAGTGGAATTCTGAATCTGAGGAACTGCATGTGAAAAACACATATATAAAGTGATGACAATGTTCCCACCCCCAATAGTTCAAACTGTCCATCCAATTGAAGTTGTGTATAATGTCATGTGGGGCATCTTCAGGTGGTGATGCAGACATCTGTCCATTGACCTTGGCCTATTTTGATAAAGAGTTGCAACTGCACAGTAAGCAAACAAGTAAGGATAAACTATAAAGTTTCCCCCCAAGTTATACAGTTCATTCTCTAAACCTCCAGCACATTTCCCACACCCACAAAGCCCAATTATTTCACCACCACCCCCATTACTATGGCAGTCGAAAGATGCGAAGAAAAGGAAAGGAATACTTGAAGGCTGACACAACCATTCTAAGTTACGATAAACCTCCTGGAGGTGCTTATGACCCAATTCTGAAGTTCTGATGGCTGTCCCTCGTGGTCACATGACCTCATTTCAGGCACTCAGGAACAAATCTGCATTTACAGCTTTTGGCAGCATAATATGACCATGTGACCGCATTTAAGAAGGTTTTGGCTTCTGCTTTTAATTCTGGTTTTTGGCCAAACCGGCCCATAAAGAACAATTGGTTCACTAGGTGACCATGGTGTTTGCTTAATGACCACCACTAAAAAGGTCATAAAGTAGGGTTCATTATGTGACCTGCTTTATGACCATCATGAGTTATGTCTGTAATGGAAAGGCTCTATCATGGTTGCAAGTTGAGGACTACTTGTAATGCAATTGCAATAATCTCTCACAATTTTGAAATCAACATTACTTTAGCTGTTGCACTGAAGATTATTTATAGTGTGAGAAAGGATTACTGGGCATCTGTCTTATCGCTGTAGGACTGTAGAAGTAACATTCTGATCCAGCAGGGATCTTCTTAGATTCTCAGTGTGACTCTGCTTTTAGAATTACCAAATGATGAGTAGAAGTTTTCTTAAGGAATTGGAAGTTATAGTCATCAGTACATAAAATGGCAGTATAAAAGAGAGCAATGTATTTGAAAATGTTTTATTTTGCATTTCAGGACAGCTTATAGTCCTGAAGTAGAAGTCTTTGTAGTTACCTTGCCTGTGTTATAGTCAGTCAATGAGGCTTCTCTTTGGAAAAAAATATATTAAAAAATCACTATCATTTAGAAAGGCAAAACAGACAGGTAGGTATTTGATAACCTGTACATGTTTTTGGTTGGGCATTAGTCCTACATTGCAATTTTCTTCCTTTTAAAAAATTATTAAAAGTTTTACAGAGAACATAAAAGAGAATTCAAAATAGAAAGAAGAAAGAGAGAGAGAGAACGAACAAAAATGCAGTGGGAAAGAACAATAGAAAAAATAAGCAAATATGTTTACAAATTTATTTCTTACTTATTATAAAAAGCTCAAATTTTTCTATTATCCATTTCCCCCCTAATCATTAGAATCACAAATCATAAGTGCATTTTTTTCTCCTTTTCATGCAGATATTGGTATTTCTAGCCAACCATAAATGAAGATATTGTCCTTAGGCTTTTTTTTTAAATCTGACAGTGAGATAATCACCAAAGGTGAAAAGAGGAAAATAAAAGTGGGAGGAAAAAGAAAGAGAGAGACGGTTAAACAAACACTGATCAGAATACAATTATCTTCTTTCCTGGAGATAGAAAGGTGTTTGCAAGGTACTATTCCCAAACCAATTTATGATACTGTGTTCTTTTGCAATGTTCAGAATTCTTTCACAATTGGTCCCATCCCATTACATTCCATCTGTAAGGAAAGAGAGCAATAAAGTTCTGGTGATTACCATTAGTTTGCTACAATTGTGTGACACACATCATCCATGTCTCCCCTTAACTGTAGACACCAGGACAGGTGTAAAAAAGTCTCCCCACAGATAGGCAGCTTACCGAGTAGAACACTGCAAGCTGAAGCACTGATGGACACAGTTAATTTGCTAAACACGCTATCAGACAGAATATGTTCTTACATGTGCCCAGCAATCTTGTGCATCATACTTGCCAGAGTAACCTTGGTTGAGATAGGAAATCTCTTCTGGAGTGGGGTACCTCCCACATCAGCTGTTTTTAGAGAAAGTATGTGCATGAGACAAAGTGAGCAATAGCAATTCAGGGATAGAAGAATGAGCAAGAATGAGTAAAGCAAGTGAAACTGATGAGCACAAGAAAATATTGTAAGGCAAGGGAATAGAAGGGGAACTTAGTAAATTTGCAGATGATACTAAGCTGACAGGAATAGCCAACACTGTAGATCAGGGGTGTCAAACTCATGGTGGCGTCAAGTGACCTATCAGACTTTTCCCCTCTTTGCTAAAACCAGGTGGGGGCGTGGCCATCACGTGACACACCTAGCCCACAGGCCATGGGTTTGATATCCCTGCCATAGATGATAGGCTCAGGATCCAGAGGGATCTTGACAGACTTGAACACTGGGACCTATCTAACAAAATGAAATTCAACGTAGAGAAAAGTAAAATCTTACACTTAGGCAAGAAAAACCAAAAGTACACATATAGACTGGGTGAAACCAGGCTTAATAGTAGTAACTGTGGGAGGGATCTTGGAGTCTTAGTGGACAACTAATTAAATATGAGTTAACAACGTGCGGCGGCAGCCAAAAAAGCCAATGCAATCCTAAGTTGCATTAACAGAGGGATATAATCAAGATCAAGTGAGGTACTAATACCATTCTATAAAGCCTTAGTAAGACCACACCTAGAGTACTGCATCCAGTTTTGGTCACCACACTATAAAAAAGGCCAGACAAAGGAATAATGGATGGAAACTGAACAAGGCCAGACAAGGCCAAACAGAAGGCCAGACAAGGAATAATGGATGGAAATTGAACAAGGAGAGATTCAACCTGGAAATAAGGAAAATTTTTCTGACAGTGAGAGCAATCAACCAATGGAAAAGCTTGCCCTCAGAAGTTGTGGGACCTTTATCACTGGAAGCTTTCAAGAAGAGACTGGACTGCCATCTGTCCAGTGGTGGGCTGCAATTTTTTTAACAACCGGTTCTCTGGCTGGGTAGGTGTGGCTGGTTGGTCATGTGACTGGGTGGGTGATGTCACTCATCATACCCAAGCCCCGCCTCCCAGCCCACCCATTTTGGCCTGGTTTTTTTGTCATTTTGGGGGCTATTTTCAGGCCATTTTTGGGATGTTTTTCAGGACGTTTTCAGGCTGTTTGGGGGGGCATTTTCAGACTGTTTTTCCAGGCCATTTTGGGCCATTTTTGGCTAGAAAAAATTGCCAAAAAATAGGCCAAAAAATGAGTGGGGGAGGGGCCAGCCAGTGGTGGGATTTGGCAGTTTGCCGAACTGCACAGAATCTTAACTACTAGTTTACCTGAACCGGTATGAACTGGCAGCAACCTACCTCTGCATCTGTCAGAAATGGTGTAGGGTCTGCTTGGGCAGGGGGTTGGACTAAATTACCTACAAGGTCCCTTCCAACTCTGTTAATATGTATCTAAGAGACAGGCAGATGAGCAAGATGAGAGAAAAGCAAGTGAGAAAGAGAGATGAATGAGCGGACAAGGAAAACGCCAAGCAAGAGCCTAACAGAGAGAACGCAATCAAGGGAGAGAAATAACCTTTAAATTATCGACCACATGCTTGGGAATTTACAGGTAAGTCAGGAGAGATGAACAGCCCCATTCACACCACAGATCATTTCTGACAGATGGATCTGGTCACCTTTTAAACCAATCTCCCCTTCCTGCTCCAATACCACCCCAAGTTAGTGAGAAGGACTAGTGGATTTTTCCTCCCACTGACAGGAAATCTACCAACTGCATTTCTTAACTTGTCACACACACTAAAACTTTCATGACAGCACCACTCATTTACCTTCTGATTCAGGAAGATTACAAGTCAGCTTTCAGAACAAAGCATATTTTCAATAGTGGTGAATATCTGTAGCTCGGGTGGAGCATGAGGGTGGAGATTCAATCTCCGAACTTGTAGGTTGGTTTCTGCATGTTTTGTTATTATGTTAGGTAACATCTTGAGCAGAATTTAGGGGATGTCATTGTTGACATTTGCTTATAAGGGTTTCGTGTGTAGGGCATGTACATGCATGAAGCCCTTATAAGCAGAAAAACATTGACACTTACCTCTCCTAAATTCCACTGAAAATGTTACCTAGCCTGGTTACGAAACATTCAGAAACCAACCCACAAGCTTGGAGAACAAACTTTCACCCTCACAAAGCATATTACCCTAACATACTTTTAGACTGCTTTGTGGAAAGCTTATACTAAATGCACCCACAGAGAAGGTAGTCTAACGTATCACCAATAATCCATGAGAACTTATAAAGGTGGTCTTAATCCCACATTATAGGGCTTTAGTTAGACCCCCATTTGGAATACTGTGTCCAGTTCTGGAGATCTCACTTTAAAAAGGGTATCAGTAAGATTGAGCATGTTTAGAGACAGGCTACAAAAATGGTGCAAGGTCTGAGGCACGAAACCTCAGGAGAGATTGGAGGAACTGAATATAGACCGCCTGGAGGGCAGAATGGAAAGGGCGGGAGAGGGGGGAAGGCACCTGACTGAAACTTTTAAATATACTAAAGGTGTGAATAAGGTTCTAGAAAGTAGTATTTTCAATATTGAGCAAAATTCAACAATACAGGGGCATAACCTCAAACTGAAAAGAGGAAAGTTCAAAAGTAATTTTAGAAAGTATTACTTCACAGAAAGACTAATGGAAGCTTGGAACCGATTTCCAGCAGGGATAGCGGATCAGTGATCAGTAACTGAGTTTAAATATGCTTGAGATAAACAAATGTCCATCAGTGGTGGGATTCAAAAATTTTTACTACCGGTTCTGTGGATGGATAATGTAAAAGGGCCTTGGTGATGCAGGCTGTTAATAGCCTAGCACTTAGTTCCAGCTGCCTGTAATTAGTGCAGGCTCGAATCCCACCAGGCTCAAGGTTGACTCAGCCTTCCATCCTCTCAGGGTAGGTAAACTGAGGACCCAAGATTGTTGGGGGCAATAAGCTGACTTTGTAAAAAAATGCCGCTTAGTAATAAGCAGACATATACAATGGAAGGAAGGCTATTGCTGAGCGCATTGGGTTGTATCCCAAAAATTGTAAGCCACCCTGAGTCTCCGGAGAAGGGTGGAATATAAATATGAATAAAAATAAAATAAATAAATGTAAAATCTCCATTCGCACCCCATTCCTGGGTGAAGGTTACTGCAAAATCCCCATTCCCTCCCCACCCCACTAACCTGCTTTCCAGCTCTGTTCTCCTGTGCAAGGCAACAAAAGAAGACCCAGCTGATCAGCTGGGACTTGGGAGGCAGAGAATAGATGGGGGTGGGGCCAGTCAGAGGTGATATTTGCCGGTTCTCCGAACTACTCAAAATTTCTACTACTGGTTCTCCAGAACTGGTCAGAACCTGCCGAATACCACCTCTGATGTCCATCATTCAACAAACATTTAAAAAAAATAATTTAAAAAATTCTCAAAGGACAGTCTTGATGGACCACTAGGTCTTTTTCTGCTGTCTGTTTTATATGTTTCTAAAATCATATGCACCTCATTCACAGGATGTCCCTTACCCCATTGCAACATTAGGTGGGGAGCTCTGGACCTTGTCTTGTATAAATAGTCTGTGAAAGTCCATAACATGAAGTCCTTCTGGAGATCCATGAATGGAGAACTTTCCTGCTGGAACTCAACATTGATTGGATTCTACTGTGAGAAACTTGATAGCCTAGCTATACTTTGCATTGCAGACAAACAAATCAGAAGCATGTAAAAATGAGGGAAGATTTGGATCATGCAATTGCAGCCCCCATTTTAACTACCGAAAGTGGGCTGGACTTCCAATGATTTAATGAGGCAGGAGATTAGTAAATATAAATGGCACTCCCCGTTTAATCCTAAAACTGCCCTGCAAAAGTGGAGATTCTAGAGCCAAGATGGTTTATTTATTTATTTATAACATTTATATAGCCACCCATCTTTCAACCAACTCTGGGCGGATCCCAAGCTTAACTCAAACCAATTAGGGCAGCTGAAGTGTTTGATACCATCTGTTGCATGTGGTTAATTCCCAAGGTGTTTAGCATCACTTTTCTACCAAAGCAGGTTTGTCTCATCTTTGTTCCTGCTCTTTTGTAATATGTTGAAAGGAAGCTTAGTGCAAGATCTTTCATTAAAGGTGCTTCCACTGCTTTGCATTGTTCACTCCAGGTATTATCAACATCTGTATATTTGCTATGTCACAATTATAATTCAGAAACTCTTCTCCATCACTTGTTCCACTGTGATTTTTGTTTCAGTGCATTTCGCAGGAATCATGTTTAACATAGATGATCAAAATACTTGGCATAACACCCCCCCTTCTCTACTCATTTGAATGTAGAAATAGTACTTAATCATTTTAACATACCATCCCCTGTATTTGGAGTGGCCATTCTCTCATATTTCCAGGTGTTATGTTTGCATGAAGAGTCAGACACGAAGAGCTTCAGTGAAGAGTTTATTAAGTGACTACAGCTCGAATGGACCCGACTTGGCTGGGCTACGACTGCTTCGTATAGCCAGCAGCCATAGTTGCCAGCCAATCAGAGTGCAGGGTTTTACCGCACTATTTAAACCAATCCTATTTGACATTTTACAAGAACAATTCAAACTAAACCAATAACATTCAAACCTACATACATAACACCAGGCAAAACATATCTTTGAGTGATCTGTGCCTGCCTATGTGCACACTTCAGTTCCTGTAATTGAATGGACCAAGCCTCTTTCAATCTGATTTACAAACCAGTTAAACTAGTTGGAAGCCAGCAACCACCTGGATCTTAAAACACAATGCCTGGGAATTTTCCCCAAATAATATAGTTAGGCTGCAAGCAGCAGTAGACACCCACAAGAAGCTTTCATATGTCTCACACCCTTCCTTCCAACTACCAGAAGAACATCTGTTTCTTAAAACCAATTTTTCACAGCATGCTTGAAGTCAACATTCAGTCTGCATAAATGTGTGGATTAATGCATGTATTTGAGTGCAGTGTCCCTTGAGTTTTGCAGAAATTCTCTGAATGCTTGTGATGCAGTTCTGAGTTCAGAACCTTACTTAAGGCATGTAAAATGTGCATTCAAGAATGTAATATGTCTGAAATTTTGTGAGGAAATGTATACATATGAATCTTTTGCAAACAAAATTCAGAAACTGAAATATGGATTTGCTGATGCTTTTTTTAAATATAAAAATGCATCTAACTGCAGTAGATGGACACAGGGTTTATGAATGAACATATGTGAAATTAACATTTATTTATTTATTTATTTATTGGACTTGTATGTATGCATCTCTTCTTAACTGTTGTAATGTGTTTCAAGCTGTAAGGTAATGGCTTTTCTTTGGCTGACTGGAACAGCATAAGCAGATCAAACAAGGTTTAAGTTTTGTTTTTTAAATTCTCTTGCATACTGTTCTTTACTACGTAGATATGCAACACAGCAACTTTTCATGGCAAATAATGGCTCAAATGTATGCCTGGGAAGATAACACCCTGGAAAGTAAACTAAAGGCTTTAGATTTTGCTCTCTTTAGCTGAAGTCCAAGCTGAGCATAGAATAAGAATATATGTTTTATATAAGATCAGGCCACCAGAGAGGCTGTTGCATGTTGCTTTCCTGAGTTGGCAGGAATTTGGCTCTTTAAGGATTCTTCGAGATCTATGGCTTCTTCATATCATAAACTTGGTGTCAGACTCCCTCCTAAGGCAGTCACATACTTGGCTAATACTCAAAGAGAGAAAACTACAGCTAGGAATTATATTATTGTAGCTCAGGACATATAGCTGTTACTGTTAAGTCTGCATGAAGAGTCAGATGCGAAGAGTTCCAGCAAAGAGTTTATTCAGTGACTACAGCTCGAATGGACCCGAGTTGGCTTGGCTACGGCTGCCTCTTATAGCCTGCAGCCGTAGTTGCCAGCCAATGGGAGTGCAGGGTTTCTTCCCGCACTATTTAAACCAATACCATTTGACATTTTACAAGAACAGTTCAAATAAACCAATAACATTCAAACCTACATACATAACAGTTACGACAGTTGGAAATCCCTGAAACAGAACATAAACTTGCTCCTAATTCCAATACAACATCCTCTTTTTCCCCAGGTCTATAATTGTGCAACAGACTTCTCACCTTCTGTTCCTCACATAAAGTGTTAATACTATAGCAGTTGCCTGGTTTCATTCTCCACATCCCTAATCACTAAGATTCCTGACTTTCAGTATAAGAAAATAAAATTGTGATGTTCACATTGTGTGTGATTGTTAAAGAACTCATCACGTTGGACCATTTCACACAGCATGTTGAGACAATGGCTAGCATTCCTATTATGCCCTGAACTACAAGGCACCCAACTCCTTTCTAGCTTTAGATTCTTCCTCATAGCTAAATCAATATGCATTCTTCCAATTTTGGAATAAAAGAAAGGTACATTACAAAATTTGTGCTGCTTCAATGACTGTACCCTAATCTGTCTCAAGAACAAGGCTTGCAAATGTCCCTATCCTTATTGCTTTAATCTGTGATAAATTAATGGCATCCCTGGCTGTATTTTCTTTTACACCCACCAGCAGCAGCTGGCAGGAAAAAAACACTACCCATTGCTGAAAGGTGGGCCTCGGTATGAGTGGCCAGGTGCCAGGGTCAGAGTTATTACTTAGCTGAATAAGAGGTTGTTAAAACACTGCACGTGGGCAACCCATCACTCAGCCTGTTTCTGAACACACACCTACTGAATTTTTGGAAGACTGCTAGAATATGTACCCAAGTTGCCAGCTGACATGTCAGTGGGTCTGAGAAAGTAAGTGACTGAGTGGGAGGATGCTCACATAACACTTCGGAAGAGCTCCATTTCCACTTCATTCATCTATTCTCCTCACTAATGGCCAGGCTATTTTTACTGATAGATTTACTGGTCTTCCTGTCCCATGAACTAAAATGGGAACTGTTAAAACTCTTGTCACTTTCATACAGCTCCAAATATTTCCCACGCTGAGAACTGTTGCAGAAAACTTTTAACACATTCATTTTGGATGAATCAACAATACATCTCTTTTCTAGTTTAAATTGGGTAGACTTCTTTTTTAACAGATTGATTTACAGTATTTTGAAACATTGCTGATTGTGTCTTTCATAAGAGGTCCGGTAGTCTTTGAGAAGGCCACAAAACCAATATGTAAGGGGAAAACTCACGCCTGGAGTAGCCCCAATCATCCAATAAGAAGTCCGCAAATACCAGCTCCTGACAGTGTCATTACCAAGAGTGTGAAGGAGGCATCACAGACCATTTGTACACCATTTGTGTTAGAAAAGGTGGCAAACACTACTTTACAACTGGTAGGACAAAGCCTCCAAGGTGATCTGTGAATGGGACAGTGTTCTTTAAGGCTGCATGATGGAGATCATGTGAAGAATCCTTAAGTTTAGTGTGGTAGGTAAACTCAATCTCTTAATTGGATATCCAGCTCATTAATATTCTCTACTCTGGGCAGAACTGCAATTTCATCTTGGCCTTCACTGCTTCCTGACTGATGGGAATGAATGATGTTGCTTTTTCTCCATGCTGGCTGGGGAATTCTAGGAGCTGGAGTCTATGCATCTTTAAGTGGACAAGATTGACAAACTCTGGTCTTATATAATGCTGTGACATAGTCAGCACTAGAAAGGCCATGAATCCACTGAATTGATTGCCTCCTTATTCCTGACATGGGGAAGAATCAGGGAAAAATAAAAATAAAGCAGCATAAAGGCAAGAAAATCAAGATTGAAGAGGAACCCCCAAAATATGTGTTTTCAGTATTTGGTGGGAATAAAGGAGATGTTTCAGTCTCCTGAAAATGAAAAGCATCATAGGCAAATATATTCAGCAGTTTTTGAACTTCTACCTCTTTTTTTACCACAAAAAGAAAAAGGAATCACTAATTCTGGTTTCTCAACATATCCTGTGTTCCTCACTGTAAAAAAAAGTGACAAAATGACATTCCTACATCAAAAAACACTTTATTGACATGGATGTTAAAACTACAGGAGCAGTGAAATGCAACTGCCTGAGCCTTGGGAGGCAGTGGCATTCACCTTCCTTCCATGTTGTCGCTCCACAATTCTTACCTATGTGGGGTGCACATAACTTGAAAAGGAATGTCTCTATTTCTCTATGTCTACAGAGAGTCTCGCACCTTCTGGCGTTGATATCCTACTGGGATCTCACAGCCATATGCTATTACAGTATAAATAATTCAGAACAGAAAGCCATCTGGTCCTTCAATTATGAATGAGTCTCTTTTATTTATAAATGGTTGGACTACTAGCTACAACCCCTCTGGGAGATTTCCTATAATGCAAAACCTAGGATCATAGAAACATACAATCATACACCAGGCAGGGCCATTTAGTCTATCTAGCCTAACGCCTCATTCCATTCAGGAATCCAAATTAAAGCTTTCTCAACAGATGTCTGTCTAGTCTGCACTCAACACCTCCAGGGAAGGGTAGCCTAGCACTCCTTGGGCAATTGGTTTTATTATTACTTTATTTGTTCCATTTATAGCGCCACCCACCTGACATTCAACTCAGGGCAGTGTACACAAAAAGCAAATAGCAACCAGCAACCAAGAATACAATATATTGCAATATATTACACCAGAGGTGGTTCCAACCACCAGAAATGATCAATTATGAAAGGCTCACAAAATCTCCTGATTTAATGCTGAGAGAAAATCCAGATTGTCAGAGCCGTTAGGAAGGAAGACAAAATCAAGCCATTCTGATATTAGGAGGAATGCTGTTCCACTGGACAGGCACAGCAACAGAAAAGACATGTCTCTTGGGTGCTGCCAGATGTTGCTGCTTAAGTGATGGGACCTGGAGCGTGCCATCCCTGTCAGTTCCTGTCAGATGGGCAGAAATCATTGGACAGAAGCAAGCCTGCAAAGAACTATACCCAGCTTGAGTTATTATTTAAGATTGTTTTTCCTAACACTCAGTGGACATCTACTTTCCCGTAACTTAACAGAATAACAGAACTGGAAGAAACCTTAGAAGTCTTCTAGTTCAACCCCCTGCTCAAGCAGGAAACCCTACTCCATTTCAAGTGGTTGTCCAATCTCTACTTAAAAACCTCCAGTGAAGCCAAGCTATTCCTCTGATTAATTGTTCTGTCAGGAAATTTCTTCTTATTTCAAGATTGATTCTCTCCTTGATTAGTTTCCATCCATTGTCCTGCTTTCAGGGCAATGGAGAATAGGTTGACCCCCTCTTTTTTGTGAAGCCCCTTTGATATTGGAACACTGCTATCAGGTCAACTTCTTTTCATTAAACTAGATGACCCCCAATTCCTGCAACCATTCTTTATATATTTTAGCCTCCAGTCTCCTAATCATCTCTGTTGCTCTTCTCAGTACTCTTTGTAGAGTCTCAACATCTTTTTTATATCGTAACAATCAAAACTGGATGCAGTATTCCAATGTAAGTACACTTACGATACCATTATTCCACAGGAATACTTCTGGATTTCAGATAGAGCTCTGATGCAGAGTTGGAGGGGGAAGTGGGAATAATGGTTCAGATTTTGTTTCTGATGAATCTTAGCAATCTTTTTAAAAGGCAAGGATTTGCAAGACTTTACTTAATCTAGCACAGGAATTTTTTTCCTCTTTTTTCTATGTAAATAGTTCTACAAAACCAACAACGTATGAATAGCACATATCTTTGTTTGGCGGAGTTCAAAGAATGGTGTATTATCTTGATTAAACATGGCTGTGTTATTATTCTCATATTGCCGATAGTAGATTGAGCCTAAAGTAGCTTTGAGTCTAAAGTTGAAGAAGGAATACAGTGGCTTATCTAAGATTACAGCACCCATCAGGCAATTTATTTATTTCACACATTTATATAGCTGTCCTTCTGGACAGTGTGCAATCAATCATTTAAAAGAAAATCATAACTATTAAAACACTTTAAAATAACTAAAAACCAAGGTCAATAAGGCAATAAAAAATAAGGTTGTAAGGGAACACCCATCTAAACACAACAGAATCATTTTGCAGGTTCCCCACGTGATCCACAAGGTTGCTGAAAGAACCACATTTTCAGAACCTTCGAAAAAGCTAACAGGGATGAGGCTAACCCCACCTTGGGAATGGTGGAGGAATGATGTTCTAGAGCAAGGGTCTTCAAACTTGTCAAGTTTAAGACTTGTGGACTTCAACTCCCAGAAATCCTGAGCTAACATGACTGGAGGAGGAATTCTGACAGTTGAAGTCCACAGGTCTTAAAGCTGTCAAGTTTGAAGAGCCCTGTTCTGGAGGATGGGAGCCACAGCAGAAAAGGCCTATTGTTAAGGTCCCATCAGATGAAGCTCTTTAGCAGATTGAACCTACAACATATCCCTGCTGCTGGACATGAAAGGATAGATAGATGTGATTAGATAGAGGCAGTCCCTGAAATAACCTGGACCCATGTCATGTAGGGTGATGCCATAGGAGGTATCCAGCAGGCTCTGACCAGTTCTGGAGAACCGGTAGTGGAAATTTTGAGTAGTTCAGAGAACCGGCAAATACCACCTCTGAATGGCCCACCCCCATCTATTCTCTGCCTCCCAAGTCGCAGCTGATCGGCTGGGTCTTCTTTTGTTGCCTTGCACAGGAGAACGGAGCTGGAAAGCAGGTTGGTGGGGTGGGGAGGGAATGGGATTTTGCAGTATCCTTCCCCCAGGAGTGGGGTGGGAATTAGGATTTTATAGTATCCTTCCCCTGCCACGCCCAGCAAGCCACGCCCACAGAACCGGTAGTAAAAAAAATTGAATCCCACCACTGGGTGCTGCCCATGGTCAAACTGGTTCCTATTTGCCCTTTTAGGCTGATGTGGGCATCCATTCACTACTCTGAACCCTGGGGACTCTCCTCCACTATTATCCATTGTACTCCTCCGTATCACTGCTCCATCATTGCATTACTACTGGGATTGGCAGATGGCTTCTCCCTGGCTGATGACATTCAGAAACTGGAAAGGTAGCAAAACTGAAAGTTTAACCAGCAATTTTGCTTAATGTGTGCTACATATGCAGTACATATACTAAAATTGGAATGATACAGAGATATGTGAACTCAGGGGAACATATTATACTGGTATAGTTTCTACTAACATTAGGAACAGATGGATGATCCTTGAATTCAGCTGTGGAGAAAAGGTTTATGGTCTTTCAGAAGAGCTACTGTGAGATTTCTATTTATTTTGCTTCATACATTTATATGCCTCCCCCTTCGCAGAGGATCTGAGCAACTAACCAGATTTAAAAATATCTGGTACAAGGAAAATGATAAAAATAAGACATAAAGAAGTAAAACATGCTGGTCTTTAGGGTTTTCTTAAAGACTATTTGGAACAGGTCAAAATAAATTTGTGGGAGGAAGTTGTGTGATGGGGCAGATGATGTGAAGTACAGTTACATCACCTATCCCAGGGATGTCAAACTCAAGGCCTGGGGACTGGATCCGGCCTGTGGGGTGCTTAGATCTGGCCTACAGGGTCACCCTGGAAACAGTGAAGGACTAGCCCACAGTGCCTCTGCCAGCAAAAACGGAGCTTGGACGGGCCGCGTTTGGCTTTCCTGAGCTACATTTTCACTGGCAGAGGTTTGCAGGAGGCCATCATAGCTGAAAATGGAGCTCGGGAACCTGTTTTCACTGGCAGAGCACTTGGGCCACCACAGCCCCCCCCCCAACACAAAGGAGTTGGCCATGCCCACCCCTGACCATGCCCATCCCAGCCCTGAGGTCAAACACAACCCTGAAATTGAAATTGAGTTTGAACTCCTATCCTTATAGGGACAGGGACCTGAAAGCCCTCCAGCCCTGTTGGATCCTATAGGATGGGTAAAGATAACTGAAAGATGCAGCACCAAAGCAGCTGTGATGGAAAGTCATTGTAAATGGCTTTCCTGAGAATCTTGTCCCCTTTTTTTCACAATTGGAGGTAATGCAGCTTTTTGTGTTCTGTTTCTGATCATCACTGCTCCACTCCCTGTCTTCTTCTGAGTTCTGGAAAGCAGTTTTGAAGCCCTACTGGATGATGGCATTTAGGAGGAAAACCAGGATGCCTTTACTTTCCATTTAGACAGTTTGATGGATTGGGATGTGACAGAGTTCAAGGTGGGACGCTTTTTTTAAAATATCCCTGACAGACTTCGATGAAGATCAGTCCAATCCAGCAGAACAGATTCTTCATTTGCCATTCTTGGATCAAAATGTATTCTAAGTCACATTGTGGAAAAACATCTTCTAAAAAAAGTGTATACACCAGGGAAATCTATACCAGAAGATATAAATAACATGCTTTATGTTAACCCAGTATATTCAAAGGAATGCTGCTTTTTTAAAAAAAATTATATATTAGAACAGTTGTTTTCAAACAGCATTCACTGATCAAAATTTAGAATAGATTGAAAAAAATGATATAAAACATTAGGGGAGTTTACATTAAAAGGTAAACTAGTAAAAATTATATGAACTATATTTATTAGAGAAAGTCACATACAATATAGAACCTCAGTATATTAGGGGATAATGTCATTAGAGTTTTTCAGCATTAATTCAGCGCCAGAAAAATAAACACAGATGGCTGATGCTTCATTTAACATCTTTATAAACATAACAAGTAGATTTTACAAACCAGTTGGAGATTTCTCCAACATGGAGCAAACTCAGACAGAAACATGTTGCAAGTAACTTCAGAGCAGAGCTTCAGTCTTCAGCAAGCAAGTTAGTTTCTCTTTTACTTTAGTTCACTAGGCAAGCAAGAGGAGAGAAACAGTTTCATTTTCAATAGACAGACTTAGAGTCTGTCAGACTTAACATAGCCTCAGAGCTGCAGAGCTTAATATAGAGCCATGCCTAGTTTCAGTTTCCAGCCTAGGTTACTTCTATTTCAGTTTCCAAACTGACTTAGTTGCTATGCCTATTTATTGGCTGACCTTGTTACCAAGCTCTATTCCAGTTCATGAATATACTGACAAATGTAATGTTACAGATTTGTAAGAGTCCTCCAAAGTTGAATAGGTTTGAACAATTAATATTAAAAAGGTAAAATGCTTGTGGGAGGGGCCAGTTCTCCCTTCTCATCTATTATATGTTTTATCAGCATAGCCCCCCTCTTCTCACCCCCCACCCCAAACAGCAATGTCCGACAAATGAACCCAGCTGAGTATTTTCTAACTTCAAGAATTTTCTCAGTTCCATTATTCATTCTCCTCTGGCTTAATGAAATGATTTAGCTATTAATCAACCCCATGTTTAATTCGTCTTTTAGTCCTGTTGAGTAAGTGCTGCAGAACCAATGCTGTTGGACTCTATGGCTAATGTTTTATGCACAAACACTTATTTTTTAAACATTGCCTTCGGTGAGTAATCAGAAATGATTTTAAGGCCTAGAACAGACATGCCAGTTCTGATGTAAGTAGCTGAAAGTGAGGCAAGGCTTATTCACAATTCTCAGGGGAGACATCTTGATGACACAGATGCCCACCAGACTTGCAGGGAGGTTGAGAGAATAAGCCAAATGATTCACTTTATAAATGCAACTCTTATAAATACAAATACATATTTCTGAGATTTAAGACACTTCAACCACCCATCAACATCTTTGTTTTTCCTTTGTAAAAAACTGAACTCGTCCTTAGGATTCAAGCTATTGAATCTTTATTCTAAGTGCTTTGTCTTTTTCTTCAATCATTAGTGGCATTTTTATATCAGGTTTCCTCCAACTCTTCCAGGAAGTGTAGTATTATCCCAGACTCTGTCTCCTTTTTGATGTAATTGACCTTCACAACAATCTGAGAGGTAAGTTGGATGGGGGAACTGTGAGGCATCCAATCTTGAATAGTTTAAAGCAATGTTTCTGAACCTTGGCCACTTGAAAATGTGTGGACTTCAACTCCCAGAATTCCCCTGCTGGCTGGTTCAGAAACACTGATTTAAAGCCTCCCAGAACCCAAGTCTTTCTCATCCTGGCTGAACTACTTAAAACACTAACTTACCAATGGACCAACTCAAAATGACCTCAGCCTTTTATAGCATTCATGTGCAAAGATTCAGGCAGGCCCATTTTCAAAGGTGCATGATTGGACACTAGGATTTAATACACTAATATTAAATTCTTTGTCCAGAGAGCCACCAGTAGTGGCTACTGGTAGCCTTTGTTTTGCCACTGTCTTGTTTAGCAACTATTCACAATTCTGATGGAGATGAATAAGTAACTTTATAATCAATTCTCACATTTATGTCTTTTTCCTTCTGTAAAGTGAGGGAAAGCTAAAAAAAAGATCATAAGCACAGCTTCAGTTTTACTTAGTCATCCTTTTGCTTAAAGACTGAATTGCTAGTCCCAACTATGGTCACCAAATGAGACTATCTGTACTGTGTTGGATTGCGATCCAGGAGTTCTTGTGGCAAGTGTATGTTCCACTATACAACTGAGTTACACTGACAATCTGGAAGCCCCTGTAACCAGTTTCATTCTTTTGGGGGGATTTTTTACACATGGTAACCAGATATTGTTCTATGAGATTCAAGCTGTCTATGGAAATTTAACTCGCAGATCGTTGCATTTCAGATAACCTCAGTACATTATCCTTAGCAGCTATCCAGATACTGGTGCACAAAGGTTGCAGGAAAAAATAGACCCAAATTTGGTTCCTTTGTGACAGTCTCTCATTCTCAGTTTCACCTTCATCACAAATGGTTAAATACTACTGAAGAAAGACAGAAGCTCCTAGAGTAAAAGCATAATCAAAATAAGAAATAACAACAACAGCGACACAGAATCCCATGCAAGTTGCAACTATCATAGGTTTGTTTGCTGTATTGCTTGAGGCAACCAAGTTGTGAAGTAGAGCTCTGCCATGTTCATTATCTGGAAAAAATATGGTTGGGGTTGAAACTTCAATATCTGCATCAATAGAATGTGTTAAGTGATTGAATTGGGCCATTTAAGCATCTGGATTAGAAGGCTCTGCTTTTAATATTCTGAAATATCCTCTTCTTTGTGGCATAAGATTCACCTTGTTACTTTTCAAACCAGGTCATAATTCATGCATCTATCAGCCACTTTGGTGTTAGAATTCGGTTATTTTACATTCCGTTAAATTTCAAGACTATCACCAGCCACAGCATTGCTTGTTTCAACAAAGTACATTTTTTTCTGTGAACAAGGCTTCTGATTCATTGAATTTGCAACTATCCAGTCAATGTTACTGTTCCATATGGATCAGCTGAAAGCATGCTTTGCCCACAACATCTTTTTGGCAAAACAGTCCCAACATTTCTAGATAGAGAAAAATTGGTGTATGGTGATATTTTCAGAAGAAAGCTATTTGCAAGAGCCCCAGCATAAACTACTCAGTTCCCGTGGAATGTCCCTTCACTGGATGGTTTGGACATTCTATTTTAGAAAAGAAACAATGACTGAATGCCCTGCCAACCACAGCAGTGACATATGGGGAATGTTCAAACAGTTGGGGAACTGTTTTGCCCAGCAAAGTGACTCTATTAATATTTAAACCTTCAGTGCTGATAAGAAGCTTTCAATTGTGGCCCATATGAGTAGCTCTTGTGAAGGAACAGAAATTCCCCAAGAGGCAAGCTTTTTTTTCAGTGTGATTCTTCTCTTTCTGCTCATGAACTGGAACAGTTCCTCCTCTATACAAAATATTGAAAGTCACTTTCTTTTCCTGTGAAATCTCCCATCTTGTTTCTGCTGGGAGACTTGAACAAAATGAGCTGCATCATTAAGGGGGAAAAAAACCCTTATTTACTGCCATATATCATGATGCAATGTAGTTATCAACTGTGGAGGAATTAATTGTATCTGATGGAGTCAGATTTTACTTCATAGTAAACACTATTGATAGAAGAGAATATCTATAGTCACAATGAAACTGTGGGATCCTTGGTGTCCTGAATGCCAAATCCTAATCAGTTAAGGAGGGAAGCAACTGGAGCTGTCCTCACTATTTTATTGCAGAACAAGTGAAGGAATTTGACGATTTCCTTCATTTGAATCCATCAAATTGATTGATGGATTCCCTGGCTTGGTTACTCTCTTGCCAGGCAAGCATTGCTTGCTGTTGGGAAACAACAACCATTCATTCTCCTTAACATGAAAGTGGTCATTTGGCAATTGCTTGGAAGCATATTTAATTACCCAGTAAGTTATCCAGCTAAAAGGCTGCAGGTATCAACGAAGAATGAGCCTCCCCCAAACGTCATATAGCAGAAAAACTTGGTGATGGAACTAGCAACATTGAGATTGCCAAACTCTGATCTCCTAATAGGTTCAAATTGACCCGCTGCTCAGTATAGATCTACTGCTCTCTCCAAAGAGTGTTGAAAAGTGTTGAAAAACAAGTCTAATGCTCTTTGAAATTACTACAAAGCCAATGTTTATAAGGGGATTATATAAGACCAGCCAAGTTATCTGAGAAGTGATGGTTAGGATCAAATAGTTCTGAAGACAGGTGTCCAGCCTCAAGCAAATGGAGGACACAAGAGCCTAAGTTGTTACAAAGAGCTGACATTATCCCAAGCCACCATCGATGATGCATCTTGAATTCTGTCTATGGCAAAAACTGTGTCATGAGGGCAGAGAAAATATCTTAAAATTAGAACAGCTAGTTTTGTAGCATCATCAGCCTGATGATGTTACCTAGTTTAGTATTGAAATATCTGCAAAAAACACCAAGACTTCAGAGTAAACACCCTGTCTCTTGCTTCAAAAATGTAGCCTCCTATTCTTCTGTTCTCTTTCATCCCATTCTATTTGTGATGCCAATTTCAAAATCAATTATTTCCTTGTTTAAAAAAATATTTTATTTTTTAAAAACACAATTACAAATCTCTATTCACATTAAAAGTGTTCGTGTCATTATTAATACATACATCTCCTTTTATACATAAACATCAGCTCTTATTTGTATCCTCTACCCATTTGTACCACCTATCCCAAACTGCATAATAGTCTGAGTCATCTTTGCCTCTTAATTCCATTGTGAGTTTATCCAGTTCCACACAATCCATTATTTTTTGTGTCAAGTCTTCTTCAGATGGTATCTTTTCTTTCTTCCATCCCTGTGTGAAGGCTATTCTCGCCACAGTTATGATATGTATAATGATGTATCGGATGACCTTACTCAATTTTCCCTTAATTATTCCTAATAAAAATATTTCCAGTTCAAGTTTTAATTTGTGATCTGTAATTGCTAATAAACATCTTTGTGCCCTCATCCAATATTTTTTAGCCTCTGGACACTGCCACCACATATGGAAGAACGTTCCTTCTTTATATTTACACTTCCAACATTCTGCTTTTGTGTTTGGATACATTTTGGCCAGTCTTGCTGGAACTAGGTGCCACCTACAAAACATTTTATATTGATTTTCTTTAAACGTTGTTGACAATGTCAATTTACAGTTATCAGTCCACATTTTTTCCCAATCCTCTAAATTTATATTATTATCAAAATCAGTTATTTCCTGATTGGTTTACAAAACCATAAAATAACATTCTGAGTAATGCGGGTATTATTTAAAGTACATAATTTTAAACATAATAAAACAAGGCAGACAAAATGTCTATGGATATTCTCAGTCATCCAGGTCATGGTTGTCCCAAAAGTGCTTTTTCAAAAGGCAACTACTGGTAGATTTTCCTTGTTTTTGCTTACAGACTTCCGCTTCTCATTCAAGAAGCAGACAAAAGGAACAAGTGCCCTATAGGGAGACCAGTTGCATGGCCTTCTCTAAAGGATCAAAAAACATTCCCCTAGCTTTCAGATTCTTACAGAAATGCCCCACCATGTATTTAAAATTAAAATTCATAGTTTGTATATGGCAGTAGGTCATGTACAGTTGAAATATAGAAGCAAAAAACAGACAATATTTGCAATTGTTATCTTCTCCCCATATTTGGTATAAATATTTATACAGATGGTATTTTTCCCAATTATCTTTGAAAGGTGTTCTGGACTGTATGGATAGACATATTGACAAAGAGAAGTTGTTTTGGATGGATAATTTTTCTACCAAAGAACTCTCTATGCAGTGGTGGGATTAAAAAATGTTTACCATCAGTTTGGTGGGTGTGGCTTGGTGGGCGCGCTTTGCGTGCATGCACACACTGTGTGTGTGTGCACCAAACATGCACTTTGTGCAGGCGCAGAGGCATTCCAACTCACCTCCTGCAAGTCTGCACTCTTCCGGTCACTTCAGCAGCTGCCGCACGACACTCTGCTGTGCCGCTCAAAGCAGCTGCACTTCAAAAGCAGAGGATAAAGGTGAGTATGGGAGCCCGGGCAGGTGGGTGGGCCCAACAGCAGAGCAGCAGAGAGAACCGGTTCAGTCTCTGCTGCTCATTGGCACTACCTGTTCGGCAGAACCAGGATGAACTAGTAGAATACCACTACAGTCTCCATGCATTTCCACATGGAAGGCGAAATGCTTCCTTTTATTTTTAAGCTCCCTTTCCCTTCTTCTTATTTCCTATCTATTTAGCTTTCTTTCCCCTTTCTCTTTCCTTCCAGTTCAGAGCACTCTTTCCCCAATCTCTCTCTCCTGAGTTAAAGAACCCTTTTTGACCCTTATTTTTTCTTTCAAATGTTCCAAATATTGATCTTGTTGACTGCAGGATGTCAGGGTGCTGGAAAAAAGCATTACATGGTCCAAAGGATTAATTACTCCTGCTCAAAAGTTATGTAGAAAGTAATGGAGGAAATTTTCTGGATGGAGATGGAAGAAAATTTTTATTGAAGCCACTTGCTGCAGACGAGGCCAAAGCCAGAGTTAAATAAGGTCAGAGCTAGATGTGTGTCAAGAGAACATTCATGTCTCCCTTCTCTCTCTTTCTTCAGCGGTCTGAGGGATGGATCCTCCTCCTGCTGAAGACTTGAGGGATTGCTTGCAAAAGAATTTTGGAAATTAGTCCAGGGGCTACAGGCTACATACACCAGACCAGACAGGTGTAATTTTACTCTTTTACTCCAACCTCACTTCTTTCTCCTTCTTTTCCTCAAAGGTCTAAGAATCTACTGATGAGACCTAAAAGATTCATTGAGACTTTCTGTGCTGCATCCTTCTACTTATCATTGCTAATTTCAATGATGGATACAATCTTTAGAATCCACAATTCTACCTATTGCTATTCAACTGGAGGGGTGTTGTCTTGATCTTGAGAGGGAACGAATAGATAAGTTGACAAGTAAAGCATAGCACACCATTTTCCCAATTAAAGCACAACTAATGTCTGAAGCAACATGTTTTTTCACAATGCCACCTTGTTATCATTGCTACATTTTTATGTTAATGTCAAATGAGTGTGACTACACTTTTGTTTCTTTTATGAAAGAAGAGAGATGGAGGCAGAATAACAAATTAAGATTTATGGAAATTGGCTGCCAGGGTATGTTTCATGGTGGGCATGCTTATTTTAGGGTCTTGGTGTCTCTTCTGGAAAAATAGTAGTTTTGCAGGTTTTGAGGACAGTCGAAAATTATTCAAGGGTAAAAATGGAAGTGTCTGTATTGCAAGTCATAACCCTTAAAACTCTGAAGATGAGATTTGATGCTAACTCTATCTTTTGAGAAGCAAGCTGAACTTAACAGATAACAGATAATCAGAGTTGGAAGGGACCTTGTAGGTCATCTAGTCCAACCCCCTGCCCAAGCGGGAGACCCTACACCATTTCTGACAAATGGCAGTCCAATCTCTTCTTGAAAGTCTCAAGTGATGAAGCTCCCACAACTTCCGAAGGCAAGCTGTTCCATTGGATGATTGTTCTCACTGTCAGAAGGTTTCTCCTTGTTTCCAGGCTAAATCTCTCCTTGTTCAGTTTCCATCCAACTTAATGCAAGAAAGTATGAATAGGATCTGTGTTTAGTTAAGCTTGAAAGGAACTTCCTGAGATTTTTCAATTTTATTACAGGAGGAAAATATGGATCAGCTAGTTGACCATTTCCTATAATTTTCAGCTCAATATTTGTCTTCCCAAATTGCTTTTCTTCTGGAAGGAAAGGGAAAAGAAAGGAAAACAAAGAGGATGGTGCTTTAGATAGTTCCCAGAGAAGTTGGTAAAATAGGATTGGCAATACTGAGCTGAGAAAAAGGACAAAGGATAAAGCATTTTTTTCCCCCTGTACCACTTCTGTTTAAAACTAACAGTCTCTTTTGGCTACTTTTCAGCTAATGACAGACAAGTCACAGATACCTCTCCTTTGTAAATTCCAGCTTGGCCTAAATGCATATCCTCTCTCCCAACACTGTATTGGTTCCTGACTCTGAAACAGGGTGAAGATTCCTGTTTGCTGCTGATCCAGGAAATTCTACAGAGAAATGATTAAGTCTGTCATCTGCACCTCTGTAACTGTCTGGTTTGGTTCTGCAACCCAACAAGACAGACACAGACTCCAGAGAGTAATTAGAACTGCAGAAAAATTAATTACTACCCACCTGCCTTCCATCGAGGACCTGTATACTGCGTGAGTCAAAAAGAGGGCTGTGAAAATATTTACAGACCCCTCACATCCCGGACATAAACTGTTTCAACTCCTACCCTCAAAACGACGCTATAGAGCACTGCACACCAGAACAGCTAGACCCAATGACAGTTTTTTCCCAAACGCCATCACTCTGCTAAACAAATAATTCCTTCAACACTGTCCAAATATTTAAAGTTACTATTAATCTTCTCATCACTCCTTATCACCCCTCCCCTCCCACTTGTGACTGTATGACTGTAACGTTAAGTTTGCATGAAGAGTCAGGCGAGGAGTTCCAGCAAAGAAGTTTATTAGTGACTACAGCTCGAATGAACCCGTCCTGGCTTGGCTACGGCTGCTTCTTATAGCCTGCAGCCGTAGTTGCCAGCCAATGGGAGTGCAGGGTTTCTTCCCGCACTATTTAAACCAATACCATTTGACATTTTACAAGAACAGTTCAAATAAACCAATAACATTCAAACCTACATACATAACACCCCTCCCACTAGGTTCAGTCCATACCAAACCCCAACCTATCTAATGTATTCCTTTAAATAGGTGGGGCTCTTACGTGTCGTTGAGACCTTCGTGGTTCAGAAGTTTTAACGTTCTCACCCAGTGAGAGGGAAATGTGTCTGCTGACATTTCCCTGTTGGGACTTCCTGTGAAAGAGACCCTGTTAGACTGTTAGAATCTGGTCTCTCCTCCCAACCCATCTCCATTCCAATGTCAGCACCCAAGTCAGGTAGTGATGTGCAATCTTCCACTTCTAAGGATGGATCTTGGCTTTGTGACAGGGTTGGGATGGTTCCTGTCAATGGCTCGTTACACATGGGGTTGATTCCTGTTTGCTGATTTTCCTCCTGTTCCCCTCCTTCCCCTAGAAGGACATCAGGTGAGGGACCTAGAGAGGACAGGGCGATGTTCCTGAGGGAACCTGGATCTAAGTTGGTCAATGTGCCTGCTCCAGAGGAGGCCATCCTCTGTTTGTACCCTGTAAGAGCGAGGGCCAGTGATGTGAGTTATTTCAGCAGGAATCCACAAAGGTTCACCTATAAGGTTCCTAGCATAGACAGAATCTCCCACACTAAAAGAGCGAACTTTGGAAGTGGAATCCAGTGGTGCGTTGGGTGCGTAAGTGGGATGAAGGCGGTCAAGGGAAGACCTAAGTTTCCTGCCCATCAACAACTCTGCTGGGGACAAGTTATTTGATGGGCTAGGAGTGATGTGTTGAACACTAAGAAGTTTTCAAGCTTCTCAGTGATGTCCCCAGGACCCAGCTGCTGAAGCTTCTCTTTGGTAAAGCGTACCATGCGTTCAGCCCGGCCATTGGCGAAGGGTGCCAGGGGCAGTGAGGGCATGTCTGATGCCCTGTTGAGCTAGAAAGGATTCAAAAATGTTAGATGTGAATTGAGGGCCATTGTCAGAAACAAGGACATCTGGTAACCCATGGGTTACAAACAATTTTCTGAGCTGCTTGATGACAGCCTCAGTTGTAGTGGATGTCATGGGAATTACCTCTAGCCATTTAGAGTATGCATCTACTATCACTAGAAAAGTGTGCCCTCTTGTAGGGCCTGCAAAATCAATGTGGATTCTAGACCATGGGCCCCTAGGACATTCCCATTCCTGTGTGGGGGTGAGGTGGGGCAGGCCTGACTACCTGGCAATTGGGACAAGATGCTACCCAGTTTTCAACCATTTTGTCAATACCTGGCCACCATACATAACTCCTGGCCAAACCTTTCATCCTTACAATCCCAGGATGACCCTCATGTAACATTTCCAAAACCTCCCTTTGCAGTTTTGCAGGAATAACCACCCTGTTACCCCACAAAATACATCCTCTTAATACAGATAATTCAGTTTGCCTGGACTTAAAAGGTTGGGCAAGGTGAGGTAGATCTTGAAGAGGCCAACCTTTCTTAATCCAGCCCATAACAGGTGCCAACACAGCATCTTTGGCAGTTTCTCTGGCAATCTCAGCAGCATGGACTGGAAGCTTAGCACGGTCTCCAGGAAAAGGTGTGAGTTTCAAGTTCAAAGTCCTCCTTGTGGCAAGGTAGTGGGCAGCGACTCAGTGCATCAGCATGTCCAATGTCCTTGCCAGGCCTGTGAATCAGTTTGTATGAATAGGCTGCAAGAAATTCAGTCCACCTCAGCATTCTTGGTGACAGGATATTAGGTGTAGGTTTGTCTCCTGCCACAATGCCTAATAAAGGTTTGTGATCTGTAACAATGGTGAATGACCTGCCATACAGATATTCATGAAATTTCTTAACAGCTGCAACAACTGCTAAAGCCTCCTTGTCCAATTGGCTATAATTCCTCTCTGCTTTGGACAAAGTGCGAGAGTAAAATGCAATTGGGGCTTCCCTTCCATTGGGAAGCCTGTGACTCAAACCCCCACTCCAAAGGGGATGCATCACAAGTCAGAACAACAGGCAAATTCTCAGAGAATTGTATCAACACAGCATCAGGCGTGATTAGTCTCTTAATACTGTTAAATGCTGACTGTTCCTTCCGCCCCCAGATCCAAACAGCTTTCTTATCAAGCAGGCGATGTAAGGGCTCAGCAATAGATGCTTTGTGAGGTAGAAACATGTGGTAAAAGTTAATAAGTCCAAGGAAGGCTTGCAAATCTGCCTTGCATCGAGGTTTAGGGGCTTCCTTGATTGCTTTAACCTTGGCATCAGTAGGATGGATGCCATGCTTGTCAATCATATACCCCAGGAACTCAACTCTGTCTGTTTTGAGTGTACATTTGTCTTCCTTGACTTTTAAACCCGCTTTTCTGAATCTGGTAAGGACTTCTCTGAGTCTTTCTTGAAGCTGAGTGTCATTTTCAGCAGAGATTAATACATCATCAAAATAAGGCACTACCCTGGCAGTCCTTGCAACATTCTTTCCATAAGGCTTTGAAAAATGCCAGGTGCCACGCTTACTCCAAATTGTAGTCTTTTACATTTGAAGGCACCTCTATGAGTCACAATTGTTTGTGCCTCTGCAGTGGCATCATCAACTGTTAATTGTTGATATGCCTGAGCTAAGTCCAGTTTAGCAAATACTGTACCCCTGCCAAGGGAATGGAGCAGATGATGCACAACTGGTACAGGATATCGCTCTGCTGCAGCGCATGGTTAAGTGTCCCCTTGTAGTCACCACAGATTCTCACTGACCCATCAGCCTTGACTGGTGTGACTATGGGTGTTTCCCATCTGGAGTGGTCAGTAGGCTCTAAAACCCCTTGAGCAATGAGCTTATCTAATTGTGCATCAATTTTTCCTTTAAAGCAAATGGGACCCTCCTGGGCTTTAAACGAATTGGGGGCACCTTGGGGTCTAGGCTGAAAGCAATAGGGGTCCCCATATACTTGCCCAGTCCTTCGCTGAAGACCTCTGGAAACTCAGACTTCAAGGACTCTTCCCAGTCAGAACTGCTCACGTGATGGATGCCAGTCACCTCGATGCCAAGTGGCTTGAACCACTCAAGTCCCAGCAAACTTGGGCGATCCTTGTCCACGATGGTCAGGGGCAAGCGTTTGGTGTGGCCTTTAAACTGCGTTGAAATCTCTCGCTCCAACTACTGGAATCTTGTTCCCTTGGTAGTCTTTGAGAGTCAGTGCTTGCTTCTGGAAATGCTTTTCTGAATTTTGGGAAAGAGTCTGTGGATAGTGTCCCATGACACCATAGATAAATAAGAGCCTGAGTCCACTTCCATTTGGCAAGGCCTTCCTTCAATAAACACCTTCACATGTACTTTTCTGCTTTTAAGGGTGAAGAATGACCAATAGTGATTGTTTGGTGAGTTTCATTCTTGCCATTTGCTTCTAAATTTAGCCCCATTTTTCAAGGAAATTGTTGGGCTTAAAGTCTCTATCAGGAAATTTCTTCCTAACTGGTGGAGTTCTGGATGATTTGCAGACTCTGGCTATGTGACCCGTTTCTCTAGCGTAGGCAAATGGAGTCAAAGAACTTGCATTCAGTCGGGGTGGCCCCCAGCCTCTGCAATAGAACCCTTGCCTGTTTTCCCAGAGTCTTTTCTTTTCTTCTCCATTCTGAGTTTAAAATCCCTCCTCTGCCTCACTGCCATCAGAATCAGAGTCTATTTGTTAGCAATGAGCTGTTGTGGATTTTCCCCATCAGAATGGCTTGAGGCCTGGCTTGAGGCCTTGTTAATCTTTTCATGGCGCTGCTGAGGACTTGGTGGCTTCGCTGAAACAGCTTCTTCAATGGCCTCTTTAAGCGTGATCTTAGGTTTCATTAAAGTTTGCTTTGTAAGACCTTATCTTTTAGGCCTAAAACAAACCGATCCGCATGGCCTCTTCTAAGTTGGTAAAGTCACAAGCACCCCAATGTCCCTTAAACTTGCCACGAAGTCATTAACATTCTCGCTATCCCCTTGATCCCGGCGGTAAAATTAGTGTCTCTTAATGAGGCCGATACTTGTGGCGTAATGGGCTCTTAAAAGTTTCTCTAAATCGGGCCATTCCATTACCTTCAGCTCTGCTGCTCCATGCCGCCATTTTGAAGACTGCGGACCGCAGTGCGTGAGAAAGACCGCCCTCTTCCGTCTCTCGGGGATGCGGCGAGATCGTTCCCCTCCAGGAACATGTGGAAGCGATCCGCATCGATTCCCAGTCTTCCGTCGCCGGATCGAGCGGTGCTGGGGGTGTTCAGCGCAGCCATCTCGCTCAGTTGCTTGTTCGTGCGTCGTCTTCTCTTCAGGAAATCCCACCTCGTCGCCAGTGTTAAGTTTGCATGAAGAGTCAGGCGAGGAGTTCCAGCAAAGAGTTTATTAGTGACTACAGCTCGAATGGACCCGTCCTGGCAGCTACGGCTGCTTCTTATAGCCTGCAGCCGTAGCTGCCAGCCAATGGGAGTGCAGGGTTTCTTCCCGCACTATTTAAACCAATACCATTTGACATTTTACAAGAACAGTTCAAATAAACCAATAACATTCAAACCTACATACATAACACTTACGATTTATATTGACTGTTTCCTAGTATGATTTGATTGCTTATTGTACCCTAAGACTGTTATTAAGTGTTGTACCTGATGATTCTTGACTCTTGACGAATGCATCTTTTCTTTTATGTACACTGAGAGCATTTGCACCAAGTCAAATTCCTTGTGTGTCCAATCACACTTGGCCAATAAAAAAGAATTCTAATTCTGATCCAGGAAAAGTGATCTATAGAGAGGTTCTGATTTGCCATTACAGCTCTTCTTATCTTTGAAGCAGCTGCAAAATTTGGCTCTTCCCAGAAGGATAGGAGTAAAAGCAATAGTGCTCAAAGATGTAATGACACATCTGCAAGAGAAGAGCAGCCTTTTGCCAATCTGTTTCTGTCTGTTGCTCTGAGATCTGCAAAATTGGCTTTCTCATAGCATTTTTCAAGATGCTATTTCCTGCTGTCCTTAAAGAGAAAATGAGCCCTCATTTTCTCTGTATGAATGAGCCCCTGGAAACTTCACCCAAACTTGTTCTTTCGAGAGTTGTTAGCCTTTAACAGCTGTAATCCCCCCCCCACGGCTTCAGCTAGTGTCAGGACAAGCATTTGCTTTAATTCATATTCAACTTGATGAAGGAAAATTTGCTTTTGAAACTTCTTGGAAAGAGAGAATAGTTTGGGAGGATTTCTCATTAGAAGGGTGGGGTGTTATGTGTAGACTAGCAAAGGAGAGGGGGGAGACAGGAGGAGGAGGCAGCCCCTGATTTTCTTTTTTTGTTTTAAATTCTCCAACAACCCACAGCTTTGTAGACTCCCGGACCTTCAATTTATTTGAAGGAAATAGATTATGGTCTGCTCCAGTGGTGGCATTCAATTTTTTTTTACTACCGGTTCTGTGGGTGTGGCTTGGTGGGCGTGGCAGGGGAAGGATACTGCAAAATTCCCATTCCCTCCCCACTCCTGGGGGAAGGTTACTGCAAAATCCCATTCCCTCTCCACCCCACTGACCTGCTTTTCAGCTCCATTCTCCTGTGCAGGGCAACAAAAGAAGACCCAGCTGATCAGCTGGGACTCGGGAGGCAGAGAATAGATGGGGGCAGGGCCGGTCAGAGGTGGCATTTGCTGGTTCTCTGAACTACTCAAAATTTCCGCTACCCATTCTCCAGAAGATACTTTAAGATATGTGGACTTCAACTCCCAGAATTCCCCAGCCAGCACAAGGTTGCCCAATTTGAAAAACACTGCTGTAATGGAAAGATGTATAACCAAAACCAGCAAATACTACTGAGTTGGCATAACATTACCCAAAACTATAGAAATTCTCAAGAGATTCTCAAGCTTCCTGATAATAAGGTGGGAAATCAGAAATATTTTTCACAGGGAAGAAAGCTTTGAAGAGTTCCTCTTGTGAATAGATAAATTCCTCCTATGTTTGAAGATCAAACTCAAACTCTTTCTTCACATTGAAAAAAGTGATTGAAAAAAGACAGGCGTATTGTTTTGACCAGCATTATTTCTGAGCAAGGGATATGATTTCCCAGTAACTTGCTGTCTTCATAAGTGAAGGAAAAAATCATCCCAAGTGTTTGGGATGATCTTATCTAATTGCTGCAAAATTCTCAGACATGCCAGCTTGATTATGTGAATATGATTATGTCAATAATTTTTTTTGTAACTTTGTGTCGCTCTTGGTGATAGCCTTGATGATTTGACCTCAGAAGGGAAATTAGATATGTTACAATGGGTGGGATATTCTAGGAGAAAGAATCCCCACATGGCTAAACAGGACACAGACCTCGGAAGTGTCTACTTCCTTATCAGAAATAAGCGGATAGAGCATTTCCTCTTGGCTAAGATGCCTAAACCACACAGCTGCTCTGCACACTTTGTTGTGGCTTGAGAAACTAACAGCAGTCCAATTTATATTGTATTTGTGGTCAAAGAAATTCTAGTATCAATCAGCTAAGTGTATCAGCACCAAATGTTCTTTACATCCAAACTTCTCAGGCAAACAAAGATGATGACAGTAATAAAAGTTCAGCAATTTGATTCTCTACAAGATTATTACCTTGCTAGGATTAAAACATCACACAAATCCTAAGAAAGGAGATATTGGGAGAAGGCTAAGCTTATGAAAAAAGATACCTTGTACAACCAGCAGCTTAAGAATCTAGTACAAGGGTCTTCAAACTTGGCAAGTTTAAGACTTGTGGACTTCAACTCCCAGAATTCCTGATCTAACATGACTGGAGGAGGAATTAGGAATTGAAGTCCACAAGTCTTAAACTTGCCAAGTTTGAAGACCCTTGATCTAATAGGTTAGAGATAGAGCAGACATACACACAGCTGAGGAAAGAAAACAAGGAAAGATGAAGATTTGTGTTATGTATGTAGGTTTAAATGTTATTGGTTTAGTTTGAATTGTTCTTGTAAAATGTCAAATAGGATTGGTTTAAATAGTGCGGGAAAACCCTGCACTCTGATTGGCTGGCAACTACGACTGCTGGCTATAAGAAGCAGCCGTAGCCCAGCCAAGTCGGGTCCGTTTGAGCTGTAGTCACTTAATAAACTCTTCACTGAAGCTCTTCGCGTCTGACTCTTCATGCAAACTTAACACTGGTGACGAAGGTGGGATTCCCCTGAAGAAGAGACGACGTGGAAGACGAGCAGAAGAGCGAGATGGCTGCGCTGAACACCCCCCCAGCCCCGTTCGATCCGGTGGCAGAAGACTGGGAATCGTATGCAGATCGCTTCCAAATGTATTTGGAAGGAAACGACCTCGCCGATATCCCTGAGAAGCGGAAGAGGGCGGTATTTCTCACGCACTGCGGTCCGGCAGTCTTCAAGATGGCGAAGGCATTGGCAGGAGCTGCAGACTTGAAGGTAATGGAATGGCCTGATTTAGAAAAGCTTTTAAGAGCCCATTACACCCCACAAGTATCGTGCCTCATTAAGAGACACGAGTTTTATCGTCGGGATCAAGGGGAAAGTGAAAATGTTAACGACTTCGTGGCAAGTTTAAGGGACATTGGGGGTGCTTGTGAGTTTACCAACTTAGAAGAGGCCATGCATGATCGGTTTGTTCTAGGCCTTAAAGATAAGGTCTTACAGAGCAAATTACTAATGAAACCTAAGATCACGCTTTAAGGAGGCCATAGAGGAAGCTGTTTCAGCGGAAGCAACCAAGTCCTCAGCAGCAGCCATGAAGAAAATTAACAAGGCCTCAAGCCATTCTGATGTGGAAAAGTCCACAACAACCCATTACGAGCAAATAGACTCTGATTCAGACTGTAGTGAGGTGGAGAAAGGAATTTATAGACTCAGAATGGAGAAGAAAAGGAAAGACCTTGGAAAAAGAGGCAAGAATTTTATTGCAGAGGCTGTGGGGGCACCCCTGCACTGAATGCAAGTTTTTAGACACCATCTGCCTACTTTGTGAGAAAAGAGGTCACCTAGCAAGAGTCTGCAAATCATCCAGAACTCCACCTAGTAGGAAGAAATTTCCTGAGAAAGAATTCAAGCCCAACTATTTCAGTGAGAAAATGGGGCGCAACTCAGAAGCAAATGGAAAGAATGAAACTCATCAAACAATCACCATTGGTTATTCTTCACCCTTGAGAAGCAGAAAAGTACATGTGAAGGTATTCATTGAAGGAAGGCCTTGCCAAATGGAAGTGGACTCAGGCTCCTATTTATCTATGGTGTCATGGGACACTATTCACAGGCTACTTCCCAACATTCAGAAGAAACATTTCCAGAAGCAAGCACTGACTCTTAAAGACTACCAAGGGAACAAGATTCCAGTAGTTGGAACAAGAGAATTCAACGTGAAGTTTAAAGGCCACACCAAACGTTTGCCCCTGACCATCGTGGACAAGGATCGCCCAAGCTTGCTGGGACTTGAGTGGTTCAAGCCACTAGGCATCGAGGTGACTGGCATCAATCACGTGAGCAACACTGAATGGGAGGAGGCCTTGAAGTCTGAGTTTCCAGAGGTCTTCAGCGAAGGATTGGGCAAGTATATGGGGACCCCTGTCACTTTCAACCTAGACCCCAAGGTGACCCCAATTCGTTTAAAGCCCAGAAGGGTTCCATTTGCTTTAAAGGAAAAAATTGATGCACAATTAAACAAATTAATAGCTCAAGGGGTTTTAGAGCCCACTGACCACTCCAGATGGGAGACATCCATAGTCACTCCAGTCAAGACTGATGGGTCAGTAAGAATCTGTGGGGACTATAAGGGGACACTGAACCATGCGCTGCAGCAGAGCGCATATCCAGTTCCAGTGGTGCATCATCCGTTACATTCACTTGGCAGGGGTACAGTCTTTGCCAAATTGGATTTGGCCCAGGCATATCAACAACTAACAGTTGATGATGCCACTGCAGAGGCCCAAACCATTGTGACTCATAGAAGTGCTTTCAAATGTAAAAGGTTACAATTTGGAGTAAGCGTGGCACCAGGCATCTTTCAAAGCCTTATGGAAAGAATGCTCCAGGGACTGCCGGGGGTAGTGCCTTACTTTGATGATGTGTTAATCTCTGCTGAAAATGACACTCAGTTACAAGAAAGACTCAGAGAAGTCCTTACCAGATTCAGGAAAGCGGGGTTAAAAGTCAAGGAAGAAAAATGCACTCTTAAAACTGACAGGGGTGAGTTCCTGGGCTACATGATTGACAAGCATGGCATCCACCCTACAGATGCCAAGGTTAAAGCAATCAAAGAAGCCCCTAGACTTAAATGCAAAACAGATTTGCAAGCTTTCCTTGGACTTATTAACTTTTATCACATGTTCCTACCTCAAAAGGCAACCATTGCTGAACCATTGCACAGATTACTTGATAAGAAGTCTGTTTGGGTCTGGGGCAGGAAGGAACAATCAGCATTTAACAGTATTAAAAGACTAATCACATCTGATGCTGTACTGATACAGTTCTCTGAGAATTTGCCTGTTGTACTGACTTGTGATGCATCCCCTTTTGGAGTGGGTTTTTTTTAAGCCACAGGCTTCCTAGTGGGAGAGAAGCCCCTATTGCATTTTACTCTCACACTTTGACCAAAGCAGAGAGGAATTACAGCCAATTGGACAAGGAGGCATTGGCAGTTGTTGCAGCTGTTAAGAAATTTCATGAATATCTGTATGGGAGAACATTTACCATTGTTACAGATCACAAACCTTTGTTAGGCATTGTGGCAGGAGACAAGCCTACACCTATTATCCTGTCACCAAGAATGCTGAGGTGGACTGAATTTCTTGCTGCTTATTCATACAAACTTATCCACAAGCCTGGCAAGGACATTGGACATGCTGATGCACTGAGTCATTGCCCACTTCCTTACCACAAGGAGGACTTTGAACCTGAAACACACACCTTTTTCCTAGAAACTGTTGCCAAGCTTCCAGTTCATGCTGCTGAGATTGCCAGAGAGACTGCCAAAGACACTGTGTTGGCCTCTGTTATAGGCTGGATTAAGAAAGGTTTGCCTCTTCAAGATCTACCTCACCTTGCCCAACCTTTTAAGTCCAGGCAAACTGAATTATCTGTATTAAGAGGATGTATTTTGTGGGGTAACAGGGTGGTTATTCCTGCAAAACTGCAAAGAGAGGTTTTGGAAATGTTACATGAGGGTCATCCTGGGATTGTAAGGATGAAGGGATTGGCCAGGAGTTATGTATGGTGGCCAGGTATTGACAAAATGGTTGAAAACTGGGTTGCATCTTGTCCCAACTGTCAGGTAGTCAGGCCTGCCCCACCTCTCGCCCCCACACAGGAATGGGAATGTCCTAGGGGCCCATGGTCCAAGATTCACATTGATTTTGCTGGCCCTAGTAGAGGGCACACCTTTCTTATTATAGTAGATGCATATTCCAAATGGCTAGAGGTAATTCCCATGGCATCCACCACAACTGATGCTGTCATCAAGCAGCTCAGAAAACTTTTTGTAACCCACGGGTTACCTGATGTTCTCTCTGACAATGGCCCTCAATTTACATCCAACCTCTTTGAATCCTATTTAGCACAACAGGGTATCAGACATGCCCTTACTGCCCCTGGGCACCCTTCGGCTAATGGCCAGATTGAACGCATGGTACATTTTACCAAGGAGAAGCTTCAGCAACTGGGTCCTGGGGACATCACTGAGAAAGTTGAAAAACTTCTTCGTGTTCAGCACATCACTCCTAACCCATCTAATTACTTATCCCCAGCAGAGTTGTTGATGGGTAGGAAACTTAGGTCTTCCCTTGACCGCCTTCATCCCACTTACGCACCCAACGCACCACTAGATTCCACTTCCAAAATTCACACATTCAGTGTGGGTGATTCTGTTTATGCTAAGAACCTTATGGGTGAACCTTTGTGGATTCCTGCTGAGATAACTCAGATCACAGGCCTTCGTTCTTACAGGGTGCAAACAGAGGATGGACTCCTCTGGAGCAGGCACATTGACCAACTTAGATCCAGGTTCTGTCAGGAACATCGCACTTGTTCCTCTCTAGTTCCCTCACCTGATGTCAATTCTAGGGGGGAAGGGGAGGAACAGGAGGAAAATCAGCAAGCAAGAATCAACCCCATGTGTAACGAGCCATTACGACAGGAACCATCCCAAAACCTGTCACAATGCCAAAATCCATCCTTAGAAGATTGCACATCACTACCTGACTTGGGTGCTGACATTGGGCTGGAGATGGGTTGGGAGGAGAGACCAGATTCTAACAATCAAACAGGGTCGTCTTTCACAGGAAGTCCCAGTGGGGAAATGTCAGCAGACACATTTCCTCTCTCACTGGGTGAGAATGTTAAAACTTCTGAACCACGAAGGTCTCAACGTACACGCAAGAGCCCCACCTATTTAAAAGAATACATTAGATAGGTTGGGGTTTGGTATGGACTGAACCTAGTGGGGAGGGGTGTTATGTATGTAGGTTTGAATGTTATTGGTTTAGTTTGAATTGTTCTTGTAAAATGTCAAATAGGATTGGTTTAAATAGTGCGGGAAAACCCTGCACTCTGATTGGCTGGCAACTACGGCTGCTGGCTATAAGAAGCAGCCGTAGCCCAGCCAAGTTGGGTCCGTTCGAGCTGTAGTCACTTAATAAACTCTTCACTGAAGCTCTTCGCGTCTGACTCTTCATGCAAACTTAACAATTTGAACTAAATCAGAGGTGGTATTCAGCAGATTCTGATCAGTTCTGGAGAACCGGTAGCGGAAAGTTTGAGTAGTTCGGAGAACCAGCAAATACCACCTCTGACTGGCCCCACCCCATCTATTCTCTGCCTCCTGAGTCCCAGCTGATTGGCTGGGTCTTCTTTTGTTGCCCTGCACAGGAGAACGAAGCTGGAAAGTAGGTTAGTGGGGTGGGGAGGAAATGGGATTTTGCAGTAACCTTCCCCTGCCATGCCCACCAAGTCACTCTCACCAAGCCATGCCACGCCCACCAAGCTACACCCATAGAACCTGTAGTAAATTTTTTTTAATCCCACCACTGAACTAAATAGTCATGCTGCGTAACTAGAAAGGGTCTAAGTTTGCTGTTAGACTTTTTGTGATCTTGCCTGCAGGGAGGGGTCAAAAAAGTCAACATAATGGCCACAATTGTGTGTCTGAAGCTCCATTCTTTAAGACGCAGATCTTAGATGGCATGGCCATGGCTGCCATCTTGACTTTTTGGCTCTTCCCATTGCAAATATTTTCTTGGTCCACATTGGAGAATTCTGGTATGTGTTACTTCATCGTCATGGCAATCCACCAGCTTTCAGTCTTCATGGGCAGCAGCATAGCACATGTTGGCTTTTTCTTTGGGAGTTCTGCAGTCTTCAGCTCAGCAGAAATAGGGAGGAAGAATATTAAATTTCATGTATTAGTTTGAATTAATCCCCCAAGTATGTTTACTGCAGATGCCTCACATTCATTTCCAGTTAGTTGCCTTGTAGTAGCAGCGATCCTTCAGTTGTTTAAAAGTCCATGTGCCTTTAAAAGCCCTTAAAAATTCCTCTGCCCAGCTGTTTTGGTTTGGGAAAGACATGTTTCCATTCTGAAGACCAGAGCTGGTTGTTTTTTAGTTTTTGGTTTTGATTGGTGAAGGAGACACTGAAGGAATCAGGTGAGGAGGAGGAGAGAGGAATAGAGGAATATGATTAATTTCCTCTGCTACACACAAGGAAACTTAACATGCTAAAATTGTACTGGGAAAGTTAATCAAAGCTTCCTCCACCTTCCTCAGCTAGAGAGAATCCTTCATTTTTTCCTGATGAGCACAAGTCTTTAAGTAAACATCCTTTGGTCATTCTTATTAAAACTTTGGTGGAGAGTGGGTGTGTACTGCAGTAACATCATTATGCTGGAATCTATAAACAGAGCCTGTCTTTGGAGAACCCTAAACTTTCCATTGTACAATAAGTTGGGGTGAGAAAGAGGAGCAAAACAACCATTCGCCAAGAGTTTAGTAACAGATCTCCTGTATGGTTAATGTTTCATGGTTTCTCTGGAAAAAAGATCAAGGACTTGTCTTTGAAAGAGCTTTGGCTGTAGTTGTGAATCCTGAAGCCTAGCAGGCATCTCTGTTGTTCAACCATAAGTAGAAAGGCTCTTCTTACTCCAGTGCGATGTGTGTGATGATGGAGTGGAGAACATTTCAGTCCACATCATGAGGCTGAGACGTGCAAAGCAGTTTAATCCAATCCAGGTCAGAACTATATGAACTGACCTATCTCTGGGTTCCATCAATTATTTAGTTTTTAATTATTTAACAGAAGCTACTGTACTAGTCACAGATGTATCAGTATGTTACAGATTTTTCCAGTGCTTCCTTCAATTGGCTGGCTAATATAGGAAGTGGGAACTTTTCTTCTCATATGGACATAATAAAACCTCCTGCATCAGATCAAATGTATTCAATATTTAATCCTGTATTTGGTCCTTATAGGGGTCAACTAGATACCTCTGGAAAAATAATGAGATTCAAAGTCCCTTATAGAGGAGGGCATATTTTGTTTAAACTCAAGACAATCTTGGGATCTGAATATCCTAATGGGGAAGTAATTCCATAAAGGGAGTTTAACCTCAACCTTCATAAGATTGTGTGGCTATGGACATCCTGGGTCCAGCAACTTTGATTCTTGGATGGGGTTGCATTGCTCACCCCAGTCATAGATTTTCAATTTTAATGGGTCTTCTTTCTCAAACAGCTCCTTCGGAAAGTGCAGGTAGCTGTGATAGCACAGAGAGTGTCAACACAGCTCCACCTTGTGTGTCAGTTGTGCTGCTCCCGCGTTATGAGGACTTCTCACAGTCCCTTATGCCATAATCATCTCCTGTTTGGAATATTGCAGTATGATCTACATGAGGCTATCCTTGGTGACTACTTGGTAACTACAGTTGGTCCAGAATGCAGCAACATGAGAAGTTATGAGTACACTTTGATGTATATGTATAATATCCTACTCTGCAAGCAGCAGTGGTTACTAGTGCACTTCTGGGTGTGATTCAAGTTGTTATTGAGGTTTCTTATCTTTTCCTTCATAGGCCAAGTCCTGGTCACTTATGGAATTGTTGATCTCATTACATCTGCCCATCCAGATCAGCATCCTTCAAGTTCCATCACTCAGATAATGTTATCTAGTGCAACAGGGAAGGATAGTTCTCTGTTGTTTCTCCTCTGCCATTTGAAACCACATCCCAACTGAGACTGGGTTAGCCCCAAGCCTGCCTATTTTTGTAAAGCATTAAAAAAACGTGTTCCCCCCACCCCAGCCATTAGGTCTAGGAGTAGTAAGATCTGCTGGATGAATTTTTCCCCCAACACTTAAAGGTTTGTACATTGCTCCTTTGGGTTGTGTTGGTAACATTGTGCTTTATTATGTGGTTGTTATTGATTATTCTCTTATTGATGCTGTACACCACCCTGAGTCATGTGCTGAGTAGGATAGCTGTATAAAACAAATTAATTATAGATTTGCAAGAAAGTGCTGATTCTGATTAATGAGAATGTTAGGTTAGCTGGGCTCATTGCTCTTACTCATCAGTGATTGCTTGCCCTCTCTTTCCTTAGTGATCATTTACTGTCTCCTACTTGCCTGTCACTTAAGTATCTAAATTTGGGCTTGATCTAAGAAAAAATCCTCAGTCTAGGCCTAATTTGAAGACCAACAGCCAATCTGATATAAAAAATGGTAAGTTGACTTGTGACATTCTTCTCTGACATTGTAATAAGCCCAGTTCACATGCTGTTGAAAGCCATGCCAGGTGTGGACTGGCAAAGTCCACATTTTGGATAGAGAAGACCATTGGTTTGAAAGAAGGGTAAAAGAATCCATCTATGTTAGAATTGAACATCCCTCCCTCAACAGTGGGGGAGGAATAAGATACCACCTATCTCCTGTGTACAACACAGCCTTTTCAGCAGTTCTAAGAAAACTCCACAACCAATTGCACTCTAATTCAGGTCACCCTACTGGCACAGATAAAGCCCCAAGGGCCTCAACAGCTCTTAAACTGCTAACAACCAGATAACTGTAAAGCAATACAATCTTCTCATTCCCCACCCTCACCCCACACCAACAGAACTGATGAAGCTTCTGGGATGAGAAGCAAAATGTTTTCATTTTCTTCCCCAAGGGAAAAAAAAAGCACCTGTCCAGTTGCCTTTTTAAAAGACCCCAACAAATATGTTAATCAAAAGAAAGGGAGGTAGAACTTGGCTGCCAGGCTTTTTCTCCAATAGGTTGAGTGTGTTGAGAGAACTGAGCCAGCTTACAACTCAGGTCAACTGAACCACTCCTTGTGTTATCACTTTTGTTTACAGAGAGCATGTCCCATCTTGTGTAGGTGAACCTCCATCAGAAGCATCCGTTCACATAGGGAGAAGATGACATTGGGTGAATCATGTATTCTTACTTAGCCCAGACTTGTTTGCCCTGTTGACCTCGTCACCTTCCTGTACAAAGGACGAGTTGGTTGGGTGTTTATTCAAAATACTTCCACGTTATTTATTAATTAAGAAAATACGTGTGTTTTACATAGGAAGGAACTTAACATGCTGCAAATTTCTGAAAATTGCTTCCATCACATAGTGTGGTCATTCTGAAATGACAAAAATAATGGTATAGGGAATTCTGGATGAGATGTAAGATCACACCTAGAATACTGCATCCAGTTTTGATGACCACACTATAAAAAATGTTCAGAGTCTAAAAAAGCATGCAGAGAAAAGCAACCAAGATGGTTAGGGGGCTGGAGATTAAAACATATGAAGAATGGTTGCAGGAACTGGGCATGGCTAGTCCAGTGAAGAGAAGGACCAGGGGAGACATGATAGTAGTGTTTCAATATTTGAGGGGATGCCCCAGAGAGGAGAGGGACAACCTATTTTCCAAAGCATCCGAAGGCCAGACAAGGAACAATGGATGGAAACTGAACAAGGATTCAACCTAAAAATAAAGATAAATTTTCTGACAGTGAGAACAATCAACCAGTGGAACAGAAGTTGGCTTCAGAAGTTGTGGGAGCTTCATCACTGGAGGCTTTCAAGAAGAGACTGGACTGCCATCTGACAGAAATGGTGTAGGGTCTCCTGCTTGGGTGCAGGGTTGGACTAAATGACCTACAAGGTGCCTTCCAACTCTGTTAATCTGTAAACATATAGATACGGTGAAAGTAGAGTATAGGAATTGCCAAGGACTAACAATGAGTACAAACAATTTCATGGCAGTTTACTTTTCTGCCAGCTAAAGGATGATGGGTAGATGGAACTAGCTCAGCAATGGGGAAAGGCTCAATATATGAGACAAAGGTCTCACAGGATTCCCCCAAGCAGATAAGTGATACTCTATGGAAGTGATAGTTGGACTTTGAAGAACCAGGATAGAAAGATGTCTATGGAGATTCTCAGCCACCCAGATCATGGCTGTCCCAATGGTGCTTTTTAAAAAAAAAGGCAACTGGACTAGAGTCAAGTTTTTTAAAAAGCACCATTTGGATAGAAAGAGTATTAACTGCTTTTAACTTATTGCTGAAAGTTCACGAGAATACATGGATAGCTTAGAAAACAAAGGAATCATTGAACAATTCAACTCAGAATTCTCGCCTGAAGAACAAATCCATGCTCAAATTATCCTATATTGGACACAATATGTGAAGCCCTAGGTCAGGGATCCTCAAACTTGGCAACTTTAAGACTTGTGGCTGGAGTATTCTGGGAGTTGAAGTCCACAAGCCTTAAAGTTGCCAAGTTTGGGGACTCCTGACCTAGGTCATTCTGGGAAAAGTGGAAGGAGAAAAAAGGACAACTGAAAAATATGAACTCCTTTACATAGCCCTCAACTTAATGATGACAACTGAGCATAACATTTCTGTTGCTTAGCAAGTTTGTTGTTAAGTGAGCTTTGTCCCATTTTTTATTTTTCACAGATGTGAAGCCAATCACTGTGGCTGTTAAATGAATTGTCATTAAGTGAATAGGGCTTCTGCTATAGACTTTGCTGCTCAGAAACTAGCTGGGAAGGTTACAAATGGTGATTACATGACCGCAGGAGAGTGCAACTGTCATAAATGCATGCCAGCTGCCAAGCGCCTGAATTTTGATCATATGACCACAAGGATGCTGCTGTAAGTATGAAAATCATCACAAGTCACTGTTTTCCAATGCCATTGTAACTTCAAACGGACACTAAACGAATGGGAATGTAAGTCAAGGACTACCTGTAATTGGTTGAAAACATGAATTGCCTTACTTTGAAATGTTTTTATATAATCAGATGGTTACTCCAAAACTCCCTTATGGGTGTATCCATCTCCCTCTCTATCATACAATTTATGGGCTGCCCAACTTCCAGTGACCCTGGGTGATTTATAGTCATAAGTAAAAAAAAAAAAGGACAAGACAAAATAAGGATCTGGAGTAGCCCAAGGACAATATAAAACCTCCAACTATTTCCCTCTCACTATGGTGCCTTGGTGATGCAGGCTGTTAAACGCCTAGCACTTAGTTCCAGCTGCCTGCAATTAGTGCAGGCTCGAATCCCACCAGGCTCAAGGTTGACTCAGCCTTCCATCCTCTAGGGGTAGGTAAATTGAGGACCCAAGATTGTTGGGGGCGATAAGCTGACTTTGTAAAAATGCCGCTGGGGGGGGCCAAAAAGCCCTAGAAATAAGCAGGCATATACAATGGAATGAAGGCTATTGCTGAGCGCATTGGGTTGTGCTCCAAAAAATTATAAGCCGCTCTGAGTCTCCGGAGAAGGGCGGGATATAAATATGAATTAAAAACAAAACAAAACAAGGGCTCAACTTTCACCCTTCCCAAAGTTTGAGAGAAGGTCTTTAATCAGTAGTGGGATTCAAAAATTTTTACTACTGGTTCTGTGGGCGTGGCTTGGTGGGCATGGCAGGGGAAGGATACTGTAAAATCTCCATTTCCCACCCCACCCCACTAACCTGCTTTCCAGCTCCGTTCTCCTGTGCAGGGCAACAAAAGAAGACCCAGCCGATCAGCTGGGACTCAGGAGGCAGAGAATAGATGGGGGGTGGGGACCAGCCACAGGTGGTATTTGCCGGTTTTCCGAACTACTCAAAATTTCTGCTTCTGGTTCTCCAGAACTGGTCAGAACCTGCTGAATACCATCTCTGCTTTTAATACATTCCTGAACATCATGGGGAGCCTTCAGGATCTCTTGGAGGGAATATCATACCAGAACAGCGGCTATAGCATGCTCTTCTTAATCTATATTAACCAAAAGGTAGAAAAGCAGTAGGAAATAGTAATAAATCAATATATATGAGTTGAAAAGAAATACAACTAAATTTTGTTTATGGAGTTTGGTGTTCCCAGAGCTTGGTTGTTTTCTTCAAGATATTTTATTACCCAACCAGGTAACATCTTCAGCGAAACACTGTTTCCTAGTTGGAGAATGAAACATCTGCAAGAAAACAAGCAAGAGAACACCAAGGATTCCAACCCTGAGCTACATAAGTTCTCTTCTACTGGTAAACCTTGCTTACTCTAGCACTTCTCAATCTATTTCTCCCTATTAATGTCCATTTTGCAAACTACCCTTGCTTTTAGCTAAACTGTATACTGCTTTGTACATACATTTATTATTAAAAGTTCTCACCTTTCTTTTTTTGATGATATCATCAACTTTATCCAATCAAGATTTTCTCCCTCTGTCTTTTCCTTTCATCTTTTTCTTCCATGCATTTGCTTTAGAATTCCAACCTCATTCATTCTTCTCTACCATCAAACCACCACATCAACATATTTCTTTCCTAATGGTTACTTTTATATTCAGTTCTCATTCATTCAACTTCTCTTCATTGTTAAAGTCTTCTGGTACACTTACTAGGTAACCCATTTCTACTAACTTCAACTTACTTTAATGTTTCTTCTGTAAAATTCGCACTTACCTGTAATCTACTTATCCTTATTTATTACAGATACCTTCTGGTTCTTTTTGGCAAACATGCAAGTTTAACACATAAATTTCTTTTTATGTGTTTGTGTGTATATGTGTTTATACCTCCTTTCATATTTTTCCTTTTTAGGTTTGCAGATCTAAATATTAGGAAATATGTTGCATAATTCAGAAAAAATATTTGTTCTCTGCATTCTGAAGAGAAATCTATTTCATAATTAATGCTGGCTGAATCAGAAGCCAGTAATTTATGGAATGGCTTTAATCAAAAGAGAAGCAGATTTTTAAACCATTCTCATTGACAGGGAGGAATCACTACCTGATCTCCAATTATCCTATTGCTCCCATTTTTTTTCCTTTTCTTGACAAATCATGCATTATCAGCTGATCATTGTTTGATCAGACGATTGTTGTAAAGAGAAAGAAAGAAAATGTAAATAGGAGCTATGAAAATCTTCCTGGCACTTGGATGTATGAAGGGGCTGTTTTGAATTAAAGATTACAAAGATTAACAGAAGATTAAAAATAAATGTACACCAGAAGAAAACTCTGTTTTCCACCTTCAAAGTATCTGCCATATATATTTTGCAGTACAAATGTTCCCACTTCCTCTTCTTTCCTTGTTTAAAGAAAAAAACCTGCCTATGCATTATTGAATGGTCACCTGACCATTGCAAGGCTAGTAATTATTGATAAATAAAAAGAGAAATAAACAAATAGCGCCAGCATTGACCCTTGGTAGATAGGCTAGCGGTTTCTATTAACTGCTTCTTCGATAAAAGGGGTGTCAAACTCAATTTCATTGAGGGCCACATCAGATTTCTGTTTGATCTTGGGGGGCCAGGGTGGACATGGCAAGGGTGGGCATGGCCAGCTCAACATCACTCATGTCGGGGGTGCCTGTGGTGGCCAGAGTGCTCTGCCAGCAAAAATGGAGTTTGAGAGGGCTGCGCACAGCCCTCCCGGGCTCCATTTTTACTGGCAGAGACCTCATGGGCCGGTCCTTCACTGTTTCCAGGGTGGCCCTGCAGGCCATATCTAAGCACCCTGTGGGCCATATCCGGCCTGTGGGCCTTGAGCTTGATACCCCTGTTCTATAAGGTAGAATGGTTTGAGAAGAGCAGCACTGGCAGTGAAACTGGTTGATAATGACCCAGTTATGAGGGTTTAGATCAGTGTCTTTCAAACTTGGCCATTTTAAGAGGAGTGGACTTCAGTTCCCAGAATTCCCCAACCAGCATTTAGGAATCCTGAGCAGAGAAATATGCCCTCATTATTACTTGTAATAAAAATAAATACACTTTGGGTTCTTTCACATACACCTCTAATTAGGGTACAAACATTCGCCAATTACCAAGGCATTATAAAGTGGTATCAGCACTTCATGTGATCTTGATTCTATCCCTCTGTTACTGCAGCCTAGGATTGTGTTGGCTTTTTTGGCAGCTACAGCACACTGCTGGCTCATATTTAAGTGATTGTCCACTAGGACTCCAAGATCCCTCTCACAGTTACTACTATTGAGCCAGGTACCACCTATTCTAAACCTGTACATTTTGTTCTTATACCTCTCTGCATGTCTTCTGCTTCTGCTAACTAAAGAAGCCATAATACTAGTTCTAGCTATATATGCAAATTAATAAAAGAAGCCAACCTAGTTTTGATTCCAAAATTTGTCATTGAGTAAATGTAATCTGCCAAGAAATACGTACTTCCATACTGTGAAACTAAACATGATTTGGGCATATCCTTATTGTTCTTGAAAGATACAACATTTTAGAAATAATTTTATTTTGCTAATGATTTGAAATTAAAGCTTGCAGTAGGTATCAATAAACAGGTACAATATCTAAAGAATTTACCATCCTTTTCCTCATCAAATTGATTCCTTGAAGTTTCTTAATATCGGGAAGCCACAGTAGCATCCCATAGCAAACCATGATGATATTAAAAATGTTATGTATGCAGGTTTGAATGTCATTGGTTAAATTTGAACTGTTCTTGTAAAATGTCAGAAATGATTGGTTTAAAAAGTGCGGGAAAACCCTGCACTCTGATTGGCTGGCAACTGCAGCTGCTGGCTATAAGTAGCAGCCACAGACCAGCCAAATCGGGTCTGTTATGAGCTGTAGTCACTAATAAACTCTTCACTGAAGCACTTTGCGTCTGACTCTTCATGCAAATCTAACAAAAAAACATGCCACAAATGCAGTGACAACATGTGAATTCTACCATTACATACTTACAGCCTGGTTTTTAATGCAAATATGTAATTCAAGGCATTTGACAGAAGAAGAAAAAAAGCAAATTTATAATTTCTTACATTTTTTTGCTGATTTACTGATCCATTCCTTCATCTTACACGTTTGAAAGAGGCAATAGAACATTGGATTCCTACAAAATACAGTCGCAGCATGGCAAATTTTATTTCACAACATTTATTGTTTCAGTACAAATGATAGAGTGAAGAGCTGCATAACTTTTTCTTTTGGACCCACAATGCCTAATTTAATTATTTTTTTCCAATCTGTTGATTTGACCAATCAATCAGAATAGAACTGGAAGGGATCTTGGAGGTCTTCTAGTCCAAACGCCTCAAGCAGGAGACTCCATACATTTGATACAAGTGCCTGTCCAACCTCTCCTTAAAAACCTCTAATAACGAAGCACCCACAACCTCTGAAGGCAAGCTGGTTAATTGTTCTTACTGTCAGGAAATTTTTCCTTAGTTCTAGGTTGCATCTCTTCTTGATTAGTTTCCATCCATTGCTTCTTGTCCTGCCTGCAGGTGCTTTGGAGAATAGCTATAGATCAGGAGTGTGAAACTCATGTCATCACAGCGTCGTAACATAATGTATCACGACTTCCCTCCCTTCATTAAACCGGTTGTGGGCATGGCCAGCGTGTGACACATCCGGCCTGTGGGCTGTGAATTTGACAGCCCTGCTATAGATAGACCCATTGTGTTAGTCTATCCATCCTGACCCTTCGTTAGGTTAACAGTGAGAGGGGTTTTCACTAAAAGAAGGCCCATCAAACGTTCAGAATTGCAGAATCAGAGTTCAGAAACCGATTAAGCAGCCCTGGGAAGATGTTGCATAGCAGTCAGCTAAAGTTGGGTTTCTAGTCTGAATTGCAGAAAAATAAAGGCAAAGTGCTAGCGTGTTCAGCAATAATGTTATCTTTTTGCAGAGAAGCTTAGTTTGATCTGCTCTGCTGTTTGGATTAGCTCCATCCATCTGCTTACAATTCAACAACATTTGTGGAACTCGTCACCTCATTGAATTTAGTTTATTTTGCTAATATCCATGTAGGTCACTTGAAGGACCTACATAGTTAGGGGATGTTATCCAGGATAGCCAAGGAAATCTCTAAAGCTTAACAAAGTATTTAGAGGATTTGTTTTGCCTCTATGTGACATAGCTGATCTCTCTTTACAGAAAGGAACTTGTGATGCTAAAAATTCATAGACATGAAACACATCCAATCATTATTTAAAATACTAGGAAGCCAATGGATCCAGCTGTTATAATTATAGGATTATTATTATTATTATTATTATTATTATTATTATTATTTATTCGACTTGTATGCCGCCCTACTCCCTAAGTACTCAGGGAGGCGAACATTAAAACAGAGCAAATTTACAATAAAAACAATTAAATAAAACAAGCCAAATACATTAAAACATTAAGAAAAACATTAAGAAAAATTAAAACCCTAGCCCCCCCGGGTCATTCCAGGCTGGCCTGTTGAAACAACCACGTCTTCAGGTCTCGGCGGAAGGAGCGGAGGTCAGGGGCCAAATGGAGATCCACGGGGAGCTGATTCCAGAGGGCAGGTGCTCCCATGGAGAAGGCCCTAGCCCTGGGAACTGCCAGCCAACAATGCCTGACCGACGGTATCCCAAGGAGGCCCCTCCTATGGGAGCGAACAGGGTGATCGGAAAGTGATGCTGGTAGGAGGCGTTCCCGCAAGTACCCTGGACCCAAGCCATTTAGGGCTTTATAAGTTGTTACTAATACCATGATGGCGAACCTATGGCACACATGCCACAAGTGGCACACAGAGCCATTTGTGCTGGCACGTGAGATGCAAGCAAACTTACCTCACTGTGTGTGAGCATGCCTCACAGCTGATTTTTTCGGTTCGTTTGAGACCTTTTTCAGCCTTCCAGAAGCTTGGAAAAAGCCTCTGCAAGGCTTTTCAGGATGAATTATAGGCCCGCTTTGTCACTTCCTGTAATACCTGAAGTGATGAAACGGGCCTATAATCCATCCTGAAAAGCCTTGCAGAGGCTTTTTCCAAGCCTCTGGGAGGCTGAAAAAAGCCTCAAACCAGCCGAAAAATCATCTGTGAGGTGCAGTGCAGGTAAGGGGGTGGCGGCGGGGGTGTGTGTTGCACACACATGTGCAGGGGGCATGGGGAGGGGTGGCACGCATTGCATTCTGGGTGCTGGCACGCAAGTGCGTGCATGCTGGCACACGTGCAATTTTTAAGACAGGAGCCCCAAAAGGTTAGCCAACACAGGGCTAATAGGTGGATTTGAGCAAGATTATTGGATTCTGGCCCAGGAGACCTTTACATTTCTACCAATTGGATAAGATATATAAACTTTCTTTTTTAAAAAAAAAATCTAATTTCAGATTGTGTCTCCCATCTCTGTGTAAATCTGTATTTAATTTGTTGGATTTCTAACTCTGTAACAGGCACTCCCTGAAGGATTTTAAACATCTCACGTGACTGTTAAATGAGTTATAGAAGACAGTATTCAGCAAGTCTTATTATTACAAGAAGATTTACGTAAAGTGATGTTGCAATGTTCCAAGCTCTTCAAGTACAAACTGGCACATCACATTATGGAATAAAAGAAGATTATTGCCATTTTGTTCCAGAGCATAGTCTTCCCAGAAATATCTGGTCAGTCATTCCACCAAAAGGGCAATGAAAATTAAAGTGAGATGGGCCTTTGGTTTGATCCAGCAATGCTGTTCCTACCCTTGAATCAAAACTGAAGAACACCTGCATCTATTTGAATACCCCACTTTCTTCAGTTTTATTGATTTATGGATAGGATGAGGGTAAGTCAAGTTTTAACATCAAAGAGCACAAAGAAGATGGGAGAAAAAGTTTTCCTGCTCCCTATGGCATATTTATTTCACCCCCTCCTCCCCACGAGCAAGATTTTGGGTGGATCTAGTATTATGCTTCTCTATGAGGGAAACGGGCAACTTCTAAATCGATAGATAAACAAATTAGGGTGGAGTTGAAGAAAGGATATAAGGTCACAGGAGGCCACAGGAGGTAAAGTGACAGAAGAAGGAGGTTCCATTTCTATCACCTAATCCTCACGAGATGCACCTCCTCACTTATTTATTCATGAATAATGCTAATGAATGAAAAAAAATGCATAGCTTCCATTTTTCAACCAAGGATGGATTTGGAGCTGACATTTCATTGATAATTGCTTCCTGAGTGGAACTACAACAGAAGGCTGGCTTATTGACTGCTCCCATCGAGTCATACTATCTTCCAGGATGTTCCATTTCATCTCTTCTTTTTTTTTTGTTAATGTTCTCTTCCTGTCCAATGAACATGCTCAGTTTTGGGCAATATAAGGAATATTATATTATTCTACTATCATTATTATACAAGTATGTTTGTTTTATTATTATGCAAGCATACTTCTATTTTGTGTGGGTGCGTCTTCAAATCAGGTTGTAATTACACAGACATTTCCATGCAGTTTTCTTGAAAACATTTTTGAAAGGGATGTGTTATTACCTTCCTCCCTGGGCCAGGAGGGAGTGACCGGCCCAACATCATCCAATTGGTTTCTGTGGTTAAGGGAGGACCTAGAACTTAGGACTCCCCAATCCAGCACGTTACCTACTAAACCAACTGGTTCTCTATATGATCTAGATTTAACAATATGTTAAAATACTAGGAATGCTACATGGAATGTTACCATTATTGCATCATTTACCTTTGATTGTTAACTTTCAGTAATAAAAACAATTTAAAAGATTACGTATATACAAGATACTAAGCAATGCTCTGTTAACCAATCTCTGCTGGAGTCTTGTTCTATTCCAGAATACTCCATGCATGACCCTTAACAAACATTTACTGGGCATATTGCTTGTTCACTGGGCTTCTGCTCTCTTAAACTATGTTCAGATACAGTTCCACAAATCTTGGGATTATCCCGCACTTGCTGTTTTCCTTTCTTGCACATGGTGCATTCTGATTAAAAGAACGCTCTGCTTGGAAAGTCGAACTTTATATTAGCATATAGAATGCATATAAAAATCTCATTTTTTAGAGTTGGTTTTACCTTGACACTAGTTAAGGATTTAGATAACTGGGCAAAACTACAATTATCACTATTGGGGCGCATCTCGACAATAAAAATGAACATTTTACCGAAATTGCTGCTGCTATTTCAAACTGTGCCAGTCAGGTTGGAGAAGAAATTTTTTGTAGAGTTAAATAAATATATTTCTAAATTTATATGGCGAAAAAAAAGCTAGAATTAAATTCAAATTATTACAGGATGCCAGGAAGAAAGGAGGGTTTGGCCTTCCAGATTTTGAACTTTATTATGAGGCGGCAGTAGCGAATTGGCTTAGGGATTGGGCTAAAATAGAAAAAAGGAGAGTATTAATATTAGAGGGTTTTGATCTCCAACTTGGCTGGCATGCATTTATGTGGGACGAAAAATACAAACAGCACTCATATTTCAGAAGGCACCATGTGAGGAATGTATTATCTGAGCCTTGGTGGCTCAGGCTGTTAAATGCCTGCTCTTAAGATCCAGCTGTCTACAATTACTGTAGGCTCGAATCCCACCAGGCTCAAGGTTAACTCAGCCTTCCATCCTCTTGGGGTAGGTATATTGAGGACCCAAGATTGTTGGGGGCAATTAGCTGACCTTGTAAAAATGCCGCTTAGTAATAAGCAGGCATATACAATGGAATGAAGGCTATTGCTGAGCACACTGGGTTGTATCCCAAAAAATTGTAAGCCGCCCTGAGTCTTCGGAGAAGGGTGGCATATAAATGTAATTAAAAATAAAAAAATAAAATAAATAAAAAATTATCTATTGTTTGGGAAAAAATTAAAAGGAATCACTATCTAAAGGTCCCACTCTGGTTATCCACTCTGGAAACAGTAACTCACCCAAATGTAGTAGATTACGATAATATACTTAGACAAAGATTTATTATATGAATCGGGAGGGCTCAAGAATAGAAACCAAATAAAAATACAAGGGAAAGAGATATCTTGGTGGCCCTTTTTACAAATTCAAACACGTTATAAAAAAGACAACAATTTGGCTTTAACACGATTATATAAGAATTTGATAAAATATGGTTGGGAGAAGAAAAGAAAGTAATCAGCAAAATATATAGATATTTCCTGGACCACAAATTAAAAGAAGAAACAGTTACAGATACCATGATAAAATGGGCCAAAAATGTGGCCCATACTATTGAAACAGACAAATGGGAACATATTTGGCAAACGAACTACAAATTGACTTTGTCTGTAGCCTACAAAGAAAACTTATATAAAATGACCTATTGTTGGCACCTACCCCCGGTCAAATTGGCAAAGATGTATACTAACTTATCGCCCAACTGTTGGAAGTATAATCATCCACAAGGAACATACTTTCACATGTGGTGGACATGTTCATTTGCTAAGAAATATTGGAGGAAAATAAAGAACTGGATACTAAATATGACAAAGCAAAACTTAGAACTAGACCTGAAATATTTCTCCTAGGTATGATCAATTTAAAAATGGAAAAAAATACTACTATTTAATTCTTCACATTATAACTGCACAGAACTGGAAATTGTCGTCTCCCCCCTCAGATGACACTGTAATCAAAAAGATTCATGAAATGCACTGAAATGGACAGTTTGCGACCTTATGCTTCCCAGCACCCAGTTAGATCTCACAGGGAGGGCTCGCTCCGGATACCGTCGGCCAGGCAATGTCAGCTGGCAGGTCCATGGGCTAGGGTCTTCTTTGTAGCGGCGCTGTCCCTTTGGAATATGCTCCCCACGGAGATTAGAACCATCCCAAATCTACTTGCCTTCTGCAAAGCCGTTAAGACCTGGCTTTGTTGGAGGGCATGGCATTGAGACCTTGCTCTTCCCCCGTGTATGTTTTGGATTGGTATGAATGAGTTTTTGTTTTTATATTGTATGGAAATTGTTTTTATCTTTTTGTACGCCGCCTCGAGTTCCCCATTGGGGGAAGTGAGGCGGGATATAAATTTAATAAATAAATAAATAAATAAATACTAAAAAACAAACAAGATAGTGAATACTATGAAATATGGAACATATGGTACAAGTGGATAAAGGAAAATATAATCTATGATATTCTGATGAGATAAGGAAGAGTTAGATGTGTAACTGATAGTAATGATATAGAGAAATTAAACGATTAAAAGAACGAAGAAGTTACTTTGACAAGGTAGATCACGTTAAACTATAGGAGGAAGATCTTAACCATTGCTCAAATAGGTTGTAAAATGTATATATGTACATATATATTTGTGTTGTTTTGTCTTTATATGTTTTAAATTTCTTGTTGAATAAAATTTTTAAAAATTTTAAAAAAATCTCATTTTTTAAAGTTGGTTTTACCTTGACACAAGATCTGAGGATCTTGAGTAATGCTAAGATATGTAGGGGGCAAGGCAAGATCTTCATTGGTAAGAAAGTTACCGGGGGGAGAGGAGTAATTTGCACAGGATGTGATATTCAGTTCAGACTCCTTCATTTGCAATATACTGTTTCAAGAGGCTCCATTGTGAACATTTATCAGTCAAGTATTTATTACAGTCACACACCATAAATGTGAACACATTATGGAGTTGATACATCAGTCTGCAGGGAATCCATTCAAGGAATTATCTGGTTCTATGTTCATAAGCCCTCTGCTACCATCTTCTGGTTTCTGCATCCCATGACACGTAAAAGACTACTATTTCTATTTTAAATATGGGACAGCAAATTATTTCTTCTTCTTCTTCTTCTTCTTCTTCTTCTTCTTCTTCTTCTTCTTCTTCTTCTTCTTCTTCTTCTTCTTCTTCTTCTTCCATCCTCCTCCCACTTCCCCTCCTCACCATCACAAATTAGAACACAAGTTAAATCTTTCTATCGAAAAGAAATCAAATCCAACCACTGTATACATTTTAAGGAGCCCTGTGTGACACCATAAGCACACATATATGTTAATACAAAACAAATGCACACCCAGTTGAATGAAAATAGAAAAAAAATAGCCAGGACTTGTGTTCACCAGCTAGCCAAATGAAAATATCTTGAAAGCATCAACCTTTTGCATGAGTGATGAAGGAAAGGAAGGAACTGATTCCAAAGTTTGAAACTAGGAGCCTGTTTATCCTGGAATGAGAACCAAAAAGAAATAAATACCGGGAAGATTGTGATTCTGAACACAAAGACCAGTCCCTTGGAATGGGTTCTTGCTAGAATGGGAAGCCAATTAATAACTGTAATATAACAAACATGGTAATTGTGTAAAGAGTTGAGAACAGTCCAAAAGAAACTGTTCTGATCTAGGATCAAGAGGATGGAGAGAAGAATTGGAGTACCCACTAGGAAAATTTTGTAATAATCTAAGCATGAAATAACCAAAGCAAATTGTAGCCTCTCTTGTTAAGCCAATGGAACATTGTCACCATACCTCCAACATCAACAAATGAAAGCAAAGATCATTAGCCAAGGCCCTGAGATTGTGAATGGTGGAAGCAGGGATAATCTAGGAATCCTGAAGACAAATAGAGGGGGAGAGTGGGATAATAAAAATGGTTAAGCAGAACCAAGCAATCTAAGAGGCTAAATCCTATCAAGAATGATTAAACAAATTGGAACGTTCATCCTAAAGAAGAGAAGTCTAAGGGGAGGCATGATAGCTGTTATGTATGCAGAGTTTAAAATGACTGGTTATGATTGGAAAGTGTTTGAATTCATTAGTTGTAAAAGTGCGGGAAAACCCTGCACTCTGATTGGCTGACAGCAGCCGCAGCCGGCTATAAATAGCTGCCGCGGCTGAGCCAGTCGGGTCCATTCTGAGCTGAAATCACAATAAACTTTGAGTTGAAGCACTCCGCATCCTGCCTCTCTATGCGAACTTAACACTGGCGACGAAGGTGAGATATCCCTGAAGAGAAGGCAATGCGGAACAGAGAAGAGCGAGATGGCTGCACTGAACACCCCCCTAGCCCCATTCGACCCGAAGAATGAAGACTGGGAGTCATATGCAGATCGGTTTCAGATGTTTTTGGAAGGAAGCGATCTGGCCGCCATTTCTGAGCAGCGGAAGAGGGAGGTTTTTCTCACGTATTGCGCTCCGGCAGTTTTCAAGATGGCGAAGGCATTAGTGGGCACAGCAGTCATGAAGGTAATGGCATGGCCTGATCTAGAGAGGCTTTTAAGGGCACACTACACACCCCAAGTATCGTGCCTCATTAAGAGACACGAGTTTTATCGCCGCGATCAGAGGGAAGACGAAAGCATAAATGACTTCGTGGCAAGTTTAAGAGACATTGGGGGTGCGTGCGAATTCAGCAGCTTAGAGGAGGCCATGAGTGATCATTTTGTTTTGGGCCTTAAAGACAAGGTTTTACAGAGCAAATTACTGATGAAACCCAAGATCACGCTGAAAGAAGCCATAGAGGAAGCATCTTCAGCAGAAGCCACCAAATCCTCAGCAGCAGCCATGAGAAAGATGAACAAGACTATGGGCCATTCAGATGGGGAAAAGACCACTACAACTCATTTTGATGAACTTGAATCTGAGTCAGAATACAGTGGAGAAGAAGAAGAAATCAACAGACTCAGAATGGAGCGGAAAAGAAATGACCTGAGAAAGAAGAGGCATGATTTCCACTGCATAGGTTGTGGGGGAAACCACCCCCGCACTGAATGCAAGTTCCTGGACACCATTTGCCTCCGATGTGAAAAAAGAGGACACCTTGCAAGAGTCTGCAAATCATCCAGAACTCCACCAAACAGAAGAAAGTTTGCTACAAACAACAAAGACAGAGAAGTTCTAACCAGGTTCAAAGAAGCGGGGTTAAAAGTCAAAAAAGAGAAATGCACACTAAGAACTGACAAAGTAGAATTCTTGGGTTATATGATTGATAAACATGGCATCCACCCCACAGAAGCCAAAGTTCAGGCAATCAAAGAAGCCCCCAGGCCTAGATGCAAAACTGATTTGCAAGCATTCCTGGGACTTATTAATTTCTATCATATGTTTCTACCTCAGAAAGCAACCACTGCAGAACCCTTACACAGATTACTGGATAAAAATCTGCATGGGTCTGGGGCACAAAAGAAGAAGCTGCATTTAACAACATCAAGAGACAAATCACTTCTGATTGTGTCCTGATACAGTTTTCTGAGAATTTACCTGTAGTATTGACTTGTGATGCATCCCCTTTTGGAGTGAGGGGGGGTGTTGAGCCACATGCTTCCCAGTGGAAGGGAAGCCCCTATTGCATTTTACTCTTGCACTTTGACTAAAGCAGAGAGAAACTACAGTCAACTGGACAAGGAAGCGTTGGCTATCGTGGCAGCAGTCAAGAAGTTCCATGAGTACGTATATGGGAGAAGGTTCACCATTGTTACAGATCACAAACCTCTTTTAGGCATTGTGGCAGGGGACAGACCAACGCCCACCATCCTATCACCAAGAATGTTGAGATGGACTGAATTTCTTGCTGCTTCTTCATATAAACTCATTCACAGACCAGGAAAAGACATTGGGCACGCTGATGCTTTGAGTCGCTGCCCACTTCCTTTGCACACTGAGGACCCTGCTCCTGAAACTTACACCTTCTTTCTAGAAACTGTTGCCAAACTTCCAGTTCATGCTGCTGAAATTGCTAGAGAAACTGCCAAAGACACTTCATTGGCTCCTATTGTAGGCTGGATTAAAAGGGTTGGCCACTACATGATCTACCTCAAGTTTCCCAACCTTTTAAATCCAGACAAACTGAATTATCTGTATTGAGGGGATGTATTTTGTGGGGTAACAGGGTGGTTATTCCTGCAAAATTGCAGAAAGAGGTTTTGGAAATGTTACATGAGGGTCATCCGGGTATTGTCAGAATGAAGGGATTGGCCAGGAGTTATGTATGGTGGCCTGGTATAGACAAAATGGTTGAAAACTGGGTTGCATCCTGCCCAAACTGTCAGTTAGTAAGACCTGTTCCACTCCTTGCCCCCAAACAAGAATGGGAATGTCCTAGGGGTCCATGGTCTAGGATTCACATTGATTTTGCTGGCCCTACCAGAGGGCACACTTTCCTTATTGTAGTTGATGCATACTCCAGATGGCTAGAGGTTATCCCCATGGTTTCCACCACTGCAGACGCTGTTATCAAACAACTTAAGAAACTTTTTGTAACTCATGGGTTACCTGGTGTGCTTGTTTCTGACAATGGTCCTCAATTTACTGCTAATCTTTTTGAATCATATTTAGCGCAGCAGGGTATCAGACACGCCCTTACTGCCCCTGGGCATCCTTCATCTAATGGCCGGGCTGAACGCATGGTACGTTTTACCAAGGAGAAACTCCAACAATTGGGTCCAGGGGACATCACTGAGAAAGTTGAAAAACTACTCAGTATCCAACACATCACTCCTAGTCCATCCACTAATTTAACTCCTGCCGAGCTTTTGATGGGGAGAAAACTCAGGTCTACCCTAGACTGCCTTCACCCCACTTACGCACCCAACGCACCTCTAGATTCCACCAGCAAAACTCGCACATTCACTGTGGGTGATTCTGTTTATGCTAAGAACCTTGTGGGTGAACCACTATGGATTCCTGCTGAGATAACCCAGGTTACTGGCCCCAGGTCTTACAGGGTTCAAACTGAGGATGGTGTCTTGTGGAGTAGGCACATAGACCAGTTACGGTCCAGACTGCCTCTGGAGCATCGCCCTTGCTCCTCTCTGGATTCCATACCCTCAGCCTCTTCTAGGGGGGAAGGGGGAGATAATGATGGTAATCAGCAAGTGAGAATCAACCCCATGTGTAAAGAGCTAACACGACAGGAACCATCCCAAAACCTGTCAGGGTACCAACAACCATTTTTGCAAATAGAAGATTGCACATCACTACCAGATTTAGGGGGTGACATTGGGTTGGAGATGGATTGGGAGGAGAGACCAGGTTGTAGTAACCAAGCAGGTTCTACCAATACAAGAAGTCCTAATAAGGGAATGTTGCCAGATACATTTCCTTCCTCACAAAGTGAGATTCCCAAAACACCTGAACCACACAGGTCTCAACATACCCGTAAGAGCCCCACCTATCTACAAGAATATATTAGATAGATGGGGTTTGAGTATGGACCAAACCTAGTGGGGAGGGGTGTTATGTATGCAGAGTTTAAAATGACTGGTTATGATTGGAAAGTGTTTGAATTCATTGGTTGTAAAAGTGCGGGAAAACCCTGCACTCTGATTGGCTGGCAGCCGCGGCAGCCGGCTATAAATAGCTGCCACGGCTGAGCCAGTCAGGTCCGTTCTGAGCTGAAGTCACAATAAACTTTGAGTTGAAGCACTCCGCGTCCTGCCTCTCTATGTGAACTTAACAATAGCAATCTTCCAACACTTGAAATGTTGCAGGGAAGAGCAGGGATGAGATTCTACCAGTTCTGTCTGGCTCTGTAGAACCGGTAGCTGTGAAGAGCAGCAGACATAGAACCGGGTCTATGTCTGCTGCTGTTTTGGCCTGCCCGCCCGGGCTCTTACCTGACCTTTATTTCCTACTCAACCTCAGCTGCTTTGTGCGGCAAAGCTGTGGTTGAAAAAGCAGGAAAAAGTACTTTTTCAACCGCTGTGCACGCGCATGCAGCACTGCTCAGCTGTTCAGGCAGCAAGCTGACGACGATTCACACGCGCGTGCAGCGAATCATAAAATCACCAAACCGGTAGTTTCCAAACCGGTAGTTTCCCCACCCCTGGGGAAGAGGGTGTCAATTTATTCTCTATAGCACCTGAAAGTAGGACTGGACTAAGAAGTTTTTAAAAGATAAGATGTACATTGAAATAAGGAGGAATTTCCGGACCGAGATAGTCAGCATATTGTGGAATAGCCTGTCTCCTGGAGTTATGGGGGCTCCATCACTGAAGGTTTTCAAGCAAAGCTTGGAAAACCATTTGGGAAAGTATGAGAATTCCTGCCCAAGGCAGTTGGTTGAACTTTAAGGTTTTCAAGATCTCTTCCAACCCTTATCACTTCTTATCATAGGTTCTATGATAAGGAGAACTACAGTATGAGTATGGGAAATGGACATTATATGTTGAAATCCCAATAGGACTGTATTAGTTTACAGAATACATTCTCAAAATTTCAAATTGTACCCATTGACACCAAAGTAGGAGTGATCCCATCGGTCCAGAAATTTAAATTGCCCAAATACCTTTCATGTTAAATGCAAATCACCCTGCTATTTTTTCACAAGTGAAAGATTTGTGTATGCATCCCAAGTGAATATTTTTAAATTGACTTTTCCCAATTTAAATCTCTTTGGAAACTCCCAGTTTGTCCATCTATTTTATTAGCTTTTCAAATGCAAGGCATTTAAACTTTTTTTTATTGGAGAAGTATAAATGTTTCTTACTTTATTTGATATTAGCATTTGTGTTGCTGTGAAGAATAGCAAAAAATAGAGTCTCTAACTTGGTCCTAATAGAATAGATGGCAAAATTCTTCTACATACTTTGCAATGATTAATGATATTAGGGATTAGCTTTGCTTTGAATCTTGGAGCCTTTGGAACTAGGATTTAATTTAGGCATGGGCAGATGAAGATTAGCTGGGCAATAGATATAACTGCATGTAGCCCAGAAGTCATGAAGCCACTTCAGACAAACAAATGTTCTGTTGAATGTTTATCAGTCTTCACAGATGCCATTTCCTAAGAGAAAGTCCTTTGTCTTACATCAGTCATGCTGTCTAGCATAATTCTTATCAAAGAGGGACTGATGGTCTTCTTCCCTTTGATTGGAGACCATCAATATCATGCCTGTTGGATTGATCACTATCACTAAGGAACTAATACTCTTTTGCCCACGGAATGGGCACCGTCAGTTTCCTGCTCATTTACCTCCTGGCAAATGCCTAGACAGGTTTCTGCCATTTTCTTGGCAAGATTTCAGAAGTGGGTTGCCATTGCCTCTTTTCTAGGGCTGAGAAAGAATAACTGGCTTAAGGACCCCCAGCTGGCTTTGTGCCCAAGTTGGGACTACAACTCACAGTTTCTAGCTTTCTAGCTCGATTCCTTAGCCACTACACTAAAAAAATGGCTCTCAAACTGGCACACATTTGCAAAATTTAGCATGCTAATCTAGGATAGGGAACACAAAAGGAAAGAAAAGAAAGCAGGGATGTGAGCCGGTTCTTAGAAATCTTCCCAAACCAATATAAAATCACCTTTTCTAGCTTTCTAGCTTGATTCCTTAATCACTACATTTAAAAATGGCTCTCAAACTGGCACACATTTGCAAACTTCAGCATGCTAATCTAGGATAGGGAACCAAAAAGGAGAGAAAAGAAAGCAGGGATGTGAGCCAGTTCTTAGAAATCTTCCCAAACCGATATAAAATTGTTGCTTGATTTTTATCATCTTTTACTGATTCTTAATATTTTATTGATCGCTGTAGGGCAGTGTTGGGTGAAGAAAGGGAGCTGAAAAAGAATAAAACTCATTAGTTGACTGAGCCCTGAGAGGCTAAGAATCTATTGTACATTTCTTCTGAGCAAATCTCCCTTTCACACCTTTAGGCCAGAGGTGTCCAATCTTGGCAACCTTAACCTTAACCTTGGTGGTGCAGGCTGTTAAATGCCTAGCGCTTAATTCCAGCTGCCTGCAATTATTGCAGGCTCGAATCCCACCAGGCTCAAGGTTGACTCAGCCTTCCATCCTCTCGGGGTAGGTAAATTGAGGACCCAAGATTGTTGGGGGCAATAAGCTGACTTTGTAAAAATGCCGCTTAGTAATAAGCAGGCATATACAATGGAATGAAGGCTATTGCTGAGCACATTGGGTTGTATCCCAAAAATTGTAAGCCGCCCTGAGTCTTCGGAGAAGGGCGGGATATAAATATGAATAAAAATAAAATAAAAAATAAACATTTCTGGATTTCAGTTCCCAGAATTCTCCCACCAGCATGACTGGCTAAGAAATTCTAGGAGTTGAAGTCCACAGTTCTTAAAGTTGCCAAGGTTGGACACCCCTGCTTTAAGATGTCACATCATTATCTTACTTCAACCTGTCCTCACCACTGATTGTTTTACTACATTTCTCTAGGAAAGTCTGATGTTACTCTCTTGACTTTTATTTCACCTGCATACATATATGACCACAGCTGGCCTTCTATCAGGCATTTTGGTCCTGTTTCACTTGCCAATGTATGGTGTGATAGCTTTAACTATTCTATTTTAGCTGTTGTAAATCTCAACCTTCTGTTTCTTTTTTTCTTTTGACAACTCAATGACTGGTGCCAGCTTTTCCTGCAGAGTCTTAAAAAATGAATGGAAAACAAGTAAAAAAAAAACCCCTAAAATAGTTTTAGGGAGCTATGGTAAGTCAAAGCAAAAACCAGCATTTGTGACATGGCTTCTTTTATTGTATTTATTACAAAAGCAGAAAGAGATAATGAATGGAAAACAGAGAGGGAAAGTGCTTAGTATTTACCAGTTAAACAAACAAAGGGAGTAATTTATTCATCTTGATGTTATGGTCATACTCACAGGAGAAAAATTACTCATACAAGTCCTAGACTGGTATGGTATCTAAAGTTGCTTCAAGCTGACTTACAGAAGACAGATTAGATTTTTGGATTCCATTACTTCTACTGACAGAGGATTCTGTTGTAGATAGATCTTCTCCCCACTTTTGGATGATATAAGCTTCCACAGTGGCACTCGCCTGGAACACATCTAAATGTTCATTGAAACCATAGCTAGCATTTTTCTGAAGCCTCACAAGAGCTGAAAGAAGGAACAGGTGAATGGTATCAATGGAACAGATCTTCAACAATGTTAGAAATATGGCAAATATTTGTTCTATCTTAAGTTGACATGTCAACTCTTCCATCTTGATCCTGAAAACAAGCATTGAACGTTTAAGGCTGAAAAATTCTCCTGTTGGCTTCATGAAAACTTAAACATTTATTTTATTTACATGGACATTTATACATATAGCACTTAGCAGTAGCACCTAGACTTTTATACCACTTCTTAGTGCTTTACAGTATACTGTAAGTGGTTTACAGAGTGAGCAAATTGCCCCCAACAATCTGGGTTCTCGTTTTACCTTGAAAGGATGGAAGACTGAGTCAACCTTGAGCTGATCAAGATTGAACTCCTGGCAGTGGGCAGAGTTAGCCCGCAATACTGCATTCTAACCACTGCACCACCATGGCTCTTATACACACACACAGACTCATTTAGGCAGTCAGACAAAAGCTTTTCACTTATATCACTCATGAGAAGGGATCCCAGAAAATATTTGCTCAGGCTTAAGAGAGCAACCACATTATTTATAATATGTCTTTTAAAAATCTCTGGCTGAGGATAGCAAAAGGTTATTCAGATGTGGTCTTATCCTCCAGACAACAAACGAGCCCAGCCTATGCAAACTGAATTAAATTTTCTAGGAAGTATGAATATTGGTTATGACTAAACCTAAATGGACAAATTACAGTGACTCCTATTCTAAAATATTGATTGTACCATTTTGTTACTCCAAACACTTGGCCAGAGATCAAGGTTTAATTCTGAGTTGTCCTCATTTTGCAACATTATGCAAGTCTATCTGAATTCTGTCATTTGCCCATTATTATTTTTATTAGACTTGTGGGGTTCCTGATTTGCTTTTACCATCCACATCACACAAAATTGGAACTGGCTCAAAATAATATCTTGAGATTTTAGTTTATTGAATGTTATTGAATTTGCATATTGCCCGACTTCCAGTGACTCTGAGTTTTGAGCATTGCATTGATGCTGGTAATCACTGTCCATGTCTGAGAAAAAGCACACATCAGTGGTGAGATTCAATTTTTTTTTACTACCAGTTCTGTGGGCGTGGCTTGGTGGGCATGGCAGGGGAAGGATACTGTCCCCTCCAGTCAGAGGTGGTATTTGCTGGTTCTTCAGACTACTCAAAATTTCTGCTACCGGTTCTCCAGAACTGGTCAGAACCTGCTGAATGCCACCTCTGGCCCACATGCTTTAAGAACCGCATGTATGAAGGTCTCAAAAGAGTCAGGTCTATGCCAAACATCAAGGTGATTCGTTTTTTTCCTATAATTATAACTGCCTATAAAAATGCCCACTTTAATTAAAAGAAGGACTAGGGGTGATATGATAGCAGTCTTCCAATGCCTAAGGGGCTGCCAAAAAGAGGAGATGGTCAATTTATTCTCCAAGGACCTGAAGGCAGGACAGAAGCAGGAAACGATATCATTTCAGACAAGTGGTTGTCCAATCTCTTCTTAAAAGCTCCCAGTGTTGGAGCACCCACAACTTCTGGAGGCAAGTCATTCCACTGATTAATTGCTCTGTCAGGAAATGTCTCCTTAGTTCTAGGTAGGTTCTCTCCTTGATTAGTTTCCATCCATTTTAAGAAGAGATTGGACAACCACTTGTATGAAATGATAGAGTTCCCTGCTCCAGCAGGGGTTATTGTGTTAATTGGGCAAAACTTTCTTGAACAGATCTAATGCTGCTCTCCTTGGAAACCATAAACTCAGGTGTGTATTTGTTTATTCATTTATTCAAGGGATTTGTTTGTTTATTATTTATTTATTTTGCTTACAAGTCAGCAGAACGTGCTTAATAGGCTCATCCAGGTCTGTTAGCTGCATGCTTTCCAGAATGATTTCTGAAGGGAAGGAAAAAAAAGGAAGGGAAATAAATTTTGAATACATTTCAGTCTTTTAAAGCATGTAAGGCGTACTATGGTAAGTACGATCATGCCACCAATCTGTGAGGCTCTTTTTCCCCCTTTAGGATCTTAATCATAAACCTGCATGGAAGAATTGTTGAAATAAGGTAATAGCACATATTTTTTTAAAATGTGGTCCCCTAAAATTTCTCACACTGTGGCACATCTAATTTTTGTCACTCAATTTCTCCTTCTACTGATTTTATGAACGTTGCTAGAGAATGCTAGATCTCCTTACCAGGCTTCGTCTCTTACCTGTTAATTCAAGAGCTCTAATCTGGATCTCTTCCCAGTTGCTTTGGAAATAGACCATTGTCCTTTTCAACAGTTCTCTCTTCATTTCTGGATTGGTATTTTCAACCTAAATTTTACCAAGAATAATATTGCATTTTATTTATTGTAGCAACAAAGGCCAACATAAAGGTGAAATGTGAAGTCTTTCTTTACTGAAGCCGTGGTTAAACACATCCCACGGTGATATTACTATATTTTTCCTAGCTATGTTATTTCTATAACTTTTTATAACTATATTCCACAAAACACATTTTAAAAAAGATTTTCCATTACTAAATATTTATCTTTTAAAATTATATATATTACATAATTGTATTTGTTTATTTATCAATCACATTTTTATACTGCCCATTTCACCTAAGTTATTCTAGGTGGTTTACTAATCATATAGTATATTGATTGATAGGACTCAATATAGAACAATCTAACCCTAACTGCTGTATTCTCTAGGACTCTTCATTTTCAGATAGTTATTCTCAAACTTTTCCTGTTTTCATATTAAAAAGTGTGAGGTGACTTATACCTTACCATGGAACAGATTGTCTCATACCAGATTACTGTATTTGCAGTTCTGGCCAATCCACTTCAATGGAGACTATATTACTCTATATGGCAGTAGGGTTAAAATAAAAATGTCATCTCAACAAGTATGTCAGCATTCCAAGTAATGTACCCATAGAAAAGAGAACTGTCAGGCAGGCAAGTTCCTCAAAGGACAATTTATTGCAAACATCTTATTGGCACAATTGGTGAAAGCCAATTCTAAAGTACCTTTGGCTTTCACCTAATTAAATGTAAAAGTTTCCGCTTTCCCCTCAAGTCACTGGTCATGCTATCCAATCCAGTTGCTGGCTGGTTGCTTGGTTACTTCGCTCCTCCTCTGGCCAGCCACCTGTGTGAATGTCCTTGGTTCCCACAGGAGAACATTATTGTTTTGGCTATCAGGCCCCATCTACCTATTTCCATCCTCCCTCTGTTGTGTGGCAACTCTGAAGCCTCCAAGATGGCCTCAGCCAGGTTCACTTCAGGGTTGAAAAAGTACAGATGATAATTATGCAAATATTTGTTTGTTTTGGAGATTGATCTGAGTATGATCTGATTGATTCTCCAAATTAGATGCAAAATTAATCCACTCAATAATTTTGAATGCTTTTGAGATAGGCAAAGACATTATTTGCTCCAGTCAATTTTGAAAATCAAATCAACAGCCCTTCAGATACTTTAAGACAGCTATTACATCGCACTAAAGTGTTCTCAGTTTCAGGTTCAAGATAGCCAACACCCCAACTGACATTTCTGTTGATGCAACCTGCGATTGAATTTGTAGCTACTGTATGTCACATTCTTGGTTCATGATCAGATTGTGATTCATCTATTGCTAACCAATATAACCCCCACACACATTCTCTACTCATGCTGTTGATTTTTCCTACCAAATGGAAGAGCTAGCATTTGCCCTGTTAAGTTCATTTTACAGGTACTAGTTTCTGCCCATTGTTCCTGCTGGTTAAGAACTACTGAATCTTGTCAATGAGATTCTATGATGTTTGCTATCTTCCACCCATTGCATCATTTCCATTATATTTGATGTAATGACCTAACCAATGAAAAGGTACGTTAAACCTATGAGAAAGATGTAATATATTTGTTTGCTTCTAGTTTCTCTATCCTCTCCTCAAAAAATCAGATTTCCAAAGTCACTATGGAGATGCTGAAAGAGACTAAATGAGGTCCTGTTTGGGTTGGCTCACCCTTGCTGTATAGTACTGGTAAATGTTTCTTTTGCTTCTAAGTGGATAAAGTGAGACATTATTTTGTAACTCCTCAAAAAAGTGGCAAGCATATGGAAGCAAAGAAACTGTTTTCGGTATAGATTTGTTGAATGACCATACCAATTTCAAAAATTACCTTGTTTTTAGAGTATGCTAATTCAAGTGTATCTCTCTCTTACCATCTGCCTGCATACATGAGCATGTAGATTTGGAAGAGTTAAATTAGTGGTACGGTAAAGTTCTTCAATATAGATTCTTAGCTTCCTTCTCACTAAAAATGTCACACACTGAAGAAAAGCAGCCCTGCATGCCTGAAAAAGATAGCGATATTCTTATACAAATCATGTGTAATGGTAGCAAGCATTTTAAATTATGAATAACTTGTTATTTGTCAAACTTAGGTACAATCTTACTCTCAGAGTGACTCTTATATTAACTCACTACTTTTCCTCAATCTAGCTCAACAGTTTCAGAATAAGTTCAAGGTCAAGGAAGACAGAGTGGTCCTGGCTTTTGAAAAAGAAAAACACTACAAAATTTCAGGACTACCTTCTTTTTAGCCCCAATACTTTCAAGTCTTCATTGAAGCTTCAAGAATAGTACAGTTTAATTACTGTGTTCATACAGCTAAACAAACCATAATTGGCTTAACCATGATTTATTGATAAACTAAAGCTGAATTGCACAACAAGGTCAGCCATAAAATACCAGTTGCAAGGGAGCAATAATATGATGCGGTTATATCTCCATGTGCTGCTTTTGTGCCATGTGGGAGCTGATGGTTGAGCACAATACAATCAAAATGCAGGGCTGAAATGAGTCCTGGCCTGAATTAGCAGGACAAACTTGGCAAGATTAAGACTTGTGGATTTCAACTCCGAGAATTCCTGAGCTAACATGACTGAAGGAGGAATTCTAGGAGCTGAAGTCCACAAATCTTAAAGCTGTCAAGTTTGAAGACCCCTGTAGCAGGGTGTTGCTATGATTGACAGGGGTAAGAAGTAGGACTGGAACAGAGCCACACTGAGGTGAGTCACAATGAAAGTCTATGCAGCCTTCAATGAATTAACAAAATTTTTAGTTCTTTTCATGTTCAAGGATTATCAAATACAACATTTACTCTGGAACTTGCCTCAGATACTCTGGGATTCGGATCACGCTGGTGTATTAGAAGGGACACCAAATTCCTTCTGGCTTGGATAGTAAAAAATCTTTTGTATCTAAACTTTGTCCAAGCAGCCAGGATGCCAAAGAGACATAGTGCAGCCTCACGCAAGTCAGCATTGTCCTATAACCAGAAAAAAGACATATTTTTCCATAAGCTTAGACTTCCTGGTTTGTAATATTGCTGCAGAATATACATTGGGCTTAGGCTGGAAACCATATGGAGGTTCACATATCAACCCTGAAAAATCTTAAATTGTGGCATTTGTTACCATAGTAACAATTGATAACGGATGGCTTCAAATGGGAATTAGATCCATTCATGAAGGATAAAACTATCAATAGCGCAATTATGAAATATTACTTTGAATTTAGCAGTCCTGGTACCCTCCCCTTTAATGATAATGAACTTTCTTCTGTGTACATCAATGTGTAGGAAAACAGTTTGTTGTGTAGAGGGCTGGAACATCAATTAAGCTAAGTAGGGCCTTAGATATTTGCTCCCAAATCCTACTAAGATGGCCCTGCTGCTTGGGCTTTATCCTATATATGCTGAGCAATTTGTGAGAAACAATTTTCAGCATCTTTTGAGCCTGTTGTTTATTAAGACTGAAGAAATAAGCTCCTTAGGACCATACCTAGTAATATACTGGGTATAGATCTTGGCCCTCTCAGCAGTTCCTATACAGGGAGCTCTATCCTTTGCTTACATCTGTCAAATACGATGTGGTCTTCAGAGAAATATCCTTAAATAGGAAACCCACATCTTTCCCCTTCAGGCGTGGAAAAATCAGAGCAAGCAACCTGAGACTTTCCAGAACCAATTTTTCATCATACAAAGCTCCAATGAGGACAGCTACAATGGTCCTCTTCTGTCCTTTCACCTGTAAGGATACAGGTAAGAAGACAATAGTGAGTATACCCATAGAAAAAGATTTTACAGCACATTTGTGGGATCTATCAAGACAGACACTATAATCAGGTTGATATTGTATATCAGGGGTCTTCAAACTTGACAGCTTTAAGACTTGTGGACTTCAACTCCCAGAATTCCTCCTCCAGTCATGTTAGCTCAGGAATTCTGGGGGTTGAAGTCCACAAGTCTTAAACTTGCCAAGTTTGAAGACTCTTGTTGTATATCATACTAAACCATGATTTGTTTAGTTTGTTGAATAACTATAGTTGCTTGAGTTCACTGTTCCAAACTATGATTTCCAAATCACAGTGGTTGGATTTAAATCACATACTTAAGTCATCAGCTGTGCAATCTATGTAGTGTGAACCCTGTCCGTGTGCAGGCAATAACACAGAATGAACACCTTCCATGCCCATTTTTCCTAGTCAACAGTCCAGTGACTGATTCTAGATCTTCTTCACTGAATGGGCAAGAGTGTATGCCTGCCTTCAACATATTTGTGGGAGACCTTGCTGCCAGTAACGGCTTCCCAACGTCCCGTGCGCTCCCACAGGCAGGACCTCCTCGGGGTGCCGTCGGCCAGGCAATGTCAGCTGGTGACCCCCAGGAGTAGGGCCTTCTCTGTGGGAGCACCCACCCTATGGAATCAGCTGCCCCTGGAGCTCCGGGTGGCCCTGACCTCTGGTCCTTCCGCCGGGCCCTAAAAACATGGCTTTTTCAACTTGCCAGCCTGGACTGATGGAGGGGATGGGATTTTAGAACTTGTTTTATCAGTTTTATTGGGATTTCAGATTTAATGACTTTTTAATATTTGTATTTATCTTTTTAGTACTGTAAGCTGCCCTGAGTCTTCCGAGAGATAGGGCGGCATAGAAATCTCATTAAAATTAAAAAAAAAAAATTTCACACATTTTCTATAACCTCAACAGGCAAAAACTAACCTTGTCAGAAGCCACGAGGAGAAGGTTCCCAAGACTGCGGATTGCCATCTGACGGATGCTAGAATCCCAGTCTCCTGCTCTTAGCATCATGGTTGGAAGGAGAGATTTTATCTGCAGTTTTTCTACCAAGATGGGATCTTGAATCACCTACAGTAAGTCAATGTGTTTCATATTATGTTCCAACATCAGATTGTTTCATTTTTTTTTCCAGTTCATCTATCCATGGGGCAATTAAAGTAGCTATTTCAGGCTAGGATGAAATATAAATAAGTCAAAACTGATAAAACTCACTACTCTAATATTATTGATAGTGCAATTTTAGGTTTGGCTGAAGAGAAAAGTCTGAACTCCTTATTAAAAAAACAGAAAATATAGGGGCAGACTACAAGTTAAGACCTAATAACGACTGCCCATCATCCTGTGCGCTCCCACAGACAGGGCCTCCTTGGGGTGCCGTCGGCCAGACAGTGTCGGATGGTGACCCCCCCAGGGGGAGGGCCTTCTCTGTGGGAGCACCCATCCTGTGGAATCAGTTGCCCTTGGAGCTGTGGTTGGCCCCTGACCTTCGTTCCTTCCGTCGTGACCTGAAGACATGGTTTTTCCAACAGGCCGGCCTGGACTGAGGGGGGTGGGTTTCTTATTGGTTTTTATATACATTGTCTGGGTTTTAGAGATTTGTTTGGGATCATGATTTAATAATTTTTTAATAATTTTAAATTTTGTATTGTATATTTTTAATGTTGTGAGCCACCCTGAGTCCTTCGGGAGATAGGGTGGCATATAAATCCAAATAAATAAATACATACATACATACATACATACATACATACATACATACATACATACATGCCACCAAGTTTTGGTCAGTTTACTGTTGAATTTTGGTCACTTTCCTGCTAAAATTTGGAAGAGTTGAGGTCATAGGGTCATATGGCTGGAATGGATCTTGAAGATCTTCTAGTCCAACACCCTACTTGAGGCAGGAGACCTTACACCATTCTGGACAAATGGTTGTTCAGTCTATTCTTGAAAACCTCCAGTGATGAAGCACGCACAACTTCAGGAGGCAAGCTGTTTCATTGATTAATTGTTCTCATTGTCATGAAATTTCTTCTTAGTTCTAGATTGGACCTCGCTTTGTTAAACTTCCACCCATTGCTTCCTGTCATGCCTTTTGGTGCTTTGGAGAATAAGTCGACCTTGTCTTCTCTGTGACAGCCCCTTAAATACTGGAAGACAACTATCATGTCATCCCTAAGTCTTCTCTTCATTAGGCTAGACATCTTTTAACCATTCATTGTGCAATTTACCCTCCAGACTCCTTATCATCTTTGTTGCTCTTTTCTGCACACTTTCTAGGGTCTCAGCATCTTTTTTGTGTCATAGTGACCATAAATAAAATAAGACAAAATGAAAATAATGAAAAAATAATTAATAAATATTACATCAATAATTAGAGACTTCCTGCTCTAATATCCATGTTTAAAATGGAGAGGAAAAAGTGGTCTCACCCTTTTCTGTGGGCCTTCAAAGTTGTGGAGAAAATATGTAGGTGATTTATTTATTGTACTCCATTTGTATAAATTACTAACAACATTTTAATTTTAAAAAAATGATTTGTCTATATTTGTATAATGGTTGTTTTTATAATAATTGCTTTTATAATGACTGTTTTATATTGTTGTTTTATTTTAATGTTTCATGCTGCCCAGAGTCACTTCATGTGAGATGGATGGCTACATAAATTTGATAACTAACTAACTAACTGAATGAATGAATGAATAAATTAAAGGGCCCCTCTCATGGTAACTTGTCTCCAACCCTTTAAGGCTGTCAGCATTCTGGGTCCTAAGCCTTACTTCTGTCAAGAACGCAGTTCCTGTTAGTCGGAGCTTCTGGGAATCTGAATTTATCCATGGCAGGATATTCTGGATAGTTTTGTAGTGAAGAAGTCTACTCTGAAACAAACAACTGAAAGATAGAGAAAGACTGATTTAGTGATATGGGCCAAGTTCAAAAATGGAACTCACTTAGACCAAAGCAGCATCATATGTGACAAGACCTCTCCCTGGAAGAATTAGATTACTACCCCTTGTTTATTTCAAGAGACATGCAGCTTTCCTTCCTTTCTGTCAAACTTATTTACTACTTGCAACTCAACTGTAGAGCCAGTACCATGTTCACCTCCTACCAGGAGGTATTCTGCAGAACTCAGTTTCCCAGGATATGCAAATGGTATGCATGTGCTGTATTATTTTTTATATTTACTAATACAGGAACAGAATGAAAACCAATTAGACAGAAGAGGGAAAACAAGAGTTGGATGATGATGTGGCTACCCTCTTTACTTTTCTTTCATTGTAATGGAAGGAAGGAGATCATGGTGGTTGGGAAAGAAGATATTTCTGTAAGCGAACAACCAAGGTCAGAGAGCACCAAACTATGTATGTATCTCTCTGTGTCTCTGTCTCTTTCTCTGTCTCTGTCTCTGTGTCTCTGTCTCTCTCTGTCTCTGTTTGTCTGCCTGTCTCTCTCTCTGTCACACACACACACACACCTTCTCTCTCTCATCTCCATCCATCTACCTCTATATCTACCTCTATATCTGTCATCTATCTACATCATATATATCTATCGTATATCATCTATTTTTATCTCTATACCTATCTATCATCTATCCATCCATCTATCCATATCTAATAGAAAGGTTATAGTTAAAATAACTCAATATGTTTATTTAAAGATTTTTGATGTAGCTAATGTTTTCCTTTAAATATTGGAGGAAATGGTGAGTGAAGGCCTTACAGAAAGCTTAAGAATGCAAGACAAATTATGCTATTGAGTCAGAGCAAGGCTTATATAATTCAGCACCAGTTTGCCGGTGTCCAGAAGAAGCAAACGAATTAACTCACTCTTTCAGCTGTGTTTTACAAAAATGGTATAAAGAGCTATATTGTCCCTGTACTTAAAGGCATTAGACAATCATTGACAATTCTCTTACTGTATTAGCAGGCAGACACCTTCCTGATGGGTTTTAGGATCTCTGAGTAACGCCCAGATATTCACTTCTCTGATTTCTGCCAATGATGGGTCACAGGTGAGCTTTAATACTAGAGCCTTCAGGCTTGACACAGAAAGTCTATCCAAGAAAAAGAACATCAGCCTAAAATATCAAAACCTCCAGCCCACTCTGCTTGTATGTTAAGAGTGACCTTTAATAATAGCAGTTTATGTCTGCCATGGTCATAGAAAATCTCTGATGGAAACAAATTTACTTTATAAGAGGTCCTCTTTCCACTATTAAAAGAAAAGATGAGCTGTTGAGAGAGGAAGGCTTACCTGCATGGGTTGCCTTCAGTCAGTTGTTGTTCTCTTAGAAACAGCTTCCGTCGGCCTTCAGATAAAGGCATCTTTTGCCCCAAAGTTTTGCTGACCTGCCATAGCAGAGCACAAAAGAGCTCTGGGAACACCTGTTGGAGGACTTTTTTCACTTGCAGAACAGAAAGGATTTCATAGATGGCACAGGTGGCCTGGGAAAAGAAAGAAGAGAAGGCTGAAATCTGGAATTTTCTTTTCGATCCTTGAGAAAGCAAAACAAATAGTGGAAGATAAAGCTTAATGTAATGAACATTTGGGCTTCCCCCAATCATATGGTTCGTTAAATTGTGATTTTATCAAAACATGCTCCAGGCAATATAAGGTGGACAATTTTTGTTTCCAGTGCTATTGAGAGGGAAATTTGTGAAGTGCAGGGGCTAACCCTTCACTGCACCCTTTATTTTCTAAGTGCATAGATTCACAAACAAGCCACAGACTCAAGAAATAGAAATAGTGCCTTGGATTGGTAGTTAAAGGTCAGCTTTTTGTCCCCAAAGTATTGAAGTGTGGTCAGACTCAGTAACACTGGAACTGTGTGGTGGTTTATCTCCATTCTTGGGACACTAAATTTTGAAAAACACTTCCATTTACCCATGTATTTATTCTATTTATATCCCCCCTTTCACCAAAAATAAAAAAATTAAGGGCAGGTAAGAATAACAAAGAAAAGTAAAATTTTAATGATGAACAAAGGTATAAAAACAATAAAGTACAGAAAAGCAGAAGCAATATCTATCATGATAGATGCCCAATAAAACAGATGGCGGGCCTAGTGACAAAATGTGATAAAGGCACTTCTTAAGAGAAGAGAGTTCCACAAAATTCATGACCCTGCTAAACATATCTCATATTTATAGCTTTAAAACATTAAATGTTAAATTATTGAACAGAAGGAGAATCATTGGGGAAAATGCAGGATGCAGAATATTGAAACTGTAGAAACTACAGTTTCAATATTCCTGATAAGAGAATTTTTAGTTTGAGAGTTTGGACACACTGCCATTTCTCTTTTACAGCACCTCATTAGTTCTTTTTAAAAACTAGTGTTATTTGCAGAAATAGAACTTCTCCTATTTATTTATTACATTTATATAGCTGCCCATCTTTCAACCAACTTTTGTGTCTTCTGTACATTTCTTCCCATATCCTTGCCTGAGAACATTTGTTAGCATTGATTGATGGTAACTAACCAACCAAAGTATTTTTGTTTTAACACTGTTCTTTGGAGCTTGAGAGTGTTAGTAAACTGACTACCCAGATGGGAGCCAATACTCAGCTACAATGATTCAACATCCTTCAGCAGCTGCATCGTTTATCTCCATTTTTCTAGGAATCACTCAGAATAAAATAACTTCTATTACAAAAAAACTCCAGTTCTCCAATGTTTATGCCATTCAGAACACCCAGAGAATAATTCAACCTCTCTCCCTAATGTCTTCTTGAAAATATTCACAGAAAAAACCCCACTAAGTTTGCTTCTTCCTCTCTTACTTTGAGAGGATCTTCTTCTGCAAATTCCACAATATCTTCATTTGTGAAGTGCAAAATTGTTCCTGAGTCTGTGGGCTTTGTTATTCTGCTTGCTAGCTTTGGAAGGATGAGCAAGGCCAGGGATGCATCTCTACCCAGAGATCTCCAAAGTTCACCTGTCTCACTAAAATTCAGCAAGACAAAAGGACAGCATCATTTGATAAGCTTTGCAGCAATTCATGAATACAATATGCATTGTCAACACCTATATATGAAGTACCAAGTAATTTAAGGCAGAATGTATAGTGCCACTTATTTGCTTAATTCATATTTCAGTTTTGATGCTAATGAATATTCACAAGATTGATAGCTACCCCTGACACAAAATACACATCTCAGTCTTAAGCACGTGAGTTATGGCATGTATGCAACAAACAGATTCCTCCACACCCCTCCCTTTATTTAGGAAAAAGTAAAGGTCAGTCAGATGTTGATGAAGAGTGGCATTTCCTGATAGGTTAATATAATCTAAATATTCAAAAACAGTGATTACATTTCCCCAGTATTTTCTCTCCCCTGGTAATCTAGTTACAAAGAATCCAGTGAAGGTCAAAAGTTAATTGCTCACCTCTTTAAACTCCACTAACTTAAATCCAAAGTTTCCCTGTTTTTGTGGAGACATAAAAAGGTCACCTTCTCAAACAACCATGGATCTTGATTTAAATTTGGTCACATACCTATCCATTGGAAGGCGCCGGCACAACAGGCTGCTAAACACAGCATCCAAATGGAAATGGGCTACAATGGACAAGGCATCCATGAGAAACTGTTTCAAGTCATCCTGCTTGATGATAGGCAAGTGACTGTAGAATACATCTAGGACTGCTGAGATCTAGAAGGAGCAACATAGATACCTGCACTCCAATGTGTTAAGCACATCAAATAATAATTGCACACAAGTGGCTCTTGCCTGATATTTAATCTCTTCTGTAGGAATTTCTAATGCAGTCTGAAAATTGTGTACAGCACTAGAACTACAATTGCCTACTTCTGTTATAACTATATTAACTGCAATTCTTAGAAAGTGTATATAAATGTAAGAGTATCCCTTGCCTTAGCCATCCTTAATAGGAAATACTTGGTGACGCATAAATAGATATGTCAGAATCTGCCTGCCAAATCTCCATCCCACATCTGGGACGAGAGAAAAATCTCGCTCTACCCACTGGGTACTTGGCCTCCTAAAATATGTTAGAACTAACTCTTGGCCACTAAAATGTCCACCTACTCTATGCGAAGCAAAGGTTTTAAAGCTCCATCTTGTGACAAAGAATCACCTTTCCTTCCATTGCATTTCCACAATCTTGAAGGATGGTTAGGAGCCAGTGACCAGCAGCAATAGCGCACATTTTGTTTCCAGACACTAAAACTTCCAGGATGCTCTCGACAAAATCAAGGCCTTGATCTGGTGGAAAATAAGCACTCACCACCTGTCAACATTCCAGAAATAGATGAGATGATAAGAAATCCATAGCTCATCAGTAGGTTCATGCTTTATTTGCTTGTTTATAAAATTTGCATCTTGTTACAGTTGGAAATGTTCATGTGAAATATCCAAAATTGCACACCCATGATATAAATGAAAATAACAATTAACCCAATTAACCCCATCTAATTAATCAATAAAAATAACAAGACTGTGAAGTTTAATTCCTGAGAATGTTTTACTGAACAGTCTTCAGCATCTTTCTGAATGCAATCAGGTAGCAAACTAATATGATTTGTAAGAGTTACTGAGAACCAGTTCTGGCCTCAGTTTCCTTTATTTCCCTAAAGTAGAGACCAAAGACAGTTTTTCTCAAAGTGATCAAATAGGTTGTGTTAAGAAAGTGTAGCTTGATGGGCCTTTCCTGATTCTTTTTTTTAATAAACTTTATTAAATTTTATTACAATCAAAACATAAAACATAATAAGAAAAAGGAAAAAAAACAGAAAACATATAGACAAACAACATAAGACATAAAAACATTGGAAAAAAAACCATTAAAAGTATCACTCAAAGACAACTACTTGTGGTGATAATTATATAACAATCATATGTGCAATAATAACAGATATTAACTTATACATAAATATATTTTGTTCTATCTATATTCTATATTTATTAATTATCTATCTTTACCCTGTCTCCGATCTATCCAACTATACCATTTTTCCCATACTTTGTAAAATATCGAGTCTTCTTTGTCTTTCAAATTCAACAATAGTTTGTCCATTTTGGCACAGCTCATAATTTTTTGTATGACCATTTCATCTACAGGTATACGTGGCTGTTTCCAGCATTGAGCAAAAGTAATCCTGGTGGCAGTTAATATATGTATTAGTAAATATTTTGTGCTTTTTACATTTTTTTAAAGAATTCCCAATAGGAAGAGTTCTGGTTCTAGATCTAATTATTCATTAATAATTTCCTGAAGCCAATTGTGAATTTTGAGCCAATATTTTCTAGTTTCTGGGCAAGACCACCACATGTGGTAGTATGTTCCCTCTTTTTTTCTGCATTTCCAACACATGGGACTCATTTTAGAATACATTTTCGCTAATCTTGAAGGGGATAAATGCCACCTGTAAAACATTTTATATGCATTTTCTTTGTATGTTACTGATTTTGTTAATTTATGGTTTCTATTCCATATAGTCTCCCAATCCGCTAGATTTATGTTATGCCCAATATTTTGGTCCCATGCAATCATACAACCTTTCACTACCTCCTCCTCTAAATCTATTTCTAAAAGATACTTGTAAATTTTAGTAATATTTTTTTTGTCTGGGCCTACTAAAATTTTGTCCAAACATTGAGGTTTTAAGTATATTCCATGTTCCTTTACATCTTTTTTATATCGACTTTGTATTTGAAGGTAAGCCCACCAGTCTACTCATAGCCCTTGTTCTTGTAGCTCTTGTATTGTTTTTAAATTTCCACTTGTATCCAATAAATCTTTATATTTCAGCATTTTATTCAAATCTAAATTGTTTGGATGAATCATCGCTTCCATAGTAGATAGCCAAATTGGAATTTTCATATAATGTTTCTTTTTGACTTTAATCCAATTATATATCAACGAGTCTCTAAATGTCTATAAAAGTATTTTTGTTTAGTAGATCCTATGTCCCAAAGAAAAGCACGCCATCCTCTCTGAAGATCATGGCCTTCAATAGCTAATATTGTTTTCTTTTATCGCCTTGCAGTGCGCTGTCAGCCACATTCCCAAATATTTAATTTTCATTACTTGGAGTCCAAGCTCCTTTTCTAATTCTATTGCTTGGATCTCTGTTAAATTTTTTACTAACGTTTTTGTTTTTTGCCTGTTAATTTTCAATCCTGTGACCGCTCCATATCTTTATTAATATTGGTCCATTTTCTATTGGTGCTTCTATAATAAAAGCCATATCATCTGCAAATGCTTGCAGTTTGTATTCTTCATTTCTGGTTTTCAATCCTTTTATTTCTGGATTTTGCCTCACTCTTTCTAGTAGTACTTCTAATGATAGTATAAAGAGCAGAGGGGATAACGGACACCCTTGTCTTACTCCTTTTTCTATGTTTAACATTTGAGTGATTCTTATCACTCCCCCGCCCCAAGATGAAGAAAGATTTCAGCTTTAAGTACTGCTTTGATCTACGGTATACCCAAAATCTTGAAAGGGAAGGAGGAAGGAAGAGAATGAGAGATAGATGGTAGAAAGGAAGTACCCAGGTATGTGTATGGAAACCAGATAACATTTTATTCAGTATCCTGCCCCCCTCCACCCTCCAAAGAGGAATCCTGGCAACCCCAAACCACAATCACCTTGGCCATTTTGGAAGATGCCCTGAGAAGATCCCCAAAAACCTCTGTCTGTAGATTAGCATAAGCAGATTCCATTTCTTTGTCTTCCATATACGTAGCTTGTGACCTAGCTGAGAGAAGGAAGAGAAGAAGGTTTGAATCATTTTCTGACTAGTTCAGCTCCTGCTAGGTATACTTTATTAAATATAAGACTAAATATTGTTTTGGTTTTGATGATTATTACTTGTTAGGCAGAAACGTCAATTAACATTCCTTCAGGAGTCATAGGTTGTGTTTTGGGATTTCCAGCAGAGATCTTCTAGAATGATCCAGCCTCTCAGATGAAAGGAGGAACTTGTGTCAAAACCATTTTATCTAAAGACTGTTTGAATTTTTCTGAAGACTCACATTGAAAGAGAGACAACTGACGTTTAACTAAAAAAGGAGAGTTGAGGAAGCAAAGTCTCCATCACTGAAGATCTGATCTGACAGGTTTCTTTGCAGGTCTCTTGACTTCCATGTTTTGATTTGCATACATATATTTGCTTAAAGGCATACAGTTGACCATTCCTTGTCAATGCAACTCTAAAGGCAGCAGGCTCAGGACTGTTGGCTGAGAAGATATGGGAGGCTTAGAACATTCATATTTGCTTAATTTATATTTATTTATTTAGAAAATTTATATAGTCACCTACTTGCTCACGGCGACTGTAGGTGGCTTACAAACAATAAATACACAGTATAGAAAAAATGAAAATGAAAATTATTTTTTTAAAATAAATAAAAACAGTAACTACCCACCCAACTCAACCCAGCAACAGCACAAAGTCAAACAAGCATTTGATGGCTTCCTCACACTTTGGGGTCCTCAGGCCCTCTGAAGACTTATTTTGGTCAGTGGGTCTGGGGATTCCAGAGTGTGAGGGAGCCCATCAAATGGCTTATTTGACTGCATGTTGTCACCAAGGGTGGTGGGTTATTGTTGTTTATTTTATGTATTTATTCATTTATTTTAATTTTCTATGCTATGTTTTTATTGTTTGTAAGCCACCTAGAGTCGCTGTGAGTAGGTGACTGTATAAATGTTATAAATAAATAAATAAATATAAATTGAGCAAATTGAATATTCTAAGCCTCCCATATCTTTTCAGCCCAGAGTCCTGATCCTACTGCCCTTAGAGTTATGTTGATGAGGTAAGTGATCAACTGTATGCCTTTGGTTCACTGGTCCTTAGGCCTTTGGTTCTTGCAAAAGAGAGCAAACAAAGGTTGGAGACCCTTTACTCGTTTCATGTCCTTACCTTGTATACGAATGAGGCAGGTAATGCATTGGGTGGCCCACTGCCGGCATTGGATGGAATTGTCACAGGTGTATGGAGCTAGGAATGCGACTCGGGACCCAAATTGTTGAAAATTTTCTCCCTCCTGCCAAAGGAGGAGGAGAAAAAGAATAAGGAAATAAGGAAAAATTGTTTTAAAATAAAGTGTGGAAAAATCAGAATATTTGAAAATTTTATTTATTATTTATTTATTTATTAAAATTGCCCTTCTCCCAAATAACCTACATTCATATAAATAAAATGTGAGATAAACTGTGATTAAAACACCAACTGTTATGCCTCTCCATATCCTTCCACCCTTGATTCTGCCATCTTGCTTCTACAACATATACTGCTTCGTGGATTGCCTTTTATTCTTTAAACTTCTTACTATTCTTTTTTTAGTTCCATAGAATCATGCTTTCTTGTCTTCCCCTTTATTTCAGTCTATTCACTTGCAAAGTATCCCTGTGGTTGTGATTTGTGTGTCTGAGCAATAGAGCGTTGACTCTAGATGACAGCTTAGACAAATCCATGCAGTTTTCTTGGCAAGGTTTCAGATGTGGTTTGCCATTACCTGCTTCCCAGGGCTGAGAAGAACTGACCAGCATAAAGTCACTTTTGTGCCTAAAGTAGGATTAAAACTCACATTCTGCTGCTGTCTGGTGTTTTTATCCACTACACACTACCTCTCACATCATGAAATATTTAACTTCTGCCAAAATCTTTGCTATGCTTACGAAGTCATCAGGAATTATATTTGAATCAAGGGAATCCTTATCTTTTACCCAGTTTATAAAATGGCCTTCCGAGAAAAGCAAATGAGATACCTGTGCTGCCAACATTTAGAAGTCACCTGAAATCATACGTTTTATCAAGACTTTTTGAAATAAGTTGTGAGATGTAGTGGCTATATTGGTTAATTTTACTTGCTTATGGCTCTGTTACTGGTCTAATGGGATTGTTTTGATATTGTTGAATTTTATTTGGGATTATCTACAGCAAGCCACTGCAAAACAGAACACACTGATATGTATATTTTTTAACAGAACCAATAAATAAAAATTAAAATATGGCGGCACACTTTGTTTGGAGATTTGGCTAAATGAAGTCATTTGTAACATTTGGTATTGTTCGAGACTGGCACACAAATTTCTTCTTTGATTGGATATTTTTCATTCCCGAAATTCTCCCCTCCCAAGGCAGAGCATGATACCTGATTCCCAGGCCAAAAGAGGTTGACTGCCCTTAGGCAAGTTTGCCCATCAATCCAACTCATGTAAGCAATGCCACTTTTCTTCAAGCACATAGTATAAAGTAGTACCTATGCACATATGTATAACTTAACCAAACATTTATTCTAAACATAGGCTTTTCAATGTTTCTCTCATCCTGGTTAATGCTGAAGCCCATTTAAGATAAACACCCAAACACTGAAAGAATAAACCAGTCTGCTCTATCCTAGTGTTCAACAGATGTACAGTATTGGATTCCAATGTATACTCCAGATGAATGAGGCCTCACAGTTTGCCAGCAAGGAGAAGAGTAGAAAACTCACAGGGAGATGAACCTTTTCCTGAAATGCAACAAGGGCATGGAAAATAGCTTGCAATGCCCGTTCTCTGCTCCATTCTGTTTCAGTGAACCAAGGGTCTATGAGCTGTTGATCAAGCAAGGAGATAGGAAGGATGACATCAGAATCCGTCATAGGTTTTTCCAGTAATTTTAATAATTATTTCATTCCATATTTAAATTCAGGTTTTCTCACATTGCTATCTAGAGAGGCAGACCTTTTATGAGGAAGGGTCGTGTATAAGTTAATAAAGAAAAAAAAACCATTCACTTCTGCTAGATACTCTGCATGAAATGAGATATGGAAAACCTCCAACTGGAGACAATAGAATGCTTCCTCCAAGCTTTCTAATTTTTTCCCCATCTTGGCTATGGGAGCATGTGCTTTCTTGATGGGGGAGAGAATCAAGGTGTAGACATTAGGGATATAGGTCTGAGTAGATTATGGGGATAACAATAACAATAAGAACAATAAATCTAGTATTTTCTATCAGGCTTTTAAAAAAATAAAAGCACTGGTATGTGGAGAAAACTACTTGCATTGGAATATTGTTGGGCAATAGGCAATAATGTAATATTTAAGGATAACGCTCATGTAGCTTTTCAAGTTTTTACAACAATTGTCTGACAGATTTAATAAGGATTGAGTGAAGAAATAGTCTTTCAAATCTAGTATGGATTGCATTTCATGAAACATGTCATGCTTCAGGACTAACATTTGTCTGCACATATAAAAACGTTAGCCTCATTGCAAATGTTGTGTTTATTGGGATAACATCAGATTGCTATTTTTATATTATTTGTGTCTTTAATTGAATGTAAGAATGGATACCCATTTACTGTGATGGCCCTAACAGATTGAGTAATACAGGAACAATTTCTTACTTCTGTTGCAAATATTTATACCTTGCTTTCCTGCCAGGAAGTGTTTAAATCAGATGTAAAAATTTATAATGAATACACCAGTCTTCAAGTCACCTATTGTGTGGTATTCTGACAGCTAGCTTTTCATGGATGTTGTCTTGCCCAAATTATTTTATCCCTTTTATCATGCTATTACAGAGTTGAATCCAGTGCCCAGCAGCAATAGTATGAACCTTTTGTATACAGAATGTGATGAAATCCTAACTGAAAATCAACAAAACAGAAAATATGCAATGGTTGAGCAACTAAACTGGCTGCAATTTCCAGATTACCTAATGCCAGCAGACACATTACTCACCTGGAACATTTCATCCATTAGCTCAGACGTTGGGTGTTCCTCAACCATGCTCTTCACAAGTTTCCCAAAAGCACCCATTGAATCAGTATAGAGGGACTAAAAACACAATGAAAATGGTGAGGTCTAAGAGCCAAATTAGATATAACATTAGGAGATCCATCAGAGGATCATTCTCTTCTGATTAGCTAGCCATAATCACTTATTTATTTTCAAACTTTATTAATGGTTCTGGTCCTGGAAGAGAGGGATCTCTGCCTAGGAGAGGGATCTGGCCTTATTTTGAGGTCCCTTTTCAAAGTTCCTATATTTTTTCCTGCATTATCTTCTTGCTGAGAAAATAGTTTTTTCCACTCAGAATTATCTCTCCAAGAATTATTTATTCTCCTAAAGAAAAGTCACTGGTTCTTCTCTCCAATGGGAAGACACATCAGCCAGGCAAGGATATGTGTGAACCTGCATTGGAATCTGTTCTTTACAAATACTCGTACACACATGTACTCTCCATCCATTTGCTCATCCATCAATCCATCTCCCAAAAACTAAACATTTTTGAAAAAAAATGTGGGATTAGTCAAACCCTGAGTAGAAAGGTAATTTTGAAAAGATTACGGGGGACATTGCTGCTCTCTGAGCTTGGTTATTTTTGTGTAGATGTTTCATTACCAAAGTAGGTAATATCATCAGTGCTAATAGAGAGTGGGGTTAAGCTCACAGTAAACAACAGCCCAATCAAGGAGCCACCAAGACCACTCCCACCAATATTGACAAGGCAAGCCACTAATATATAAAATGAGAGCAAATCCCATTTCCCTACTAGTAAGGATGATTTACCTAGTTTGGTAATGAAGTGTTTACAAGAAAAACCACCAAGCTCAGAGAGCATCAAGGAACCTGCAATTCAATCCTAAACTACAAATATTCTATCAGTAAGATAATCTATATTAGTGTTTCCACATTGATGCCATTCCTAGATATGTTAGCCATCTCCAATAACTTAGCCAGATGATTACGAATGATACAAGTTAGAAATGCATGGGAAAGGCATGGCTGGACTGGATATGACATTGATATCTTTTATGGTCAGAATCAGATACATAGTTTTATTCAATCTCAAAGCAGAGAGTTTAATTAAACCAGCATCCTATACCAGGCTGTGGCGAGCTGGAGATTTTTTCCCCTACAAAACGATTAGCAGACTAGAAAAAGAAAAGTTTCTAGAGGAAAAACTCCCTCCAATTACCTCAATATATAAAGCATCCCTTTCTGTCTCTCCTTTTTCTTTCAGCTGCTCCAGGGGATGGAGGGGAAACAAACTTTTGATGCTTTGATCAAGGAGATTGCGAATGTCCTCCATGTTCAAGGATGGCTTCAATTTGCTACCTGTAGAAAGATGGGCTGAGAGGTCATATATTAAAGCTGAAGGCTAAAAATCAGCCCTTAATAGAATGGTAATTTGAACTGTCATCTGAACAATGAATAAGACAAAACTTGGGAAATTGCAGGGCACACCATGCAGGAATTCCATGTTCCTTTTGTTTTTGTTTTCTATGCTCTGATTTGCATTGATTTGCTGGGCGATAATCAAAATATTTTGTTGAAAGATGGGAGAACTATATTACCACCTCACATCATCCAAGAGAAAGTTAAGGTTAGTGCCAGAACTTGGGAGGGCATTGTATGAAAATAAATTAGTATTATAGGGATTTATTGGCTTTTTAAAGATAATTGTAGATTTGCAAAGGATTGCTTAAGGGGGTATGTGTGAATCTGAACAATAAAATATAGGTACTGTAGTCCTTGACTTACAACAGTTCATTTAGTGACTGTTCCAAGTTACAATGGCACTGAAAAAAATGAAAAAGACCACTGAAGCATCTTCATGATCATGTGATCAAAATTCAGATAACAAGAGCACTTAGACTTATATACCACTTCACAGTGCTTTACAACCCTCTCTAAGCAGTTTACAGAGTCAGCTTATTGCCCCCAATAATTTGGGCCCTCATTTTACCCACCTTGGAAGGATGGAAGGCTGAGTCAACCTTGAGCCTGGTGGGATTTGAAATGGCAAATTGCAAGCAGCCAGCAGTCACCAGAAGCAGTCTGCAATACTGAGCCACCACGGCTCTTATGCTTGGCAACTGATTCATATTTATGATGGTTGCATTGTCCCAGGGTCATGTGATCACTTTTTGCAACCTTCTGACAAGCAAAGTCAATGGGGAAGTCAGATTCTCTTAATGACTGAAGAACTGAAGTGATTCAATTAACAATTGTGGCAAGAAAGGTCATAAAATGGGACAAAACTCACTTAACAAATGTCTTGCTTAGCAACAGAAATTTTGGACTCAGTTGTAGTTGGAAATCAAGGACTACCTGTTTTGTGGATTGTGGGAGGTTAATCAAGGTAAATGTCTGGTTTTGATCTATTATCATCCCCTTGATCTTTCTATGGGTTCCCTGTTACAAAATATTTCATTAACCAAACACTAGACCACCCTTCCTCAGATGAGCTGTAACCATAACTCCTAAATTCCCACCCATTTGTCAGCTGGGAATTCTAAGAGTTGCAATCCCAATGTGTTTAGGGGATGCCCAATTTTAGGCAAGGTTGATCTATGCTTTTTGGTATAAAATCTCATAAGTCACAAACGTGGAACCTGGCATGAAATAAAATATTTACTATATAACCATATAGGACTAGAAATATCTACCTCAAGAATGCCATGGCAATGATGGCTTTGGGACGAAGGGGCGTTGCCAAAGAATCCAGGGGTTCTTCTCTAATGAAATCCTGAACATAGAAGAGCATACATAAGACAAAAAGAATGAAAAGTACATCATGGGCAAAGAAATTTGCAAAAAACAATGAATTATGGCAGCATTCCTACAGTTGAATGGCCTTTGGGCAGAATGCTGCAGCAGTGATGTTGGAAAATTCTGGGAATTGAAGTCCCCATATCTGAGACTGCCAGAAGTTACACTCCATAAAGCTAGCCAATGGGTTACTTTGAATATTATAAACATCTAGGCAAGGAAGAAGAAGATACATGTAATTTTCCAGAGCAAGTAGTCTCTTAAAAGCGAGCTTACTGGATTTGTCTAAATATATCATAAAGACAAATTCTGGAGCAAGAGCACAATTCTGCCAGTTCGAATCAAATCTGGTTGTGCTCATTTCGGGTCAATGCCCTATGATTTTAAAAAGAAAATCCTTTTATAATCTTTGCACTGGGTTTTTTTTTTAAAGTAAGGCAATGGAAGAACCGATACAAATGAATATTTTGTAGATTTACTTAAAGCTTGCAGAAGGAGTAAAAGCACAGAAGCAGTATTATTCATTGCAAATCAAGTCTAGAATTGGCTTGCAAAGCTGGGAAGAAATTGGTATGACCTATTTGACAAATTTGCCATGGGCTTTGAATTTATATTAGCCATATCTTCATAGATCTGACTAAGGGTGTACGCATCAAAAGTGATCAAATGCTGAAAGCGTATGAAGTGTGCAGGATCCCCCCCACCTTCCTCCTCCTCCTTTTTCCCTCAGTAATGGTCTACTGAAGTTTGGAGCAGAATATCAGTGCTGCCACAATTATAGGAAAGAAGTCAGTTTGAAAGGATGTGGATTCCCATAATGTGATTTGGAGAAATATTTAAAGGACAGCTTTGTAGATGTATAGCCTTAAACATGGAATTTACTGAAACTAATGTTTTATTTTTTAAAAAAAACAGTGGTGGTGGTATAGGAAGGACATCTACATCTCTCTAGCATTAACTTTACTCACCAACAAAATACCAAGAAGTTCTTCCTTGCAACTTAAGGTGAAATTTTGAAAGCTCCGAGTCTCATGGATAGCTTGGCAGATATCAGTTGTGCTCTGAACAAGGGCTAGTTTCAAATTCATATCCTACATTAGCAGAAAAGCCAGCATGATAGTGTGGTTAGAGTTCTAGACAGTGGTGGGATTCAGATTATTTTACTGCCGGTTCTGTGGGCGTGGCTTGGTGAGCGTGGCAGGGGAAGCATACTGTAAAATCTCCAGTCAGAGGTGGGATTTGCCGGTTCTCCGAACTACTCAAAATTTCCGCTACTGGTTCTCCAGAACTGGTCAGAACCTGCTGAATACCACCTCTGGACTAGAATCCAGTGTCTCTTTATATTAGCTTGGTGCCTTACATTACATCAAACAGGCTTTCATAAGTAAGTAGTACTTTACTATATATTATGTGTACTGTTAGTTTCATGGTTAAAAGGAGGTAATAGGTAAATGTCATAATCCAAGTGAAACATTCATTTTTATCAGTCAGAGGTGGGATTTGCCGGTTCTCTGAACTACTCAAAATTTCCGCTATCAGTTCTCCAGAACTGGTCAGAATCTACTGAATACCACCTCTGGTCTGGTACCAAAGAGGGCATATGGAATGGTCTTGAAAGGAAGAAGAGCTACAACCAAAGCAGTGTTCAGGTAACAGAGCTTGTTCCAAGAATCTAGTTACAAAAAGTTTTAGACAGGCCCCTTTCTAGATCACAAAAGGGCAATATGAGGAGGAAAGAAGCACCTTCCAACTTTTGCCACTAGGAATTGGGCAGCATTTAAATATATAATTTACAATAATTGTACTTCTGACATATGTGGCATTGGTTTCTTAATGTAGTCTATACTTTGGGCTGACAGGTACTAATATTCTTCCCATCCTCCCCTTTTTCTTGAAGAGAACAAGAACATAACAGACTTCGAACTGTTTGTGTCAGCAAAGGACAGATCTTCTATGACTTACCTTGTTTTCAATACTGAGGCCCAGCACCTGAAAATGAAACCCGAATCCAAGGAGAATTAGATAACTTGCCCAATAACAACTTAAATGGTACAAGTAATGCACTGTAAAAAATGTGACATCTTCTCCCCTCTTCCCCCATTCATCTTGCTATAGTTAATAATGTGGAGGTGAGGTTCTACTGCTATGCAATTTGTTTATGACTCTTGAATTCTATCAAGTTGCAGTGCCATTCCTTGACTGTAAGTAGTGGTGCCCTTGAAGAGCAACAGACCATTAAACAATTTATTTGTTTTGCATGCTGCTGCAATTACCAAAGACTAGCAGAGATTTGATTCTGTCAGTAAAAGGGTCTTGATCATCTCACTATCACCTCCACCCCAAAACCAAGAAGATTGCAATATTTCTAGCTCCATCTTGAAGATAGCTCATGTCAAGCATTTGCTGCGGTATAAGGATATAGGAAGTTGACTGACTCCTGGGCCTAACCAGCCCAGGATGCTCCATTCTATTTTTTTTCTTACCAAATTGTTCTTTTTATTGATTTAATAATGTAAAATACAAAAATACGAAAACATATAATAGGAAAAATAGGGCAGGAAAAAGGGAAGGGAAGAGTGTAGAAAAGAAGGGGAATAGAAAGAAAAGGCATTGACTTCTGACTCCCTTTGGTACAGTAGAATAAGATAGTAAAATCAAACCTCAATGTTTAACTTTTACATAATAGTATAAACTAGAATTAGAATTAGAATTCTTTTTATTGGCCAAGTCTGAGGAAATAGTGTTGGTGCAAATGCTCTGTGTATACATAAAAGAAAAGATACATTAGTCAAGAGTCAAGAATCATAAGGTACAACACTTAATGATAGTCATAGGGTACAATAAGCAATCAAATCATACTAGGAAACAGTCGATATAAATCGTAAGGATACAAGTGACAAAGTTACAGTCATACAGTCACAAGTGGGAGGGGATGGGTGATAAGGAGTGATGAGAAGATTAATAGTAATAGTAGTGCAGACTTTGTAAATAGTTGGACAGTGTTGAGAATTATTTGTTTAGCAGAGTGATGGTGTTCAGGAAAAAACTGTCTAGTTGTTCTGGTGTGCAGTTCTCTATAGCATCGTTTTGAGGGAAGGAGTTGAAACAATTTATGTCCAGGATGTGAGGGGCCTGTAAATATTTTCACAGCCCTCTTTTTGACTCGTGCAGGTCTTTATAATAGTATAAACTAGCTGTTTCTATATCAGCAAATCTATCTAATTGGTAAAATTCTACTCTGCTCAACTCTAGATGAATTTTCCAGTTTTAGTCACTCCCCCACAAGCCGTCCCTTTTAGCCAAACATAAAGGCCACAAAGTTTGCTGGAAAGAAAAAGAAGGTTCCCAAAAAGACATGAAAAGTCTGTATCTCAACTGTAGAGTCAAAGGTCTTGAACTTGCCTGACAGCTACTCCGGTAATGGTAGAGGACTTTTTTCATGATGCTCTCCTCCACCCTTGAGAGCAACAGCTCTTTTGGTGCTCGCAGTGCCAGTTTGCCATAGGTGAGCATCAAAGTTTGATGGGTGTAACTTCGCCTACTTCGGTAGTAGTCCTGAGCACCATAAAAAAATTAAGAGGCAGAGTAGGTTTTTCTCCTGCTTGGTTGCTTCCTTACCTCACATTTTCATTTTAATCTAAACTAACCGTCTTTTTTTCCCCTTTTTGCATAGATTTCAGCCAGCTATTGCCCATACCCTTTAGTATTTTCTTTGTTGGCTTTCTCCTGGTTTTCTGTAGAAAATATGTAGAATTTTTTGCATATAAAATTATTGTCTAAAAGTCGCAGTGGTGCAGTGGTTAGAGTGCAGTACTGTAGACTACTTCTGCTGACTGCCGGCTCACTGCAATTTGGCATTTTGAATCTCACCAGGCTCAAGGTTAACTCGTTTTCCATCCTTCTGAGGTGGGTAAAATGAGGACTCAGATTGTTGGGGGCAATATGCTGGCTCTGTAAACTGCTTAGATAGGGCTGTAAAGCACTGTGAAGCGGTATCCAAGTCTAAGTGCTGTTGCTATTGTGGCCCCAGGCAACTATCAATGTAAAAGTACTATTTTAGCTTACAGAGTTACCGCACAACTATTTAGTTTTTATTTGTAATTTTCTCCTTGTACTTCAACTCTTTTTTAAAACTGCTGCTTCCTCTCAGATAGACTCTTAATTGCTTCCTAATAATCAATTTCTTTTTACATTAATATGTTAGCGGCAATCATGAGGGTGATTATCTAAGGCAACATTTTGGCTCAGTTCTAAGAATGGTCTTCAGAGTATGTAAGAGTGCAAATGCACTAACACTTGGTGACTTGTTAAAGCAGCCATGCCTGTTTCAGGATCTTGCAAAACATCTCACAGCCCTACCAATTTCTTCTTTGTAATAAAATCTCCAATTGGCAAGTTTAGTTTCCTGTACTTGATGAACTTCAGGCTTCTTGATTGGATTTGCACATAAACCATAATGCAGTTTATTTGGCATTGGCTGAACATACTGGTGAACCCAGAAACTTGAACGTGTGCAAAGCCAACTGTTTATAATTTATTCCATAAACCATGGTAAAACACCATAGCTTAATATAAAGTAAAACTCTAACTAATGAATTCTAGTGATAAAAGCAGGACACATCACTGAATATAATTTGTAAATCATTACTTTCCCTCCATGGATCTTAAATTCTGATATAATTAAAAAAGGATTTCGCTGAAAAAAGAATGTTGTCTCTATATCGTAAAATGGAAGTAGAAGAGTACTTATTAAATTCAGTATGACGTACTATTGAATAGGCATGTATTGGAGCTGAACTGCCAGCTTATTTACCTTATAGCGATTGATAATCATAGACATCTTGATTGTCAAGTGTACCCCAGCTCCAAATTCATGCAGTATGGCCAATGTTAGATCCAAATGACCCATGGCAGAAAAGGACAGAATGTGGATGATTTTCTGTAAAGGGAGGGGAAAAAACATACTGTCCAGAATGTTGATTCCTGCAGCTTTTCTGGGGGAAAAAAATCATATTTTGGGAATGTACTGGAAAAAAATCGTATTTTGGGAATGTACTAGACAAGAATTTTGAAAGTTCTAGTTCCAATGCTTCTGGTAGGCATTGGAGAAGGAGTTAGAGAAGTCTGCTTTAGGGTTAGGGTTAGGGTTAGGGTGTGGGGTTAGGGTTAGGGTTAGGATGTAGTCTGCCCACTGAGAAAGTGATTCTTTAACCAAAGGTCTGAATTTTCACATCAGTCCATTTGAAACTTTGAATTTTGAAAACCACCAGATTTTAGGTGGACTTTGCTCTGAGGCAATGTGTGAGACCAGAAAATATGCTCCAGTGAGGACTTGAATAAAGAGTTTGGCAATTACAGAGAGAGATTTCAGAGAAAGGGGAACCAATGTGAAATGGAATTAACATGAATTAGCATGTTTTGGCTAGAGCATTGGCCTGATGCCCTTTCATCATGGCCTCTGATTGATGGATTTTCCTACTGTACTGGAGAATGAAAGAAAGTGCTACAGTTTGACCATATTTTGGCGGGATGGATAGGTTTCATGGTCCATATAAGGGAAAAGGGCCTTGGTGGTGCAGGTTGTTAATAGCCTAGCACTTAGTTCCAGCTGCCTGTAATTATTGCAGGCTCGAATCCCACCAGGCTCAAGGTTGACTCAGCCTTCCATCCTCTCGGGGTAGGTAAATTGAGGACCCAAGATTGTTGGGGGCAATAAGCTGACTTTGTAAAAATGCCGCGTAGTAATAAGCAGGCATATACAATGGAAGGAAGGCTATTGCTGAACGCATTGGGTTGTATCCCAAAAATTGTAAGCCGCCCTGAGTCTCCGAAGAAGGGCAGGATATAAATATGAATTTAAAAAAAAGATGCAGAATTCTTAGAAAACAGCTAAGGTCCATGCTTTAATGCTTCATCAATGAACTTGTGAAAAAATAGGACATGTTCTTTGTTTTACTGTTTGTTCTGTGAATTTGTGCAAAAAAAATCTCTATTTTTTTTTTATTAGCTGGCAAGGTCGAATTAGAAGTTGATATTGGATATTGTGTATTTGTGTGAGGGTGGGAGTGTGAATTTTGATTATAACAGTAAAACTGAACACTAATTAAATTTAAAGAAAAGAGAATAGAAAGAAATTAAAAGTGCAAAAGAAAAAATAAAGAGAAAAAATGCAATAAAAAGAAAAAAAACACAAATATATAAAGAAGTAAATTCCAACCTTCTTCACAATAAATGTAAATCAATTTAATGACTCTTCACTCACTCTAAGATTACTAACATTTACTCCTCATCCCATGAAGCATTTTCTTTTCAGTACTGGTATTCAGTATTGTCTGTCAGCAGAAAATCCATAAAGGGTTGCCAGAAGTAACAATAGCTTGTTTTAACCTTGATCAAATAAAGCAACTTTATATTCCTTCCTTTTACTTCTAACAGAATCTTTAGTTCATTCAAATATTTTTATAGAATTTGATTTCTCTTCATTTCTTTTTTATCCCATTGCACAGAGATCTTCAAGACTTTAACAAGCCTTTGCTGCAAATCCAATAGGACAAAATTATCCAGATCATTTTCTTGGTTTTTTTTTTTTTAATTACATTTATATGCCGCCCTTCTCCGGAGACTCAGGGCGGCTTACAATTTTTGGGATACAACCCAGTGTGCTCAGCAATAGCTTTCATTCCATTGTATATGCCTGCTTATTACTAAGCGGCATTTTTACAAGGTCAGCTAATTGCCCCCAACAATCTTGGGTCCTCAATTTACCTACCCGGAGAGGATGGAAGGCTGAGTCAACCTTGAGCCTGGTGGGATTCGAGCCTACAGCAGTTGTTGTAGGCAGCTGGAACTTAAGTGCAGGCAATTAACAGCCTGAGCCACCAAGGTTCTTTGTACTTCTCTTTTATACTTTAAAACCTCATTCAGTTTCTTTTGTAAATCCAATGAAACATCCTTTTTAAAGTCATTCTCTTGGCCTGTTGTAAAAATATTTTCAGTAACATCTCTATCTTGATAAAATTTGCTCTACATCCCCATTTCTTCAATAACCTGTTTTGGACACAGTCTATACAGCACAGATTATTACTGACATTGTTGAGATTGTGGCTACTAATTTCTGATCCAATTCTTCAAAATTCTCCTCTGGTATTGTTATTGTTACAATATTTTGTAATATTTTATAGGCTTGTAAATCTTTCTTTTAGCTAAAAACTTTAATCCCCCACCCCCAGAGTCCCATTTTTGAAATCAGGAAATTGTTTATCCTTGTTGTGCTTTGCAAAAACCAAAACAGAATCTATTTCCTCCAAGAAGCTGTTTGTCTATAAGTAATCCAAGTTCTTATTGTAAAATTTTCAATATTCCAATTTTATTTGATCTTTAGTCCATTTAGAACTTTCTAAAATCTAAATCTTAGATTTTTTTAAATTTTTGATTCTTTAAATTTTTAAACTTATGATTAGAGTTTTCTTTCATTCAAGATTGAAGGTAGATTTACCCAGCACCTTCAAACTTTATTTTATTATTTATTTATTCATTTATTTGATTTGATTTGTCAATCACTTACAAGATAATAGATATAAGTATAAACATGAGTAAGAATACAGGAAATAGGTACGAATAAATGGGGACAATAGGACAGGGACAGTAGGCACGATGGTGCCTTACAGACCTTTTAAGAATGGGGTGAGGTCAATAGTGGTTAGTTTGCGGTTAAAGGAATGGGGTTAGAGGATGTAACAACAGAGTCAGGTAGTGCATTCCAGGCACTGACCACTCTATTGCTGAAGTTGTACTTTCTGCAATCGAGTTTGTTTACTTGTCATTCTGAAGGTCTAACTGTCTGAAGTAGTTAATGAGCAATTTCTGAAAGGGATTAGAAAGTAAGGTTTGCAAACTTAGTGTCCTTTAAAAGTGTCCACTATGGCTAATCTTGTCTCTCTTGCTGAAATCTGCAGAAAATTGTTATCCTAAAGTCTTCTCATGAGGAACAGCCATCTGGCGCACATGTGGGCAATTTCTCATACTCTCCTTATCCAGAGAAGTTCCAAAGAATTGGTCTATTCACTGGTTCCTTGGTCATTACTGTGGTTGTCAATTCCACTTTCATATAGCCATTTTCAGCTCACCGTACCTCTTAGATATAGTTCTTGCACCAGAAATGCTCATGTCAATCAGTTTTAGAAAGCTATGTGGCTTGTAACTAAAATTTTAGATGTAGAAGTTGGTGGGCTCCAACCACAAAATTTTCTTTCTTGGATGAAAAGCAGGTGTGTAATCACCAGATAAAGAAACATAATTTCAACAATAGAGAAGAGGTAAAATTCAAATAGGGAGCTTACATCTCTCTCAGATGCTTTCATATAATCAGCATTTTCCATCAAGTTTTGTATTGTACTCTGAACAAAACTTAAATCCTCAGAACTTGTCAGAGAAATTCCCCAAGATTTACAGAGGAAACTCTGAAAAAAAAAGTGAAGAAGGAGAGTACATAACGGCTGCACAACATTAAAAATAATTTGCATGTAAAATTGAAATTAGCATTATTTAACTAAATACACAAGCATGATAATTCCTATTTTACAACAGCAAAAATGTAAAACACATGTTGCACTCACACACCAGTAACAGCAAGAAATGTCTACTTCTCAGCAAAACCCTTTATGTTGGTGTTCTAAATAGCTGGTAAAAGAGATTGGTTCATACAGTATGTGAGAACCAAAGCTTCAAATCATATGTAAGTCCTGAACAAATTAATTAGAAATGCTGCTTTCAGAGAGGAACTGATAAACAAACAAAAAAACATATTGACCTTTTCAGTTGACTCATCGGCATAACTGCTCATCTGACTTTCTAATTCTCTACTCAAATTCTGAGTCCATGTGCTATCATCAATGGTTTCCAGAGATCTTCTCAGAAACTAGGGGGAAAAACAACCAAGTGTCTTGGATTACTGCTGTTATTGATTGGCTAAGCAACCCTGTGCTCTAGTAATATCATCAATCACACAAGCAATTAGGTTTATATCACACCTTTCTACTCTGTACAACACTCAAGGGGCTAAGAGAATTTGAAAAACAGAAACAGAACATGAAATGTTAAGAACAGAAACTAAAAATAATGCAAAAATCAATTGACAATGAAAAGCACAGTAAAACAATGCTTCTTTCCCAATTTTGTTTTTTAATTAATCATGTTTTTTAAAAATAGAACAGACAAGTGAAAGAAAGAAACAATACAAAGATATAATATCAGAAGATGTCCCAAAGGACACCTTTTTTTTTTCAAAAGGCAACTGGATTTTATGGGGGGGCGGGAAATGTTCTGGTTCTCATCCAAGGAGCTTCTTTAGTTTTCAAAATTATTGAAGTTTCTTGGATGAGAAACAAAATGTTTCAAAGAAAAAACCCAAGGAAGTCCAGCATCTTTGGGACAACCATGGCCTGGATTGAAAATCTCCATAGACAATATCCAAACGTAGTCAAAGAAGTTGTAAAGTTATATAGTTAGTGCTCAATATATTGCTGATTATGGAAAATCAAGTTATTTTTTTAAGAAAAGGGAAACAGAATTTTAAAGGGCTTTTAAAATTTATGATCTGAATGTCAATATCTGCATTATATTATTATTTAAAGATAAAGCATCTACCAGAAAAAAAAGGAATTAAAACAAAAGAAAAAAAAGAAAAAATAGACCTTGCTTTTTCTCAAATTATAGCATTACTTTCTCCTTTTATTCCTTCAAAGCAGAAAACATAAGTCCCAAATCAATGGCTCCAAAGCATGGAAGTCCCAATGCAAAAACTCCTAAGCTTACAAAACATCTGCCATTGTAGTCCATGCATCAAAAACTCACTTGTGATTTAATTTTTCTAGCAATAGAAGTAGCATATCTGAAAATGAGGAATGGCCTGGATATTCTCAAAAACAGCAAGTGACCAAGGATTAGAATTAGGGTTAGGCTCAAGGCAACATACAGCATTCCTTCATCAAAAAAATTCCACATAACAGACCTTTGGAATATTATACAATCCCTCCTCCTACTTCTCCATCTTCTTGTTTTTCTTCATCACCATCATCTGCCTTCTCCTCATTTAAGATGGAGAGTGTATCACAGCTCTTCAAAGAGTAACAGGCTAGTAATCAAGCCTGTGTCCACTGAAAAATTAGCAGTATCTTACCTGCAGCAACTTCTGCTCCCATTGCTCTCTGCTGGTCTCTATTCTTCCTGCAAGAAATGATAAAAATGAATGTTTCACTTGGATTATGACATTTACCTATTACCTCCTTTTAACCACACATAATATATAGTAAAGTACTACTTACTTATGAAAGCCTGTTTGATGTAATGTAAGGCACCAAGCTAATATAAAGAAACACTGGATTCTAGTCCAGAGGTGGTATTCAGCAGGTTCTGACCAGTTCTAGAGAACCAGTAGCGGAAATTTTGAGTAGTTCGGAGAAGCGGCAAATCCCACCTCTGACTGGAGATTTTACAGTATCCTTCCCATGCCATGCTCACCAAGCCACGTCCACAGAACCAGTGGTAAAAGATTTGAATCCCACCACTGAATCCCAATTCTTCTTCCATTACAAATTGAGACACTTGCAACTTTCTTAGTGGAACCTTCTGAAAGGTTAAGAATAAAGACATTCTTAATCTTTCAGAAGGTTCCATCAAGAAACGGTGGTAAAAAAATTTGAATCCCACCACTGTTCTAGTCCCACCTTAGGCAAAAGCCAACTGGATGACTTTGGGCCAGTCACTGTCTCTCAGCTCAATGAAGCAGGCAATTAATTAATTAAATTTAATTTAATAATTGGACTTGTATGCCGCCCCCTCTCCGAAAGGACTCGGGGCGGCTCACAACTAAAAATAACAACAATAAATACATTAAAAACGAATTAAACACTATAAGCCCACATAAAATCAAATTTAAAACCCCCCTCCCCGAGAGAATGCCAAACCACTTCTGAAAACTTTGCAAGAAAACTGTAGGAACTTGTCTAGGTAGTCACCAGGAGTCAAGAATGACTTGAGAATACAAATTATTTGTTTATAATATTGCTACATAATGTGAGACCTTGTGGTTGCTATTGCAATCTAAGGAGCATAGGTTTTTGCTGTTGAACCTCCCTCCATGAAGCACAACATCATTGTTGCCTTAGTAACTGTTTTCCATTGCTGAGTTGGTGGTGATAACCCTAAAACCGATAGACATTGGAGATGTTGAACGGCCCCTTCCTTGAGTGCCTTTAAATGAAATATGAAAAGGCCTTGAATGAGACTGGAAAACATTCTGAACTGAAGAAGCTTCTTGGATTAGAAACAAAATGTTTTCAAGGAAAGCCTCCCCCCCCCCCCAAAAGTCCAGTTGCCTTTTGGAAAAGCACCTTAGGGACAACCATGACCTGGATGATTGATAATCCCTATAGATTCATGTGAATCTACCTGTTCTTGCTATTATTATTTTTTTCATAGCAGCCATTAATAGTGTTGCCTGCCTGCTGCCTGGTCTCCCTCACACGCCACCTTTCCAGAGTCTTCTTACTGTTGCTGCTGATTTTTTTGCTCTTTGGGATGAAGACTTCAAGAATTTTCAATGACAGGAATGTCTTGTGCATCTGCAAATCTTAAGACACCATTATGCCTCTTATCCCCACTTCCCAAACCAAAAAGATCTAAAATTTTAGTTGCATGCACTTTGATTCTGAGGACTACTGAGGACCTAAATGTGACCCTCAAGTCATGTCGTTTGGGTCCCTGCCATAGAAACAAAGAACAAGTTTAGTAGAACAAGTAAGATTAGGATGAGTGGCAGTTGGAATGGATCAATCAATTAATTGTATTTTATTATTTTATTTTTATCATCTACCAACCTTGGAAGGATTCCCAAAGAAAAGGGATTTGTTTTGCCCACAGTTTCCTGACTGCTGGGTGGATGTTGGTATGGAGGATGTGTAAAAGTTGAAGGGCCCATCCTCCTCTTTGATTAGGATTTGAAGCCAAGACCTGTTGGTGGGAAATGGAACAAAGAATTGGAGTCCCAGAGTTATCTTTAAATATAAAACATAAATACATGCATTATGAAGACTGAAATTTTAAACAGGGGCTGGGACTAAAGCTTTATTAAGGCTAAGCAGAGATTCATTCATAATCTTCAATTAACTGAATGTTTACCATGACAGTAGAGCTTCATACCATCCAAAGAACCTGGTGGTGATATAAATATTATAGGTAGCAGGATTAAGTATTGTGACATCAGCAATCAGATCTGAATCACCTGTTCCCAGTTTCTGAATTATAAAAGAAGGCAAAGGGTTTGCAACAAACCATGATGGCTCCCAAATGATGAGATACAATAATGATGTCATCCTACAAAGGCCACCATTGCTTTCTTGTATCTGATGTTTGAAGATATAATCATACAATGTCACTTTAGAACAGCACTTTGGCAATTTTAAGATGGAACTCAACTCCCAGAATTCTGCAGCCAGCATGGTGACTGGGGAATTCTGGAAGTTGAAGTCCACACATCTTAAAATTGACAAATTTGAAAAACGCTGCTCTAGAAGGTTTGCTTTCAAAATGCCGTTTTATTGCTATGGGGTAAGACTTCCCAGAATATGATGAATGTAAAAGAAAATACAAAAATCTTTCACAAATATGTTTCAATTATTTCCACACTATTGATTTATTCTAGTGATTTTAGAGTCATCTAGCCTTTACTGTGACAAAATAATAATCATCAAAGCAGGGTTTGTATCACTTCGAAATGTTTGGTGATTCATTGAAAATACAAATCAACAGTCTTTGTAAAAGGAAGCAGTTTGATCTCAGTTTGCTATGGATTCCTTTACTTTTGAAATGAATATCCAATTTCCAAAATTTGTGTCTGGTCTGACACAAGAAATAATATACAGTAACAACCTTCTTTTGAAATTACTATATTAAGTGGTACACTGTCTATCTAATCTAATGTGTTGAGCATATTGCAATTATTTATACTTAACTTTGAAAAGGAAAACGTATTATTTTAAGCATTGCTCACCAGAAGCCTTGCTACCAATCCTTGGGCACTTGGAAGATTTACTAAAAAGAAAACAGCAACAAACATACGTTATAGTAGATTCGAAAGTGCAGTAATATTTTGCTATTCATTTCATATAATTCCCAATTTTGCTCTCCAGGATAACTTTCAAAAAGGACGAATTTCCTTCTAATTGCTTCAAAATCTGAAGTGATATAGAAATTTGTACCTATATGGATAAATAGGAAGTGATCACTATTCTAGATAGTGAGCACTTTCTCAAATGGGACAACTTTAAAATTTGTGGACTTCAATTCCCAGAATTCCGAGAGCTGAAGCCCACAAATCTCTCTCAACTTTGGAAAAAAACTTGTCAAAATTCTTTTCCTATCAAATCACTAATTGATGCCCCTTAGAAAGTCCATTCTTTGTCAGCTATTAGATTCACTGGCATGCTTTGTATATGATCCTTGTTGTAAGGAATTGCAAAATACAGGTAGTCCTTGACTAAGGCTGGACACCCCCAAAAGGGACTTATAACCCAGTTCTGAAGTTTTGATGACCAGCCTACCACCAATGGTCGTGTGACCACATTTCAGGCACTAAGCAGCCGGCCTGCATTTACAGCTATTTGCGGTGTCTTGCATTCATGTGATTGTGATTTCCAATATTTTGCCCAAAACCGGCAATTACTTCTGTTTTTGGCAAAAATGCCCCATACTATTGCAAAAAAAAATAATCATGAAATTCAGTTGCTCACATGGGTAAACCACTTTATGACCATGGCGACTTACAACCATAATGGCATTACAGTTGTAAGTGAAGAACTACATGTAATGAAGTTAAGAAAAGCCTTATATTCCATCTGTTCTTCAGGGCTGGTTGTTTTGCTTCTTAATTCAGCAAACTTTTTTTTTATGCCAGCTTCCTCTGCAAACTCCTGAAAGCTTCTGCAGAATACCTTTCATATTTCCTTTCTGCTACAATCAGTCCTATTCATGATACCTACTGTTCCATTTACCTTTCTTGCTTGCCAAGAAGTATTCCTTTGTTAATTTTTGCTGTAATATCTCACCATCCTGAACAATAACTTATTTCTCCTCCCTTATGAGTTCAGATCATTTCTCAAACAGGACTTGCTTTTTTTGTAGATGTGCAGTGATCTGCACTTGATGCATATCCAAATGCACCAGTGTTTCTCAATCATGAAGACCTTACAATGTGTGGAGTTCAACTCCCAGAATTCCCCAGTCAGCTACATTGGCTGGGGAATTCTGGGAGTTGAAGTCAGCAAGTTATAAAGTTGGCAAGGTTGAGAAACACTGGTATATAGTCTCTAAATTGCCTGAGGCGATATTTGTTTTCTCAGCAGGAATCAATCATTCAATCACACACAATGAGCAACTAAGCAGCTGTCAAGACACACCACTTGGGATCAAGACCCATTTTCAACATATAAAGCTCAACAAACAGCTGATCTGGTCATTCTTTCCCACTTAGAACCCTGCTGCCAAACATGAGTCATTATTATTCTCTCTGGTCATATAGTTGTGATTTTTAAAATGGGAGTTTCCCAACCATAAGCCTTACCAAGGCTGTTTCCTTTTTTGGATATAATATTTTAGCATATGGAATTCTGATCATTGAAGACATATGTAAATGGGCTCCATTTGATTTTGACCATGATTAAGTTATGGAAGATCTCACATATTTGCTAGCATTAAAATTTAAGATAGTAATAATATGTTGTCCAAAAGGCTAATTCTCACTGAAAAGGCAAGCCAATCTTCACACGTATCACTTCTAATTTATATGAAGAAGGTTCTTCTAAGAGGTTTCCCCAGATGAAATGCTTATATCTAGGGGTAAAAAAAAACCCTGCATCATTCTGACAGGAACATCTGGATATTTTGAGTTTTCAGGATAGGAAGAAATAAAGCTCCTTCTCCATTATTTCTAAATGGACATATTGACTGTAGGGAAGCCAAGTAGTAAATTAGTATGCATGGCAGGAGGCAGAAGTGTCCAGTTAGCATTTAAAACATTGAACCCAATCCTCTCTGTACATGAAAATAAAAAACAGTTTTAACTTTTTAAGTTATAACTTTTCAAGTTACTAATATGCATAGTGTATTGTTTCCATTTCTCTGGTTTATTGTATGCTTTTGTCTTACTTGGTTAAAGTTTAGGTAAAAGCATACAATAAACTAATGAGATATGGATATATAGAGTTATGCATGTTTGTAACTATTGTAAGCATCCCCATGTTTGTAATTGTTTCTGTGGGCAGATCCAACGATGTTTCCTGAATAATTTTTCCTCTTTACCTAGTGGCTTCCTCTACACCTTGAATGTCACTCCTTGTGCCACCACACCAGAGACTTTCCATCCTAACATCTACTGATGCCAGCCTTCTAACAGGGAAAGTGCAGATGTCACATTGCTCTGCACAGAAGCACCATCTTACTTTAAGCCTACACAATATTATCTGTCATCCACCGACCTCCTTTACATGAGCCCAGGAAAAGAGTCGATTCGTCTGGCCGAAGGATGGCCAGCTCTTTCAAACATCGGCAGAGAGGGATCAGAGTGCGAGTATAAGGAGCTGGCACCACAAAGACTAAGAGTTTGGGCCACAGAGCCTGCAGAAAGAAAGTAGAGGAGGGTCAGTATTTATTATGTTCATGTTCCATTTTCTTCTACCAGACTTCTAGGATTGAACTGAATTATAGTAATCCTTGACTTATGACTACTTGCTTAGTGACTGTTCGAAGTTACAATGGACTGGTCCTCCTAAAAGGTATTTACGACCCGGTTCTGAAGTTCCAATGGCTGGGGCCACTCTCACAGTCACGTGACTGCATTTTGGACACTCGACAATCAACCTGCATTTATGTCCAGCATCCCTTAATCATGTGACTGTGATTTACTATGTTTTTGCAAAACCCAGCATTTAATTCCAGTTTTCGACAAAAAACACCCCAGGGCAAACAGTGAGTTCCCAAAACAACTGCCGTGTTTGCTTAACAACCACTCTGTTTGTTTAATGACGATTACAGCAAAGGTTGCAAAAGCAAGTTAGTCATGAAACTGATCCACTTTATGAATGTCCTGACTTACAATCATAATAGGCAGGCTCCATTATGGTCATCAGTCAAGGATTACCTGTATTTGAAAGCAAATGTTTCTTCCACAAAAGTGGGAAGAATGAGCAATGCTTTGTTAAATGCTACTTTGCTCATTTTTCCTTTGATGAATGAGGTCGAGGGTGGAAATATTGCCTTCATTTTGATCCGGTTTTCTTAACATCACCAGACAGCAAAACCTGGCCTGACTTTCAATGAAGTCAGTAATTCTGACTTCATTCTGCTGTTATGCATGTTTAATATTAACAGATATAAAATTAACCATGAAGCTGGACTGCCCAACATCTGGCAGAATTGTTTGTTTATCATGCAACAATAGCAAGTGCTATACTTAACACTGAAACCTCACAAAATTTAAGGCAGCTATTTAAGAAGAATCAAAAGCTATGGCACTACTGTGTAAAAACAAAACCCCTTTTAGAGACTCGGCATTCATCTCCTAAATATATGATGCAAGAAGAAAAGCCTTTCCACAAGATCTTACTATAAATCCATAGGTCCATCACTAACTAAGTAACTGAAAACATCTTTTACTGCTGCTAGAATAAGTGTATAGAATGTTTTTTATTCTATTCAATCCATTTATATTATTAAAAACTTCACTAGTCTAATTACATCACAAGCGGTACTTTTCTTTTGTTAACATCATATTTTAATTACTCAGTGCTTTGACTGGAATATAAAAGTATCAGGAAGGTACAGACACATCCAAAAATAGAACAGGAGGGAAATGTTGCTTTTTCTACATTTTCCAGATAATTTGATTAAGGGAGCATGACGGATCCATTTAGGAACATTTTTGTTCTTTAAAAAAACCTCTACATAAAAGATACTTACTTTACTCATTCCTTCTGCAGAAGCGTTCACATGTTCCAAGATGTCAATGCACATATCTTGAATATGCTCCTCTTTTAACTTTTCCTTTTGAATCGCAACAGGGTCTTTCCCCTGTGATAGCAACATGCATCAGAGAAAAATTTGACAAAGAAGATGCATTGTAAGGTTATATTCAAGAAAGACAACCTGAATATTAATTTCAATTGCTTTAAGGAAATATGCAAATGGACCTGATCTAGGTTATATTACACTGGATGTACTGGTTTATTATAATGGTATGTGGGAAAGATCTTGAAAGACAGGAGGAAGAGTCCAGTCAACAATCTAATAAATGTAACTGGAGTGAAGGAGGAAGGGTAGTGAAAGCTCACAGAAGGGACCCTCCTTAGTTTTCAGGAGAATAGAAGTAAGGGATGGTAGGCAGTAGTGGGCTTCAAAAATTTTAGCAAAGGGCTCTCTGCCCGGTTACTGGGTAGGTGTGGCCATGGTGGGTGTGGCCTAGTCGACTTCCTGCACCACGGCTGGAGCCGCCGGGAGGGAGAAAATGGCCTCCCCAGGCTCCAGAAGCTCTCTGGAAGCTGGAAACAGGCCCATTTCCGGCTTTCCTGAACTTCCGTTTTTCGCTCTCCCTGAGGCTCCGCATGTGCCCTGCACTTACCTGCATCCAAAATGGGCTGCATGGGGACTCCTGGGAGGGGCAGGCGGGGTGGGTGGGGCCAGCCAGGAAAGGGATTTGGGGGTTCTCTGAACTGCACAGAATCTTAGCTAGGGGCTCTCCTGAACCCCTGCGAACCCTCAACAGCCCACGCCTGATGGTAGGGATACTTTCTGTTAAATTTGCATGAAGAGTCAGACGCGGAGTGCTTCAGTGAAGAGTTTATTAGTGACTACAGCTCATAACAGACCCGATTTGGCTGGGCTGAGGCTGCTACTTATAGCCAGCAGCCGCAGTTGCCAGCCAATCAGAGTGCAGGATTTTCCCGCACTTTTTAAACCAATCATTTCTGACATTTTACAAGAACAGTTCAAACTAAACCAATGACATTCAAACCTGCATACATAACACTTTCAGGCTTGCAAGTACGGTAATCTTACAATAAAGATATAGCTAATACTCCTGGTTATGCTTCTCGTTTGGACTACCTCACAAGGCTAGCGATTTTAGATTCTAGACCCTTCCATTAGACAGAATGAGGTGGCCAGCTCAGATGGTGGATTCCAGGGACAGCAGAAGTGGTTCCCTCCCACTGTTATTGAATGAGCAGGCAGCCAAGGACGCACCCAACCCTGACCACATACTCCAGCATGTAATGTGATCATCACTTTGTTCCTTGCTTAAATGGTGCACCTTGGCACCATTGTACTGGCACCATTGTTCTTGGCATCATTGTACAGTTTTTTTAAATGGACAAAATGGGCAAGATAAAGCAACAATGACAGGACTGCAGTTGGTAACAGTGTAGGTGGCAGTACTCCATTCAGATGCAGTTACCAGGCTACTCAGCTTTTACACTTGGAATTGAGAACGTGGGAGATGCCACCTTGTCTTTCTCTTGAGAAAGCAAATATATTGGGTTACCTTACACTGCAGTCAGCTGACAAAAACTGGAATGGTTGATTTTCTTCAATGAGCGGTAAAGGGATCCCAAGGAAAAAGTCAAAAGTTTTGCTTCCTCCAAGGATTTCAAATCATGTGTTAGAGTACAGATAGTCCTCCACTTGCAATCACAACTGACCCCAAAATTTCTGTTGCTAAGTGAAACATTTTGTGAAGTGAATTCTGCCTCATTTTATGACTTTTCTTGCCACAATTGTTAAGTGAATCACTGCAGTTAGTAAATTAGAAACATGGTTGTTAAGTGAATTTGGCATCTCCACTGACTTTGTCAGAAGGTCGCAAAAGGGGAATCACATGACCACCAGATACTGCAACCAGCATTAATACGAGTCAGTTGCCAAGCACTTGAATTTTGATCACATGAGAACTGCAATGGTCATCAGTGTGAAAAACAGTCATAAGTAACTGTTTTCAGTGACATTGTAACTTTGAACGGTCACTAAATGAACTGTTGTAAATTGAGCACTATCTGTAAAAAAAGCTGATACTGATACATAACCAAAAGGGATCAAAGTGGAAGACATGTTTGATCCAACTTCTTGAAGGTAGTAAAGAGAATTTGCAAAAGTGGATAACTTTGAAATGTTTGAAATGGATGAGCCAATACCCCAGAAATAGACTGCTGTGACTGTTGTGAAAAATTTCTTAGGTCTCTTAAGAGTTTTTCAGATGGAAAGCTATTTAAGCTTTGCTTTTACTGACATGTGTGGGCTGACGGTTGTTCTAGATGGGTTGGGCCATTCTTATCAACCAAGGAGGATTCAGGTCTACATTTGCAGCTCCATAAGTAGACCATAGATAGTTCAGCATAGGCCTGAAGAAAGTCAACAGCTTCCACCAGTGGTGGGATTCAAATTTTTTTACTACCGGTTCTGTGGGCATGGCTTGGTGGGCATAGCAAGGGAAGTATACTGTAAATCTCCAGTCAGAGGTGGTATTTGCTGGTTCTCCGAACTACTCAAAATTTCTGCTACCGGTTCTCCAGAACTGGTCAGAACCTGCTGAATACCACCTCTGGCTTCCCCCTCATACTTTGTAGCTACCAGATCAAAAATATTTTAGCTGTCTAGTGGTGTGGAATCTAGTGTCAACCATGAAGCTGACATGACCAAAGCCATCTAGGAGCTTCTGTGTTGCCACACTGGAGCTGAGGGATAGGGAGGGGGGGAATTGAGATAATTCAGACTTTGTAGCCAAAACAAAGTACATTCTCTTGGGAACCAAGGACATTCTCACACCTGGTCGGAGGAAGGAGGAGTGATGTCACCAATCAACCAGCCATGATTGGACCATGTGACTGAGCATTTTGAGAAAGTGAAAAACTTTTATTTTTAATTAGGGGAAAACTGCAGGAACCCTCAGAGCCGGCTTTCACCAGATACAGTATGTGCCAATATGATATTTCCAATAAAGCTATACTTTGTGAAATCCATCTGCCTCAGAGTTTTGCTTGTTATGGATCTATTACTTGGAACCCTGATATATAGGTAGGTATCTAGAGCAGTGGTGGCGCAGTGGTTAGAATGCAGTACTGCAGGCTACTTCTGCTGATTGCCAGCTGCCAGCTGTTCAGCAGTTCGAGTCTCACCAGGCTCAAGACTGACTCAGTCTTCCAAGGTTAGTAAAATGAGGACCCAGACTGTTGTGGGCAATATGCTGACTCTGTAAACCACTTAGAGAGGGCTGTGTAAATACTGTGAAGTGATATATAAGTCTAAATGCTAGTGCTAGTGCTCAACTCACTGACAGGCTGACTGACACGATAAACTGCTTGAAGATGTAGTCAACCATATCCCACACAGCACAGCCCTCAACACTCTGAGAACGAAGAAGTTCTTTAATAAAGCACAGAATAGCTTTCCTCACCTGTCAAAGAATGAAAGAAGGTGATGAGATAGGTGAGAATGGTAATTATTACATTTGAATGCTACAGAATCTTTATAGGACCCCATAAGTAGCCTTCATAAACTTTTGTCAAATGATGAGTTTACAGACATTCTAGAGAGGATAATCACAGTAGTCTTTTGAGAAAGGTGCATTGTCTGGGTTGAACCAGCTCACAGTGCAAATCAAGATAGTTAGAGCTGAATACTCCTGCAAAGCAATTCCCCTCCCTTGGACAAAAAATAGGATACTTGCCCAGAAGATTGCTAGAATGGCCCAAGGCCATTTCAGAGCAAGGGGACATGTTTTTCCATGGTCCACACTTAGAAAAGGAGGCAGAACTTGGACAAAAGAAATCAGTAGGACCTAAACATTTCAATTTAATTTTAAATTTCACTTAATTAGAATTAAATGCAATTAATTTGATCACCCAGTCACATATTTAATAATTTATTCTTCTAGCAGATTAGTTGTTCTCAAAGTGGGGTTGCCAGTCCTTAAATTTAATGCACTAAAAAAAATCCCATGCACCAGTGGTGGGATTCAAATTTTTTTACTACTGGTTCTGTGGGTGTGGCAGGGGAAGGATACTGTAAAATCTCCAGTCAGAGGTGGTATTTGCTAGTTCTCTGAACTATTCAAAATTTCCGCTACCGGTTCTCCAGAACTGGTCAGAACCTGCTGAATACCACCTCTGCCATGCACAATTAAACATGACTATGTGTAAACTTAATGAAGCACTCCTAATGAATCCATTTATCCCCAGTCTTTATCAATACAGGCAGTGCTTCTTTAGCAACCATGATTGAGACTGGTAACTCAGTCATTAAGAAAAGCAGTCACCAAGTGAAATATCATGAATTTACAATCTTACTTTGGCTTTCCTTTGCTTTATAGACCTGCAAAGATCATAAAATGAAAGTACTAGTTGCAAAGTTACTTTCTCACCACTGTCTGAAATGCACATGGCTGCTAAGTGAGGCAATCACTAAACAAGGACTACTTATCACTAAGGTGGTGCTACTTCACAAAGTACATAGTAAACTCTGGGATTTTCTTCCAGAAAGAATACCATCTTAAGAAAGTTTTCTGAATTACCCTGCCATAAATTGGTGCAATTTTCTTTAGACTTTTGATCTGAACTTGTATGGTTTTTTTATAGGTTTCTACTATTTTACCATTTCACTATGGTCATCCAGAAGGCACTTCACGGCTTCCACAACTGGACGTTTTCTGTTTCTTGCTTCATATACTGAAAATAACCAAAGATTCACCATGAATTTAAGTGGGATTTTACCAGGAACAATTTGACTCCCAGTTGTTTAAATCACAGTGGCAACAAAAGACTCTAAACACACAACACACAAATATTTAATTGTTTGGAAACAAAGGAAGCTTGAAGGATAATCATGAATTAATGTGCATCTGTTTAGTTAATGTGCAGATATATTTTGTTCCATACCATCTGAGTTATTGATTGCATTCCTTGGTGAATATCAGTACAGTGATGGTTTAATAACAAAATAACTAAATCCTCACATCCAATCCACTCTTTTTTCTAAAGCAGAATTGGGGAGTTGGCCTTTAAGATGTAACTGAATTACCGTTCACAGCATCCCTCCTTATTGTTCACATTGGCAGGAGCTCCTGGAAACAATATAGCAATAATTGCAGGGCCAATGACTGTTTGTGCATAAAGTAAAGGGGGGGTTGCGTAAATGTGATGCATGCTCTTTTTTGGTATCTAAGAGCTTCTTTGGAGAGTAGTACTTGCTACTTACTTTCATCATGGCTCACAATCATTTTTAAATTATTTAAGAATCCAACACGAATATCTTCTGCAGCATCTTTCATCTGACTCTGCAGGAAGTCTTGCGCATCAACAGGACAGCAGGAGACTGAAAATGAGAGATAGAGATAAAAATGAGAAAGAGAAAAGAAAGATCTTTAGGGAATGCACATTTCTCTATTCTTGAATTCATAGATGAAAGATGATAGATGATGATGATAGATAGATAGATAGATAGATAGACAGACAGACAGACAGACAGACAGACAGACAGACAGACAGACAGACAGTGGATAGAGACAGAGACAGATGCATATACATACACAATTCTTCAAATCAGTCTTCTGAACAATTTGTAGTCAAAATTGCATTATCCATGAATCAAGAGAACAAAAAAAGTCTCCTTTGAGAAGCTGTATGCAATGGAAATTCATTTTAATATATGCCTATGAGTGTACAAAGTGACAATAAAGTTATTCTAAGGAGTATCCTGGAACGGGGCATGGCTGACAGAAACCTTGAACAAGAGCATTTTATGCCACAACATAAACTACAACATCTTGATGGGTATGTCCTACATAGAAATCTGTTTGTTACTGTCTGTGCATCTAGGTGAAGTATGGCACTGTGATGACAACCAAGAAAAAACAATACTTGTAGAGGCCATTTCCATGATTTTGATCCTTACCAAGGTGACCAAAAGCATCCATAAGCATTGAGCGATGATCCTTGCAGATTTCTTGATGTTTGTAACAAGACTGTAAAGAAAAGGACAAAAATTATTTATTTAATTTGGTTCCCAAACACTGTACTAGTTTGGGCAATGTTCAGAATTCAATTTACAATCTGATTTATTGGGGTCCTGTAGATTTATGTAATTTTGGTAGAGCTTGAGATCAAATCCATCTCTCAGTTTGGGGTAGTAAAGTTGAGGGAAGGCTTCACTCACTTGGGAAGAAGTTGTACTTAAACCAGGGGTGTCAAACTCAAGGCCCATGGGCCGGATTTGGCCTGTGATGTGGTCGGATCTGGCCCTCAGGACCTTTCTGGAAAATATAAGGGGCTGGCCCGCATCGCTTCAGCCTGGTCTACCTAATGCGAATAGGAAACATCGGGCCAGCGTGGCTTCAGCCCGGTCTATCCATTGTGAAGAAAAAAAAATTGGGCCAGCGTGGCTTTGGCATGGTCTACCCGCATCACTTCAGCCCGGTCTACCCAATGCAAACAAACATCAGGCCAGCATGGCTTCAGCCCAGTCTACCCAATGCAAAGAGGAAGCATGCCAGTAGTTTGGGGAGTGGCATCAAGCTGGCCATGCCCACCCAGCTGTCCATGTCCATCCAGTCAGCCATGCCCAGTGAGTGGCATCAACCCCACCCAGTCAGCCATGCCTGCCTGGCTCCCCAAGGTCAACCACAGCCCTGATGTGGCCCTCAATGAAATTGAGTTTGACATGCCTGTGCTAAACGAATCACTGATAGTGATTTCAGGATAATCAACAGTTGGCAGGTGCCTTTTTCCTCAGTAAGTTCCAGACTGAGGGGGAAATTATTTATTTAAATTAAATTTATTTATTTAATCTAAAACATTTGTGTAGCCACTTGCCTCAGCAAATTGGGCATCAAGAATTAAAACAACATAAAAAACGTATTACATTGTGCCCCTCCAGGTGAGATTATTTCCCACCCTCTTGGCCTTAAAACCTGATTCTGCTAATTGGCCTGGGGAATGAGGAAGTCCCATTCTAGAGCTGATTAATGGGTTAAAAGAAAAGTGCACTTCCATCACGTTGCATATCGGTTCCTTCTTTAGTTACATTTTTTTATTTTAAAGTTAATATTTATCATTTTAATACTTTATATGATTTTTAATCTTCTTGTAAGACACCTAGAGTCACTTGATGGTGAGATGAGTAGCACATTAGTGTATTAAACTATTAAAATCATAAATAGAAAAAAAAAGCCTGGCACCAAGTCAAACTTCTGACAAGCCCAGTCATCCCAGTGCTTGGAGGAAAAGTCAAGACTTCACTGCCTTTTGGAAGCCTAGGAGAGTAAAGGCATACTTTTCCCTCCATCCATTGCTTAAAAATCAAATACCACACCTAAATAAGCAATGTATCATCTGTTCCATTGGGGGTGATAAAATGTTCTAATCAGGCTACTTGTCTGGTTTCAACAGGACACAAAACAATGTACTACCCACTAGATCACACATAGCCAATTCCCCTTCAGAATCCTGCCTTTCCATAGTGGTCGTTTGGATATTGGGTTTCCAATCCTGTCGTGAAAACATCTGGGGTTTCTTTTGTAGTGGAGTATCGAGTGGTAGAACCTAGAACGGAGCAAGACATATCAATATGTTGTTACATATTTTCTGTTGTGGACCTTGAATTCACTTTAGGGTCTTAGAATTTTCGATCAAGTAGTTTCAATATTGAAATTGAAAAAAGAGGGCTTGGAGGTATCCACTTGATGAAAAGCTAGCTTGTCATTTAGCTGAACATTTCTGAAAGGTTCATGGAAAATTCATTCAGACCACACAGGAGCCACTTTACATGGAATATCAGCTATTTGGTTTGGCTTTTTTGATGGTGAGGTCATAATTTGCTGCATGAAAGGTCAACCACAGGGCTTGGGTCTGTTGACAGGACATTACAATCAGCATCTCCTTATTTCAAAAATTGTTCTTGTCACAGGACATTTTCTTACCTGCTTGAATACAAAGTCACAAAGGGCCTGGAATATCTTCTTTGGTATGGAGGGTTTACACTCTTCACAGACATCCAAAAAAAGGTTAAGCCTCTAAAAACAGGAAGCCGTATCTATTAGGCAATGTACATTGGAGCAATCATGCATAGCTTCACCAATAAAATAAAATTAATAGCATCATCTGGTGCACCAGCTGTGCTCTTTCCTAAATGGGGGGTGGGCTTCAGAGAGTCACTCATGCCCTGGTCACCTCACAGCTGGAAGTGCTTACTTTGGCTATGTAGAAAGAGTCAAGAACTCTGCTGTCCATAAGGACTTTGGGAATGTTCTGTATAATTTCATCTTGCTGCTCTGTACGACGAACCAGGACCCCTAGCATTGGCCACTGGGCTTTCACCGATGCCTCCTTCACCTGAAGAAAAGCAAACAGATGCCCACATCACAAATCTTAAGAAGAACTTCATAGTGAAAGTTGTTGCTTTAAAATCTGGGAAAGTACAATCAGGCGGCTTTTTCAAGAGGCACCTGGACTTTCTTTGTTTCTCCTTGAAGACATTTCACTTCTCATCCAAGACGCTTCTTCAGTTGAAGCTTCTTGGAGGAGAAGCGAAACGTCTTCAAGGAAAAATAAAGACTGGCTGCCTCTTGAAAAAACCATGATCTGGATGACTGAGAATCTCCATAGACAATCAGGCTGTCATTTTATACACATTCCAAATCATACTAAAATACTTGTGAGACTCTGTTATGTGTCAGGATTCCGGCAGTTACCCCAATTAAATCATGAGTCTCGAGCCAAACTTCCAAAATTTCAAAAGGATTTATTGGGAGTTAACATGTCCAGAACTGACTGGGTGTAGCCAACTCTGAGACACATAATTCAATGTCACCCCTGACCCTGGATTTCCCCCACCACCTGGGTATATTATAATTCATATTCTCCAATGGGACACATCCATAGCCAAGAGTCATCAATCATGCTCTCCAGTTAGAATTTTGCGCGGCAGAAACTTCAGTCACCTAGTTACTATCTTTGAAAACTATTTATGGAATGCACTTTCAATTTCCAAGCTGCCACACTGTTCCCCCTCGCTTTCTGTTGGCAACTCTAAAAAGACCATAGAAATATTTTATGAGTTGATATTATGATTTTTACAGCCTATCCATATACACACTCTTAGGGGAGGAAGTTGAGTCTGCAAAAAGAGTCAGAAATATTCCCAGTCCATCCTCTTCCTTGCACGTGTTCAGAACAACAGCAATACTATCTTTATTTTTAATTTTTGATTGTGATATTGCCATGCACTCATTTGTGACTGACTATCCTGATGGACTTGATAGTCACAACCTGCTCTCTGATTGGCCCGGATTAGCAATTCAGACCCAAGGAAAAACAAGGGAGAAAATCAGGTGCTCACTGGAGTTACAAATGCTAACAATAAACAGGCATGAAAAAACAACAATGTATGGGGTGGAAGAACATTTTCCACTTCCTTTTGATGCCTCAAATTCATGGGGTTTTTTGTGTATGTGTGTGTAGCCATGAGTCCCTTTTGCTATAATCCAGTATGATGACCCAGTCTTGACCATTTAAGGATGCATTTAAAAGTTAGGCTAAATAATTGCTTATATCAGTGTTTCTCAACCTTGGCCACTTGAAGATATGTGGACTTCAACTCCCAGAGTTCCCCAGCGAGCATCTTCAAGTGGCCAAAGTTTTTCTGGTTCTCTTTTTTCTTCTGCTTACTTTTCTGGTTTTTGTTTTTTCCTCTTCCCATTTTTTTCTTCCCACCATTTCTTTAATATTAAAGTAATATAAATAAAAAAGTGCAGCACTTAGCTTATGTCATCTCAAGGAGAGAGAATAATTTTTTATTTAAATATCTTGCATAAAGCTTTCCCAGGATTAATAACAGACGAATTGACCTATAATTGGTAGGATTACCCTCAGTTTTTTTTTAAATAAGAACTAAAGATAAATTGGTCAGATCCTTACTTTTGTTTCCTCATCGTTCATCCAATCACTAACCAGACACTGATAGATTGGAATGACAGGAGCACAGAGTTGGGCCTCAGTCTCTCTGGGGAATGAACACATTTTCCAATTTTTGTAGTAAAAGTTTATGGCAGTGCAAAACATTTCCATAACTGTGAATAAAACAGAAAGAAGCAAAATGCCTGAGAGATGCTTTTCCTGGAATAAACTATTTGTGTCATACAGTAATATCTTCACAATGGGATAACCAGGGAAATGTATCTATTTATTCATTAATTTATTAAATTTATATGCTGCTTCCTTCATCAATAAGGCAAAAAAATCATAATATTAGTTATGATTCCCAATATTTGCATTTATATTTCCAATCTAGTTGTATTAAATGTCACTGCTAAATAATTAACTATTTGCCTTCTCTTGCAGCAAGATTCTTTTTCTCCTGTTTCTTTATTGCTGATTTGCATCTTATCAAAATGATCTTTGTCATTTTGATTTCCATATACACAAATTAAAAAAAAAATTTTTTTAATTCACATTTATATGCCACCCTTCTCCGGAGACTCAGGGCGGCTTACAATCTTTGGAGCACAACCCAATGTGCTCAGCAATAGCCTTCATTCCATTGTATATGCCTGCTTATTACTAGGGCTTTTTGCTCCCCCCCCCCCAGTGGCATTTTTACAAAGTCAGCTTATTGCCACCAACAATCTTGGGTCCTCAATTTACCTACCCCGAGAGGATGGAAGGCTGAGTCAACCTTGAGCCTGGTGGGATTTGAGCCTGCACTAATTGCAGGCAGCTGGAGCTAAGTGCTAGGTGTTTAACAGCCTGCACCACCAAGGCTTTTGTTTTTCTTATAAGTGGTTGTTTTTTTTTTAATTACATTTATATGCCGCCCTTCTCCGAAGACTCAGGGCGGCTTACAATTTCTGGGATACAACCCAGTGTGCTCAGCAATAGCCTTCATTCCATTGTATATGCCTGCTTATTACTAAGCGGCATTTTTACAAGGTCAGCTAATTGCCCCCAACAATCTTGGGTCCTCAATTTACCTACCCTGAGAGGATGGAAGGCTGAGTCAACCTTGAGCCTGGTGGGATTCGAGCCTACAATAATTGTAGGCAGCTGGATCTTAAGAGCAGGCATTTAACAGCCTGAGCTACCAAGGCTCAGGACTTGGTTGGACTGATGGACAACCTGCTGGCATGCACCTAAAATGGCAGAGGACCTATCGCTAATATTGCTAACGGTTGTTCAATGCTGCTATTTATTTTTACTTTGTGTATATGCTCCCGGACCAGTATGAGATTGTGCAAACCAGGAGAAAAAGGAATCATTTTGAAAATTCATCCCTTTGTACGCCTTTGTTGAAGCTAACAAAAACTTGAGCTAATAGAGATTAGATTATCAAGCAGAAATTCACACACTTTGGATATGTGGTACAAGCTGATGAAAGACTATAAGAAATGGCTACGCTTGTCAAAGCTGAGGGCAGTAGAACAACAGGAAGCCAACAGGATAGATAGATGAGATCAGGGATGTTAAGTTTGCATGAAGAGCTGCGAAGAGCTTCAGTGAAGAGTTTATTAAGTGACTACAGCTCGAATGGACCCGACTTGGCTGGGCTACGGCTGCTTCTTATAGCCAGCAGCCGTAGTTGCCAGCCAACCAGAGTGCAGGGTTTTCCCGCACTATTTAAACCAATCCTATTTGACATTTGAAAAGAACAATTCAAACTAAACCAATGACATTCAAACCTACATACATAACAAGGGATATAACTGGAATGTCTCTGAAAGAGTGCCAGATTGACACTGGAGGGCAAGTCCAGATGGAGGGCATTTTCCCATACATTTACCAGAAGTTAAATGAGAGTTAGCTGAGAGTCTATATGCCTGCCTAAATCTTGCCTCCTAACAGACTCTCTTCTAGATTATTTTCCTTAGGTTCTGCAAATCCTACTTCTGCTACTCAAAAGTGTGAAAGAGTTCTTGGATGGAAAGTCAGGTTAATTACTTTTAATTAACTATTAGCTGTTGGAGTGAATAGATTAAAGTGGAGAATTAACACCAATGGTGGACCCCAAATATGAAAGGATACACTTTAACCTTTAAGGAAGAATTGACTATCTTGGCTAAATGAAAAAGGAGAACATTTTCTGACTTACCATAACACACTGATTCCTTCATATGGCTTATCATGGGCATCCTTAGAATCATTCTTATATACACAAAAGTTAAAGACAAAAATGGGATACACTTAAGTGCTGCAGGAATGAAAAACAGACAAACACATATCTGTTAGATGCTAATGAGTGAAGCAATCATGGAAAACGTGAGGCAGCCTCTCCTTATTCCAGATAACCACATCCAACTAGTTGCCCATTCCAAGGCTTTTGCTAATTGATTCAGCCAACTATGAGGCCACATAAATACAATACATTTTAAACTGTATCATTGCATGACCTTTTCTTTTTGTACTGACAGGTGACCGTGAGGGGGAGGAGCAGGAGAAGTAATTTTGCCAGTTTGAAAGAGAAGAAAGGAGCTGGAAGGCTCGATGTCACATTGCCTAGAGCCCATCATCAAACCAGATGATGCTTTTTTTTTAAAATTCGCATTTATATGCCGCCCTTCTCCAGAGACTCAGGGCGGCTTACAATTTTTTGGAGCACAACCCAATGCGCTCAGCAATAGCCTTCATTCCATTGTATATGCCTGCTTATTACTAGGGCTTTTTGCCCCCCCCAAGCGGCATTTTAACAAAGTCAGCTTATTGCCACCAACAATCTTGGGTCCTCAATTTACCTACCCCGAGAGGATGGAAGGCTAAGTCAACCTTGAGCCTGGTGGGATTCGAGCCTGCACTAATTGCAGGCAGCTGGAACTTAAGTGCTAGGCATTTAACAGCCTGCACCACCAAGGCTCTTGATCATTCTACAAATGTTTCTACCTGACATCCCTTAAAAAAATATGTAATTACTTGGAAATATTAGGAATCCATGTTTTTAAAGTAATGAATGTAAGAAAAAAAGGCTGGAGGAAATAATAAAAAGACTACAGAGAAATTAGAAAAATCATCCAGAAATTAAACAGGGTCTAGAACCGTGATGGCGAACCTTTTCCACGTTGCATGTCAAAAGTGCGCACGAATGTACGCATGAGCCACTCATGTGCCTGCACCCATGATGCAATGCACACATGACTTCCCCTGCCTCCTGCTCATGTGTGTGCAACCCCCTGCATGTGCACCGTGCACCCCTGCACATGTGCATGCAACCCCCCTGCACGCCGCATGCTTCTGCACATGCGTGTACATCTCCCACACGTACGTTTCCCCCTGTGCATGCATGGCAGATACCCAACAATCAGCTGGCTGGTGGGGGTGCACGCACGCATGCGCAGTGAAGCTCTTCTGGGTGACCTGTCGGGAGCCGGCAGAAGTGGCTCTGCATGCCTTTTTCGGCACACGTGCCATAGGTTTGCCATCACAGGTCTAGAATGACAAAGACCACTGGAAGACTTTCTCTACTGATTTGGAATGTTGCATACTTGGTGTCAGTGTTTAATATATATGTATGTATGTATGTATGTATGTATGTATGTATGTATGTATACTCTCAATCTTACACCGGACAAGACCCGAATACACCATGACCTACATATATATATATATATATATATATATATATATATATATATATGTAGGTCTTGGTGTATTCGGGTCTTGTCCCGTGTATGATTGAGAATACCTTGGCAACGTTTCGACGAAATCTCATCCGTCATCTTCAGGCTGGTGTCTTCAGCTTCGTTCTCCTGGGAGAAGTGTGTGATCGTGGCTGTTTTTCCCTTTTAAACTCTAGAGTTGGATGTGTTGTTATTAGTTTGTGGAGTTGATGCATGCAGATTGGATGGCTTTTTCCTGAGACCCTGTGTGGCTGAGGTGCTGGCTGTGTGTCTCTCAGCCTTTTGTGTTGTAACGACCTGGGTAATGGGCTGTGTGATGACCTTCTGAGTTCTATTGTTGTGATGTCCTGGGTGTGGTGCTGTAATCTCCTGGGTCGTTGTCTGTGCTGCAACCTCCTGATGTTTTGTGTTGTGATCTCCTGAGTTCTGTGATGTAGTATCCTGGGTGGAAGGCTGTGATGTGGCATTCTGGGCCTTGGTTTGGCTCGAGTTTGAGGTCTGGCTATGTGTTTATAGCGTGTGTCAGTTTGCTTAGTTCGGGGTTGGAGGGGTGTAGCAGCTGGTGTTGCAGCCATGGTCTGGTTTCTGGATGGTGGTTGCCTTTCATCTGTGGCGTGGGCTTGGGTTTGAGTCTGGTGAAGGAGATTGGTGGTGGCATCATGTGTTATTTTGGGTCCGGTGTTGGTTTTTGTGGCTGGGACTCGTTTGTTGATTAGGGCTAGTTTCCAGATGTCTGGTAGGCGGGAAGTATCATCCCGTTTATTCATGTTATGGGGGTGTTTCTCTATTTCGATGGCTTCCCTAATTATTCTCTTGTTGAAGTGTGTGTCTTTTTCTGGTAGATGTACCTATTAAAGAAGCCTTGACAGCTATCCAAAACAAATACAACCCCCCTAAGCACATCCTAGATCTGACCAACCATTGCCTTTCCAACACGTACTTCATCCACAATGGACAAAGATATAAACAGATAGAAGGAGCACCTATGGGATCACCCCTCTCACCCGTCATAGCTAACCTATACATGGAACATTTTGAAACCAATGCTCTAGACAAATCCAAATACAAACCCAAACTCTGGCTTAGATATGTAGATGACACTTTCGTAATTTGGCCACACGGGAAAGAAAAACTGGACAACTTCCTCACACATCTCAACAGCCTACACCCCAAAATACAATTTACCATGGAAACAGAAACCAACAATCAACTTCCGTTCCTGGACGTCCTAATTTACAAAAACCCAACGGCTCCCTAGGACACACCATCTACCAGAAAAAGACACACACTAACCGCTACTTAAATGCACAATCCCATCACCACCCTGCACAGATCAACTCCGTAGCCAAGACCCTCATCTCCAGAACCAAACGCCTAGCTGACAAAGACCACTTGAGAACAGAATTACACACCCTCACTAACGTATTAATGTCCAATGGATTCCAAAGAAGCACAATCACCAACCTAATCCGAAGGAGACTCCCCAAAAACCAAGACACAGAACAGGACAATGGCATCGCCCTCCTCCCTTACATCAAAGGCACCACAGATAAAATCAGCAAAATTCTCCACAAACACAATATCAGGACAGCCTTTGGCACTGATCAAAAATAGCCAACATCTTAAGAAACCCCAAAGACAAGATCCAGCTAGAAAACCAAGGAGTTTATAAAATACCATGCAAAATTTGCCCAGCCACATACATTGGACAAACCAACAGGAGAATAAATGCACGCATGCAGAACACAAGAACGCAGTCAGAAAAGAAGAAAAACTTCCTCCCTTTTCCAGCACCTTAAAGCCACAGGACATGAAATTGATTTTGAGGGATCCAAACTTATCTCCAATACTGAACACTTCAACAAGAGAATAATTAGGGAAGCCATCGAAATAGAGAAACACCCCATAACATGAATAAACGGGATGATACTTCCGCCTACCAGACATCTGGAAACTAGCCCTAATCAACAAACGAGTCCCAGCCACAAAACCAACACGGACCCAAAATAACACATGATGCCACCACCAATCTCCTTCACCAGACTCAAACCCAAGCCCACGCCACAGATGAAAGGCAACCACCATCCAGAAACCAGACCATGGCTGCAACACCAGCTGCTACACCCCCTCCAACCCCAACTAAGCAAACTGACAACGCTATAAACACATAGCCAGACCTCAAACTCGAGCCAAACCAAGGCCCAGAATGCCACATCACAGCCTTCCACCCAGGATACTACATCACAGAACTCAGGAGATCACAACACAAAACATCAGGAGGTTGCAGCACAGACAACGACCCAGGAGATTACAGCACCACACCCAGGACATCACAACAATAGAACTCAGAAGGTCATCACACAGCCCATTACCCAGGTCGTTACAACACAAAGGCTGAGAGACACACAGCCAGCACCTCAGCCACACAGGGTCTCAGGAAAAAGCCATCCAATCTGCATGCATCAACTCCACAAACCAATCAAAAGTAACAACACATCCAACTCTAGAGTTTAAAAGGGAAAAACAGCCACGATCACACACTTCTCCCAGGAGAACGAAGCTGAAGACACCAGCCTGAAGATGACGGATGAGATTTCGTCGAAACGTTGCCAAGGTATTCTCAACCTTACACGGGACAAGACCCGAATACACCAAGACCTACATATATATATATATATATATATATATATATATATATACACACATACACACATACATACATACATACACACATACAGAGAGAGAGAGAGAGAGAGACTGTTTAGTCAAAATAATTTTTATTTCAGTTCTGTTATTGGCTAAATCAGTGTTTCTCAATCTGTGGTCCACAGACTGCTGGAGAGCCACAATGTCATCACAGGGGGTCCAGGAAGGCTTGAGGAAATGTTATGATTTAAATCTTGAGTTAAGACTTATGGGGTCCATAGCCACAAAAGAATTTAAAGGGGTGTGTGGTGAAGAAAAGGTTGAGAACCACTGGCCTAAATGTTGAGTGACCATTTGTTTTATATCGTTCTCAATTCGCCAAAATCTCTTTTTGGAGGGAAGGTTTAAGTGAAATTTCAATGTTTTTATTGAAATGTGGCTCATTCTTACATTGTATCTCCTAGGATTTGATTCAGATTATTCCTTGGGACCTGTTTGCACAGCATATTAGATCACTAATTCTCCAGTCTTACAGAGAAAGGTTCAGTTCCTGCTTGAAACAAAGCACCCAACAGTGAAGGAAAGAACTGCCAGAGAATGCTATACCATAGTGAGATGCCAGGTTTCCCAGAGTGGTCAGTACCATGTGGTGTGGGAGCATCCCAGTCTTCATATTGCTTTGAAGTTCGTACATGACATCATTGAAATGAGAGTTGGCCAGAGCTAGAAGGATCATGCTCGCTTGGGCACTGATTTTCAGAGGCACTTCCTATAAAGGCGGAAAAAAAATAGTAATTATTGTCAGCCACTTAGCTCTTTAAGACCATTAAAATGAGGTTAGCTCTCAATAAATAAGGATGGGATATTCTAACATAAACTAGATAGAACAGTGTTCCATCACTGGAGGCCGGCTGGAGAATTCTGGGACTTGAAGTCCACAAGTCTTAAAGTTGCCAAGTTTGGGGACCCCTTGGCCTAAGAGAAAACTTCATGCACATCATGGACATTTTTAGCAACACGGTCAGTCCAAGAGTGGTGAAAACAGACTTGCCATGGCATTGGTTTTATGCAACAGGGCCTACCTCATTTACCATCTCCTGGGCCAAAATATTGATGGCCAACTTGACATTAAGTTTCCCAACCATCATGCTGATGTCTTGAGCAGCTTGCTCAGCATTCTGCAGGCATTCCTGACAGGAGTAGATGTAATCATAAATCTCTGAAAGGTAACGAAGAAGAATTTGGAATGTCACCTTTGAAGAGGGCCTGATTTGCCCATAACAAAGATCCATAATAACAGTATTATTATTAAAGCTGTTAGACAGTTTATATTATTAGAATTATGACTCACTTCAGAACATGTTGAACTGACATAAAGATGCAATTTATAATATGATGTTTCTGCAAGTTCACTGGAGCCAATATTTCTTCACTAAGCCTTCTTTTTCTTTTTCTAACTTTTTCTAACTTGGCATCTTGATATACTGTCATAGCCTGCTGGAATATTTAAACTGGCCTTCAGGTCAACATGTCCAGAGGGTTTCATATCGAGGAAGGTTGATTTAAAACATTGATATTTTTTGCCTTTACTGAATTTGTATTAAGGTGGATTCTCCATTGTTCCTGGTACAGAATTTTATTCAACCCTGAAACACTACCCAAGGTTTAAGAAGGAAAAACAAGTGATTTTCTCTAGAATCACAGCAGAGGAAGAAAATCACACTCCTTAGTTTAAACAGTGGAAGCTATCTTGCCAAATAATATCAGAGTAAGTTAATATCCAGTAATCCTCCAGAAAATGGCCTACTGGCCGTGAGACAATGCAAAAAGAAATTGTTTCTCATTATCACCTGCATCATTTCAAAAGATAGCAAAAAATTGGTATATTCGGTAGGCATCAAAAATCATATTAATGTCTCTAAAAGTTATGGGAGGAGAAAGTGATCATGTTATATTTTTACTTGGATTCATCAGTCTTCGGCACAGTGTCATTTATAGGAGATGCAACTCCAAAAGCTTTGTTTCTTTCTACTCTTTATTCTATTGATTACTAGAGGAACAGGGATAATATTAAAGGAACTCAGAGGACCTGATGTGTTATCTCACCACAATGGGATTAGCCCCACTCATCAGTGGTTGGAGATTGTTGCAAATACTGTTCACTAAGGAATTTCACCTTCACAGAATCTAGGAGAAGAGCCTTTTCCACGGTGGCCCCTGCCTTGTGTAATGTTCTACTGCCAGCGATTAGATCTGTTCTTGTCCTCCTGGCCTCAAAACTTAGTTTTGCCTGTTGGTTTGAGGGCCCAACGTGGGCACTCCTTGCTGGAGATGGCTGACAGGATGAGAAGATCATCTCACCAATGTGCCACCTGTCTCCTTGGTTCTAATTTTTATATAACTCTTTCAATTCTAATTGTTTTTATAATTATATTTCTGTAGTTTGTAAGCTACCCAGAGTCTCCTTATTGGTCAGATGATTGGCATATAAATGTAATAAATAAACCTCCTCTTTGTTTTTTGATTTGTTCCTGTTCTACTTTTCTTTGATTGGAGGCATGGGGGCCGGCAAGAAGGGGCAAATGAAATGCATGTTGTAATATTGCCATGAAAACGTCTCCCATTGTGTACTTGCTTTGAAACATTTCTTACATTTCAAGTAAGACCTGCTTTGTGATGTCACACAGTGAACATTTTGCCATTTCATAAACCATCAACTAAAACTAGACGTTATATTGACTGATGGTAAATTTGTTGGGGTGGAAATTAATTTGTATGGGTCTAAGACTCTGATATTGGGATTTTATTTCCCAAATGAAGCCAAAATATTGTTCTATAAGTGACTTGTGGAGAGACTACTGGACTTAAATCAACATTGGTGTACGATGGGGGATTGGAATGGAGTGATCTCTACACAAATAGGCTGAACTTCAGAAAAAAATATTAAAATTATACAAGGCAAAGGGTAGACATGAGTTAGTTTTCTGTTAGAAAGTTAGAACCTTCAATTTGGAAGCTACCTTACTGTCTATCCACAACCCAACCAGAGAGGAGGTACAATAAAGAGTGCTGACTTATCCTTAGAATGCAATTCTTACCTTCTAATTTTAATGTTGGGTTCACAAAGAATCTTACAAATATACATTGTTTAGGATTCTCTGCTTAGTTCTCAATAAAGCTAGATTGGCTTTTTCTTTCCTTTTTATGATACGATAAAATATTATCCAGGTTGTTGCAAATAGATATGATGCAAACTTTGTATGTGCAATCACAATATGCACTAACTTCCCATCAGATTCAAATGCCCTAAGATGAACTCAATAGATATCCGGTCTGATTCAACAAAACATCTGCTAGTTTTTCCTTTGTTTACAGTCTTTGAAAATTATCCCTTTTCTCCTTTCGTTTCTTTAGAACTTTTGAGTTTTTATGTCTTAAAAATATTTGCAATACCATACTAGGTACTGATTGGGGATTGAAGGATTTCTGATCTTTATAGTAATTAAAAGTCCTTATTTTGGAGGGGGTTGAATCAAATATTTTCAAACGAAAACATGTTTGTCCGAAGTGTCCTATAATAGTTTTATATTAACATGGTTCTTGAACATCAGCTGAAAGGAGATACTTCACCCTTGAGTATTTACTGCTAATTTCTGTGGTCCTGGAAAAGTGAAGTTTTGTTCTGTTCTATGTCTCCTTCTAAAAAAGTCCTGGCACCCCTTTGTCCCTCTTACCTTTCCTTATCTTTAAATCAAAAGGTGGATCGATTATAAACATTGCCAATGAACCCACTCATTTCACAGGTCTGAACTGCTGTTGAATTAACTACAACTGGGCTGCCTATCTTGCAGCTTTAATAAATCGCTCCTGTGCATTGCTCCTTGAAAGTAAATGTTGCTGAGCTCAGTGGGGTTTACTCCAAAGTAAATATACCCAAGATTGAAGCTTAAAAAAAACCAATAACAATCTGGCAGTTGTCTTATTGTGATGTGGGTGATGGTGTCATCCTTTATTAAAGCTCCTTACACTGGCCAATGAGCAGACTTCAGCAATTTGGGATTGTTGACAGTGTCAAGGAGCGATCCTATCCTGATGGCCTTCACATGAGCTGGACTGTAGCTTCCTTGCTTGTTTTATTTATTTTTATTTATAGGCTGCTTGACTCCAAATGACTCTGGGTGGCTTACAAGAAGAAACCAAATTATATGTATACTTTCCTTCCAATGACCATATCTTATTCTGCCTGAACACTCCTACAAAAGCATCCCATTAACTACTATCAGAGATAGAAAGCTGGAAAGGATTGAGCCTCATCTAATCCTTTAAGGTATATTGCAATCATGACTGGAAAATTACATCTTCAATACTTGTGATTGAGCAAAGATTGCTTTGAATTTTTCTTTGTTTCTGTAGTCTTGCTCCATATCCTGCATCTCTCACTCCATTTTTCAAAATACACATTTCTCACTTATCCAAATATTGGTAGATTTGACTCAGATTGTAAAATGGCCCAAATTAACTTTTAGATCTTGGAACCCATTCTCAGTTCAAGCATACAAGATTTTTTGTTGTTCTTGCGGTACCCAGTATTATTGGATTCAGAGTCTAAGTTCAGTAAAGTTTCAAGCAAGGACCTAAGAATTTTTAAGGTGACATCCGAGAATATAGGCAGTTTCCAATCATCATCTTCTTCATTATCATCATCTTGAATGCTTGCCTAAATAAACAGAAAACTTCTGGATTCTTCTCTGGTGGCAAATGCTTGAGCTGAGAACAATGATAATGATGAAAATGGAGCAGCCAAATGATTTAAGAGCCCGCCAGTTCTGACTGAAGAATTTTTATAGGGGTCTTTTCATCTGCCTTCCACTATCACTGTACAAATTAAATCATTACATTTCAACATCGTGATGCTGTTTTAATTGGCGAAGGCCAACATGATCTAATTCAAACACTATGAAATCTTTGTCATTTCTGGTCACTGGTCAATGAATAAATAATAAGACCTTTTAGAAGCCAAGGATTGTAAATTTAATAACATTCATGATCTGATACTCTCTGAATTGTAAAAAATGAAGTCATGTTCTTCAAAGCTTACAAAAGTCCCTCTCCCCATTCCAGATTCCTAGTATCATGGTGATAAAGTTATTTCTACTACAAACCAAAAGTTGTGGATTAAACTTATCAGCCACCTATGCCACATGTTTTTGAAAACACGTGCCACATGTTCACCTGTGGCCCAAAACTGGGTAGATTCAATCCTTTGAAGTGTGTAAATATCTCATAAATGATGCACCCTCTCATAGCTCCATTTTTGACAATACATGGAAACATGGACTTCCTGGAAAGTGTTTGCAGAAATATCTGGTTCATCAACCCTTACTTAGAGTGGTTTGTCAGGGCAGATTAAGGAGAGAAGTTTTAAGTGAATGAACATTCACTCTACCCCAACTTTCTTTTTCTATGGGTAAGACTGACTTGTCAAGGAAGGTACAAGAATGTGTGCCTGTGATGGTGAGGATGAATACTAGAACATTATAAGAAGAATAAGTGAACCTTTTTTTGAAAGTTTTCAAAAGTGAAAATTCTCCACAGCTCAACCTCAAGACTCAGAAATCATTTCAGAGAATGGAATCATGAGGTGGTAGTTCTTGAACATCAGGCCAATCTCTCCAAAGAATTAAATGTCTTCTCTTTGTCCTTCCTTTTGCCTCAACTCTCCAGCTCTCTCAGTTACACTCAACCCGAGTGTCTTCATTCTTCCCTTTTGTGAGACACATTGAACTTAGGACATGTTTTTAATAATATGAAAATTGGAAGCGAGATGCAAAAAAGAAGACATTGGCTCTATCATCTTTTAGAAGGCAAAATTGAGGGTTGCTGTATGTGTGCTTAAACACAAAGGGAAATAAAGCAGGTGGAAAGGAGCTAACAAAGAACAGAGGCCACTCTACCAAATGATTTTGAAGAAGAGGAAGGCTTCTTTTAAAAATATATTCACTATTGAGTATTAGCTAAAATTAATTGTTTCTGTGAGCATTTTTATCAAGGCTCTTAAAAGTCTTTTCCACTTTGTATGTGTGATTTTTTGAGATTTCTTACAAATAAGAAATTTGATTTCACTTTTGCATCCTTTGTGTTCAGTGAATGCATTCCACACCTAATTTGGTTGTTGTTAAGTTTGCATGAAGAGACAGAAGCGGAGTGCTTCAAGCTCTTTGTTTATTAGTGACTACAGCTCAGAACGAACCCACTTTGGCTGGGCTGCGGCTGCTACTTATAGCCAGCAGCCGCAGTTGACAGCCAATCAGAGTGCAAGGTTTTCCCGCACTTTTTAAACCAATCATTTCTTACATTTTACAAGAACAGTTCAAACTAAACCAATGACTTTAAACCTGCATACATAACACCCCTCCCCACTAGGTTCAGTCCATACTCAAACCCCAGCCTATCTAATGTATTCCTTTAAATAGGTGGGGCTCTTACGTAATGCTGAGACCCACGTGGTTCAGATGTTTTGGTTCTCACCTTGTGAGAGAGGAAATGTGTCTGCTGACATTTCCTTACTAGGACTTACAGTAATGGTAGAACCTGTTTGGTTACTACAACCTGGTCTCTCCTCCCAATCCATCTCCAACCCAATGTCAGCACCTAAATCAGGTAGTGATGTGCAATCTTCCATTTGTGAAAATGGTTTTTGGTATTGTGACAGGTTTTGGGATGGTTCCTGTCGTGTTAGCTCATTACACATGGGGTTGATTCTTGCTTGTTCATTACACTCATGATCCTCCCTTCCCCCTAGAAGAGGCAGTAGGTATGGGAACCAGAGAGGAGCAAAAGCAATGCTCCTGAGGCAATCTGGATCTTAACTGATCAATGTGCCTGCTCCAGAGGACACCATCCTCCGTTGTACCCTGTAAGACCTGGGGCCTGTGATTTGGGTTATCTCAGCAGGAATCCATAATGGTTCACCCATAAGGTTCTTAGCATAAACAGAATCACCCACAGTGAATGTGCAATTTTGCTAGTGGAATCTAGTGGTGCGTGGGTGCGTAAGTGGATGAAGACGATCAAGGGAGACTGGTTTCCTACCCATCAACAATTCAGCTGGGGACAAATTAGTTGAGGGGTTGGGAGTGATATGCTGAACACTGAGAAGTTTTTCAACTCTCTCAGTGATATCCCCTGGACGCCAATTGCTGAAGTTTTTCCTTGGTAAATCGTACCATACGCTCAGCCCGGCCGTTAGCTGAAGGATGCCCAGGGGTTGTCAGGGCATGTCTGATACCCTGTTGTGCTAGATATGATTCAAAAAGGTTGGATGTAAATTGAGGGCCATTGTCAGAAACAAGCACATCAGGTAACCCATGAGTTACAAAAAGCTTTTAAGCTTTTGATGACAGCTTCAGTTGTGGTGGATGCCATAGGGATAACCTCTAGCCATTTGGAATATGCTTCAACTATAATAAGGAAAGTGTGACCTCTGGTAAGGCCAGCAAAATCAATGTGAATCCTGGACCATGGGCCCCTAGGACATTCCCATTCCTGTGTGGGGGCAAGAGGTGGGCAGGCCTGACTACCTGACAGTTGGGACAAGATGCAACCCAGTTTTCAACCATTTTGTCAATACCTGGCCACCATACATAACTCCTGGCCAATCCCTTCATTCTGACAATTCCCAGATGACCCTCATGTAACATTTCCAAAACCTCTTTTGTAGTTTTGCAGGAATAACCACCCTGTTACCCCACAAAATACATCCTCTTAATACAGATAATTCAGTTTGCCTGGATTTGAAAGGTTGGGCGAGTTGAGGTAGATCTTGAAGTGGCCAACCCTTCTTAATCCAGCCTATAACAGGAGCCAATAAAGTGTCTTTGGCAGTCTCTCTGGCAATTTGAGCAGCATGTACTGGAAGCTTGGCAACAGTTTCTAGGAAAAAGTTATGAGTCTCAGGAACAGGATCCTCAATGTGTGAAGGCAGCGACTCAAAGCATCTGCATGCCCAATGTCTTTACCAGGTCTGTGGATCAGTTTGTATGAATAAGCAGCAAGAAATTCAGTCCATCTCAGCATTCTTGGTGACAGGATCGTGGGCGTTGGTTTGTCCCCTGCCACAATGCCTAAAAGAGGTTTGTGATCTGTGACAACAGTAAATGTTCTCCCATATAAATACTCATGGAATTTCTTGACAGCTGCTACAATTGCCAAGGCTTCCTTATCCAGTTGGCTGTAGTTCCTCTGCTTTAGTCAAGGTGCGAGAGTAAAATGCAATAGGAGCTTCCCGCCCGCTGGGAAGCCTGTGGCTCAAAACCCCCCCCCCCCACTCCAAAAGGTGAGGCATCACAAGTCAGAACAACAGGAAGATTCTCAGAGAACTGTATCAGCACAGCATCAGACGTGATTTGTCTCTTGATATTGTTAAATGCAGCTTGTTCCTTCCTCCCCCAGACCCAAACAGATTTCTTGTCCAGCAACCTATGTAGTGGTTCTGCTATGGTTGCCTTCTGAGGTAGAAACATATGATAAAAGTTAATGAGTCCCAAAAATGCTTGCAGATCTGTTTTGCATTTTGGCCTGGGGGCTTCTTTGATTGCCTGAACCTTTGCTTCTGTGGGGTGGATGCCATGTTTATCAATCATGTAACCCAAGAATTCCATTTTATCTGTTCTAAGTGTGCATTTTTCTTCTTTGACTTTTAACCCTGCTTTTTTGAATCTGGTTAAGACTTCCCTGAGTCTCTCGTGTAACTGAGTGTCACTTTCAGCAGAAATTAAAACATCATCAAAATAGGGCACCACCCCTGTCAATCCTTGTAACATCCTTTCCATAAGGCTTTGGAAGATGCCTGGTGCCATGCTTACTCCAAATTGTAACCTTTTACATTTGAAAGCACCTCTATGAGTCACAATGGTTTGGGCCTCTGCAGTGGCATCATCAACTGTTAGTTGTTGATATGCCTGTGCCAGGTCCAATTTGGCAAAACTGTGCCCCCTCCAAGGGAATGTAATAAATGATGCACTACTGGAACTGGATATGCGCTCTGTTGTAGCGCATGGTTCAATGTCCCCTTGTAGTCTCCACAGATTCTCACTGACCCATCAGCCTTGACTGGTGTGACTATGGGTGTCTCCCACCTGGAGTGATCAGTGGGCTCTAAAACCCCTTGGGCTATTAGTTTATCTAATTGTGCATCAATTTTTTCCTTTAAGGCAAATGGGACCCTTCTGGGTTTTAAACGGATTGGTTGTACCTTGGGATCTAGGTTAAAGGAGATATGGGTCCCCAAGTACTTGCCTAATCCATTGCTGAAGACCTCTGGAAACTCAGACTTCAAGGCCTCTTCCCACTCAGTGTTGCTCACATGATTGATGCCAGTCACCTCGATGCCCAGTGGGTTGAACCACTCAAGGCCCGGCCGGTCCTTGTCCACAATGGTCAGTGGTAGGCGTTTGGTGTGGTCCTTGAACTTCACGTTGAATTCTCTTGTTCCAACTACTGGAATCTTGTTCCCTTGGTAGTCTTTAAGAGTCAATGCTTGCTTCTTGAAGTGCTTCTTCTGGATGTTGGGAAGAAGTCTGTGAATAGTGTCCCATGACACCATAGATAGGTATGAGCCTGAATCCACTTCCATTTGGCAAGGCCTTCCTTCAATAAATACCTTGACATGCACTTTTCTACTTCTTAAGGGTGATGAATGACCAATGGTGACTGTTTGATGAGTTTCATTCTTCCCATTTGCTTCTGTGCTGCTGCCCATTTTCTCACAGAAATTGTTAGGCTTGAATTCTTTGTCTTGCTTGTAGCAAACTTTCTTCTGATGGGTGGAGTTCTGGATGATTTGCAGACTCTTGCTAGGTGTCTTCTTTTATCACAACGGAGGCAAATGGTGTTTAAAAACTTGCATTCAGTGTGGGGGTGGCTTCCCCCACACACTCTGCAGTAGAAATCTTGCCTCTTTCTTCCTAGGTCTTTCTTTTTCTTCTCCATTCTGAGTCTGTAAATTCCTTCCTCCACCTCACTACAGTCTGACTCAGAATCTATTTGCTCACAATGAGTTGTTGTGGACTTTTCCACATCAGGATGGCTTGTGGCCTTGTTGATTTTCTTCATGGCCATTGCTGAGGACTTGGTAGCTTCTGCTGAAGAGGTCTCTTCTATTGCTTCCTTCAGCGTGATCTTAGGTCTTAGTAATAACTTGCTCTGAAGCACCTTGTCTTTAAGGCCCAGAACAAATCGATCGCACATGGCCTCTTCTAAATTGTTAAATTCACATGCACCCCCAATGTCTCTTAAACTTGCCACGAAGTCGTTACGTTTTCGCTTTCCCCTTGATCCCGACAGTAAAACTCGTGTCTCTTAATGAGGCACAATACTTGTGGGGTGTAATGGGCTCTTAACAACTTTTCTAAGTCAGGCCATTCCATTACCTTCACGTGTGCAGCTCCCACCAATGCCTTCGCCATCTTGAAAACTGCCGGACCACAGTGCGTGAGAAAGACCGCCCTCTTCCACTTCTTGGAAATGTCGGCGAGATCGTTTCCTTCCAGATACATTTGGAAATGATCTGCATACGACTCCCAGTCTTCTGCCATTGGATCGAACGGGGCTGGGGGGGTGTTCAGTGCAGCCATCTCTCTCTTCTTCTGTTCTGCGTTGCCTTCTTCTTCAGGGAGATCCCACCTTCGTCACCAGTGTTAAGTTTGCATGAAGAGACAGACGCGGAGTGCTTCAAGCTCTTTGTTTATTAGTGACTACAGCTCAGAATGGACCCACTTTGGCTGGGCTGCGGCTGCTACTTATAGCCAGCAGCCGCAGTTGCCAGCCAATCAGAGTGCAGGGTTTTCCCGCACTTGTTAAACCAATCATTTCTTACATTTTACAAGAACAGTTCAAACTAAACAAATGACTTTAAACCTGCATACATAACAGTTGTTAACCCAAATTATGTTATTTATTGACCTCAGGGGTGGGATGCTACTGGTTCAGACCAGTTTGGGCGTACTGGTAGCTCTGAAGAGCAGCTGTCATAGAACCAGTTCGGTCTGATTTGCTCCAAGGATCTTCAGTTGGGCTCTCCCACCCGCCCATGCTCCTAGGTCCTTTTTATCCTCTCAGCTGTTTGGCATGGCAGAGTGGATTGCCCTGCTAAACAGCTGAGAGGCACAGGGGTTTTGGTTTAGTCTTAGGACATGCGCGCACAGCAAATCTCGTGATCACTGAACCTGTTGTAATGCCGGTAGCATCCCACCCCTGATTGACCTCCTATGGCATCATAAAGGAATTTTACTCTGCTAGTCATTGCCAACTGTAGAAGAAGGTGCTCATCTCTGTTTCAATGCCATTGAGCTAGCTCTGTCTGAAGATGTTTCTGCAGTCATGTGGCCAGTATGACATTGCGCCGTGCTGTTAACTTCCCTCAGAAGTGCTACCTATTTATTTACTCACATTTGCTTTCAAACTGCTAGGTTAGCAGGAACTAAGGCCAGGACAGGTGCTCACCCATCTTGTGACACTTGGGTCTCAAACCTGGGCCATTGACTTTGCAGCTGACAAGTCCAGAGTCATCATGCTGCCCCCTGTGGCATCATCTTGTTGCTTATTGTTTGGTGACATCATGCCATTTCATTTTATGATCATTTATTGATTGAAATCATCCTTGGACTACTTCATTCATAGGAATAAATCTTTGATATTTAAAATATTTCTTTTGTACAGATGATAAAAATGCGGAAAAAAATCTCACTAAATTGTTAGGACAGGTTCCAATAAACCTGTTTGTAAAATTTAGCCTTTTAACTATTCTTTATTTCAGGTTCCTTCATCTCAAGCTGCTATAGTGCTCTGAAACCTAAACCAAGTAGGTCTTCAGAGAGTTATGGGTACACCAAAGAAGTTGGCCCATGCGCCAATCTGTGGGATATGGCCCAGATTTTACACAGCTGAATTCTGATCTAAGAACTATTTCATATGCATGTGATGGTTCTGTATTTGACTGTATAATGAGTAGAAACATTGAATATTGAAATGAGAGGGACTTAAGTCTACAGATTTTATCATATCTATTCTGACTAACACTGGGTTCAGCTCCTTAACTTGCAATATACAGTGCCACAGATAGGAAAGTTATACTGTACAGAATTATTGTGTAAACATCTATTCTTGTGATATATTAAAGATACATAAATTTATTATTTCATGGATTACTCTCTACATAAATTATCATAATTCACTTCCTGACAGTCATCTCATAACTCTATCATTCCCCCCCCCACACACACACACTGATTATATAATGAATGAAAAATAGATTTCAAGTAGAGGATCAAAAAATCCACACAGTCAATATATTGAATTTGGAATACAGTATTATGTGGTGCCTAGTAAGGGCCACTCATGCATAAATTACCCCACAAAATATCTGTCAAATCTGCTAATTTCAATGTTGTAAAACATTAGTAATCACTTTTTGAAGGCTCAAAGGCAGAGATGATATAGCAGAGTACACATTATTATGCTGTAGCTAACATATATTTGGTGGTAATGTTATTGGGATTTATAGCATTTATGCAGATTCAAATAGACTACAAGTTATCTTATTATGTGTACATGATACCTACAAAGGTATCTGAATTAAGATTCCAAATGTACCATGGATAGTGGTATAGCGTTTGTAATTTGGAAATAGCTGCCTATTTGCTGGTGCATTCCAACTGCATGCTTGGAAGGCACCAAAAGCTGCAGAAATAAGATTGGCAGCCCATGTGCTCATGGGCTGCAGGTTGCTCATCCACATCCAAGAATATGGAAAGTCAAGCATGCCATCTTGCTTGTAGGGACAGAAAAAGGCATGATTGGGAGTTTTAAGTGCCAGAAAGAAACCACTAATCGCTGTGTAGCTCTAGTAGGGGGAACTGAAGCCTCCCTCCCTCCCCATCTCTCTCTGTGTATGATGTATGTATATACAAACACACACACATGTCCTACCCCACTCCACACACACTCTCCCAGAAGTTGGTCCATGCACGGCCCCACTTGGATTGTAACTGCCCAGACTGATATCTTGAACCACGACAAATGCTTCATTTTTGCATTTAACCCAGAGTGTTAATTCTCTATTAACTTTCTCCAAAGGCCCTTCTTGTCATTCTCAAAGACAGATGGTGACTGCATTATCTTTCATTTGAATCACAAGTCTCCTGGCACAAGAATTGCAAGGACAGGGTCCCCTCCGGGATGTTATTTGCAAGTTATTTGAGATTCTTTGATGTGGATCTTCTGAACAGAGAGCTAGCCTGCTCTCCAGATGTCATCGTTTAGAGCACCATGTTTAGGCAAAGCCATCTTCTCTGTCTTTAGAGGGAAGCAGTTGGTCGGTGAACCTTACATCACTTAGGTGTGCTTGCCTTTGCCATGTGCTTGAGAATAAAGAACATGTGAATAAACTGTTTCATCCATAGTTATCCCTGACACATAAAAATGCTACTTCCTGTATGGTCAGGAAGTTGGCTTCGAATATAAATACACATTAATAATAATACTATAATATAAATACAAATATATTTAGAAGATTGGAATCATTGGAAGACACAAAGTTTATAAAATCACCTTCTCACCCCTATAGGTGTACCTCAATCTCTAGTCCTCTACCAGAGACCCAGGAGTTTGAGACTTCGGTACAGTTATCTTAGCTCTTCCTAGCACTGCACTTTTCTGGACTGAGATCTCTTATGTTCTTCCTAGGATCTGTTGGAGCCACTGTCCCAGCTTAGGAGTCACCGCCTCAAGTTCTCCTACCACACTGGGGCAACTTTGGCCTTGACTTTCCACATCTTCTCCAGCTGCTCCTTCAGGCCCTGGTACTTCTCCAGTTTCCCATGTTTCTTCTTCCTGATGTTGCCGTCATTTAGCACTGCTACAGCTATAACTGATGTTATATTCTGGTCTTTGTCTACCCCTATGATGTCTGGTTGACTGGCTTGTACCTGCATGTCTATCTGAATCTGGAAATCCTGCAGGATCTCAGACTGCTTATTCTCCATGAGTTTCTGTGGGGTCTCCCAGCTGGACTTGGGAGTATCTAGCTCAGACACTATACAGATGTTCCTATACACAATGCCAGCTACTTGTTCATGCCATTCAGTGTACGCCATTATTGCCTGCATCTTACACCTTGCTACTTTGTGTTGGATAATATGAAGACTTTCTGCACAGCCTGTACTTCACTGAAACCCCACTAAATGCAGCTTCCTTGCATTTAGTGGGGATTCAGTTTGAAATGCAAATTCTTCAAAGTCCATACTTTTCCATACTCTGCAATATAGTTCCAAATATAAAAAAGACCCCCAAATTTAGTGAAAATGTCATTTTAAAGTATATGGGGAAAATTCCTTGGAAATAAGGCCTACACAAAGGACAACATTTATGTAAAAAGTAAAGCCAGGCAAAAGTGTATGGATGTTTCCATATATGAAAATGTGTCAAAATTCTGTGTCCACAATTTTTAAGTAAAACCATTCCTAGGTGGTACAAAAAAAGGAGACAAATGTAAATGTCACAGGAAGCAAAATAGATGATTTCCAGCATTGGATAGATTTTTGCCTTGATTTTTCCATCTGGCCTCTTGTTAAGCCAATGAACTTAAGTCTTGTAACAGCACAGTTGGAGAAAGGCTACATTGTCAACTTAAAATATTTGACTCAAAGTGTCCTTTTGCTTTGGTTCCAAGCAGAACTTCCTAGATCATGCATTTTACCAAGGTTTTCTAATTCCCAGCTGCAACCCTTCATTTACCTTGCAGAGATGATGAAAATATGACTATCCTAATATGGGAAAATATATCCCGAACATGACCAAATTTTGGGTTTGCCAAAGCAGTTTATTTTTGCCCCAAAGGATCTGCTGGTGCAGCTCATACCTGGAGCTCACTTTTGGAGATGCTTCAAGTTACACAATCTGTTTTTTTTTTTCTCCTGATCATCATTAACAACAACGTTTGTTCCTCAATTTCTAAATTTACAGAACAGATTGAGCTCAGAAGTCTCACTGTTGTCATGGTTAAAAGAAACCAGCAGGGGGAAGTGTTGGATTTTAATTTTAATTTTAATTTAATTTTTAATCCTCAATTTACATTTGGGTTAGGGATGACCCAAGGAAAAAAAATCTTTGAATGCATTGGTGCGTGTTGCAAAATATTTGAATGTGTGTGCATGTAATACTGTATTTTGGTGAATTGTGTATGCCTGATAAAGTTATGGGGCTGGATCTTGGGGTGCAGGTAAGGAGTAGCATGTCTATATCAGCATGGGGGTGGGGCAGGTGGAATCACATCAAAATATTTGGGGAATCAAACCTATATTTGCAAAGGTTAAGAACTCAAGACAGTTTGCCTGGATGAACACATTTGTCAGTTTTATTTTTTCTTGCATGTGTTTCTATTCTCCTCCCCACCCTCATCTTCCCACCCCCCTTTTATTTTTCCCACCCTGTTTGGAAAGAACTTTGTGAGTTTGAGCAAGTACTTTTTAAAAAAATGAACCAGATGAAACTCTTCAAGTCCAGATCTGGCTTGCCCACATGGAGACTGATCTTGCTTACTCAAACAGCTCCTTCTGGTAACTCATTCAGTTAGATCCTAGCCTTGTAACATGACACTTCCACTAACATTTAGACCAGTGTTTCTCAATCTTGGCCATTTTGTGTGGACTTCAACTCCCAGAACTCCTGCTGACTGGGGAATCCTGGGAGTTGAACTCCGCACATCTTAAAACTGCTGAAGTTGAGAAACATTAATTTAGATGAGGGGTGTCAAACTTGCAACCCATGGGCCAGATGCGTCATGTGCTGGCCATACCCACCTCAGTTTAGCGAAGGGGGAAAAAGTCGCAATACATCACATGATGATGGCGTGGCAACGCGAGTTTGACACCCCTGATTTAGATAAATGCTGTTATGCATCTAGGCTGAAGACCTTCAAGTTCAAATAAGAAATTGCATTAGAGACAAACATACATAGGATTGGGCTAGTGAGTATTCCCTGTTTTGGTGCCATCCTGAGGATTTTGGACTGTTGACCTCCTTGAAATGAAGGCACATATATGTGTCCCAGGATAATGTTGCAGGATCCAATCTAGCTTAGCCACAGGAAACGAAGATGTATTCTTCCAAGTTTCAGGACTGTGCTGGAGCCCATCCTCAGGAAACCTTTCTCTTTCCAGAATGTGCATTGAGCTGTTCTACGTGTTGTATTTATATGGCGCCTGGTTGTATGTGACTTTTAATTATTAATTAGAGTGTTGATGGCTGGCTATTAATTTGTTAGTTATAGTTTCCTCACTCTCCAAGTTCCCTATTAATAATGATATGCATGAAAAATTGTAGCAAGCTTTTAATGTTTCCTATTGTTTATATTTTTCCATTGTCGTTTTTCACTCTGCTGGCTTTAGGCTTTCCTGTTTATTGTTGCTTTTGTGCAATTGTTAAGACTGTTAATTTTCCTTCTTGCCTACCTGTCGGTTTGGATTTCAGCAGGGGAACATAGTACGTCAATGCTCAGGTGCATTTATACTAAGAGTCACAGCAAATGTGCCAGACTATCCTGGCCCCGAAGTCAAATCCGAAAGACAAAAGGAGTTAGCAGAAAGTAGAAAGTCAAGTAAGCTGAGCTTCATGGTAAGAGCCACAGATTTCAAATCCACTACAAAGTGAATTCTTTCAGCAGGCCCTTGTTTAAGGGGCTGAGAAACATCTGGGATTCCTCTAAGAAGCCCCAGTATTTGGGAGGGCATATAAAACATGTGCTGTGCTAAGCCGAAAACACATCCTCTCGGGGTGTCAGGTTTGTTCTACACTCTTTGCTTTCCCCGGAGCGTGCCAGCTACAACAGTAACATCTGCAGCTGCATATGAGTTGCCTATTGGCAGCTGCTGAGTTCAGATGCCAGATCCATTAGTTATTTTTTCCAGCCAGGAACATCTGGGTTTCCTCTGACTGGTACCTGGGGCCACCACTGTCTACTGTGGTGGTCTTTGAACTAAATGCTAGCTTGGAGGATCTTCGGCTACCCAAAAACCATGTAGAAATGTACTGTCTCTTTCCTCCACCTGCACCTTCTCCTCACAAGAGAGGGGACAATCTACTGGCATTTCCCCGGAAGTCACATAGAGAAAAAAAAACATTTTGCTGTATGACTGCTTGGGCCTTTCCGGGCTTCTGAATTCTTGGGAGCAAATTATTATTTCTAAAAGAAAAGTCTTGCTTGAAATTTTACTTGAAAAATGTTCTTCCTTCTTTCTCTAGTAATTTGATTTATATCCCACAGAAAGATTGCTTTGAAAAAAATGATCAAGTAGTACATAAATTTGATTTTGAGAAAAACACTTACAAAGAATAACACAAAATAACTGCAAATGCCTGTTAAATGAAAAACAAAACTTGGTTAATTTGCTTCTGTATTAATTTCAAGCATTCTGCAAGACAGGTTTCTCCCTGAAAACCTTTAAAGTGAGTCTCACCCAAATCTCATTTCTCTAGTTCATCCACAGGTGATCATGAACCAGTCTGCTACATTCAGGAGCAATGTTAATACAGGTAGTCCTCAACTTATGATTACAATTGAGACTGCAACATCCATTGCTAAATAATGAGGTTATTAAGTGAGCTGTGCCTGATTTTTGCAACTTTTGCCATGATTGTTAAGCAAATCTGACCTCCTATTGACCTTGCCTTTCAGAAGCTCTCTAGGAAATGGTAATCATATGACCCCCCTCCCCAAGATGCCACAACCATTTGGAATGCCTGCTGGTTGCCAAGTGCCCAAAGTTTGATCACGTGACACTGCAATGGTTGTAAGCATGAGGACCTATCAAAATTCATCGTGTGCCATTGTAAACTTAATTTAATGATATTCAGTCATTAAATAAATTGTTGTAAGTGGAAGGCTACCTGTAGGTACTAGGAAAAATCATTTCCTTCCATTACTGCCACTTGCTCATCAATTTTGGAGGTGACACTAAACTGGCAGGAATAACCAACATCACAGAAGATAGGCTCAAGATCCAGATGGATCTCGACATACTTAAACACAGGTGTCAACCCTGAAGCTGACCTGACTGAGGCCATTTTGAGGCTTCAGGGTGCCACAACTGGAGCTAAGGGATAGGGAGGGGAGAGTAGAGATAGCTGGGGTTTGTAGCCAAAATATGATACTTTCTCTTGGGAACCAAGGATATTTCAGCAGGAGCTTGGAAGGAGGGGAATGGAGTCACCTAGCAACTGGACTATATCCTGATTGGACCATGTGACTGAGTGTTTTGAGAAAGTGAAAAACTTCTACTTTTAATTAGGTAAAAACCATGGGAAAGTTTAGAGTTGGTTTTCATCAGTCTGTGCCAATATGGCATATCCAGTAAAGCTATTCTTTGAGGAATCTACCTGCCTTGGAGTTTTGTTTGCTGTGGGTATGTTACTTGGATCCCTCACAACTGGGCCTTATCTAAAAAAATGATATTCAATGTACAGAAAAGTAAGGCTTTTACACTTAGGCAAGAAAACCAAGTGTACAGGTACAGATGAGGTGAAACCTGGCTCAATAGCAGAGATCTTAGAGTCCTAGTGGACAATAACTTAAATATGAACCAGCAGTGTGCAGCCACTTCCAAAAAAGCCAATGCAGCCCTAGGTTGCATTAACGGAGGGGTAAAATCAAGATCACATAAAGTATTAGTACCACTTTATATCACCCTCTCTTAAAGGAGAACTGATTACTGAAATGCAAGGATGGTCCCTGATAATACTGTACATCAATTATAGATAAGAAATGGATGAAGGGGAGTGGGGAGAAAACTACAATAGTTACTTTAAATTTGACAGCGAGTCTAAAAGGCTGCTTTGGGCTGTGGATTTGGATTAAGGGCTGCATATTTACACATTTTATAGGGACCCAGTGCCTCAGTGGCTAAGACGCTGAGCTTGTCAATCAGAAAGGTCAGCAGTTCAGCAGTTCGAATCCCTAGCACTGCGTAACGGAGTGAGCTTCCATTACTTGTCCCAGCTTCTGCCAACCTAGCAGTTCAAAAGCATGTAAAAAATGCAAGTAGAAAAATAGGGACCACTTTGGTGGGAAGGTAACAGCATTCCATGTGCCTTCGTCATTTAGTCATGCCGGCCACATGACCACGGAGATGTCTTCGGACAGCTCTGGCTCTTCAGCTTGGTAACGGAGATGAGCACTGCCCCCTAGAGCTGGAAACGTCTAGCATGTATGTGCGAGGGGAACCTTTACCTTATTTACACATTTATATCCATGCTTACTAAAACTAATCATATATTGCTTCTCATGTTAAAAAGGTCCAAATCAGGTTGTAACAATTATAAAATAGCATTGCACTGTTTATTTCATTTGTTATCTAGCAATTTTTAAAAAATAAAATGTGTTTAAAAAATCAAATATTAGTAGATGTTAACAGATGTTCAATAAAAAAATTAAGTGTTTGTGAAAGATATCTAAAATAATCCAGAGATGAAGACACCCTTGGTGGGAGGAGAGGCAATTTCACATGTCTGATGCTGACTCAGATAAAAACCATCCTGGGTTTTATCTGAGACAGGTAAACTATGCCACAATGAAGACAGGTAAGCTATGCCACAATCCTATTGGGCCATGTCACAATCCTACTGAACTTTGACTTGTGCTCCTGTGTCCTTTAAGTGGCACTTTCATGGGAAAGCTGTCCTGGGCCAGATGGATTACCACTATCTTCCCAGCTATGGTGAGATAATTTTCATGAATAATTATATATAAAGTGTAAGAATGTGTGTGTTTGTGTATCTGCGCACTTGCACACATGCATGCTTTATATTTTTATTTTACTGGAAGTACACTTTTTTATTTGGGGGAAATGAATAAACAGCCACCTATTCTTAGTCAGATTTTAAGCAGGCATTTTTAGAGTTGTTCAGATGGCCAATTGCAGATTTTAAAAATGTGTTTGCTTTAAAAATGTAAACTACCCCCTTCCCTCTCTCTTATTTCACAAATACTGAACTAATAGATATACATGTTCTATTTAAAGAGACTTAAATCAGCCACATATTTAATATTGTACATGTAATTATAAATTAATTATATAAATTAATACATCTTTATGGAGATATTAAAATTAAGGCAATTAAATACGACTAAACTTGCAGACTATATGCCTTGTACATCTTGTCCTCTCTCAGTATGGGCATCAAATGTAAAATATGCTCTTTCTCCCCCCAATCCTCGCTTAGTATGAGCACCAGATATAAAATATAACTTCCACTGGGTGAAGTTTCTAAGAGTATAACTGATTCTTCATTTCATAAACCACCTTCTTCTATCATGTACTGAAGTTTCCCCCTAACACTGCTTGCTTCTCGTCAAAGTCAGAAGATCAGGTGGCATTATGATGAAAGTCAGGTGTCACATCATAATTGTGTGCTATTTCCCATTTCTTAGACTTAGATAGAAAAGGAAGCCATAGTCACATCACCCTTACTCAATCATGTCAGCCTTGGTTTCTATATCTACACTGATCACTATCACAATCTCTGAATTGCAAGGAGCATGAAGGTATTTATACAATGGAGTAAGTGTGCACAAACATAGATACTTATATACACACAACTTTCACATGTGTCTTTCCCCTTTTATTGTGGCAGATCTGCTTTCACTCAGATCTTCTCTTTCCACCAAGTTTAGATTAACCGCTCCATCAAACTGAGTGAGGCCTATTTCCCAATGTGATCTTAATCTGGTTAATTGATTAATTAGTTGATTAATTAATTGATCTGGTTTTAAGAAGAGACTGGACAATCACTTGTCTGAAATGATAATAGGGTCTCCTACTTGAGCAGGGGTTTGGACCAGAGGTGGTATTCAGCAGGTGCTGACCAGTTCTGGAGAACTGGTAGTGGAAATTTTGAGTAGTTCAGAGAACCAGCAAATCCCACCTCTGACTGGAGATTTTACAGTATCCTTCCCCTGCCATGCCCACTAAGCCATGCCCACAGAACTGGTAGTAAAAAAAATTGAATCCCACCACTGGTTTGGACTAGAAGACCCTGAAGGTCCCTTCCAGCTGTATTCTGATGGATTGATTGATCTCAACCTCTCATTCTCTGCTTTCTGCTTGTTTCTATATTTATGGCTTTCTTAGACTCTCAAAGAAATGGCTCTGCAATACTTATCTGGACTAGTTTAAATGAAAAAAAAAGTTTAATAGATGCTCAGAATCTATTGCAAGCTGAATGATACCAACCAGGGGTATGATTCTACCAGTTCGCACCTATTTTCTAGAACCGGTTGTTAACATTCTAAGCAGTTTGGAGAACCGGTTGTTAGAAGAAATGACTGGCCTAATCCTGTAAGGAAGGCAGGAAGGAAACATTCTGGTGTTGCTTACAGAAACTGCCTCTCCATTAAACCTTATTACATTCTTGGCAGGACTAGACTTCCTGTCTCAGGAACTTCTCTGGAGATTTTTTCCCCTCCTTTGCTGATACTTTGCTTGTATGGAGTGACTATTCAAAGTTACAATGGCACTGAAAAAAGTGACTTATGACCATTTTTCACACTTACGACTGTTGCAGCATCCCCACAGTCATGAGAGGCCAGGTGAGGAGATGCGTGCCTCAATGTGAGTGATATTGAGTTAGTCACGCCCAGCCAATAACATGACCACGAAGCCATGCCCACCAACTTAGCCACACCCACAGAACCAGTTGTTAAAAAATTTGAATCCCACCCCTGATACCAACATGACGGTGCGTGCTTTGCAATATCAACACACGAATGATGCAATTAGGTAATTGTGTCCTGGGAAAGGAGAACATGTGAGAAAGAAAGACAAAATAAGCCTGATGTGAATCTGTTTGCTATGGGGAATAGGTTGGCAGGAAGAAACTGGGGCAGATTTTCAACATTTTGCCCTACCACAATAAGGTAGCATTCCTTGCTGTTTCCTGAGCTGATATTAGACTAGTTTATATCTCCTACACCAAACCCTGTAACTAAACCCCTTTCTGAAATTCCAGATGTTCAGCAGCACTAACCAAAGGCTGCACAAATGTTGATGTCTCTAGATGGCAGCCAAATATGAAGAAGAACTTCTGTCTAGAAGGAAAGGCCCATGGAAACATGGTAGCAGTCTTCTAATACTTGAAGGGCTATTATAGGGGTGTGGATTCTCCAAAGAATCCAAGGTTAGGACAAGAATGAGAAATTTGACAGATAGAATCCAAATTCAGATTAAGGAGGAATGTCCTGATTGTGCTCCATCACTGGAGGTTTTCAAGCAAAGGTTGGGTAGCCCTTTGTCTGAGGATTCCTCACCTAGATCAAAGCTTCAACTAAAGGATCTGCAACATCTCTTCTAATCCTATTATTCTATGAGAAGCATCTTTGCTCTGTTCAGCAGGCAATATAGTCAAGAGTTGCTTTTTGAAGTTCAATAAGTGTGTGATACAATGGAAAAGCAAAAGGGAAAACAACCAGTGGAATGGGTAACCACAGCATTGTGCAATGCCAACCGGAGAAGACTTTATCTGCATTGGCTGTTGTTAGGTGATGATGAGCTTTTAGCAAAAAGAACCATGAGTCATGATCTTAAAAATGGGACATGTTAAAGTTGTGGTTCCAGGTATATAATAAGCGTATTCTATGGGGGCAGCCTAATTTCCTGACAGCTTTGGGGTAAGCAGGAAGCATAGCAAAGCAACTATACAGATGTGGCCTAAGTCTCTACAGTTGAATGGCTACAATCAGATTGATTAATGTCGGCCTTTTGGGTAGACACAGAACACAGATTTCACCGGAAGAATTGAACTATACTGTCAAGCCAATAGATAGACCAGATCAAGAAATCATAGGAAGGCTAAAATTAGCTTGATTGAGATTGGCTATAACAACAGAATCTTGTAGTCTCAATGTGTTCCACTCCCTTCTTATATTCCAGTAAATCAGGGTGGTATCTGCCTCAGCCTTTTCCAAATGTTAATTCATTGCTCTTGACTTAAAAATGCATCAACCCCTTTGACCTAGGTAATGGTTCTTGCATATTTCATTCAAGGTCATCTTCCTTTCTCTCTGTACCATCTTCATTGAGATAGATAGACTATACTAGTAAATATTGCAAGTCTGACTGTACTTGCTTTACTTTTTTCTCCCTCTTATATAACTCTCTTTGTTTACAAAATGGTTCTTGTCAGAAAGGTGACCTCTCTCGTTATCTACAGATGCCTACCTGTAAGCAGGATGAGATTTAATCCAAATTCAACTTTACTAAGGATCTCCCTAACCCAACATTGTAACCATTTGATATGAAGCAAACATATTTATAAGTTCCTTCAATGCTTACCTCTGCTGTTTAAATTTATTTCTCCTGTCAGATCCCACAGCATCTGGGGGGGAAATGTTTAAAGTATAGGCTTTAGCTGGAAATAGACCATTAAAACACAGCTTTGTCCTCGGGTGGAAAATGAATCTGGAAGCCACATGTTCTCCCCTCTGCCAGAGGAAAGAACTGGATCAAAGATGTCACACTTGAAAAATCCAAAGTCTAGAAATACACAGACCACATGAGGCATCTTTCAAAAAAGAACATGGCTTAGAACATGGCTTCCGGCATCAGCTGTGTTTTGAACCCACTGATTAGGAAACAAACATCTGTGCAAAGGAGGGAAAAACAGATGACCTAGGCTATGATGACCTGAAACCCATTTCAGGCAACCGAGCAGAAAAATGATGTCTTTAAAAGTCTTGCAATTTAATGCATAAGAGCATTTGCTAGTATCCTCCAGATATTTTGGAGTACATTTCCCAGAATTGTCTGCCAGTGATCATGATGACTACTATTGGTGACAGTCAATTCAATCTACTTTAATGGCACCTGGCTGCAGAACCACAACTTCTAGTATCCTTCACCATTTAGCCCTGCTGGGTGAAATTGATTGGTGCTGTAGTTCAATCTCTAGGCCATATAGTCTATCACAAATAATAGAGTAGCTGGGGTGGGGTGGGTTGAGTCACCAAATGGTGTCCATTTTGATTTTCTCCCAAGTTGTTACTTCATGGAAGAGAAAGAACTTTTCATTGAACTAAAAGAGCATTTGTTTACCATTTACCTGGCAAACAAACAAAAGATCATCTCTGTCAGGAGAGACTTCGTCAGATCCTGCTGTAGCTTAGGCATCATGTTAGCAATTAAATATGCCTTACATGCTCCAAATTGGAAGTCAAGTCTGCTCTCAGTAAAATATATCACAGAGAAGGGATGTGAAATAAGATCAGCATTCGTGTGGTGATGGCCAGATTAAATTATTTACAAGCCTTGGGTCATTCGTTTAGATCAGCCTCCAAGAAAGATCTATAGATAAATATTTGCATTTGAGAGACTGTATTGGCTCTGTAACTTATAATTTAAAAAAATTGGTGTGTGTGTCTAAAACTTTTTAACAGACTCTTGGGAGTTTCATTGACCTTGGGCAGTTTGCTCATTGTAACCAATGGATAATCCAGCCCTCCAGAGGATGCTGCTGGTAGACCTCGGCACTACAAAGATTTCATTATTCACAATGGTGGCACAATTCTGTTTAAAGCTCTGGAAGGGTAGGAAAATGTCCTGGGCCAAGTCCTTCATCACTTGCCTGCAATGCAGCTTCCTTCCTGCTTGGTCTAAATGAGTTTCCCATGGCAGATCAAGAGAAAATATGCCGTTCTGACAAACAAAATAGATAAGCAGATGTGTAACAAAATACCCAGGTGGACTCTGCCTCTTTGGAGAGAGAGCACAGAAAGTTCTGCAGCTTCTCTGCTGCTTTAAGTGAAACTTCAGATTCTGGAGAGAGCCCTAGAACAAAGGTGAGAAGTTGAACCTGTCCTAGGGCTGGCTCCAAGGTAAACCTATATATAGCTGCAATATCAGTTTCCCTTGTGACAATACTGCTTATGGTACAATGGGTCATCTGGTATAATTACTAGCAATAACACTGGATCCAGATGAAGTTCTATTCATTGTTATTCATGGAAGCTAAATTAAAGCCCAAAACCATGCTTCTGGATAATCATATGTTTTCTAGGTTTCTGCCAAAAATTGACATCTTAAACGTCAACATCTTAAACTTTCTCAAGTGGGTGCACTCCAAATATGTTGGACTTCACACCTCGTAACTCACAGTCCTATATTGCTGCTAATGATTGAAACACTAGCCATCCCATATAGAAATCTCCATATTTTTTTTCTCTTTTGAATAATCTTTGATAACTTCATTGTATAGATTGTTATTGTTGTATAGATTGTTATAGATTGTTATAGATTATTATTGTTGTTCAGGAGTGTAAAGTTGATTATGGTTATCTGCTAATTGGGGATTTAGTTCTAGATCTATGCTTCTTTGAACTGAGTGTTCGGTTTACAATTTTGAGTCTCATAAACAAGAACAGTCATTCAACTATATAAACTGGACATATTTGTTTAAATAGCATGAACTTCCCTGTTGAGAAATTTGGCAGAATGTTGGATTCTCAACTATAATACAAGCAATTCAAAAGAATAATACAGTAATGAATAAACAGAAAACTGATCATCAACTAAACCCTATGATTTTTAACTGTTTATCCCATCTGTAAAGCCTAACCAATTACCTAAATCACCTCTCATAACTCTCTTCTATGTTTTAGAGTGTTCCTTTCCATAATCTAGTACTGTACTAATGTATCCACCTTCCAGTTTCTCCTGGACCCTCCAAAATTTCTTTAAAATCATTTCTTACAATATTTGCTAGTCTTCTACTGTTGGTGGTGGTTGTTGCTGTTGTTTTTTTTCAACATTGAGAAAGTACAGATGGGCCCCAATTACCAGAATTCAGATTATTTTATGAGTTTTACGGAGTACTGCTACGTATTGTGCTCAGAAATAATTTCCGCTGAGCCATTCAATGGAAATTACACTTAGGTAAATAAGGATAATGGGAGAAGGAAATTGCCAAGTCGTGGACTAGAAGCTTCCTGTAGATGCTACTCAGGCCATTAGACTGAAAAGGCCTTTTTCTGGAACCAGTAAACTGACCAGAGTTGGGGAGGTGAAGCTGGGAAGGAATAAAGTTTTCCCTTTCTACACATTGGAGTTCCCCCTGAATCATTTCCCCATATTACAGAAAAAGGCATAATCCAAGCTTATGATTACTTGGGTGTGAGCTGGAGGACACATTAGTATCTCTCATCTTCCTGTCCACTGCATGGTGTGTGTGTGTGTGTGTGTGTGGTCTGTTACTATTAATCCAGCCAAATTTTTTACCTTGACACAAGAAATTCAGGTTTGTTTTTTTTAAATTACATTTATATGCCGCCCTTCTCCGAAGACTCAGGGTGGCTTACAATGTTTGGAGCACTACCCAGTGTGCTCAGCAATAGCCTTCATTCCATTGTATATGCCTGCTTATTACTAAGCGGCATTTTTACCAAGTCAGCTTATTGCCCCCAACAATCTTGGGCCCTCAATTTACCTACCCCGAGAGGATGGAAGGCTGAGTCAACCTTGAGCCTGGTGGGATTCGAGCCTACAGTAATTGTAGACAGCTGGATCTTAAGAGCAGGCATTTAACAGCCTGAGCCACCAAGGTTACATCATTTCCAACAGAAACAGTCATTTCTGTTAAACCAATTTTGGGAGGAGATGGTGGAAAAGGAGATGGGATAGTCTGATTTCAGGATATAAATAAAACAGAGAAGATAGAAGAAACCTGAGGGTGTAGGAAGAGCCATCCAGCTTTGATCTGCCTATTAAAAAAGCTGTTTCTTGGGGATTCAATAACTTGGAAAGAAAGAGGAAGACATGCTAGAATATTTTTTTTTAAATCTGAGCCCAAGTATAATATAAGTTGATTTCTCTAACATAACTTTAACTTCTCCTCTTTCATCTCACACATCTGCATTTGAATTCATCCAGGTTTTGCATCAAATTTTTGAACAGCTGCTGAAGTTATTATGTGAGGAAAGCAGGAACATATTTTATCATGCCTATAGTAAAGGAAGCAAAGGATCCAAGAGTGGTTTCATGAAAAAAAAGTCTACATTTGTTTACATTTAATGAACTCATTCTTTACGGCCACGCGGCCTCTATTGCTGTGTGAACAGGAGGGAAGGAAATCTGTTTTAAGCAAAGTAACCACTCTCCACTTTTGCGCATGATTGCATGCTGGAAATTGAAATTTATTTATGCATTAGCATAATTTATAATAATTTCCCAGCTGTCTTTCCATAAAGCAATAAATAAAAACTAAAACAAACAGCTTTTTTTTAAAAAAGGGGGGGAATCCATCCATCCATCTAGAATAAAGTCAGAATAAAACAGTAGACTAATTATCCAGCCAATCTGAAAGCCAAAGAAAAAAGCAAGCTTGACAATCCAAAGACCCTGACAGGTTTTTGTTAAAAAGAGAGAGCATAACACCTGACTGTCAGAATATGATCTGCTGATTATTTTTTAAGTAGACATGGAATCTACTTCTTCCAGCTCCTGGCATTCTGAAACTGAAATGGGACAACTCACTGTAGCCAACTCACTGTGGGACAACTCACCACAAGATAGTTGTGATGAGTTGGCTGTAGCTAGTTGGCCATGGTGAATTGTCATAGACTGGTGGTGTCAAACTGGTGGCCCACAGGCTGGATGCATCACTTGCAGGCCATACCCACCCCAGCTCTGCAAATGGGGAAAAAATAGTGTCATGGCCTTGTTGGAGTCCGATTCTGAGGGGGAGATTGAGCAGCTGACAGGGAGTGGGAGTGTGGATCTGGCGGCTGTGGAAGAAACGGGGGAAGGGCACAGTCCAGGTGGCATTCAGAGAAAAACCCAGGGCCATCCCCTCTTCATCCTAGGGCACGCAGGGAGGAATGGAGAAGGGAGCAACGTGGCTTATGGGAGAGGAAAGGGCCTTGATCGCCTTCATGGGCTGCAGCTGGGAGGACTGTTTAAAAGAACAAACTGCACATGGCAAAGTTGCTGGAAGCAAAGCGTGCATTATCTTTGCCGAGGCTTATCTGGGTTTTGGCATCCTCCCAACTGTGGGTGCTGCATTATCTTTTGAAAGTCTGCAATTTATCATCCTGGCCTGTCGTGTTAATTACTTCAGCGTGGTTTGTGTTGGTTTTTTTATTTCTAATTATTTGTACTTTGGGTTCGGACTGCATTTCTTCCCTTCATAGACTGTTTTTTGGAAGAGTTTGATCTCCAGCTGAGGATAACTGGACATTGTGGGCCAAGTTGGAGGCATTAAAGGGAATTTATCTACTTTGGTGACTTTGTTATTTTTGTGCCACGCCCTGGGTCACCACACATAGTGAAACATCCCATGATGGCAATGTGATGATGTGAGTTTGACACCTTTCTGAAAGGCTGGCTTTTAATTTGGAAAGCCACTCAGAGTCTGTACATAAAAACAGTTAATCAATGAATCTTAACTTTTTGTTCTTGTTTTCTTTTATTGTGATTGATTGATTATCAAATCATTTTATGCTCCTTGGGACAAACATAGGTAGATTTTCACCATGACAGTCTTTCCTTAACCTGGTCTTTCAGATAATTGAATGGTGTGCTCATCACCATTGCAACTGAATCCATTGACCTTGCCACTGGTCATCCTTTTATCTTCCTTCCACCTTCCGCCTTTCCCACATTTGAGCCTTTTCCAGAGAGCTGGGTTTTGATGTGTCCAAAGTATAAAAATTTGAGCCTAGTCACTTGTGCCTTGAATGAGAACTCTGGATTGATTTATTTAATGGTCCATTGGTTTGGTTCGTTGGTTTTTCATGATATTTTCAGGAGTCTTCTCCAACACTAAAGTTTAAAACCTCAATAGTTTTCCCACCCTGCTTCTTCAAAGTCCAATGTTTGCTTTTTTATTACAGGGAATACCATGGTCTGTATAATCCTGATTTTTGTAGGTATAGACACATCATAAAATTTAGTATCTTTTCTACAGACTTCATGGTTGCATTATTAAATGCTGATCTGTAAGATACTTCTTGACTGCTTATTCTTACTACAAGGTAAAGGTGGAGGTTTCCCCTGTCCAGTTGTATTCAACTCTAGGGGACAGTACTCATCTTTATTTCTTAGCCACAGAAGCCAGCATTGTCCGAAGACATTTCCATGGTCATGTAGCCAACATGACTATACACTGAGATACATGGAATTCTTACTATATGGTTTCTTCTTTAATTACTTTTCTCTTCACTCTCTTTTTTTCTCTTAGTAACCAGTTAAGTTTCTTTTTAAAAATTAATTTTATGAGATACTATACAGGTAATCCTCAGTTAACCACTGCCCTGTCTAGCAACTATTCAAACTTATGACTACACTAAAAAAGTAGCTTTACCACTAATCCTCAAATTTATGACTGTTGCTGTCATGTAATAACCATTTGAGGACTTTATAATCAGTGTACATTTATGACAGTTGCAATATCCCACCTTCACATGATTGCCATTTGCGAGCTTCACAGCTGGCTTCCTGTAAGAAATTCTGCTTTATTTTATAGAAATGGTAGCAGAGGATTATTATATAGCCATACAGATTGGTAGCAGAGGATGGTTACTTAGCCATATAGTTCAAATAAAGTGTACAGTATACACCATCACCATGGGCCTTGCTGCTTAACTGTTTCAACTGTCACAGCAAACTCTCCTCAGAACATAAAAGGAACCATACATTATAACCATGGATGCAAATTAAACACTGCCATTTACTGGCTGAATAATTCTGTACTTGTTGCAATACAAAATACATTCTAACATGTATTCCAACACTTCCAACAAGCAAAGTTAATGGAGAAGCCAGCAGCTTGTTGCAAGTCACAATCATGTGATATTGCGCTTAACAATTGTGTATGATTTATTTAGTAACTGCAGTGGAACTGTGGTAAGTCAGACACAGTCACGTGATATTCCCCTTAATGACCATATCACTTAGTGATGGAGTTGCCTATTCCAGTTGTCATTATGTGAGGATTACTGTACTATATTGCTATGTATTTTATGTACAAAAGCAGAAATGATTACTTTAAAAAAGAAATGTTAATTTAATATTTTGAAACTACAAAATTTAATGATTAAATTTATTAATAAATAAACAAGTAAAAAGGATATTTGGGGGAGATTCAGATTGAATTTGAGGCTCTTGTGCTCAATTGTGAGTTGGTAAATACACATCTAAGAGCTTATGCACTGGAGACAAATCCCTTGTGTGTCTAATCACACTTGGCCAAATAAAATATTATTCTATTTTACTCTACTGTATTCTATTCTATTGTATTCCATTCCATTCCACGCTATGCCACTCCTTGACAGTCTACTGTACTCTATTCTCTGTCTGGCTAGCCAACTCTGAAGTACATTGAAGGAAAATAATAGCATCCAATAAATAGCATCCAAACTCCACCCAGTTCATTCTGCCAAAGCAGGAGCTGGAAAGGAGTGGAATTAATTTTTCCCACCCTCAACTCCACCTTATTTTTTTTAAAATTATGTTGGTTCCAACAGGAGGAGAAAAGCTTAGAGCATCCAGAGCCATGCCAGGAAATGAATGATGGATCCCGTGATTTAATGTACTTCAGACTTTCTCTTTCCTTTCACTCTTTCCAGAAGCCATTGGAAACTGATTTCTGCAGGTGCAACTGGGTCTCCAAGACAAATGCTAATCAATCACTGTTTTATTCTTCTTCTCTCCTTAATGCTGAGAATTAAGATGGAATGCCCTATAGGATTATTATGAAACCTTGCTTTGCTAAATGTTTTGTGCACTTGCATATATGGGAGTACCTTAAGATTCTTTTGGTGTGATGTTTTTGTACTGTGCAAAATCAGAATAGCATGACAGCATCAGGAAGTCCCTTGGAGGTCTTCTAGTCCAACTCCTTGCTCAAGCAGAAGAATCTATACCATTTCAGGCAAGTGGTTGTCCAATCTTTTCTTTAAAATCTCCAGTATTGGAGTACCCACAACTTCTGAAGGCAAATCATTCCACTGATCTAAGTGTCAGGAAACTTCTTCTTATTTCTAGGTTGTTTCTCTCCTAGATTATTTTCTAACCACTGTTTCTTGTCTTGCCTTCAGGTGTTCTGCAGAATAGGTTGACCCCCCCTGGAAATGTATCTGCTGAAACAATCTTTGCGCATTCCTATTACATTCAAATACCTTATGCGGAATCTCATAAGCGCACATCCTTTACAACAACCCATTAGTATGGGATGGAGAGAAATGAATAGTGAAGGAGTTACAAATGATAGCAAACACTACAAGCAGAATTAATGTTGGAAATTCCCCCAGTAGGGGAGAGGACAGGATCACAAGTAGGGTTCCAAAAGGCAACTGGATTTTCTTGGCTGTTATCTTGAAAACATTTCACTTCTCATCCAAGAAGCTTCTTCTGAAGTGAACCGAAGAAGTTTCTTGGATGAGAAGTAAAATGTTTTAAAATAAAAAGCCCCAAGAAAGTTCAATTGCCTTTTGGAAAAGCACCTTTTGGATAACCATGACCTGGATAATTGAGACATTCATAGACATCTACACCTAGAAGTGCAAAAACATTTTTATGCTTATGGCCACATTTGGCCTTTAATTCAAGTACAGTGTCAGGATTCCGGCACTTAACCCCATTTAAATCATGAGTCTCAAGCCAAACTTCCAGAACGATTTATTGGGAGTTAAAAGGTCTGGCACTGCCTGGGTGTAGCCAACTCTGAGACACATCATTCATTATCACCCTTAACCCTGGTTTTCCCCCATCCCCTGGGTGTATCATAATTCATATTCTCCAATGAGACACATCCATAGCCAAGAGTCATCAATCATGCTCTCCAGTTAGAATTTTGCGCAGCAGAAACTTCCATCACCTAGTTACTATCTTTGAAAACTATTTATGGAATGCACTTTTAATTTCCAAGCTGCCGCACTGCTCCCCCTCCCTTTCTGTTGGAAACTCTAAAAGACCATAGAAATATTTTATGAGTTGACATTCAGTTTGCATTCCAAAGCATCTTTCCAAACTAGGTCCAGGATAACTCCCCCCCAAGTTCAATTAAATTGAAAATTAAAATTAAATTCATTAAAACATGGCTAACATGGCCTAAAAACATGGCTGTTCCAACTCGCCTACCCGGACTGATGGGGGGGGGGAGGGTTTTTAGTTGTAGTTTTAAATTCAGTGGTTTATGAGATTTTCAGTTTAATAGTTTTTTAATATTTGTATTGTTCTGTTTTTAGTATTGTAAGCCGCCCTGAGTCCTCAGGGAAATAGGGCGGCATATAAATCTCATAAATAATAATAATAAATAAAATATAGTTAAAATGACTTCTGAAGGAACGGGAAAACCAGTACAATATAGTGGTTAAGGTGTAGAGTAGAAGTAGGATGGACCAGTATCTCTTCTGCTTTCAACCACATAAGCACAATGAATGACTTTGGGTGAGTCATTCTTTCTCAGCCCAACCTACTTGATAGGATTCTTGTAGGGAAAAATGGGAAGAAGAATTATTAAGTAATATAGACCAGTGATCCCCCATCTTTTGGGCATTAGGGACCTGTTTTGTGGAAGACAATTTTTCCATGGACCAGAGGGGGGGATAGTTTTGGTTTTGCTCGCCCACCATTCACCTCCAGCTGTATAGCCTGGTTCCTAACTGGTCAGGGACTGGTACTAGTCTGTGGCCCAAGGTTTGGGGATCCTTGGTGTAGATCAGGGCTATCAAACTCACACCCCACAGACCAGATGAATCATGTACTGGCCATGCCCATGCCCAGTTTAGTGAAGGGGGAAAAAGTTGCAATACATCACGTGACGTTGCTGTGAGAACACGGGTTTGACACCCCTGGTATAGATTGTGTGGGGCTTCTGAATAGAACATGGGACATACATCTACTAATTAAATAAAAACTCCCCTTGGGCTTAATAGCTATCCTTTTATTTTATTTTAATTTTATTTTATTTGGACTTGTATGCCGCCCCCTCTCCCGAAGGACTCGGGGCGGCTCACAACTAAAATACAAACAATAAATAATTTAAAAAACCATTAAACCACAACAAGCCCAAACAGACTAAAACCCAATTTAACCCCACCCCCCCCACCAAAAGTCAGTCCAGCCTGGCCTGTTCAAACAGCCAGGTTTTCAGGCCGCGGCGGAAGGAGTGGAGATCAAGAGCTAGACAGAGCTCCAAGGGTAGTTGGTTCCACAAGGCAGGAGCCGCTACAGAATAGGCCTTCCCCCAGGGCATTACCAGCTGACACTGTCTTGCGGACAGCACCCCAAGGAGTCCCCGTCTGTGCGCATGCACAGGGCGATTGGCATTCGATGTCGGCAGGAGACGCTCCCGCAAATACCCCGGACCCAAGCCATGTAGGACTTTGAATGTTAATAATAATCCTTTTCTGTCCTACTTAACATTATAATTTTGTTGAAACCTGTGGACAGTCCTGGGAGTTTAAGGAGGACTATGTGTGGCCTAAAGATCCAGGCTACAAAATATCAGGACTCTGTACCATAGAGACTACCATGTAATCACCACAGTACAATTTGTCTACTTTAATTGACTGTTTCAGGTGGCAGAGGTTTTTGACTTTCCATCACGGCAGCTCTCATGAATCTGACCCAAAGAGCTTTTCTGAGGCCTGACTGTTCAAACAAGTAGAGCTGATGAGCAAGCAGATAAGTGAGATAATGGATAAAAGGATGAGACAGATGAGGTGCTGGCAGAAAACATGGTCAAATGTTTTTGAAACCTGGAGAGGGAGCCTTATCTGTCAAAGAGAGCCTCCTCTTTTTTTCTTTCTTAAAGGCAGAACTTGACACTTTACACTCAGAAAACTTTATCTTCCCATTTAGAAGAGAGGGACCATAAACAATAGGAGAGTTTCTCTGACATGCTGCCAAATGCTACATTTGAGGCTCATCCAGGTGGCACTAATTTAAGGGGATCAGACAAACTCAGTACCACACAAACATATGACTGCAGGTTAGATGTCTGGCAAGTTGTGGCCCATCAAGGTATTCAGGATCCTGCATGGTTAATGTCAATCTGTCATGGGGCAGGACCAACAGCAAGTAGAAAAGCCACAGGCCAACCTTTTGCTCTTCCAGAACTTACATTCCTGTTACACTGCAAAATAACATGCAACGAGGCAAAATCTTTAAGGAAAATACTAGGAGGAACGCTACATCCAATCAAATGGCTTTCCCTCACTGAGAAGTCTTAGAGGGAAAAAGAAGCTCAGAATTTCTACAGGAACAATTAAAGAGAATTTCAGCATGGATCCTGCTAAGACCGTGAACCTCAGTTCCTTACACTCGTAGATTCATGGTGAATTGAAAGCAGGGGTGGGCTTCAAAAATTTTAGCAAAAGGTTCTCTGCCCAGTTGCTGGGTGAGCGTGGGTGTTGCCATGGTGGGCATGGCCTAGACAGCCTCCTGCACCATGGGGGGAGGGCGTTTTTCCCCTCCCTGGGCTCTGGAGGCTTTCTCCGAGCCTCCGGGAGGGCGAAAATGGCCTGGGTGAAAATGGCCTGGGCTCTGGAAGCTCTCTGGAAGCCAGAAATGGGCCCATTCCCAGCCTTCCCAAACTTCTTTGAGGCCCATTTTTTTTGCCCTCCCTGAGCCGCTGTGGGCACTCTGCACTTACTTGCATCTAAAACAGGCTGCCTGGGGACTCCTGGAAGGGGCAGAGTGGGGTGGCTGGGCCAGCCAGGAGTGGGATTTGGGGGTTCTCCAAACTGCACAGAATCTTAGCTAGGGGCTCTCCCGAAATCCTGCAAACCCTCAGCAGCCCGCCCCTGATTGAAAGTCCAGCTAGTATTTGTAGTTCCCCTGAGGAAAAAAAATCTGTAAAGACCATTGAGCAAAGCTAGCATTTAGCTTTTAAAATGTGCAAAATGGCTCTCTTCTATTTTTCCTACTCCAGGCTTTTAGGACGTTCAGCATCTGAGTAGCTCTTGAGTCTTTACAGAGTAGAGACTGCTTCATGATCCTTCTTTGAATAGCCAAATGTCCATTTGATGAGGGAGAAGGTGTCCATGGACCTTTCTGTCAAGGTCTCTTCAGAAGCTGATGTTCAGTGGTCTATCACTTTCCTTAGACTAAACTCTTTCCCTCACGAAACGTCAACTAGCCAGCCCAAACTTTGGCAGTGTTGCTTGGAATTTTTTCCACAATAAGTATGTCAAGCACAGGCTCTGCTTTCTACATTAAGGAGTACCAGCTTAGTATTTCAAAGTTAATAGGAGATAAATGCAAAGTCCTAAACAAATGTGTTGGAAATTTAGAAGTAGGGATGGCCAAGCCAGTGAAACAAGAACAATCTCTACATCTGAGAAGGCTTCCCATTTTTTTTGTGCAGTTTTCATAGAGGAGTTAACCTTTCCAAGTCCACAAATTATTAGTTATAGACATCAAAGTTTACAAGATAGCACATTCTTCAAAAGTGCTAGTAGCTTTTCAATATCTCATGTAAAACATAGATTCTTTGCTGGTACGTATTAAAAAAAAACTATTAGATTTTTTTAAACGGCCACCTTTTTCTAGAAGGGTGAGAAATGTTTCATCATGGAAATGTGATTCCAATCTTGAAACAGGCATTCCAAATATTCTGTATGTGGACCAACCCTAAAATTGGTTGTTGATCTAGTTCCAGAACATTTGAAATGGATCAAAGTGTTCCTTCTTCTATTGCCTCCAAAATTCTGAGGGCAAAAAAGTATTAACCAAAGCAATGCCTTTACAAAAAAAAAATCTAATCCTCCTCACAAATAGATTGCTAGAGGCAGCCAAGCTTACACAGTATGGTGAAGATTCAGAAATTCAAGAATTATAAGGAAATGGAGGAAAACTTGCCAATAAATAAATATCAATGTATTTATTAGCAAGATTTTTATACCTCACAAGGTTCTGGGCAGCAGATAAAACATAAAAACAACCCTTCCAAACACCCATTTCCATCCATTTATTTAATATAAAGAAGAAACTTCTTAATATTTTCAGCTGGGCCTTGACATCAAAGACTTGATTTAATGAAAAGTGTTGACTGCTGTCCTAAATGCCAAGAGCGAGGGTGCAAACTGTATCTCTGGAACAGCATATTGCATAGTGTTGAAGCAATCATTGTGAAGACTTGCCTTTCAGGCCCACATGCTTCTTGTTTCCCATGATGGAGAAGTTTTCAGCAGATCCACTCTAGATGACAAGAGAGATAAACTGATTTTGGACAAGTCAGTCCCTAATGTAACCTGGCAGTATGCCAAGTATAAATAATAAATAGTACCATGAATTAAGTTTAAAAGCCTACTGGAACCAGTGTAGAAACTACAAATGGATGACATTCTGCACTAACAGGTTCAACCATTAAACAGCTTAACCTCTGCATTCTGCATTAGTGGTAGCTTCTGAATTGTCTTCACGAGCAAACCCAAGTATGGCAAGTTGCAATAATCCAGACATGTAGAGATAAAGGTAAGTCACTTGCTGCCTCAACTGTAAAGGAATATAACTGTGTATTGCCTCCGCCTCTTCTTTTAACAACAGGCATGAGTGCAGGAGGACCTCTTTCAGGGAAGTGTAATTGTGTCTAGAACTAATGCTGAAGCTGAGATCCAAGAAATGGATTTTCCAGCAACTCTGCCTTGCTCAGATTTATTCTGAACTTGTTTTTCCCATCTACTTTCTAACAGTCTCTAATCATTAGCTCAAGATGTTCACAGCAACTCTAACATGACATGGGATGGTGAGACAATTGAAAATGTTGCCATACTGATGATACTTCATTCTGAATTGACAGATGACCTTTTGCAGTATAGCTATTATATAGTATCGGGAAGAGAACCGAACTCTGTAGCCCTGTACCCTGGAACAGCCATTCCTTTATATGGAGGTCTATGGAGCTATGGAGGTCAGTGAATCTCCATAGACCTTCTCTATAACTATCAGTTAGAACCACCCACTCAAGGGCTCAAGTCCTGTCTCCCAGAGGTGATCCAGATGAACACTGTGGTAAATAGTATTGAACACCAATGATTGCTTCAATAGAACCCTATGGAGAGAGAAGTGCTTTCCCCATTCAGACCCTGATAAAAGTACCTTGACTAGCAATGCTTGCCAAATTTTCCCTTTCATTACCCAAAATCAAGTATCAGTCTTACTGAACTTTGAGGACAAGTTGTAAGTCCCTTCCTTCAGCACCATTGTAACTTTGAATGGTCACTTTTTGGTTGGTCACAACTTGAGGACTACCTGCACTATAAAATAAAAACACCAGTATCATTGAATCATCTTTGTGTCATTTTAACAAATTTCCATTGGTAATTCTCATCTTAATAGGAATACATTGTGAGAGTTTGAATATATTTTAGCACACATGCAGGGGTGGGCTGCTGGGGGTTTGCAGGCGTTCGGGAGAGCCCTTAGCTAAGATTCTGTGCAGCTTGGAGAACCCCCAAATCCCACTCCTGGCTGGCCCCACCCACTCCACCCTGCCCCTCTCAGGACCCTCCACATGGCCCGTTTTGGGTGCAGATAAGTGCAGGGCATGCCTGGAGGGTGAAAAATGCCCCCCGCAGAAGTTCAGGAAGGCTGAAAATGGGCCCATTTCCAGCTTCCAGAGAGCCTCCGGAGCCCAGGGAGGACATAAACACCTCCCCTGCCATGGTGCAGGAGGCCAACTAGGCCACGCCCACCATGGCCACACCCACCCAGCAACTGGGCAGAGAACCCATTGCTAAAATTTTTGAATCCCACCCCTGCACACACGGCAATCTTTAAGTCAATTTAACTGTCTCTATTGTGTTGATTAATGGATACTTGTGTCATTTCCCAAAGAACAACCACTTTTACCCAAGGTTGGGTAATTTACCCAGGACTGGGACATGATGAACTAGAGCGACTAATGCTATTGCTATCCCATCCCTGGGTCTACATTCCAAGTAAAAAGGATTTGGCCAAGGATTAAGGAGAGGGATTTGATATCAGACTTCAGATAGCTTAAAGGCAGTCACACAGAACATCTTTAATACTGCATCACAGGGAAAGATTAAAATCAAAGTCTAGACACTGTTGGGAACTTATTGTTTGAATTGCTTGAAAATGGAACAGACTATCTTGGAAGTTCTTTGCTGGAAACAGTTAACAGGTTGGATAGCTATCTCCCAGAGACACTAGGACAGGACTAAACAACTCTCTAATTGTTTTGTTGGCATCACCCATTGGATCCAGACAAAATAGTCAAAGGCAAAGGATCATGAGAAATGTATTCCTAAAGGTCTAGAAGGCACCTGCTTACCTATCTTTGTTATAAACTCCAGCAAAATGCTTCCCTTGATATCCTGTGGAGCTCCTTCAAACTCTGAATTCTAGAATTTGATGGATTTGGCCTGTGATATCTAAGCATGGGGTATGAAAGACCAGACATGGGGCGATGCAACCTGTTGCAAACATTAATCGACCAGCTGCTGGTTTGGGTCTATTCTTGCCAGGAAACATCAGAGATTTTCAAAGTGCTGCTTCTCCACCCCCTGCTTTGGGGAGCCCTTTTACCCTGAAATGAACTCTCTTCCCATCTTTGCTTTGGCTGAAAAGTGGATGACTTAATTAGCAGGGCCTGCAGAGTGCTGGGGTGACAATCTGTACCACCATGGTGCAAGTTCACTGAGGAAGGGGTGTTCTTTCAAGGGACCGGGTGTACATGTGGTATCGTTTTTCTCTTTTATTCAGAACATGCACGTCCAAATGTATAACAGTTTTTACAAGCCCCGCAAGGGCCTCTTGATGATAAAAAGAAAGCTGCTCTCTCTCTTTTTTAAAAAAGACAAGAAAAAGGAGGTGGGGGGAATGAAGGCAGGGTGTGGGGGTGGGAGGACACCAAGCCAGAAAAAGTCTCTCTGGGAGAAAGACACTTGACTTCTGACCCTTTTTTCAAAGGCACCTGTGTCAGCCTTTAAACCTCACCAACAGCAATTATCCACTTTTAACGTGAAGTGTTTAAACCTTGGACCACATTAATGGAGCTTAGTATATAGGCGTGCCATTGCCAACTTCCTGATTGGGCCATTTGGGGTGGGTGGCATGGAGGGGGGGGATGAAGAGTGAGAGATGTCTTGACACAACTGAAAGAGAGTCTAGGGCAGGAGATGAATCGGTTTCTCCTTCCTGACAGCTTCAGACAAAAGGAGCTTTTCAGCCACCTGGTCTATGTCTCCTGCACCTGCAGGAGCCGCGTATATGAAAGGGGGGGAACGGCTTTTGTGCTCCCTCGCCTTGATCCTTTTGTTTGCAGGTATCTCTCTACAGCCACCCCAGGTCACTTAATAGCCCTTCAGAGAGAGACAAAAGCCGAGAGGATTCACAATGCCTCCTCCCCTCTCCCGTGGCTGCCCGCCATGGCGTAATGACCCTTTTTTCTGTTGGATTACAGGGATTTTCATTTAATTGGGGGTGGGGAGGGGAGGGGAAACATGGAGGTGGGCAGCGAGAGAAAGGAAGACCTAATTGACTCTGGATTTGTGTGCTCTGGACAGCAAATGGAACTGTCATGGCATTCTCCGCTTGCTGATGTTATAATCTCACCAGTGCTCTCAGACAGAAAAGAGACGCCCAAGAACGCAAGGTCTTTCGTCCTACTGCCGTTGTTTGGCTGGTGTTTTTATATCACTCCAGTGCCTAATATTTGCTTTCAACACTTCACAAACTTGCATACATACAAGCATACACAGCTACCCCTAGGAAAAGTCACCAGCTGGCCATCTAAAGTAGGAACGTACAATTTAATCCACTAAGATGAATGTGTGCCTGCTTGGACTTGTTTAATAGCTGCCTTATTTAATATCACAGAAGGGAGAAATGATTAAAGTCAGGTGAAATAATTATATTAATGGAACTTGATCGACTTAATTTTGATGAAATTGGAACTGGTCAAGTCTAGTCCTTTTTTGGGGGCCAGTATTTGGAGTCTGGATGTAACAATGACGAACTAAAGCCACATGTTACTCTCAGGTTGTACATCCTACCCGGATCTACAGTAGGTCTCCTGAAAGTTAGTTGGCCAGGGGTGTTTGACTAAAATCTCCTTGCTACACTTAATGGGGATTGAATTCTGACCTATCAAATATGTGACAGCGAGATGAACAGCAAATCAATGTAATAAATAAATATATATCTTCGGAGAAGCCCCTGTACAATTAAAATGTTTCTCTGTGTGTGCATATTATTTCTACCTTCAGGTAGGACTTAAAAATGCAGAATATGTGTAGGTGAAAAAAATCCTTCACACGCATCATCTAGTTTGTCAGGCAGAAAGGACAGAATCCTTCTCTCTGAGAAGGCATTTTTCCAAGCAAAATCTATATGTATTTAAGGTTAAATAGACATAGATGATAGATGATGTAAGAGATTGGTAGAGATAGGCAGGCAGGCAGGCTTGCACTTGCATTACATTAAGAGCCAGTTTGATAGTTTGATGTAGAGATTAAGGTACCACTTTAGAAATCAGGAAAACATGAGTGCTAGTCCTGTCTTGGGCACAAAGCTAGCTGGGTGACCTTGGGCCAGTCACTTTCTCTTCAGCCCTAGGAAGGAGGTGTTAGCAAGCCTCTATAGAAATCTTGCCAAGAAACCTAGACATATCCAGGCAGTCTCTGATCATCAGACATACTTTTACTGAAGAAAAAAAACACATTGTGTTACACAGGATTCATTTTATCACATAATCCTAGTTGTGGTCTGAACCAGTAGGGATACTAGGATGTTCATCTCAGTTAAAGAATTTCAAAAACTTTTGTGGCCAAATTTTTTGAAAGGTTGAAGGTTGTATCTTTAGCTGTGAAAGTGAATCAAATATGTCATATATAAACAAATGGAATATGGAATATGGAAATGATTAAATAAGAAATAAAATAACAATGAGATAAATATATTTTTAGTTTAAAATGGAGCATACTAATATCAAACAAATACTGTCTTCAATAAAGAAGCATTTTAAAATTTCCTTAAGGGGGTAAAAGAGATGGGTATTAGTTATTTAACTAATTTCTGTTCCCCTTCTCATTTTAAAATGTTCCAAAACTAACAGTATTAGGTACAGTGTCCTGGAAGAACAGTGAAAGTGGGCTATTGAGGAGAAGGCATGATTCTGGTATTTCTCATAGCTTTCATTCAGATCAAGATAGTTCTAGAGTTTGGGCACAGTCATGACAAAAGAAAGGGACATGTCACAGTATTTAGCAAATGAATGGACTTAGAATAAAAATATAGTATTTACAGGTAGTTATTTCAACTAGTCAACTATTAGAATGGACAAGGAATTAAACAATGATAGATTATAGTAGCTGACTGGTTGACAGGGGACAGCTATCTGTACGTGTTCACTTCTTAAAGTCAAATTAAATTATGCCATCTAGGTAAGTCTCTGTTGAAAATTGTCCCAGTTCAGATCTGTGCCTCCCCTGTGGGATAGCACATTGTGATTCTAGATATCTAAACTTCTTGCTGAAACAAAGCTCATCTCCCATATGGCAGAGAAGACTTTCGGAATTTGAGAATTTCATACAGTGGAGGTGGCAGCTTCAAGGCCCTGTTTGGAAAAAGAAGAGTAAGTAAGAGGATCAAAGACCCGGATACTAAAACATACAAAGAACAGCTGCAGGTCTTGGGTTTGGCTAGTCTAAAGAAAAGAAGAAATAGCGGTGACATCAGTGGTGGGATTCAAGTATTTTTTTACTACCGGTTCTGTGGGCGTGGCTTGGTGGGCGTGGCAGGGGAAGGATACTGTAAAATCTCCAGTCAGAGGTGAATTTGCCGGGTCTCCGAACTACTCAAAATTTCCACTACTGGTTCTTCCAGAACTGGTCAGAACCTGCTGAATACCACCTCTGTGACATGATAGCAGAATTCCAGTATTTGAGAGACTGCCACAAAGAAAAAGAGGGGGGGTGTCAACTTATTCTACAAAGCACCAGAGAGCAGGACAAGAAATAATGGTTGGAAATCAATCAAAGAGAGAAGCAACTTGGAATTGAGGAGAAACTTCCTAACAGTGAGGATAATTAACCAGTGGAACAGCTTGCCTCCAGAAATTGTGGGTGCTCCATGACTGGAGGTTTTTAAAAAGAGACTAGACAGCCAATTGTCTGCAATAGTATACAATCTCCTGCTTGAGTAGAGGGCTGGACTAGAACACCTCCAAGGTCCCTTTCCAGCTCTTATTCGATTCTAAATTCTAAATTCTAGGAGTATTTTGTACAGGAATTCAAAAAGTCAAAGCAGTGCCCTTGTACATGTGAACATAGCCTTAATAAACATGTTTTGCACAAGCATTGTAAACATCATTTATTGATTTTCTTTTGTTCCTCTACCCCGAGATGCCCTATCTGAAGACCAACCAATCTTTCTCTTTCAGGGTCCGAGTCCAAGTCATTATTATAAGACCTACAAAGAGAGATGGAAGGAGGCCAGCTTGGAATTACCCGCCCATGACCGGGGAAAAAAAAATCTGGATAACAGACTGAATAGCAGATCAGCTTTCACAGTTTTCCCCCTTCTACATTGTACTTCTGCTTACGTAGAAATTATTTCCACATTTTCTTCCCAACTTTTTCAACAATACAACTATAGTTAACCAAGGTGGTAACAAAGAAGGTACTTTCATATCTATTTGTGTGTGTGTGTGTGTGTGTACATATATACTCGCACATACAATACCTGCATACAATATACAGTGGAACCTCCAGTCACGACTGTAATCCGTTCCAGGATTTTGGTTGCAACTCGATTTGGTCGTAACCGGAAGCAAGACTGACTGCGCATGCACAGACAAAAAAAAAATGGTGTGGAAGGGGCTGCTTTTGATGTGTTCACCCAAGGATGTGTTCAAGACCAAATGCAAAAAAATCCTGAAATTTTTGGTCGTCACCCAATTTGGTCGTGGTCAGAAGTGCTCGTGACCCAAGATTCCACTGTATGTACACACCCACACATACACACTCCAGTCGCATCTCTGATTGGACCTCCAATCCTTTTTCTATGACCCCATTTCTTCTGTGATACAGTATAGGAAACTCCTCAATATTGAGTCTGTGTACTTGTCTGTGTACCTTTTCAACATTTCAGCTAACAGCATTTGCCATTCCTACCTGGAGATGCCAGCAACCAAAAGTAGATAATTCTGCACCCAAGTCACTTCTTTTTTTAATAAGTTATGACTCTTCCACTAATGGGTTAGACATTCTTATGACCTTATGAGCTAAAATTCACAGGTCTATCCACGGGCTTTGAAAGAAGGGCTTTGTGATGCTCACCAAGCAGCCATATATTTTTCCAAACTGTCACAGCTGCTTCTGAAACAGCCTCCAGAGCTGCAGCTGGAAGCATCTTCGGAAGGCGTCGCATGAGCTTTAAAGTTTTAATGGTTATAAGTTTTAACCATTCAAAACCTGGAAGCAAAGTATCCATGCAAATTAGGAAAAAGTGTGGCTGTTGTAACAAAAGATACAGCTACAGATTGGGGCTTCGGAAATCTGGATAATTAGTTAGATGGCAGCAAAATAATACTGAAAACTCTTAATTTTTGCTGTCACCTGCTGTATTGCCGTCTGGATTTTTGCAGGTCAGATCTAGTAGCCCTGCAAAATTGTTGCTTTGCACATGCAAGTCCTACAAAATTTTGAAGCACCTTTTCTGAAGGCATGTACAACCATCTTTCATCACTTATTTTTGCGTGTTTTGCTTTTCTTTCTCATCTGCCAGCCTGACTTCATAATGTTTGTTCTATGTCATATTATTCCCTACAACCATGATGGACAACCTATGGCACGCGTGCCGGAAGTGGCATGCAGAGCCACTTCTGCTGGCAGGCGAGAGGTCACCCAGAAGAGTGCCACTGCACATGCGTACATGCCGCCCGCCAGCTGATTGTTGGGTATCTGGCACCGGGGGTGCATGAGAGACATGCGCGCATGTTCAGAGATGTGCAGGGTACGGGGGAATCACACATGCATGCACAGAGACACATGGCACATGGGGGGGTTGCACACACATGCGCAGGGGTGTGTAGGGGCCAGTACGCATTGCCTTCTGGGTGCTTGCGTGCAAGTGCATGCACAATTATCAGCATGGGAACCGAAAAAGGTTAGCCACCACTGTCCTACAAGATTCTTGATTAGCTGTGATCATCCATGTGATGAATCCAAGAAGGAGAAAGAAAAGATAGTTCCAGCCAAGAGAATCTGACACCACGGCATGAAAAGGAACCACATGGTTAACACAGCACAAAAGATAATTCCCCTTCCCAGAAACTACTATTTTCCTAGCAATAAAGCACTATGTAAGGGTCAGTTCCATGCTATCTCCAAACCTACAAATGTTCAGCCCAGCCTTAGAGAAGCTAAGAGTACTCCTCCCAACAGAGTGGAAACTCCGGCTGTTTTCAGTGCAAACACAGAATTGATTTTATGTATTACTCAGACTACTTGGTTTTATAGTTTTCTTCAATTAAAACAAGATGAACTCTTAGCAGTATTTCTTGTAGAGCAATACCATGTCATACCAGAGATCTAACCACAGTGTTGGAATGTTAACATGGGACAGAAGGTTAATAACAATGTGATGAAAACAGCAAAATAGTCACAAACCATTGTCAGCTTATGCAAGAAAGCTGGATAAATGTAAAAGGTCCTCATGAATGCTAAAGAACATACTGTCTGTGTAGTTTGTAAGCACTGCCTAGATTCAAAATCTATACCATTCTTTTTTATTATTATTAAATTAATTTGTAATATAAAATACAAAAGAAAATAGTACTGTAGGAAAATAAGGGAGGGACAGGGGAAGGGAAACGTGCAGTGGTGGGGCTGCAACTGGTTTAACAACCGGTTCTGTGAGTGCGTGCACAGCATTCAAAAAACACCAATTTGAACCTCTAGAGGGCAGCCCCAGTAAGTAGAACAGCTGAGGCGTGTGAAATCCACCATGCCGCGTCAATCAGCTGAGCTGAGAAAGATGGAAATATAAGACAGGATAGGGTGGGTGCAGGTGGGTGGGGCCAGCTGATCGTCGGAACTACCGGTTTGCTATAAGCGGTCCAAACCTCTACCAGCCCCACCACTGGAAAAGTGTATGGAAAAGGGAAAAAAAGAAAGAAAAGTCATTGGCTTCCAAGTCCCTTTGGGGCAGTAGAATAAGATAATAGCATCAAAACCTCAACTTTTTACTTTTACATAATAGTAGACACTAGCCATATCTATAAGAACAAACATATCTAATCTGTAAAATCCAAAATAAAAGTTTCATTTTTTTTCTACTTGAAGGACAAAGTCCAGAAGCAGTTTCCAAGTAGAAACAAAAGTAAATTGTGTGTGTGTTTTTTTCTTTAATCAAAGCAGTCAATTTGTACAGTTCTTGATGTCAAAGAGGCAGTTAAATTCATGCGTCTCTGCAAAGAACTTTCCAAACGCAGGGGAATGTGGCAAAGGTTAGATTTATCACTAACGTTGGACACTTATTCTATATACATGGAGTTCACTGCATAGAAATTCCATCATTACAATAAACCCTTCATTTAGTGGATTGATGGAGAGAGTGTGAAGCTGATTTTCTTCTAAATTGCAAATGTGATCTTTCTGAGCTGCCAGACATCCTTGTTCATCAGACAAATTTTTATAGTTAACCATATAAATATATGAGGAAGCAGTCAATTTTGTTGCTCATTTGAGGCAAAGTCTGTTATTGTCAAAAAAAATTCAGATCCAGGATGTTTTGTCTTTTAAAACCAAAGTCTGCTAAATCAAGGTTTGATAAATCAAGAGATTACTTTATCGTTTTGTTTAAACATGAATATTTGTGCTTGTTATGATAATGATGCCAACACAATGGAAACAAAAAAAAAAGGAGGAAGAAATTTCCAGGAAATCTTAAGGTTTGCAGAAATACCACACATCCCCCCAAAACAAAAATGAAAATGAATTTTCCAAAAGCTCCAATAAGAATTGGTCATGCTCAGCAATCCTGTAGAACATCACTGGTCAAATACATTTTTGTATGCCAAAGATTCCAGGTTGACCAATGACAAACCACACCCTTGCCGAATAGTCCACTTCCTCCTCCTTCTCCTCACAATTCATAGCAGGCAGTTAAATGTTTGTGTATAATTGAAGGCAGCATGTGTGTCATCTAGCCCAGCCTCATTCACAAAGTTGGAAGCCAAATTGACCAACCTGTGAACACATCCCCAACTTGAAGATATCCTGAGGGGGAAATCCACCATCTTCCCAGGCAACTGATTACTGTATCAAATTCCTCTTATCATTAAGTCATTCTTTCCTGACATTGAAATGCCTTTCTGAAACTTTGGGCAATTTTGCACTGTGCTGAAGGAGAGGCCTGCATATTGTGCTTGGTCCATCCCATTCACTGCTTTCTGGGTGCAGGAAGAAATGATGTCATCCTCCTTCTAGTCCAAGCCCACTGCAAAAACACCCCCATACCCATGTTTCATAGCTTTAATTCAAAACAACTGTTTACCAACTTCAGCCATCTTAATTCTTCAAAACAAGTCTCTATACTCTGTTGTGTTCTAGTTATTCCCCCACCCCCCAACTCTGTTTGGCTTTACTCCATGCTATGTATCCATTGGGGATGGGAGATACATTAAACTGCATTATGTTTATAGTGTCACAATCAACTTTAAAAAGTTATCTACACCTCCTCCATCCCACCAAGTTTGGTGTACGCAGAGTCACCATCCCTGGGCTGCAGCCCACTACTGGGACTTGAGCCTTTCGGAACCAGGCCATGGAAATGGAGAGTGAATGAGTGCAACAGTCCCTACTCATGTGAGCAGTGTGCATTTGTGTGCTTGCCTGCCACATACAAAGAACTACCCCCTCTTCCCCCTCCCTCCTCTGTCAGTTTGCAAAGCCAAAAAGGTTGGGGAACTTTGGTGTAGTGGGTAAGGTTGCTAGCCTCAAAACAGAAAGACTCTGTGTTCCAGAAACTGGGAGAGAGTGACTTTGGGTCAGTCAGTTTCTCTCAGCTCAACTCACCTTCCAGGGTTGATGTTGTGGAGAAGGAAAAAGGAAAAGGAGTACAGAAATATCTCATTTAGCAACTGACTTGGACAGTCACCATTCAAAGTTATAACTATGAGGAAAAAGGAAATTTGCACACAATTTGTGACCTTCACAGTATCTCTCTCAGTTGCTAAATGAGAACTACCAGTATTAGGCATGATCAACTCCTTGTACATTTGGGTGTGTGCATGTATCTTTGTGTACATGTATACATACATCGGAGTTATTACAAATGAATTCAATAAGGATATCTGAAAAGAATGCAACAGTTCTGGAAAAAACATCCAGACTCAGAAATAGCAGAACCATTAGTTAATTACTTATGCAGTTCGGAGAACCATCTAAAAATAAAGTGCAAGAGATTTTTTCTCTCTCTCTCTCTCTCTCTCCCTTCAGTTAATAGCAGACAGCCAAGAACCACTTAACAGTTGCAGCTGGAATGCAGCTGATACATGCTGAATCAACTCAATAAACAACAGAAACTGACAGGATTAGGGCAGAGAAACACATCAATCACCCATCTAGGGATAGGATTAACCTCTTCTCTTCATGAAGAGGGACAAAATTACAAACATTTTCATTATAAAGAGTATTAAGTAACACTTCTGTGATCAGATGATACTCCCTGGAGTTCCCCAATACCTCTTATATCTGCTGCAGTGTTGGCTACTTCTTGTTTCTTCCTGGGGGAAAAGATACAGGAGGGGACAATGATGCAGCTTAATCATACAGGCTGTGAGTTTAATGCATGTGTGGTCCAGCCAGCAGTATCGCTTCTGCTGTAAAGCATCCAATTTACAACATAAAGAACACAGAATAATAGAGTTGGGAGGGTTAATGGCTTTTGGCAGCATGCCCAGGCTTTCAACTAGCATGAGCAGCTGCTCTTAGTTTCCCTCTCAGCTGCTGCGTTTGCTTTGGGGTTGACTTTTTTTTTAAAAAAGGGAATGGCTGTTTTAAGGTTTCTGCATTGTTTTAGTGGTTCCTGGCACTGTCCTTTTGGAGTGTACTTCCCTCACTCTTTTTGAAAGCCTCTAGTGATGGGGCACACACAACTTCTGAAGATAAGCTATTTCATTGGTTGATTGGTCTCACTTTTAGGAAATTTCTCCTTAGTCCTAGGTTGCTTCTCTCTTTGGTTAGTTTCCATCCATTGTTTCTTGTTGTGCCTTTTGGTGCTTTGGAAAATAGATTGACACCCTCATTTTTGTAGGAGCCCCTCAAATTTCCTGACAAAACAATTAATCAGTGGAACAACTTGCCTCCAGAAGTTGTGAATGCTCCAACACTGGAAGTTTTTAAGAAGCACCTTTGGGGCAACCATGACCTGGATGACTAAGAATCTCCATAGACATATCTAATGGTTCATATTAGGCAACTGTCAATCCCTACTATTTTTCTATGTTTGTATAGCTTTTATCCTTAAATTGTGAGGCATCCAGTGTTTGGTGTAAGATAGGAGGCCAAATAAATAAAATAAATAAGTAAAATACTCAGCTGGACAAGATCAAGGAAGCAAGAATGACACAGATAGTCTAATGTTAGCCTGGAGTAAATACAGAATCTTGGAGACTCCAAAAGGAATTTCCAACATTCATTTACAGCTAGTTTAGCAGGGGAGAATATCTGGAAATGATCTGAAATGCTTTTTTCCAAGGTTTCTTCCCACAAGGACTGTGTTCTACTTACAAAATAGCTACCCTCAGACTCACCTTCTGTCTTTTATTGTTGATGACCCCCTTACTTATTAGATTTTTTAATCTCACCTACATCACTTTATAAGTAATACATAAAACTCCTTCCTTTTCTTTTCCCACACCAGCAACTTGGTGAGGTTGGTTGGGCTGAGAGGGAGTGACTGGCCCAAAGTCAGCCAGCCAGCTTTCATGCTTAAAGTGGGATTAGAACTCCCAGTCTCTAGACCAGCACTTTCACCACTACACCAAACTGGCTTCATTATTTCCCCAGCCTTGCTACAGACTCTCATCACAACTTGGTCATGTGGTAATTCTAGGTCTTAAAAGTAGCAACAGCACTTCGACTTATGTACTGCTTCATGCCACTTTACAGCCCTCACTAAGCAGTTTGCAGAGTCAGCATGTTGCCCCCAACAATCTGGGCCCTCATTTTACTGATCTTGGAGGGCTCAGTCAACCTTGAGCCAGTGACGATTGAACTGCTGTCAGTGAGCAGTGAATTAGCCTGCAATACTGCATTCTGACTACTGTACCACAACAGCTGCAGTGCCTTTGCATTGCAGTATTCCTTTCCAATAATAATACTAATGAGAGTACAAATTACTAGTGCAATGAAGAATTCAGACCTAATTTGCAGTAAGCGTAATATTTATTTATTTATTTATTTATTTAGATTTATATGCCACCCCATCTCCAAAGGGACTTGGAGAGGCTCACATAAAAGCCAAAATAAAAACAGACTTCCGGGTTGAGCCTTCTCGAGAACAGGCGGCGGTTTGTGATCGTCCACGACCGCAGCCTGGCTCTTGCGTCGGAGAGCCCGATCCTGCAAGGTTCGGGGCTGAAGCTGCCTAGGGCGGCGGAGAAAGGGAAATCTGCCAGCCAGAGTGAGGGGAGCCGATCTCCCCTTTTGGGTCTGGTCTTTTCCCTCCGAAGACGTCAAGAAGTGGTGGTCAAAATGGCCACCTCGAAGAGAAGGTTTCAACGGGATTAAGATTGGTGCAGGAGGAAAGAGAGAAGTCGACAGCAGAGGAACCGGAGTATTGGATGGTAAGATCAAGGCACCCGGGATTAAGATAAAGATGAGTTTTTAAAAAGAGAAACAGAAGCGCAGTTCCAAGTGAAGAAAAATAAGTAAAATATTTTTGATAGCTATAAGGGCTTCAACCGGAAAGGAAGAAGCCAGCGTAAGAACTTAAGTTTGGGGCTCGGAAAACTTTGAATATTAAAATAAAAGGAAAGGGTTAAGACTCTGTGCAGAAAGTGCCACTTTGTGGAGAAAAATTGGAAGCTAAAGAAGTAAGAAACTATCTTGTTCCTTTGTGGATTGGAGTTGTTACATTTTAAAGAGACACAAGACTTATAGAAAGTGAAAGCCTGAATACACAAAGACGGATTGCCGGACTAATTGGTGATACTGATATAGACTCTGGACCTGGGTTAGGATCATAGAAAATTTAAAGAAGAAGAAGAAATAAGGAAAATTAAAATTTTGGTGGTCATCCAAAGAATTAAAAATGGAGTTTAAAAGTATGAAAGAACTGTTACAGGAAGTGACTGAACTAACTTGGCATGTTGCAGAAAATATGGGCATTCAAATGCTGAATAAAGAAGGAGCCTTGGAAAGGGTGGAGCCAGCACAAGAGAAAGCCATCTTAAAAAGACAATTAATACAAAGATTAATGCAAATAAAAGGAAAGGAAGGGTGGCTAAAAACGGAACCTAAGAAAGTATCTAAAAAGGGGAACATTTATGAAATTAAGCATGTTAGAAAGGTTCAGAAGGAAAGGGAACAGAAAGGTAAAGAGAGAGAGAGGATTCAAACTGGATAGAGAAGGGGAGAGCAGGATAATAGGGAGGAGAAGGAGCAGCACAAAAAGACAATTAACAAAAGATTAATACAAAGATTAAAAGGAAAGGGAGGATGGTCAAAAAATGAAACTTAAGAAGATAATTAAAAGGGAACATTTATGAAACTAGGCATGATAGAAAGGTCCAGAAGGATAGAGAGCAGAAAGGTAAAGAGAGAGAGAGGATTTAAACTGGATAGAGAGGGGATAGCGGATAAAAGAGAGAAGGAACAAGAAACAAGAACAAAAGATAGAGAGACACGGAATTACATAATAAAGAAAGGAACTTGTTTGCATAGAGACAATGGTTAACGTATTTAAAAGGGGGGTTCTGCATGAAGAAATGGTAATAAGAATATATTGTAATTATAAAAGTGTAAAACAAAGGGGGTTACTGACAATTTTTACTGGTAAAAGGTCACATTTTTCATTTCTTATTCACAAAAGAAAGCTAAATGATGATTAGATGAATTGAATTAATTGAAATGATCTTAGAAAATGCCTAAAAATGAGATTAGCTATTTTTATTATTATTTTGGAACTATAATTAATCTTAGGGGGGATATGTGTTGCAGAACCCGACCGATTAGAGATATATTGTAAGGAGCTTTTCTCCTTTTTCTTTTCTTTTTCTCTATCTTTCGTTTTAAAGAGAATGATTATGATTATGCTACTATATTAACCACTGAGGTGTCACTTTCAAAGTAGTAAAAGGGGGGCAAGTCTAGGTTTTTTTTTTCATTCTTTTTAGTGTTAACATTGGTACGGATTTAGAATTATGGAGAGAATATGTGATGAAAGGGCAAATCTGACGGATAAAAGAATTCTGTAAATGATAAAAGAGTATTAACAATGTGAAGACAATTAAAGGATAGATATGGATGAACTTTATTTTTAATATGATGGGCAAATATATTGTTATTTGTAAGATTTATACATGAAGTTTTTAAAATATATATGTATATTTGCAATTAACTTGAAATGAACTGGGGGCTATACAGATTGAGATTAAGATTTGAGATTAGGATTAATTTCTTTCACCCTTTGTCCGCTAAAATGGAATAGAAGTGAAGTCAAATGTTTAAAATGAATATAGATCTACTGTCATATTTGCATGTAAAAGTGATGACCCGGGAACATGCTGTCTACTGAAAAGAGTTGTTTTAAAAAATTGTTAAAAATTGAATAAAATTTGTTTAAAAAAAAAAAAAAGCCAAAATAAAAACATAAACACAAGAAATTAACATATAAGCTTCCAAATAAATCCCTAAAATGTAATAAAATCAATTCATTAAAAGAAAAACCCCAACCAACCTCAATCCAGGCCGGCCTGTTCAAACAGACGTTTTAAGATCGCGGCGGAAGGAGCGAAGGTTGGGAGCCAGCCACAACCCCAGGGGCAGTTGGTTCCATAGGGTGGGCGCCCCCACAGAGAAGGCCCTCCCCCTGGGAACCGCCAGCCAACATTGTCTGGTTGACGGCACCCTGAAGAGGCTCTGCCAGTGGGAGTGCACTGGGCGATTAGAACTCGATGGCGGTAGAAGGCGCTCCTGCAAATATCCTGGACCCTGGCCATGGAGGGCTTTATAGGTTAACACCAGCACCTTGAATCTTATCCGGAGGGCAACCGGCACCCAATGTAGATCGCGCAGGAGGGGTGTCACATGGGAGTATCAGGTCACTCCCATCACTACCCGCACGGCCGCATTTTGCACTAGTTGAAGCCTCCGTATAGTCCGCAAGGGCAGCCCTAGGTAGAGAGCATTGCAGTAGTCAAGACTTGAAGTGACGAGTGCATGGGTGACTGTGCATAGGGCATCCTGGTCCAAAGAGGGGCGCAAGTGATGCACCAGGTGAACATGGGCAAATGCCCTCCTGGCGACGGCTCCCATCTGCTCCTCCATACTTAGCCGTGCATCCAGGAGGACACCCAAGTTGCACGCCCTATCTACGGGGGGGCAACACCTCTCCCCCCATGGTCAATGATGGAATTTCTTGGATAACCCGAGATGCTGGTAGGCACAGTTACTCAGTCTTGTCTGGGTTGAGCTGGAGCCTGTTTCTCCCCATCCAGATCCATACCGCCTCCAGGCAATGGGACATCACGGGGAGGGCATCACTGAGATGGTCTGGGGTGGAGGTGAAGAGCTGGGTATCATCAGCATATTGATGATACTTCACCCTGAAACCACGGAAATATGTTGTATTTCCCTGCAAATTCAGCTCATCCAAAAGAAAGGATTGCAATCTGAAATTAAAAGCATTACAATTTTGCCATATGCCAAAATAACACAGACTAGAATTGCATGTACTCTTTCCCCATTCTAGCCGATAGGGGGGACAATCATCTTCCATTTATCCGGTGTTAAGAAATCCTGACCAGAACAACAACAGCTGAACAGCCCAGCCTCCAGGGGTGATTTTGGCTAATTCAGCGAGGCAGAAATCTTAACAGCTTAGACCAATTTCTCGTTAGGTCTAGGATCAAATTGCTGAGGTAGCCAAGAGCATTTTGCTAACCATTTTTGGAGGAATCTACAATAATCTTCTGGGCCTGCTTTGCAGAGGATTTTGCCAGCTGGAAAATAAAGCTGTGCAGATGCTAGGCATTGTGCAATGCCCACATGCTACAAGTTCAGGACCTACAATTGTGAAAACATCCCAGGGCACCGTTCACTGGGAAAGCGTGCAGAGCTCATTTCCAACCCTGATATTGCAACACCATCCAAGAAAGGCTGTTTGGCAGATGATGAGGGCCAGGTGGTGAAGCCCATTAATTCACTGCGGAGGCTGAGATGATGCAGGCTTTTAGCGTGAGCAAGCCCGACCTTTAGTTAGATTCTAAAAGAAGCAAACCCTTCTAACTTGGGCTAGCTTAGGAACCAGCAACAAGGCATTTGTCTTATTTGCGTAAACTCTGGATGGCTCACAACATTTCCAAATATATAATTAAAACAATGATAAACATAGCAGTAAGATACAATAGCATGGACAAAAATCGGTCATAACTATCAAAAACATAATGGTAGCTCCAGAAAGAGATTAACCCAAGTCCTGGGAAGAGAGGCAGGTCTTTAGAGTCTTCCAGCAATCTAACAGAGGGACTCCCAAATGTATCCCTGGGAGGATGCTGTTCCAAAGGACAGGGACTATAACCGCAAAAATGCACTTCCTTGGCTTCTTAAGATGATATGTTCAATTGAGGGGACCAGGAACACAAAGTGTCCAAATGTATCATCTCCTCCTCCTCCTCCTCCTCCTCCTCCTCCTCCTCCTCCTCCTCCTCCTCCTCCTCCTCCTCCTCCTCCTAGTTCAGGATTTGCTTTTCAGGTTGACGAATGCCCATCTTGTATGATCAAATACAGGCGGGCAATTTTCATATCTGCATTATGTACCAAATGTAACAAGCAGGCAGAAATGATTGAAGGTAGGCAGTTCCTCAAGAGGGCCTGGCCCTATGCCACGAAGGCCTTTCCAGATAACTGATAATTTAAGAATACCCTATCCCCAAAACAAAAGTCATTATGTTATGAAAAAAAAATCCATAAATGCAACTCTTGAATCAGATTAAGCCTTTTACTTATGTAAACCGCTAGGGGGCAAAAAGTCAGAGGTGAACTTGCTTTTGAATCCCCCAGAAATTCTCCTGTAATAATAGAAACTTTTTAAAAGAAACAACAATAAGAATAACAAGAGTTTTGGCAGGGATGTCATTTGAAGAATTTCATGACCCAAAGTGGATCGGCTTTTGAGCTCAGGCAGTGCATGTAATATTCTGGCTAGCCAGCAGGTGGAGACAGGAAAACGCTTTGCAATGGTTAGCACACTGAAGAACTTGCACAGAAGCATTTGTGGCTGGTATGGTATGCTATTCCCACTCGCCCTCTTCCGGCAGGTGGAAAAAGATTGCTCAACAAGGATCTGAGTTGCAAGCAGGTGCATTGCAACCACCTGGGTCCCTGGGTGTGTTGCAGCTGAGAATCAGTGGCTAAATCTTGTTAGTGGAGGGACCCAGTTGTTTTGATGGTTAAATGCTGACAACAGCCTTTTTTTTCCCAAGATGGAGCTCTTCAGTTGTGCTGCTGGACTATGTCCCCCCCATCATCTCTTACCTATGTGCTGCTTCCTCTACTTTGGTCCTACAGATTTAAAATTGCAATATGTACATAGTCTGTGATAAAAAACATTGTGCTCCTTTTAAAATCAAGGATCCCCGCCATAAATTGAATCCAAAGAAGATAGAGATCAGGGCCGCGTCAGGAAAAAGGTGTAAATGCACATCAGAATCTTTGTCATTCTGTCACTTAGAGTTGCCCTGCGTACGTTTTCTTTTTCTGTTCAGGTGATCTGTTGAGGGTGGCATAATGCACAGGTAAAAGTGCAAAGCAAAAAGTGGGGCAGCCACAGAACCAAAAGCAGATAGGAATATTCATTCTCTCTGACATCCCATTTTTTCTGACACCCTCCTAGCTTCCCTCCCAATCAGCAGTGGAGTTTTGCTTTCGGGTTTTGAAATTAGGCCAAAGCTGCATGAGACTCCTGACCATCCACCCTGATTTTTATTTTTATTTTTTGGTGCCTTCAAGTCAGTTTTGACTCCTGATGACTACCTGGGCAAGGTCCTGCAGTTTTCCTGGCAAATCTTTCTGGAGGTGGTTTGTTATTGTCTTCTTATTCCTAAGGCTGAGGTACAGTGAAGATTCAAGGTCCCAAAGATGGCTTTGGGTCTAAGACAGGACTAGAACTCACTGTCTCCCAGTTTCTAGGCTGATGTTTTTACCACTACACCAAACTGGCTCTCCCACCTTGCTCAAAGGAACCGGAAATGACTTGCACATACCCCTTGTGCTAGTCGTTTCCGGTTCTAAGGGGTGGTGCTCATCTCCGTTACAAAGCCAAAGAGCCAGCGCTGTCCGAAGATGGTCTCTGTGGTCATGTGGCCAGCATGACTAAACGCTGAAGGCGCACAGAATGCTATTACCTTCCCACCAAGGTGGTCCCTATTTTTCTACTTGCATTTTTATGTGCTTTTAAACTGCTAGGTTGGCAGAAGCTGGGACAAGTAACAGGAGCTCACTCCGTTGCATGGTGCTAGGGATTCAAACCGCCGAACTGCCGACTTTTCTGATCAACAAGCTTAGCCACTGAGCCACCACATCCCACCTTGCTCTAGTGGACTTTTCTTTTAAACACAGATGAAGAAAGCTAAAGATAAAAATATAATGAATACTATAACAATATATTCATTAAGATAGCAAGATAAAAGCATGACAGCTTTAAATATTAGTGGTAAACTCAGGGAACTCTTTAACCTTAACTCTTTTACCTTTGCTTTCGGGGAGTCTACATATTCTTTGTCTCTTCCCAACTGTAGTACATCAAAACAGGCATCCTAGGTTGCATATTCTTGAAACAAATACAGCAGAGATATATGGGAGAAATAAACTTACTGTGAATTTTAACACAAAATCACATAATTCAAAGTGTAGAATCAATATGTCATTGTAATTGAAAATTACTATTCTGCTATGAGGAACATATTATGAGAAAATGTGTTCTGATATGCTGGTCTATAACTAGGCAACATTTAATTTAATTTGATTCATGTTCATGTTTTATAAGAAAAAATGCATCACAATAATTCAAGTTTCAGGGCATTGGCAGAATGAGGTGAGAAAATTTTAAAGCAGAGGTGGGCAACTATAGCAGTTCAACTCCCAGAATTCCTGAGCCAGCTGGGAAATTCTGGATGTTGAAGTCTCCAAGGTTGGACTTCTTTGCTCTAAAAGATGCTATAAGTTGCTCATGGGAAAATGACCTGAGATAAGCTTCATGTGAGTCATAGAGGACAACTTTCCCCCTTGCAAACTAAACACAGATTATTTACAACAAAAATGGAGAACTTGCCAAATATTGCCAGAACAATAACAAACAGACAGCACATTGAGGGGGGTGACCAAATAAATATATTTTGGAAATCGATACGCTTTGAAATACTTTTCATGCTGAAGGAATAGTATGAGTGTGTTGGGATATTTAATGCCTTTGCAAGGCAGGGTGAAGGACAAATTAAACTCTTTGGCAGGAGGGGAGTGAAGTTTGCCTCGGTCTTATCTCCCCCCTTTTCTGAACTCCAGTTTAACTACAATTTCTCAAATTACATGTGCATAATTTATACAGATTATTCCGTTCTTTTTGAAATGTTGCTTCTTAAAAACAAACTTCAAATACAATGAAGATGGCTTTGAAAGTATGCAGTAAAGAGGTGAAATTTAAAGTATCTGTACAGAAGGAAATTTCACGTCCTTAATGCAGAATATCCCAAATTCTGTTCATTTGATTGGCCATTTTGGAAAGCACCTTATGAAATATAGCCAGAGAATTTAATATAGGGAGAAAAGGATAATCCAACCTAGAATAAGGAAAAAATTCCTGACAACGAGAACAATTAATCAGTTGGACAACTTGCCTCCAGAAGTTGTGAATGCTCCAACACTGGAAGGTTTTAAAAAGAGATTGGACAACTATTTGTCTCAAATGGTGTAGGGCCGTGATGGTGAACCTATGGCACGTGTGCCACAGGTGGCACACAGAGCCATTTGTACTGGCACACGAGCCGCCGGCAAATTTACCTCACTGCGCATGCACGTGCCTCACAGATGATTTTTGGCTGGTTTGAGGCCTTTCCCTGTTTCGTCATTTCCGGTATTACAGGAAGTGATGAAATGGTCCTATTCGGCCTGAAGAGGCTTTTTTCAAGCCTCTGGGAGGCCGAAAAAGGCCTCAAACCAGCTGAAAATCAGCTGTGAGGTGCAGTACAGGTGAGGGAGGGAGCGGCGGGGGGGCAGGAGGATTGTGCACACATGCACAGGGGGCGGGGGGGCGCACATTGGCTTCTGGGTCCTGGCACGCGAGCACCAGCGAGTGCACAATTTTTGGCACAGGAGCCCAAAACGGTTAGCCACTACTGGTGTAGGGTTTCCTGTCTGAGCAAGGTTTGGTGTAGAATACCTCCAAGGTCCTTTTCCACTCTATTATTCTGTATTCTGTACTTGCATAGCAGGGGAGATTTTACAAGACTAAAGAGAGGCATTCCCTTTGGACTGGCTTAGTATTTCCTGAGCTTCCCAGAACAGCATTAAGTAAAATGAAAATTCTGAAGCTAGTCCAAGAATTAGAAAAATGTTACCTCTAGACGGTCCCTTGTTCCTTACAAAAAAAAAAATCTCTTCCCATGAAACTGTGTAATGAGCAAAGCAGCAACGGAAGTGCCTTCTTCAACTTTGTCACTCCTCAATTAGGGTAACAATGCATCTTGCAGGCTGAAGAAGCTCCTACCATACATTTCTAAAACTAAGATTAGGGAACTTTGTCTTTCTAATAGCTTGAATTATTATAGTCCATTCCAAAAACTGAATGGATGGAGGAATATTTCTGATTTGAACCTTTACGGGGCTTCTTGAAAGGAGAACTTCTTTCTAATTTCTTCCTCCACTCTCTCAATTCCCTAGTTCTTGCCATTTGCTCACCGCTTCATTGCTGCCCTGTTTCCAGTAACAGGAAACACAACTCCATCAAAGATTATTCACCGTTCTAAAAGCCCAAAGATTTCATAATTCCTCTATGGCTTTCATTTTTTTTTACACAGAGCAATTACACTAGGATACTATTTGAACATTCTGTGACGTCGCTCTGATGTATTGCCCAGAATTACAGACTTGCAATACCATCAGTCTGTCCATATAGATTGTGCATTTTTTTCTCATGTTGAAATCAAATTTCTCTTAATCTGGGGTGGAGATAAATGTGCACACATCCACACAGCAACGTACACATGTTCAAGAGGATCCCCCACAGGCCCAGATGTCTGCCTTGCATGACATCACATGGGGTGTAGAGCATGCCCTGAGAGAATACAGCCTCTATGCAGCATAAAAGAACCACTGCTTCATCCATTTTAGGAGTCTGAGTAATAAGCATATTAATAATAGAATCCTCATGTGGAGATCACTCTTTTTTTAACCCCCCCCCCCCTGCCCCCATTGCCAAGGCGGGTTCTAAAATAAGCCCAGCTGGGGTTGCTAAGTCCATTTACTGCGAGCTGGTTTGCATTTTGCAGCCCGGTGCTCCCTTCTCTGCATACCCTCCCCGGATCCAGCTCTTTGTTTGAAACAGTCCTTGTCACAGCAGAAGGTGCCAGAATCCAGCTGTTCTTCTTTCCCAAACTTCTGGGAGAGGAGAGGCCCAGTTACATCTCGTTCTCGTAAATACAAAATCCAGTTCGAGCAAGTCTTTGTGCGGGGCCGTCGCAGCGCCCGTGGCAAGTCTGTCATTGGAAACAGGCCTCCGAGCCAGAGCTGGGAGGGAGATGGAGGAGCAAACGCAGACCATCTCCTCAGGAAGGCGGCGTAATGTGCAAGAAGGAACACGGTGTGTGTACTCTGTCCAGAACCATTTCCCTATTGATCATTTCTGCATCTCAGCCAGGAGGGGAAAAAGCCCAGAGAAATGGCAGATGTCCCCTTCCCTCCTAAAAATCACAAGTGGAGAGCCTTCTGCCTTGCTTTCTTCCATCACCCGCTCTCCCCCGCTCTCTTTTTGCAAAATACGTGCACATTTGTTTCTTATTTGTAGTGCACCATTACACTTGCGCTGTGCTCAGAAATATTTGGCGAAAATATAACCCTCAGAATGTGGTGTTTTGTCCTAAGGACAACAAGATGCTTCTCCCAGATAGCAAACACAAAAAGCTTTGTAATCGGATTTCCGAAAACCTTTGGAAATATGAAGGCACTGGGGGGTGGGGGAGGGGGGAAGAGTTTGAGAGGATGAGAAGAAGAAGATATTTAACAGAGCCCTATAAAGCTACCAAAAAAAAAAAGCAAGGACATACTGACTCATAAGAGCCCTATCATGTCACTTCTATAAAGCTTACTTTGGATTGTTCTTTATCCCACAGTTTCCCATTTATCCAAGGTTAGAAAGAAAGATGCACAGGCTGGTTTCAAACAACATGAAACCTAGGCCCAGGCTGTGGTTCTGTGGGAACCCAACCATTATCTTAGCATGCTGTGTGAAGCAGAACTTGTCAAGATGTAATATGGTTTGTTAGATTAGGCCAGTTTTTAGTCCCTCAGCCCTCTTAAATCACATTTTGAAAAGGATTCAGATATTTTCTCTTCCCCTGTTTATAACCATGCACATTGGAGGGAACCTGATTTGGATGTTTCCCTTTTATGACTGAATCCAGATTTTTTTATCTTCTATGTTACCAGTATGCACCTGCAAATGTGCATTGCTTAAAGCCCCAGAGACAGAAAGAATCTAGATGCTTAGTTCTACCATCATACCAAAATTCTATTTGTTCATTTTGTCAATGTGCCTAATGATATGGAAAAACATTCCCAAAATGTATAAATGGAATAGAATATAATTCTTTATTGGCAAAGTGTCATTGGACACACAAGCAAATGTAAATTCATTTATACTATTAATTCACTCGCCAAAAGCAACACCAACCACAAGAACCTTCGATCTCGCCCTGACCTAACCATACAGCAATGTGCCCGCTCCCATGAACTCCACACAGAACTAAAAAACATCTAGACAACGGAGAGAAGGACCTGTACATTGACTACCGTGCTGACTGTATCAAAAGTAAGTCACACAACCCACAACCCAGCATCCAACCCTACTTCAACCAATCCACCATCACCCAAGACTAGGCATGCACGCCCCTAACTACCTCAATTCAAACTACAAATGGCCTTAAATGCAAGCTACTCAATGCAAGAAGCCTTGTGAATAAAATACCCGAATTTCTCCTCTTACTAAATACAGCAAAATTTGACATCATATTTGTCTGTGAAACATGGCTCAACACATCTCTCCCTGACTCCGTTACCTTAATAAAAGACTATCATGTTTACCGATCAGATCATGAAATCCGTAGAGGAGGCAGTGTTGCTATCTTCTATAAAAAGTCATTACATCTAAAAAACATCCAAGTTACCCAGGTGCTTGCTCTTCCTGAGACCATCGTCTGTGAACTGTCCTTAAATATCACATTTCGATTTGTACTATGTTACAGAGCCCCTGATTATGACAGCGAACATGTAAACAAGCTAAATTCACTACTAACATGGGCAACATCCTGCCTACATACTTTTATCTTTCTTGGTGACTTCCATCAACCTCATATTAACTGGACCTTAAACAAATGTAACACTGAACCCATACATGCAGCCTTCTACAATGCTGTAACAAATCTGGGACTGGAACAACTAGTAACCAACAATACTAGACTTAACAACTGCCTCGATCTCATCTTCTGCAATAGTTTGAATTCAATTTACAGAATACAAATTATAGAACCCTTTTCCAGCAGTGACCACAACAGGATCGACTTTTGTCTCAACATACGTCCACACAAAAATCACCACAACGACGTAATCCCCAATTATAACTTCAAAAAAAGCAACTACGATCTTATAGACAACAATCTCTCATCCCTTAATTGGCAATTTCTATTCACTGGGTGCAATACTGTTGAAGATCATTACAACATATTTTTACTTGAAGTCAAAAGTGTCATCAAACTGTACGTACTAATAACAACTCCCAAAACCAGAAAAAACAGATTACCCATAACAATGAGGAAGCTTCAGTCCAAAAAGAGATCACTTTGGTGAAAAAACAAATCTGGTCATGTTGCCAACTTCAAAAGCTGATACAAAAATTTATGCCATCAGATAAAGACTGAATGCATCAATTTTCACATTAAACAAGAGGAAAACCTTCTATGCACCAATTCCATCCATGCTTTCTACAATTTTGTAAAAAACAAACTAAAAGACTCAAGGTCCATTCCACCCCTGAAAGGACCTAATGGTAATGACTGTAACAATGACACCATTAAATAAAACCTCTTTAACAAATTCTTTGGCTCAGTATTTGTAAACAGCAATGGATCATGCCCAGTATTTCCTATTCGAACCACAGAGAACTACAATGATCTAATAAATATTGATTTTACAGAAGACAATGTTGAAAAAGCAATACGCAATCTAAAACCATCTCTATCTATTGGACCGGATGGAATATGTGCCTACTTCTTTAAAAGCTATTCGGTGCCATAGCCGAACCTCTAAGCATAATCTTTGAAAAATCTTTCAGGACCAGCTCCTTAACAAACCTATGGTCACTAGCCACGGTCATCCCCAACTTCAAAAAGGGAGACCCCAGCCCAGTTGAAAATTACAGACCAATCTCCTTATGCTGCGTCACCTGTAAAGTCATGGAATCAATTATTAACCAATCCATTATCCTCCACTTAGAGACAAACAACCTACTCTCTAATAAACAATTTGGTTTCAGAAAAAAACTATCCTGTAATCTGCAACTCTTACACTACAAAAACATATGGACTACAAAACTCAATCAGGGCAAAACAATAGACGCAATCTACATAGACTTCTGTAAAGCCTTTGATTCAGAGCTACATGACAAACTACTATTAAAACTAAAATCTTATGGTATCTCTGGACAACTGCATAACTGGATAGAAGCATTCCTGTCAAACAGGTAACAAATGGTCAAAATTGGAAATGTCCTATCAAATTCTGTACCTGTCAACAGTGGTGTCCCTCAAGGCAGTGTTCTAGGACCAACTCTCTTCATACTCTACATAAATGACCTCTGTGATCATATTAAGAGCAATTGCGTTCTCTTTGCTGATGATGTAAAGCAATTCAACACCACAGACAATACTGTTACCCTTCAAAAAGACCTCGACTATGTATCAGAATGGTGAAACAAATGGCAACTTCAAATCTCAACAAATAAATACTTTGTCTTACATATTGGCAAAAATAAAATCAGAAAATAAAATACAAGCTGAATAGTCAAGACCTTGTTGATGATCCAAACTCCGTCAAGGACCTTGGAGTACTCATCTCTAATGATCTAAGTGCTAGAGCCAACTGTAACTACATAGCCAAAAAGGCATTAAGAGTTGTTAACCTAATCCTACGTAGCTTTTTCTCTGGTAATATCACACTACTAACTAGAGCATACAAAACATTTGCTAGACCAATACTTGAATACAGCTCACCAGTCTGGAACCCACATTATGTATCTGATATTAACACAGCAGAGAAAGTCCAGAAATATTTCACAAGAAGAGTTCTCCACTCCTCTACTCATTGCAGAATACCTTATGCCACCAGACTTGAGGTTCTAGACCTAGAAAACCTAGAACTACGCCATCTTCGGTCTGATCTAAGTATAGTATATAAAATCATACATTGCAATGTCCTACCTGTCAATGAATATTTCAGGTTCAACCATAACAATACAAGAGCACACAATAGATACAAACTCATGGTTAACCACACCAAACTTGATTGCAGGAAATACGACTTCAGCAACAGAGTGGTCAATGTCTGGAATACTCTACCTGACTCTGTGGTTTCTTCCCCAAACCCCCAAAACTCTAACCTTAGGCTATCTACTATTGACCTCACCCCTTTCCTAAGAGGTCTGTAGGGGGCATGCATAAGCGCACCAAAATGTCTACTGTCCTTGTCCTATTGTTTCTTTTCTTTTATTATATGTATCCATGTATATATAACTATGTTTATACTTATACCTATTATCTTGTAAGCAATTGACTAATCAAATAAATAACAAAATAACAAAATTTGTCTCCAATGCATAAGCTGTCAGTGTACATACAACCAACAAAATGATAAATCGTTGATCATCAATCATAAGATACAAACAATGATTGATAAATCATAATATACTAATAGGAGAAAGTAGTATAAAGATGAGAGGTGAGAAAGATGAGAAGATGAGTTGATGATAAGGATATTAGCAATGCAGCATACTCCATACGTAAATATCTTTAGGCATAAGACAGCGCTGCAGGAGTTAAGTGTTCAGCAGAGTGGGGAAAGAATGGGGAAAGAAAGTACAGTATCTTTGTGTCTAGTTGTTTTGGCATGTAAATTTGTCTCTTCAAATAGATGGAGAAAAATGAAAGCTGGGTTAAAAAGCAGTCTTGAGTGAACCTTTTTTTGGAAAGATTCTTTCTGGGCAATGCATTCTCTGGCTACTGTTGAAATTGAGCCCACGTCAGATATAGCCAGTGTAGCCAGTACTGGGAGATCAAGTGTGTTGCAGTTTAATAATAACTGGAAAATCAACTTCCTATTTGGCTAATGGACAAGTGAATATCTGCCTACTGATAAAGTATCACAAAATTTCAGTAAGATTGCTTTTTGCAGTGCTTATCAATGAACATGTGAAATAACAATGCAGAAGGACAGGAAAGATGCAAGTGGATGTGTCATGCCCGAGCATATAACTTTTATATAATGTTGTTGCTCTCTAGCCCCATCTAGTGGCCAGAGGGACAAAATACCAAGTTTGAAACTGACCCAACTCACTTACCCATCAGCCCACACTCTCAAACCAAGTGTACTCTGGGAAGCCAGACTCCATTTCCTTCAGCATTTGGAAAAGGCAGAAGCACAAAGAAGAATCCATCTTAATCTGTGGCACATGGTCATCCAAGGACAAATCCACATCCCACACACACAGCATCGCTGATGAGATTTAAATTGCTTGTATTTATTAATTGTTATGTTCAGCAGCAACTTAATACTATGTATCTTGTACTTGGTTCTCATTGTATCCCTATTTTTCCCAGTTTCACTACATCCTGTTCTTTCAATAAAGCATCCAGATCTACCCACATGGTCTGCTTTATTGGAGGACAGGTGGGTTTAGCTGCATGTCAAGCTGCACACAGATTAATGTGTAGTGAGGACAGAACAGGGTGTCTTTAAGTGGTGTGTGCTCAAATCTCTGTGCACAATTCAGCAATAAGAAGAAAACTTAGAACATTGAAGAGATGATGCCAAATAATCAGCTGCATTCTGGATATAGTATCAGATAATGGGCAATTCTAAAACACAGAAAAGAAATTTGGTTGAAAAGTATTTCAGAAACATCTTGACCCTTGAATAATATTCCCTTGTTCAACATTCATGCTAGTTCAGTATGACCTAGCAAAACTAAAAATGCTTTCCAAGGAATAGTTCTAGTCTTGCAGAATCTTATTGCTGCCATCATCCAACTTTAGTAAAATATTGTTTTGTAAAATATTTTGAAATGATAGTTGCACTTGAACTTCCTCATCATGTTGCCGAAGTCCACATTGGGGATTCTGAGAACTGAAGTCCCAAACAAATATATAGATGGCTGCACTTGAAAATGAGTATCAAATATTCATCCCACTGAAAGTAACATATCGAAGGAGTTTAAGAAACAAAGTTCAAGACATCGTATCAAAAAGATCTATTACTTCAATCAACATTCCAAGTCTGTGTTTGGAGAGACCCAGCAAAGAGGATCCTACATATTATTGGGACAGTCTTTCTGAAATTTGCTTTTCTATAAAAGATCAATATTTCAGGTCATGAACTCAGGAATAGTAGTAGAATATCACTTAGACATATACCTCTTCACAATGCTTTATAGCCCTCTCTAAGTGGTTTTACAGAGTCAGCATATTGCCTCTAACAATCTGGGTCCTCATTTTACTGACCTTGGAAGGATGGAAGGCTGAGTCAATTAGCCAGTGAGAATCGAACTGCCAAAATGATGGCAGCCGGCAGTCAGCAAAAGTAGCCTGCAGTACTGCATTCTAACCACTGCACCACCATTTCGCCACCAGAGCTTAAGATCAGACCAACAATCAAGCAGTAAACCATACTTCAATCAAGGAATCACCAACTCAGACAAACAATCAAGCAGTAAACAACCTAATCTAGGAACCACCAGTAACACTCCCACCAACACTGACAGGCAAGCCACATACAGTATATATAAACAGAGAGTAAACCTCACTCCCTTCTAGCACTGATGATGTTACCAAATTGGGCAGTGAAATGTCTTCAAGGAAACAACCAAGCTCAGAGAGCACCAAGAACTTCACAACTTGAAGAATGCTATCATATATTTCTCCAACTATAAGTGCACCAACGTGCCTACCGTCCCTGTCTTAATATTCCCCTTTATTCGTATCTATTTCATATATTAATAATCATGTTTATACTTACATATATTATGCTTGACTAAATAGATGATAGATAGATAGATAGATAGATAGATAGATAGATAGATAGATAGATAGATAGATAGATAGATTATACCTAGTTCCCAAAACTGGTCATTCTAGTATATTCAGCATTCCAGTACATTGGATGAATCTAAGACATAACAAAGTAAGCATACTGCTAAATCAGACTTAATGCTTATTGAACCCAGTGTCTATCTGTTTATAGTGAAAATTGAAATCCAGGGAGCTTTGGGAAGCCCATCAGTAGATAGGACCTTTTGAATGCAAAGAGTTTTTTCTCCCTGGGCAAAACAAACAAATCTGGCATAGATTTTAGATCAAAATCTGCCAGATTGTAACCTGCCAATACGCTATTCCACTTTCTTAGCCAAGATGACATTAATGCATTAAGTATATGATGAATGCATTGTGGAATGCTGCAGACCAAAACCATAGATTCCCAGGAGTTGTGTTTGTGAGCAGCAAGTGGCATATAAAAATAAATCATATTGGGATAACTGTGTTAAAAGCAGAATATATTAGGGAGAGTTGTATAGGAAATGGAATTTTCTTAGAGAAAGTTCTGTGTAGAAAAACAGACAGATTTTATTTCATTTTAATAACTTGCAGAAAACTGACCGCATGATAGAGTAAGTGAATATACATTGACAGCGATCTCCTTTGGACCGATGTACACATTCCTAACTTAAACCATTCATCTTCAGCCCTTGTCTGGCTTTTCCTTATTTAATGGACATACTGCAATGGAGGCCTATTCAAAGTGTTGGAAGAATTGTCCTTCTGGGTTCAGTTCCAAGTGGGGAAAAAGACACTGGAAACATGGAGGCTGTTTGGAAAGATGGTGTAATGATGGACAACACCACATGGCTTGGAGCTCCAAAGTGAAAAGGATGATCACATACTTTAAGATGTTGGGTGAAGGAAAAGAAGAAAAGGGCTGAGATGCTGAGAGACCCTTAGTTTTATACCCTCTGTTGCAATTTGAATTTGAGCTTGTATTCTGATTGGTTGTCAGACTCCTATGGGGCCATGCAGGGGCAACTATGTAGGCTGTCCTGAGTTGAGCCTTGCTGGATGATGATGTAATGAAAGGGCTTTGGGAAATTCCTATTATAGCTCTACTTGGAGTAGATCTTTGTGATGTAAAATAGACTGACCCAGGCCAGAGTAATGGTCCATTAGCAAAGGTGGGGAGGCTGAGTTTCTGCTTCTGAGTTTCTACTTTTCTTTTTAGTGGAAATATTCTGCCTTTTTTGTACATCTTAAAATATTTCATTCTCCTAGGAGAGGGGTGGGTTTTAACTTCCAACAAAAGAAAGGATATCCACCTTTCCAAAAATTGCTCCTTTTTTCTTTTTTGACAAGACTAAACTTGAGAGAAAGGTAAGTGGGAGTGACCATCTGGATCACCCTTTTCAGGACCCCAGTTTAGATCAATGTTTCCTCTCTCGTTTGTTCTTCTGCCTTCCTTCCCCAGTTCTTCATCCCTGAGGTGGAGAGTGAGGTAGGTGACAATCTGCCATCTTTGCAGCATTCCTAACACTGCGGCTCTCACTTCCTATACCCACAAGCCGCACTCCAGCATATCTCAGTGCTGGCAGGGCCAAGTTATTTCCTTCATTCGCCTCTTGCTGGTATTCAGCTTATCTCCCTCCTGCTATTTCTCAGGATTAGCCCACAGCAAGAAAAATGATTTGCACACGTTCGGGACAGGTAGAAAGACCCCTGGGAAGGGGTAATGGCTTCAGCAAAATGTTTCCACCTACAGGGAAGCTGCCTGATGGCTTTGCCATCTGCTTCAGACAACCAGGAATCAAAATCTAGGGTTCTTTTCTTTCTTTTTAACAGATCACAGCACCTGTGGTTTCTAAATTGTTTTGGCTTTTTACCCATGCACCCCCACCCTTTCTCCCTCTAAGGTGAAATGTGAAGCAGAGAGAGGGAAGGAGGGAGGTGGGGGGGAGAGAGGGAGAGGGAGGGAGGGAGAGAGGGAGAGAGAGAGGGTGGGAGAGAGAGAGTCAGTTGTAAAGGGAGGTTTTTTTTCTTTCTCGATTCGACAAACAACTGGAAACTCATCCACTTTCTTCTGACTTGAATTGTCCTGAATGGGTTTGTCATGGATCACAGAGGGGTCATACAATTTAAGCTACGGCTTATTCCTCTGATGTCCTCTCCCTGCAGGAAGAGGAAGCTGAACCCAGCAGTGTCATAAACACCCATTTCCCCAAATTTCATAATCATTTAAGATTGAATTACAAACCCAAATATGACTCTTGACTTTCCTTTCAAATGGCTTCGGGGGCTTTCCAAAACTCAGAGGCATGAGAGGTCCTTTCTACTGAGATTTCTTCAGTAAAACATCAGCAGTTTAAATAACTGCACAGACCAGTACTTACCCCCATATTCTTCTAAAGCAAGAGTCTTCAAACTTGGCAAGTTTAAGACTTGTGGACTTCAACTCCCAGAATTCCTGAGGTAACATGACTGGAGGAGGAATTCTAGGAGCTGAAGTCCACAAGTCTTAAAGCTGTGAAGTTTGAAGACCCCTGTTCTAAAAGGGATTATCAATAATGGCACTTTATTGGCCTTTTTAGGATTCCAATATTTATGGATGCTTAAATTTGGATTTCTGTATTGAGAGGATTCATTATCTTCCAAGGGATTAATCAGTGCCTGGTCCTTCAACCAAGAGGATCACTTAGAGCAGGGGTGTCTCACTTTGACAATTTTAAAACTTCTGGACTTCAACTGCCAGAATTCCCCAGCCAGTATGCTCTAAATAATAACTAAAACAGAATTACTGCAAATGTGTCCACCTCTTTCTTAGATTCCTTCCATATAACCATTTCTCAGCTCATCCATTACAGTTGATATCTAATGTATCTCAATCCTGTTAATTGGTTGAAGGAACTGGCACCAAGAGGATTCATCTCCTTTGGTGGAAGATTGATGGGAAATTCTGGGAGTTGATGCCCACATATCATAACGTTGCCTAAATAGGATACCCCTGATTTAGAGTAAGTTACGGTTTTGATGACTTCTTCTTTATCCCAGCTAAATTACTTCTGAGTCCTACTTAACATTGGGTGCTATCTAACAAAATGAAATTCAGTGCTAAACAAAGCAAGGTTCTACATTTAGGCAAGAAAAACGAAGTGCACAGGTACAGTATATGTGGTACCTTGCTCAACAGTAGTAACTGTGAAAGGGATCTTGGGGTCCTAGCGGACAACCATTTAAATATGAGTCAGCAGTATGCTGCAGCTGCCAAAAAAGCCAACACAGTTCTAGGCTGCATAAACAGGGATAGAATCAAGATCATGTGAAAGTGTTAATACCACTTTACAATGCCTTGGTAAGGCCTCCCTTGGAATACTGCATCCAGTTTTGATCACCATGATGTAAAAAAAGACACGTAGACTCTAGAAAGAGTGCAGAGAAGAGCAACAAAGATGATTAGGGGACTGGAGGCTAAAATATATGAAGAACAGTTGCAGGAACTGGGTATATGTAGTTTGATGAAAAGGAGGACTAAGGGTGACATGATAGCAGGGTTCCAATGTCTAAGGGGCTGCCACAAAGAAGAGGGAGTCAAGCTATTCTCCAAAGCAACTGAGGGTAGGACAAGAAGCAATGGGTGGAAACTAATCAAGGAGAGAAGCAACCTAGAACTAAAGAGAAATTTCCTGACAGTTAGAACAGTTAAAGACCTGGTTGTTTGACCAAATCGGGCTGTGATTACCTCACCTGGGCCATGGGATAATTTTAAGTATTTTAATTTGGTTTTATTGGGCTTAAATTGTTTAATTCTTTTTTAAATAATTATTGTATTGTGTGTTTTAATTGTGAGCCGCCCCGAGTCTTCGGAGATGGGGCGGCATATAAGTCCAATAAATAAATAAATAAATAAATAAATAATCAGTGGAACAACTTGCCTCCAGAAGTTGTGAATACTCCAACACTGGAAGTTTTTAAAAAGATATTGGATAATCAATTGTCTGTAGGGTTTCCTGCCTAAGCAGGGGGTTGGACTAGAAGACCTCCAAGGTCCCTTCCAACTTTGTTATTCTATTCTATTCTATTCTATTCTATTCTATTCTATTCCTCCTGAGATAGCTCTTACTCTGGTTGAGAGCCATTGCCCAAGAGAATTTCAAAGAACCGGAAACAAGAATGAATAATTTCCCTTTGAAAGAAAACATTTCCCTTTTCTTCTCTAACAGAAAGGAAGAGAAGCTAATCCTGTTCCTGTTAGGATGAGGGCACAGCATCCTCGGTAACAGGCGGGGATGTTGGAAAAGCAAAACTCAGCCAAGGGTTTCCTAAACCAAAAAAAACCCAGGAACAGACCACAGAACACTGCAGCTGGAAAGCAAGCGAGAGCAAATAAAAGATTTTTCTTTATTTCTTTCTTTTGACAGAACAGATGCCTTAGGATTGGCACAGATTCTTCCCTGGCAGGGAGGAGAAGGCCCAAGGAACTCAAAAATTCTGAAGCGGAAGAATATGGAGAGACTATTTGTCCATAAACACAGCTGGAAGCTTTGGTGAGCAACCTGCCTTCCGCCTTTGCTGGATGGATTCCTTCCACATAACCATCCTGGGAGGAGGAGGAGGAGGAGGTGGTGGTGGTGGTGGTGGTGGTGGAGGAGGAGGAGGAGGAGGAGGAGGAGGAGGAGGAGGAGGAGGAGGAGGAGGAGGAGGAGAGGAGGAGGAGGAAGAGGAGGAGGAGGAAGAATGCGGAGGAGGAGAGAGACGGGGGAGGCAAGCATGTAACGCCACTGTCTTGCAGCTTATGCAGCGGAGAAATAATTAAACAGTTTTCCTTAACCTTTCAACCCTTCCATTTATACTCCCCATCTATTATACAAGTACCTTCTCAAATAGCAAAATCTTGAAACTGAGCCAGGGGGTCAAGGGGTTTATTGTTTAATGGAGATGAAACATTTTGTAAATTGTACAAAGTCACAATGTTTACAGTAGAGGCTTCTGGAGGACTGAATCTTTCTCTCCCCTCCCCCTTTCCTCCTCCCCCCCCCAGCAAACAGGGCGACCTAACATATGTTCTCCCTCCGTCGCAGGAAATTTGGGATAAGTGTAGAACTGGCATAGACATGTTACCAAATCCTTCATATAAACCAAATGACATCTGCATTCAAATAAAAACATTCCTTCCTTCCAAATACCAGGAAATGCTAAAAGTATCACTATTCTTCTAAGGTCATGCTGAAATGAAATTTTTGGCGTCCACAACACAAAGCAAGTTCACCAAAGGCCAGAAGTTGCTTTTTCTTCTTTCTCTCTGTTCCCTCCCCCCCACTTTTTTTTGTTCAAATTCAACACATTTGCTAAGGCAATTCTCAAGAGCCTCCCTTCTGAGTCAAGCATATGCCTGTGTGTGTGCATATGTGTGTATGTTGAATTCTGCAAGCATTTAATCTTCTTCATATGAATCCGTATAAATATTTGAGGAGAATAGACTTATATTAACAAATACTCCAGCCATCCTTTGTTTTTTCTAGGGCTCTCCCTTTCCAGGGAAAAGAAGAGCTCGCTATAAAACAAAGCAAATATCTTCCAAGCACGCTGTGCCAAAATAATCAAGGGGGAAAATATCCAGGGATTTACAGAATATGAATATTCTTTGTAAATAAATGGAAGAAAGAAACAGAAGGGTCTGCTAATGTGATACGGAGGTTGAAGGATACCTAAGAATAATAGCTATGTCGGATTGCAGGCTGCAAGTCAAAGATTTCCAGTGATCACCAACTCCCAGTTCAAACTCATGTAGGAATCAGTCTTGGTGTATGCAATATTTTCAAAGAGACTTTGGTTTATCTATGTACCACATTGGCAGAGAATAGCAAAGCCACCAAAAGTAACCACACACACACCCAAGGAACCTCTCATGTTCAAGCAAATTCATGCCTCCCACTGCCTGAACACAAAGAGTGGTAAGCCAGTTGGGAGGATGGACCCACGACTTCTGCATCTTTCTTTGCTCCTGTTGATATGGGATTGGTAGAAATGATAAAGAGAGACCAAAAAGATCCTGGATTTGATGGCACATCTGCTACTGGAGCTAGGGTAGGATTGCCATGTTCCTTACTGTTAGGAGAACAGCATGTTCTGTTTTTTTTTTTAATTACATTTATATGCCGCCCTTCTCCGAAGACTCAGGGCGGCTTACAATTTTTTTGGGATACAACCCAGTGTGCTCAGCAATAGCCTTCATTCCATTGTATATGCCTGCTTATTACTAAGCGGCATTTTTACAAAGTGAGCTTATTGCCCCCAACAATCTTGAGTCCTCAATTTACCTACCCCGAGAGGATGGAAGGCTGAGTCAACCTTGAGCCTGGTGGGATTCGAGCCTGCAGTAATTGCAGGCAGCTGGAATTAAGTGCTAGGCATTTAACAGCCTGCACCACCAAGGCCCTTGGTGAGATGTATTTCTAGGTGCTTTTAACTTATACCATCTCCCATATGCTAATTTTATGCAAACCGACCTTTTGGGAACCTCCTTTTTATAGGAAGATCCTGGTGGGAGCTGTCAGACGATAGGAGATCAGAAGCAATGATGGATGGATCCAAATTTCCCTGCTTTAAATGTGGTCACCTCCACTTTTTAAGATGTTTTTGCAGCTTTTTTCCGAACCCTTTGCCTGCAGTTTTTTGGGGGGCATATCAGTGGTGGGCTTTTTCAGCAGTGGGAGGGGAAACCAGCTATTTGAGAAATAAAGTATCCATTTTTACCAAAGCAGCCTTTGATATTCCAAATGCGTCCCCGGACAGTTCTTTAAACCTCATGTGCCAGTTTGTCATTCATTTTCAGAAAAAACAATGGCTGTCTTCAAAGTTTAGCTGGATTAAAACAGAAGCAAAGAAACCCAAACAAAGAAACAAGATGATAGCTTTCCTGAGTCTCATTAATTTGACCCTGCTTAAAAATATTAGGCTTGGGATGAAACTACTCATTTTTCCATGAATATTTTTGGAATTGTCACTCTTAAAGGAATTGTTGATCATTTCTCATCTGAGTCTTGCAATGTCTTTGTTGTAATAAAATCTTATTGGCTATATAATTCAAGAGCCCTGGTGGTGCAGTGGTTAGAATGCAACATTGCAGGCTAGCTCAACCCAGAGTCTGGAGTTCGATCCTGATCGGCTCAGGGTTGACTCAGACTTCCATCCTTCTGAGGTCGGTAAATGAGGACCCAGATTGTTGGGGCCAATATGCTGACATTCGTAAACCACTTAGAGAGTGCTGTAAAGACTATGGAGCGGTATATAAGAGCTATTGCTATAATGAATAGCATCCTTCTCTCCTGTATGATCTCTAAAGGAAAAAAATGGGGCCAACTAAGCAGTTAGGAATTTAAGAAGTAGGATCAAAGTCCAGGGAAAACACTATTCACAAACCATGATTGTTACCAGAGGTGGTATTCAGCAGGTTCTGACCAGTTCTGGAGAACCGATAGTGGAAATTTTGAGTAGTTCGGAATAACACCTCTGACTGGCCCTGGCCCCATCTATTCTCTACCTCCCGAGTCCCAGCTGATCGGCTGGGTCTTCTTTTGTTGCCCTGCACAGGAGAATGGAGCTGGAAAGCAGGTTAGTGGGGTGGGGAGGGAATCGGATTTTGCAATATCCTTCCCCTGCCACACCCACCAAGCCAAGCCACACCATGCCCACCAAGCCACGCCCACAGAATCAGTAGTAAAAACTTTTGAATCCCACCACTGATTGTTATATGAAGATTTGAATAATTATAGTGATTATTAGGAAATATTTTTATCCTACCCAAATAGTTTTTTTTTACCTGAAATAGCAAAAGGAGGAAAATCTTTCCAAGAATAAGTCATATGAAAACCAATCGGCACCCACTCTCAGGACGTTCCCCCACCCACATCCTCCAACAGAAATTACTGATTTGGTAGGGTAAGGTAGAGTTAACTTTTCTCCTTGAACAGCCAGTCTCGTGGGTTAGGAAAGCAGTAACGAGGGCTTGGAATTAGCTAAGATGTCTCTGAGGACCACCCAAGAGGACCTAAATATGGGGTTTCTTTTAAGTGGGGTTAGGATCAAAGAATAAAAAGGAGATTAGAGCCAATAAGAGCTAAAGGGGGAACATCTGGTCCTTTTCAAAAATCACCCATGGAAAGGTGAAGCTGCTGTTACAGAAGGAATGGGCTGCCCAGAGACTTCCCCTAATATGTACCCAGAAATTAAGGAATGGGTCTGACATGCTGCTTCTGCACAAATAATCACCTGGAGATTTCAGCCTTACTAAGGTGCAATTGATAAAAGACTCTCTGGCTTGGAAATAAAAAAGGGGATTCTAATTTAACTCACAAGCACCAACCAAGATCCCTCTCTATTAATCCCCTCAGGCCAGACAGTCACATGTCAATCCCAGGCATTCTGCAAAAATTGCAGGATGAATTCCACCAGCCACTTCCATTGCTCAGGGTTGAGCTGCAGATTTCAATGGGTGTTCTTGTATTATTAATCCAAACTTTGACAGGGTCCAATTGACCACAGGCTCTCAGTATGTGGGACAGAAATAAAACCTCTAATGGTTTTGAAAATGTCTTGCCAGCAGAATACATTATTTTATAGGTGTGCATACGTTATGAATAGATTGCCAGTTTTCAACAGGGACATGCAAATGTTTTAAAGTCAAAATAATCCAACCCTAGAAACATCCCATTCTAATCAGATAGTTCTGATCTCACTGAAAATTTCTGTGGTCATTCCAACTTTACTGAAATGTTTTGACCTTGAAATGGAATTAAAATTGGTGATTGGAACCACTCATATTGAGATTGGAACATTTCTAAAATTGTTAAAGGATGTTTCAGGGTCAGAATATTTTGCCAACCATTCATTTTAGACATTGTCCTTCATGGAACCTCTTACACTCATAGAAGTTCTCATCCAAGAATCTGAAATGGAACAAGCTTCTAGAAGGAAAAGCTGGGATTAGACCTTTTTAACAAGTAGGTCACTTCTTTTTGTTCCCTGCGGGGCTGTTCAGGATCGATTGAGATTTTTCTGCCACCAAATTGAGTGATGGCCACTGTCTTCATTAGCTTTAAGAAGGCCAGAGATGAATTCCTATGTGACAGTTTTCTCAATGATTTTAGATTGTTCAGGAGCAGTCCAACAAAACAGTGCAAGAGAGCTATTGCCTTGATGTCCTACTTCTGGCTGACCTTAGCTGATCTCAAAAGGCTACACAGACTCAGACCTTCTTAATACTTGGACAGGATGCAGACAAATCTCAGGGATGTAGGCTAGACTGAGAAGTTGAAGAAAAAAAACAAGCTGGAAGAAAGCAGTGCCAAACTACTTACAAGTTGTTGCCAAGGAAACTATATGCATGTGACTCTGAACTCATTGGGAGTAAACTGGGATTCAAAGGAATCCTTACCTTTTACCTGCTTGTAAGCCGTCCAAATGCATCAGCTGATTAATGCAGGAAATGGGATGGTAGAATTAACGTTGGGCAGAGAATGTTTCCTTTATATTTCAATCAGTATGATGAAATGCAATTGCTGTAAAGTTTACAAAGAACAAGAGGATACTGGTAAAATTCTCACGGATGGAATACCGTCTTCTTCTACATAATTTGTTACAGGGTGACCAAGGGGTATATGAAGATGACCTCCATTTTATTGTGCATTAATCTTCCCATACTTCACCTCTAAAGAAAGAAAACTTCTCTGTGTGGCTTTTTCTTCTGGGCTGCTAGTATCTCCACACAGAGAAAGTCCTACCCATGACAAAATGTTAGTGCATTGTCCTTCCCCCCTGAAGACATTTGGGGAAATCTATCCAATTTCTCTGTCTATAGATTTGGGAAGAATGTCAAAAGTTCTTTCATGTCTACTTCTTAGATAAATAGGATTTAAACCTGATCCCAAAGCACTCATTTCAAATTATATGCTTTATTTCTCTTCTTTCTTCTTAAATTGTTTTAGATCAAATATAGAGATTTTCTTCTTGATATGGCAAAAACCATGACAGCAGCCCAAAATAAGAGCAGTTTACGTTATTTTTTTTATTAGGAGCCATATTGACTGTTGCATTGATGGCTATTTTAAATGATTCCCCGAGGTATTAGAAGTTATCAGGAAGCTGGCAAGTAAATGAGAATGAACACAGAATAAGATTCTTAAGGATGTTTTAGCAAAACAATTGTTTTGTATTAATTGATGGCATTTACCATAGAAGCTCAAAGTTGCAAGTAAGATTCTTTCCCCTGCCATGTCAGTTGTGGTTTCTTACCATTTGTCATTTTTCCATCAAAGCCAAAAATTCTCAAAGGCATATGGGCATGGACAAATTGAATGTAAGTTGATAGACTTTTTTTTTACATTTCTCCAAACATACCAATTGTTGTTTCAGTTATGCCCAATTCACATAATTTTAGCTCATGTCTTGATCATCATATTTTTCGTAATACAGTGGAACCTCGGATCACAACTGCAATCTGTTCCAGGACTACGGTTGCAACCCGATTTGGTCGTGACTAGAAGCACGACCGTCTGCACATGTGCAGACCAAAACAAAAACAAAAAAAATGACGCTGAAGGGGAAATTGACACGGCAGGGAAAATCACTACGGCGATTTTCAGGTTTTCTTGGTCGCCACCTGAAGATCTGTTCACCACCAGAAGCAAAACCAAAGCAAAAAATTCTGGTCATCACCCGATTTGGTCATGAACAGAAGCGTTCATGACCCGAGGTTCCACTGTACAATGCATTCTTGTACATGCCATGATTCTGTGCAATTTTCTGCAGTCTTTTTCACATGCCCATTATTTTTAATTGGCAAAATGCATTGTAAAATTTTTGAAAAGTGTAAGTTTTATACAATGATAGACTTTCTATTGCTTACCAATTAAAAATGGAGAATCTAGATACATTCAAATGTAAACATTACTGGGTTTTCCCCCCTATTCCTAGCTCGTGAGAGTATGGAACTATCAGTAGATCTTATCTGGAGTCTCTCTAGAAACTGTGGAACTGAACAGCTCTTCTTCTAAAGCAGAGGTGAGCAATCAGTTCCATTTTTCAGCCCATAGAAAAAGCTCCAAATCATAGCAAAATTGCATAATTTGTAACAAAAATGGCCAGGTTTTGATGGGAGTTTTAACTTTTTTTTTCTTTCAGCAAAAATAATGCTGGAAATGGATATGACAAATTACTGAGGTAAAACTTTTCAATCTACATCTTTAAAGTCTTACCAATCTTTAGAGAGCTGAAAATGTGTGGCCTTGCCCACTTGTGATGTACCTTCAGTGGACCTCAATAATCAAAATAACGAAGAACATAAAAGAATTAGAAGGACGCTGGAGGTCTTCTAGTCCCATTCCCTGCTTGAGCAGGAAACTCTATACCAGGGGTGTCAAACTCGATTTCATTGAGGGCCATATCAGGGTTGTGTTTGACCTTGGGGAGGCCGGGGCGGGCATAGCCAGCTCAATGTCACTCGTATTGGGGGTGCCTGTGGTGACACGAGTGCTCTGCCAATGAAAATGGGTTCCCAAGCTCTGTTTTCGACTGTGATGGCCTCCTGCAACCCTCTGCCATCGAAAATGGAGCTTGGGAGGGCCATATGAGGCCCTCCCAAGCTCCATTTTTGCTGGCAGAGGCACCGTGGACTGATCTTTCACTGTTTCTTTACTGCCTTGGGCCAGATCTAAGCACCTCATGGGCCAGATCCAGCCTGCGGGCCTTGAGTTTGACACCCCTGCCCTATACCATTCCAGACAAACAGTTATCCAACTTCTTCTTGAAAACCTCCATGAAAAAGTACCCACAATTTCTGGAGGCAAACCAGGGATGGGATGGTACCGGTTCAGCCCGGTTCTATAGAACCTGTAGCTGCAAACAGCAGCTGACACTGAACTGGTTCAATGTTTGGCTCACCTGCCTGCCCGGGCTCTAGGCTGTCCTTTATTCCCTGCTTTTCCCACCTCAGCTGCTTTGCGCGGCACAGCTGAGGTTGAAAAAGCAGGAAACGAGGATTTTCAAATGCTATGCACTGGAGCGCAGGGTCTGTCAGCTGTCCAGGTGGCCCAGCTGATGATTTCTTGCAAACATTGCACACATGATTGTCCGCAGTTTGGAGAACCAGCAAATCGCTCCACTGGCTGGCCCCGCCCCTCCCTGCCCACTCACTCCTTACCTGCCATGCGAGCCATCCAACTTGCCTGCTTTGGTAAGTTACTATTTTTCCTTTTTTTCCATCAGCTGTTCTGCTCTGCCAGGAGATTTAGATTAGCTAGAAAGCAGGAAACCCTTGGATTTCTTGCTTTCTAGCTAATCTAAAAGCAGACTCCAACTTTCCTTAGGATTGAAGCTTTTCAGTGCAGACTCAGGTAGCTGATTGCAGATATATAGATCTCTAAGTTAATCTGTGATTCTGTGAGCAACTCAATCTGCCTGCCTGCTTTGCTGCTTTGGGTAAATGTTGCTCTTTTTAAAAAAAATTCAATATTTACATACATGGTTTGTTGTGAGTTAATTTTGTGAGTTTGCTTGCAAGCAAATTTTATATGACACACTCAGGTAGCCGATTGCAGATAGATAGATCTCTAAATGAATCTGCGATTCTGTGAGCAACTCAATCTGCCTGTCTGCTTTGCCTGCTTTTGGGTAAAAGTTGCTCTTTTTTATAAAAAAAATCACTATTTACATAAATATTTATAATATTTACATACAAACCATGCCCATCCAGTCACATGACCACCAAGCCATGCCCAGTCAGCAAGCCACACCCACCCAGCCACATGACCACCAAGCCACTTCCACAAATTAGGCCACACCCACAGAACCAGTTGTTAAGAAATTTGAATCCCACCCCTGAGACAAACCATTCCACCGATTAATTTTCTATCAGGAAATTTTTCCTTAATTCTAAGTTGCATTTGTCTTTATTAATCTTCCACCTCTTACTGCTTGCCCTGCTCTCAGTTGTTTGGAGAATAGGCCAACCTTCTTGTTAAGTTTGCATGAAGAGTCAGACGCGAAGAGCTTCAATGAAGAGTTTATTAGTGACTACACCTCGAATGGACCCAACTTGGCTGGGCTACAGCTGCTACTTATAGCCAGCAGCCGTAGTTGCCAGCCAATGAGAGGGCAGGGTTTTCCCGCACTTTTTAAACCAATCCTATTTGACATTTTACAAGAACAATTCAAACTAAACCAATGACATTCAAACCTACATACATAACACCCCTCCCCACTAGGTTCTGTCCATACCAAACCCCAACCTATCTAATGTATTCTTTTAAATAGGTGGGGCTCTTGCGTGTACGTTGAGACCTTCATGGTTCAGAAGTTTTAACATTCTCACCCAGTGAGAGAGGAAATGTGTCTGCTGACATTTCCCCACTGAGACTTCCTGTGAAAGAAGACCCTGTTTGATTGTTAGAATCTGGTCTCTCCTCCCAACCCATCTCCAGCCCAATGTCAGCACCCAAGTCAGGTAGTGAAATACAATCTTCCACTTCTAAGGATGGATTTTGGCATTGTGACAGGTTTTGGAATGGTTCCTGTCGTAATGGTTCGTTACACATGGGATGGATTCTTGCTTGCTGATTATCCTCCTGCTCCTCCCCTTCCCCTAGAATTGACATCAGGTGAGGGAACTAGAGAGGAACAAGTGCGATGTTCCTGAGAAAACCTGGATCTAAGTTGATCAATGTGCCTGCTCCAGAGGACTCCATCCTCTGTTTGCACCCTGTAAGAACGAGGGCCTGTGATTTGAGTTATCTCAGCAGGAATCCACAAAGGTTCACCCATAAGGTTCTTAGCATAAACAGAATCACCCACACTGAATGTGCGAACTTTGGAAGTGGAATCTAGTGGTGCGTTGGGTGCGTAAGTGGGATGAAGGCGGTCAAGGGAAAACCTAAGTTTCCTACCCATCAACAACTCTGCTGGGGATAAGTTATTAGATGGGTTAGGAGTGATGTGCTGAACACTAAGAAGTTTTTCAACTTTCTCGGTGATGTCCCCAGGACCCAGTTGCTGAAGTTTCTCCTTGGTAAAACGTACCATGCGTTCAGCCCGGCCATTAGCCGAAGGGTGCCCAGGGGCAGTGAGGGCATGTCTGATACCCTGTTGTGCTAAATAGGATTCAAAAAGGTTGGATGTAAATTGAGGGCCATTGTCAGAGACAAGAACATCAGGTAACCCGTGGGTTACAAAAGTTTTTGAGCTGCTTGATGACAGCATCAGTTGTGGTGGATGCCATGGGGATTACTTCTAGCCATTTGGAATATGCATCTACTATAATAAGAAAGGTGTGCCCCCTGGTAGGGCCTGCGAAATCAATGTGAATCCTAGACCATGGGCCCCTAGCACATTCCCATTCCTGTTTGGGGGTGAGAGGTGGGGCAGGCCTGACTACCTGACAGTTGGGACAAGATGCAACCCAGTTTTCAACCATTTTGTCAATACCTGGCCACCATACATAATTCCTGGCCAATCCCTTCATCCTTACAATACCAGGATGACCCTCATGTAACATTTCCAAAACCTCTCTTTGTAGTTTTGCAGGAATAACCACCCTGTTACCCCACAAAATACATCCTCTTAATACAGATAATTCAGTTTGCCTGGACTTAAAAGGTTGGGCCAGGTGAGGTAGATCTTGAAGAGGCCAACCTTTCTTAATCCAGCCTATAACAGGAGCCAATAAAGTGTCTTTGGCAGTCTCTCTGGCAATTTCAGCAGCATGCACTGGAAGCTTGGCAACAGTTTCTAGGAAAAAGGTGTGTGTTTCAGGTTCAAAGTCCACCTTGTGGCAAGGAAGTGGGCAACGACTCAGTGCATCAGCATGTCCAATGTCCTTGCCAGGCTTGTGGGTAAGTTTGTAAGAATAAGCAGCAAGAAATTCAGTCCATCTCAGCATTCTTGGTGACAGGATAATAGGTGTAGGCTTGTCTCCTGCCACAATGCCTAACAAAGGTTTGTGATCTGTAACAGTGGTAAATGTTCTCCCATACAAATATTCATGAAATTTCTTGACAGCTGCAACAATTGCCAATGCTTCCTTGTCCAATTGACTGTAATTCCTCTCTGCTTTGGTCAAAGTGAGAGAGTAAAATGCAATAGGGGCTTCTCTCCCGCTGGGAAGCCTGTGGCTCAAACCCCCCCCCTCCAAAGGGGGATGCATCACAAGTCAGTACAACAGGCAAATTCTCAGAGAACTGTATCAGTACAGCATCAGACGTGATTAGTCTTTTAATACTGTTAAATGCTGATTGTCCCTTCCTCCCCCAGACCCAAACAGACTTTTTGTCAAGTAATCTGTGCAATGGTTCTGCAATGGTTGCCTTCTGAGGTAGGAACATGTGATAAAAGTTAATGAGTCCAAGGAAGGCTTGCAAATCTGTTTTGCATTTAGGTCTAGGGGCTTCTTGATTGCTTGAACCTTGGCATCGGTAGGTGGATGCCATGCTTGTCAATCATATAGCCCAGGAACTCAACCTTGTCAGTTTTAAGAGTGCATTTTTCTTCCTTGACTTTTAACCCCGCTTTCCTGAATCTGGTAAGGACTTCTCTGAGTCTTTCTTGTAACTGAGTGTCATTTTCAGCAGAGATTAACACATCATCAAAGTAAGGCACTACCCTGGCAGTCCTTGGAGCATCCTTTCCATAAGGCTTTGAAAGATGCCTGGTGCCACACTTACTCCAAATTGTAACCTTTACATTTGAAGGCACCTCTATGAGTCACAATGGTTTGGGCCTCTGCAGTGGCATCATCAACTGTTAGTTGTTGATATGCCTGGGCCAGATCCAATTTGGCAAAGACTGTACCCCTGCCAAGTGAATGTAACAGATGATGCACCACTGGAACTGGGTATGCACTCTGCTGCAGCGCATGGTTCAGTGTCCCCTTATAGTCTCCACAGATTCTCACTGACCCATCAGCCTTGACTGGTGTGACTATGGGTGTCTCCCATCTGGAGTGGTCAGTGGGCTCTAACACTCCTTGAGCTATTAGTTTATCTAATTGTGCATCAATTTTTCCTTTAAGGCAAATGGGACCCTTCTGGGCTTTAAACGAATTGGGGGCACCTTGGGATCTAGGTTGAAAGTGATAGGGGTCCCCATATACTTGCCCAGTCCTTCGCTGAAGACCTCTGGAAACTCAGACTTCAAGGCCTCCTCCCATTCAGTGTTGCTCACGTGATTGATGCCAGTCACCTTGATGCCTAGTGGATTGAACCACTCAAGTCCCAGCAAGCTTGGGCAGTCTTTGTCCACGATGGTCAGGGGCAAACGTTTGGTGTGGCATTTGAACTTCACATTGAAGTCTCTTGTTCCAACTACTGGAATCTTGTTCCCTTGGTAGTCTTTAAGAGTCAGTGCTTGCTTCTGGAAATGTTTCTTCTGAATGTTGGGAAGTAACCTGTGAATAGTGTCCCATGACACCAAAATAAATAGGAGCCTGAGTCCACTTCCATTTGGCAAGGCCTTCCTTCAATGAGTACCTTCACATGTACTTTTCTGTTTCTTAAGGTTGAAGAATGACCAATGGTGACTGTTTGATGAGTTTCATTCTTTCCATTTGCTTCTGAGTTGCGTCCCATTTTCTCACTGAAGTTGTTGGGCTTGAAATCTTTTTCAGGAAACTTTCTTCTGTGTGGTGGAGTTCTGGATGATTTGCAGACTCTTGCTAAGTGACCTCTTTTTTCACAACAAAGGCAGATGGTATCAAGAAACTTGCATTCAGTGCGGGTGTGGCCCCCCCCACAACCTCTGCAATAAAAGTCTTGCTTTTTTCTTCCCAGGTCTTTCTTTTTCTTTTCCATTCTGAGTCTATAAATTCCTTCCTCCACCTCACTGCAGTCTGATTCAGAATCTATTTGCTCGCAATGAGTTGTTGTGGACTTTTCCACATCAGGATGGCTTGAGGCCTTGTTAATTTTCTTCATGGCTGCCGCTGAGGACTTAATGGTTTCTGCTGAGGAGGCCTCTTCTATGGTTTCCTTCAACGTGATCTTAGGTTTTAATAACAATTTGCTCTGAAGCACTTTGTCTTTGAGGCCTGGAACAAATCGATCGCACATGGCCTCCTCCAAGTTGTTAAACTCGCATGCACCCCCAATGTCTCTTAAACTTTCCATGAAGTCGTTAACGTTTTCGCTTTCCCCTTGATCCTGACGGTAAAACTCGTGTCTCTTAATGAGGCACGATACTTGTGGGGCGTAATGGGCTCTTAGAAGCTTTTCTAAATCAGGCCATTCCATTACCTTCACGTCTGCAGCTCCCGCCAATGCCTTCGCCATCTTGAAGACTGCTGGACCACAGTACGTAAGAAAGACCACCCTCTTCCGCTTCTCGGAGATGTCGGTGAGGTTGTTTCCTTCCAAATACATTTGGAAGCGATCCGCATACGATTCCCAGTCTTCTGCCGCCGGATCGAACGGGGCTGGGGGGGTGTTCAGCGCAGCCATCTCGCTCTTCTGCTTGTCTTCCGCGTCGTCTTCTCTTCAGGGGAATCCCACTTTCGTCACCAGTGTTAAGTTTGCATGAAGAGTCAGACGCGAAGAGCTTCAGTGAAGAGTTTATTAAGTGACTACACCTCGAATGGACCCAACTTGGCTGGGCTACAGCTGCTACTTATAGCCAGCAGCCGCAGTTGCCAGCCAATCAGAGTGCAGGGTTTTCCCGCACTTTTTAAACCAATCCTATTTGACATTTTACAAGAAAAATTCAAACTAAACCAATGACATTCAAACCTACATACATAACACTTCTCTTCTCTGTAACAGCCCCTCAAGTATTAGAAGACTGCTAGCATGTCACTCCTAGGCCTTCTGTTTATAAGAATAAGCATACCTAATTCCCACAACTGTTCATCGTACCACTAAGAAGAGTTAAATAAATAAAGGCCAGAAAATGTTTCCAGGGCCTCTTTAAATGGGTCTTACTCAGGAACCAACAAAACAAAGCAAATATTCCAGCCAGCTGGAAATTGTCCAGGCTGGAGAATCTCTAAAAGTCCTTTCTCTCCTGAAGGACAGTAAGCCCCGAATCAGAGTTTCCCAACCTGGTGCCCACCAAATAACTGTGCTGTCAGCATTGGTGCCTTTGAATTTTGGGAGCTGCAGTGCCAATTTCAATTGCAACTATTGTGATCCTATGGCAGAATGGTTAAT